>JAPDVU010000004.1:130061749-130759249 GCA_026230045.1 Corynorhinus townsendii | reverse complement strand
ACCTTCCCAAGATCCAGCAACTGAAGGGTTAATGCTCAGCTAGCAGGAACCTCAGGACTCTGCTTTAGAATAGCAACCCTTCCAGCTGGTCAGTGCACATGCCTGTTGTATATTGTTGTATTGAGTATCACCAGTATCTCCTCCCAGATCGAGCACTTTAAAAAAAGTGTGTTAAATGGATGCATCTGATGTTAGTTGAAGTCATAGACCTGGAAGATCCTACTGAGGGAGTGCATGTAGTTGGAAGAGAAGAAGGCTAAGGACAGAGGCCCAGGAAACTAACATTCAGGATAGGAGAAGAGAAGGAGGACCCCACAAAGGACACTGGCCTGAGAAAGCAGTGTCATGAAAACCAGGGGAGGGGAGAGTTTTCATATAGGTGGTTGTCACCTCATGTCCAATGCTGCTGCATGGAACTGTTTCTCAGAGGATGGTGTGAGGGCCACTCGTCAGAATCACCTGGTGTTCTTCTTTTTAAAAAAAAAATATTTTATTGATTTTTTTACAGAGAGGAAGGGAGAGGGATAGATAGTTAGAAATATCGATGAGAGCAACATCTATCAGCTGCCTCCTGCACATCTCCTGCTGGGGATGTGCCTGCAACCAAGGTACATGCCCTTGACTGGAATCGAACCCGGGACCTTTCAGTCCGCAGGCCGATGCTCTATCCACTGAACTGAAACTGGTTAGGGCTCACCTGGGGTTCTTGTTTAAATCCTGCATTCATGGTCAAGCTAGACCTACTGAATTAGGGGATGCTGGAGGTTTTGTAGTTTCAAAATGTTCAATAAACTCCTCAAGTGATTCTCATGCCTGGTGAGGTTTTGTTACCCCTGTCACTTAAAGGTGGCATGGGGTTGATGGAGGTTTTAGAAACAGGTTATAGATTTGATCATGCTTATAGGCTTCAAGGAAGAATCGGTAAAGATATAGTGGTTGACAATTTAAGAAAGAGCAGAAGTAATTGAAGGATAATTCACCCAAAGTGAGGACGTTCATGTGGGCAGGCGGGCTGACCACAAGCAGGTCTGGGGAGAGGCAGTATTGGGAGAAGGAACTGGAGGCAGCTTTTGGGAGGGAGAAGGTGGGGAGTGAAGTCTAAGGCGATGGGAGAAATTGTAGTGATGCCAGTGCACCTGCGATGTGATCTTGTCCTGCAGCATCTGACACTCCAAGTGAGGCCAGGGAAAGGCAGGCCATTGGCTGAGTCAGGGCTGGGAATCCCAGGCAGGTGTGGTGAAGAGCCAAGGGGAACAGAGGGATCTGGCAAGACATGGTCTGAATGCTGCAGCGCGGAACCTAGGCTGGATGAGGAAGGACCAGGAGCAGTGGATGGGTAGTGAGGCGGCATGAGGGCTGGAGGGGTTGGCGGTGTTGGCATTTAAGGTTTCAGAATGCATCAACTCTGGGCTTGGTCTTGGTTAACAACCCAGGGCAGGGTAGCTGTGGGAGTCAGTCCCTGTAGTGAAAAGTGGGTGAAAGCCTTTGGGTGAATAATCTGTGGATGTTGGATTTGCCACGAGTGAGGTAGAAAGGACTGTGAGTGGGACTCCAAATCCTCAGAGAATGAAGGGAAGTGACCCAGGACTTCTCATATAGGGGAAGAAATATCTCTTTGTTCTGTCCACTTTCCTCTACCATCCCCACTGCCCCACCCTCATTCAAGCCCCCACCATCTTTCCTCCAGTTACTGACGCGGCCTCTACTTCTGCTCTTGCTCCATCCACTCCATCCTCCACCTTCAGCTGGAGGATCCTTCTAGAAACACATCTGCTCACGTCACTTCCTTCTTGCTTAAACATCTGTGCTGGCTGCCCATGGTTTTCATGGTGCTCCCAGTCAAAGTCCACAGCCTGTGTGTGCCCTCAGGTACTAAGTTTATGGGGATCTGATACAGGGGCTTGTGAGAAAATGCCCACAGTGGGTACAGACTATTCAAAATGTTGTTGCTGAAAGGGACCAACAGACAGGGGAAGTGATGTGATTTGGAGACTGAGTTTTGCCCTCCTATGATCCAGGGCCAGCAGCAAAGGCAGACATCACTTTTCCACCCAGGGTGTAATTTACTGGGGCAGAGCAGCATCTGTCAGAGGGCCAGCTTCTGCTTTGGGAAGTGCTGTGTTTGTTCCAGCAGTGAAATAAGGCAGTGAATTAGGGGGTGGTAAAAAGGGTGTGGTAAGTAGGGCCACCTGTGCAGGTGAGGCAGTAGGGAGGAATAAACCAGTATGGGGTGGGATGCATATTGGAAGAGACGGATATTACTGGAGAGGGAAGCAGTGAGGGCAGGGGTGACCTCTCTCAGGGATTTGGAGGGGATGGCACCAAGGATTCCTTTTTTTTTTTTTTTTAAGGTATTTTTATTGATTTCAGAGAGGAAGGGAGAGGGAGAGAGAGAAATATCAGTGATGAGAAAGAATCGTTGATCGGCTGCCTCCTGCACACCCCATACTGGGGATTGAGCCCACAACCCGGGCATGTACCCTGACTGCGAATCAAACCATGACCTTCTGGTTCATAGGTTGACGGTCACCTACTGAGTCACACTGGCCAGGCAGGGATTCCTGTTAGAGAGTAGCAAGACCGAAGGAGAAATAGGAGACTAGACCTGGAGACAGGCTTGGAGGAGCAGGTGACTTCATGGAGAGTGGTGGATGAGGCCATCTTTTGAGAGGAGGGCGAGTATGAGGTGGAATTGGGAGCTTGAGAAAATACAGCTGGTTTCCAGAGGAAATTGAGAAGAGGCGACTGAAGTGGCAAGGCCCGGCTGAAGTTGGGAGGCCTGACTCTGCTTGCATCTCCAGCAGCCCTGGGTGGTCCAAGCCATGGGCAGAAAACGAACAGGTGACAGTGGTCCTGGGCTCTGCTGGGATGGGTGTGTCTAGGCAGGTGGTCAGGAGGTCAGGTTCCTCCTGGTGTTTGGCAGGCTGTTCACCTTTGGGGAGTCGCTTGGAAACTCTCCTTCTTTCCTTGCCCCCTGGTCCCCTGTTTGGGCCTGTGTAAGGACCCCATCGCCCCTGTTTTGGGTGCTAGGATGCACTGTGGAGCCAGACAGCCTGCAGGCCTCTTTAAAACACTGGGCAAATACTGCTGGGAAGCTCTCAAAGGGGAAGCCTCAAACATACAAAACAAACCATCTTCTGAAGCCAGCTTCTAGGGGACTTGGGTGAAGCCCAGGAGATAGGTGTGAACTGGTGGGAAGTTGCTAGGCCTTTGCTGCTGTGGGTGAAGCCTGAGGACCAGCAGCATCAGCGCCATACTGAGCTTGTTACAAAGGTGGACTCTCAGGTCCCGCCCCAGAATCTCCCTTTTAAGAGCATCTTCCTGTGATTTGTATGCTCACTAAGGATTGGGGAGCTCTGGCCAAACTAGGCAGTGTCTCATTGAGGTTGGGTGCATTTCAAAGACTTTTGGTTGTTACCTCATTGGTGGGGAGAAAAATTCCACCCAGATTTCAAGGTGATTGGGAAATGGAGCTGCAGCAGCAGGCTCCGAGCTGAGCTGGTGTCTGGCTGGATGTGCAGCCTAAGCGCCCTTGGATGCCCTTGGTCCAGTCCTTGGTTTCCCTGCTCTGATCTCAGCAGGAGGCAGGGTGGGTGACTGCCAAGGATTTCAGGAGCCTCTGCAGATAGCTGATGCAAGCAGGTGACAAAACTGAGGTGGGGGTGGAAGCAACCCAAGCGTCTGTCAAAATGTGCTGTATACACTCATTGGTGTTACTATTCCTTAGAGAAGAAGGGCATTTTGACACATGCTACAGCGTGGCATTATGCTAAGTGAGGTAGGCCAGTCACTAAAAGACACATACTGTGTGATTCCATTTATATGAGGTGCCTAGAGTCATCAGAGTCATGGAGACAAAGTAGGATGGTGGTTGCAGGGGCTGAGGGGAGGCGGGAATGGGAGTTAGTGCTTAATGGGTACAGAGCTTCAGTTTTGCAAGATGAGAAGAGTTGTTTGCACAACAATGTGAAAATACTTAATGCTACTTAGAAATGGTTAATATGGTAAATTTAGGCTATGTGGGTTTTTTAAAAACCACGATTATTGAAAAACAACAACCTAAAGTGAGGCGGAGTGGGTAGCAGTTGGTTGGTTAGCAAGAGCGAACATCAGTCAGAGCCAGGGGCCACAGTGGTCTGGGGACAGGCCAGGAGCACATGACACACAGGCTGGGCTGAGGCCTATGACAGGCTGGAATGGAAGGACGACGGGCACAGAGCACATCTGGGTGGGAGTGGTGGTGGCGGGTTGTGGGGAGCAAGTCTAAGGCTTGCTAAGACAGAGTTGCTTGGCTCTGTGGCACCACCAAGGATCTCCAGGTCTCTCTGCCTTAGGACTGCTTCACCTCTCACCTGACCTCACTCCTCACCCCTCCCCCTCCCATCCTTGCATTGTTAGGTGTTTTTTCCCTGGACAGTCATTTGATGGAGGATGGGATGGGGGACAAGGGGGAGGAAAGGCATTCTTGGAAGGGGTTGGAATTTTCAACCTGGACCTTACTTAATACAGTTGCAGGAATTTAAAAAAATCAAATTCTTCTTCTTAGCCCTTAGAATTTGGCTTTTAAATATTTTTATGTATTTCCAGGATAACAATAACTTTACTGGTTTTTTTCCCTGATTATAAAAGTGATATGTGCTCATTGCAATAATGTGTACTTACTGTTCCCTCAGCCCAGAACATTCTTATCTCAGATAGTATCTACATGGTTTACTGCGCCCCTTCCTTCAGGTACTGCTCAAATCTCAGATAATCAGAGAGGCCTTCCTCCCTGTGTTTTTTAAACAACAACCTCCTCCGTAATTCCTTGCTCCTGACTCTGCTTTATTTTTTTCTCCACAGCACCAGTCACCATCTTATATATGCCTGCTTATTCTCTGCCTCCCTCCACCAGGGTAGAGTTTATCGGTTTTGTTCTGTGTTTGTTCATGTGCCCAGCAGATCTTTCTTGAATGCCTACTCGGTGGCAATGCCTGCTCTGGGCCCGGCCTCTCAGGATGCATCAATGACGAAGTTAATTACATAATGTGTTTCTAGATGATGAGTGCTGTGAATCAATGGAACAGACAAAGGTTTAATCGGGGAGTGAGGAGCTGAAGGTTTAATCGGGGTGGTGTGGGAGGACTCACTGACCAGGTGATTGTATTAGTTTGCTGGGGCTGCCATAACAAAGTGCCACACACTGAATGGCACTTTGAGAAGTTTATTGTTGCGTAGTTCTGGAGGCTAGGAGACCCAGGTCAATGTCAAGGGGCCATGTTCCCTCTGAAGGTGCTAGGAAAGGGTCCATGCCCTTTCCTCTTTTTATAAGGTCAGATTGAGTAGGGTCCACTCTCCTCCAGTGAGACCTCACCTAAACTTCTTACATCTGCACTGATCTTGTTTCCAAATGAGGTCACATTCTGAGCTACTGGGGGTTAGGACTTCAATTTAGGGATTTTGGGGGGACATGGTTTAACCCATAACAGAGACGTTTAATCTAAAATTTGAAGGAGGCAAAGGGACAAGCCATGCAGGGTTTGGGGGGACAGTGTTCCCAGCAGATGAAGTAGCCAGTGTAGAGGCAGAAGTGTGCCTGGTGTTGGGGCGTGGGGAGGGACCAGTGTGCCCAAGACAAAGAGGGAGGGGGTAGGGGAGTGGGGGCAAAGGAGCTGAGGTGTGAGAGGAAGTGGGTGCTGGGGGTGGAGTGTCAGAGGCCCCCAGAAGGACTTTGGCATTATTCTAGGTAAGGTGGGAAGTAGTTGCAGGGTTTAGAGCAGAGGAGTGATGTGATGAGGCTTGAAATGTAAAATATATTGCACATTAAATGAATTCAGATGGTACAAAATGATGTAGAAAGTGAAAATCCCGCCACTCGGAGATCAACACTATGCCATTTTGGTGTTTCTCCTTTTAGACCTTTCCCCCCCCACACATATAAGCGTGCATACACACACACACACACACGCGCGCGCGCAAAGAAATGGCCTCATACTCCACATGTTCGCTGACTTGCTTTTTTTCACTTCACACTTTATCATAGAGTCTTTGCATTGCCAGGAAGTATAGCCACTTCACGGTTTTATTCAGTGCTGTGGATGTTCCCTGCTTTATTGAACCAGTTGCCTGCTGATGGAGAATTATATTGCTTTCAACTTCTGCTGTGGTAAAAACACTGTTATGAGGATCTTTGTACATATATCTTTACACACCTTTCTAATTATTTCCTCATGATACATTCCCAGAAATAGAATTGCTGGACCAGGCAGCATTCATGTATTTGATTTTGATATTTATTGCCAAATTGCTCTCTAGAAAGTCTGAAGCAATTGACATTCTCTCTAGTAATGAATTAGTGCCATTTGCTTCTACCCTCCATGATACAGGCTGTTACCAATCTTTATTATCTTTGCCAAACTCCTGGGTAAAAAAATACCCCCTTTAAAGTTGCATTTCTTTGATTGTTCATTGGCATCACGGTACTCTTTGCATTCCTTTCTCTGGTTCTCTCCAGAAATCTCAGGGCTGACCTGGAATTAATTATCCAACAATTACAGAGAGCTAGTCATGTGCCAAACATCGTGCTAGGCACAGTGTATCTTATTTAATCTATACAACAACTCTCCTAGGTAAGCACTGTTATTACTCCCCCATTTTATAGATGAGGAAGACAAAGATTAGAGAGGTTCACTAACTTGTTTAAGGTCACACAACTAGTAGGAGTCCTTGTAACCCTAGGGGTTGGGGATGTGCATCCCCCAGCCAGGGTTTCCTTTGCTGTGGGTCCATGTATAAGAATGACTCTATGGCCCTGGCTAGTTTGGCTCAGTGGATAAGCATTGGCCTGAGGACTGAAGGGTCCTGGGTTCAGTGCTGACCAAGAGCTTGTACCTCGGTTGCAGGCTCCATTCCTGACCCTGTTCAGGGTGTGTGTGGGAGGCAACCAATTGATGTAACTCTCTCACATCTGTTTCTTGCTCTCTGTTTCTCCCTCTCCCTTCCGCTCTCTCTAAAAATCAATGGGAAAATGTCCTCGGGTGAGGATTAACAACAACAAGAATGACTCTGTGGCCCCGCTGGTGTGGCTCAGTGGTTGAGTGTCAATCCATGAACCAAGATGTCACTGGTTGGATTCTCGGTCAGGCACATGCCTGGGTTGCTGTCTCCATCTCTAGTAGGGGGTGTGCAGGAGGCAGCCAATTGATGTTTCTCTCTCATCAATGTTCCTACCTCTCATCTCCATTCCTCTCTTTCGAAAATTAATAAAAACATATATATAGATACATATATATGTTTTTTTTTTTTAAAAAAGAATGACTCTATGGCTTTGGCCTGGTAGCTCAGTTGGTTAGAGTGTCGCCCCCATATGCTAAGATTGCAGGTCCAAGGTTGTGGGTTCGATACCCAGTCAGGGCACATACAAGAATCAACCAGTGGATGCATAAATAAGTAGAACAGCAACATTGATGTTTCTCTCTCTTTCTCTCTTCCTCTCCCTCTCTAAAATTAAATAAAAAGATGATGTATTGTAGAATTGTATACCTGAAACCTGCATACTTTCACTAACCAATGTCACCCCAATAAATCCAATAAAAAATAAAAAAAAAGAACAACTCTGTGATCTCTACCATTGAAGTGCTCACTCACAGTCTTTGCTTGCTTGCTTGAATGAACCCTGTGGACAGAGACCCGTAGTCTCTGTGGCCCCTGGCCAGCCCCTAGCCCATGTCAGAAGTCCTTGGCTATGAAGGCACATGCAGGACCCGACACATAGAAGGTGCTCATCAAATACTGGTTAAGAGAAATGAAAGAAGCAGGCTTTTGAAAGCTAAAATATTTAAAAAAATATTTTTATTGATTTCAGAGAGGAAGTCAGAGGGAGAGAGAGAAAACAGCAATGATGAGAGAGAATCATTGATCAGCTGCCTCCTGCACGCCCCACACTGGGGATCCAGCCCGCAACCCATGCATGTGCCCTGACCAGAAATTGAGCCGTGACCTCCTGGTTTATCGGTCGACACTCAACCACCAAGCCACGCTGGCTGGGCTGAAAGCTAAAGTATTGTGTGACAATGCCATTTTTGTTTTATTTCAGCAGATGAAAAATTAAAATTTTAAAAATAAACAATTTCTGGGAGTTAAAAATTCATCTTATGGACCCACATTCCATATCCTCCAGCAAGAGGGTAATATGTTTCTTTATACCAAGTTTTCTTACTGCGTTTCCTCTCTTGGCATGTCCTGTATCATATCCCTGTGGTTTTGATAATACTTCTACTTTGTTTTGACTATATTATTTTCTTGTGGTTTGTTTCCGACAGCAGAGTGTGTGGTTGTAATACATCCTTTTTGTTAATAAATTGGTGTATTCCACTGGTTTGAAATCAATTTCTCATTAACTTGGAAATTTTGGTGGGAGGAAGTTGATGCCTTAAAATAAGTACCTTGTTCAAAACCCAACCTGTGCTGCAAGCTGTCCTACTTCCATTGTTTCCTTGCGTCTTTTCGCTCTTCATAAAACACAATGTATTAATGCCTTGAGTTCTTGCCTGGATCATCTAAATAATTTCCAGAAATTTTAGACCTGAAACTGTTCTAGTTTTTTCATCACCATTTATATTGATTTTATTCACTGACACCCTTCAAGTTCTCTTCCTTTCAAGTTCAGTGCCCCATAAGAGAACATGTATTATAGAATGTGTATTTTATCAGTCAGGATAAACTAGTTGTGCTTCAGAAACAACCCCCAAATCTCAGTGGGTTTCAACAGTAACTTCTGACTTCACCATGCTGACCTTTCCCTTTATCTCCTTCCTGCACCTTTTGAATCTTGTCTGGTTCTGGAACTTTTGCTTACCAGATTCTATGTTTTCTCCTTCCTTCTTTGTCTTGGATTTTCCAGTGCCAGGATGCATGCCTGCAGGTAGACCACTTGTTTGGAGGTCTCACTCATTCATGCATTCATGCATATTCACCTAACATTTTGTGACCATTCACTGCCCTGTGCTGAGCACCATGCTAGCTGTTGGGATACTGAGATACATATGACAGTCAGTCATGGCTCTCAGACAGCTCAGTCCAGTAGGAGAGACAGTCCTATACATAAATCACTGTCCCACAGTGTGCTAAGTGCTGTAATGGAGGACTGTAGTGGTGATACAAAAAAGGCAGAAACTGGTGGTAGGTGCAGGAGTGAAAAACTGTGTGGGAGATGTTTTAAGACAGGATGCAGGATGGAGCATTCTTCTAGTGCTGAAGAGGAAGGAGCATTGTTTCAGTTATCTATTGCAGAACAACAAATCAGCCCCAAATTGAGTGACTTGAAAACAATAATGATATATTCTTTCTTGTGATTCTGTGGTGTAGGAATTTGGACAGGGCTCAGATGGGAGATTCTTCTGCCCAGTGTAGCCTTGAGTGAGGTCACTCACTTGGCTGCATGTGGTTGGCATAGGGACTGGGCTGGCAGGTCCAAGAGGGTTTCACTCATGTGTCTAGTATCTTGGTGCTCTTCCACATACCCTCCTTCCCTTGTTCTTAGAACACAGTGGCCTCAGGGGAGTGCTCTTTATATTTAGCTGCAGGCTTTCAAGAGGGATGAAGCAGAAGCTGCCAGTTCACTAAGATCCTAGGCTCAAAAGTTTCCTAAGAAGCAACCGGAATGTTGCCTCTGTTGCATCCATCAGTGGGGTAGCTCATTGCCTCCCACCTCCTGACCATACCACCATCAAGAAGAAAAGAGAGGCAATCGGACATTCACGTCTTCGGCAGCATCATCCTCCCACCGCTCAGCTGCACTCCACCACACCGGCATCCATCACTGTCTCAATGGAAGAGGTGCCATTCTTCCCATGCAAGGATGCCTTGGAGTTTGAGCTCTCCCTCTCACTGGCCGTGTGACCCAAGGAAAGCCATTTCATCTCCTTGTGCATCAGTTTCTTCATCTGTAAAATGGAGGTCATAATTGTACCTGATAGAGTTGTTGTACTTTTTTCATAGGGTTGTTGGGCCACTCAAAATCCCTTTCTAGCTTCCCCATCTTAAATAAATCTTATTTTGCAACCAAACTTTCAAGACCTATTTTATGTTAAAATAATTGATAATTAACATTAGGATAAAAAAAATGATCCCACAGAAATTACACTTTCTCCATTTGTAAATTCTAATTTCAGGCTTTTCATGGGAAATTATAAAGACCCTTTGCCCTGTGCCTCCCCACAATAAACCCCTACTTCCCCTTCCCCCTGGTGGGTACCCTGTTAGAGTCACCCATTCCACAACGCCCAACACAGTGTTTTGTACCAGTAGATGAGTGAGTGAATGAATGGGTAAATGGTACTTTTTCTAGTTGTCTGTGGTCATGATTTGTGGTAGTCTTTTTATTTTGATGGTTGGTCAGAGGGAAAGAATTAATATACACCAGGTTTTTATAATACTATTAAGATTGTTTAAAAAAATTGTGCATTAGAACTTTGGCCATAGTGTAAAAACATATCTGTATTTCTTGGATAAGTGTGTTCTGTGCCGTCATTGTTTCTAATTAGATTGAAAACTTCTTGAGGGTAGAGATGGTGTGTTATTCCACTTTGTATCCTCACCACCTAGCACCATGCATGGCCTTCAATAGATATTTGTTAAATCGTTAAATGGATGATTGAAGGAAGGAATGATTCTGTAAATGAATGAATGATTATATGAGTGAATGAATGCACCAGACTATATAATGAATGACTCACTGAGTTCAGTACCATGAACTTGTGATTCATAAAGCTGGGATTCCTTTTATCTTTCATGGCCCATTACCTGAATTGTAACTCAGAACTCCTTTTTTTTTTTTTAATCCTCTCTTCTTTTTTGAAGGTCTTAATCAGTCACCTCCATTGTGCATAACTATGTATGGTTGAACCTCAAATGTGTATCTTCCTAATTTAGCTGTCATTTTAAACTCAATATTGTCAATGTCCGAGGCCCTTGCATGTAGATTTCTTCTCTTTTGGGATAAGAAAGGTTTATTTGTCTCTGAGGAGAAATAATATTCATTTGTAGAGACGTTGGAAAATACGGAAACACATTTAGAAGAAAATAAACATTTTTTATTTCTGCCATCTAACAATGACTATTTTGTAAACAAAACAAGCATCTTTCTGATCTTTTAAAAATGTATATACATACATATATACACTGAGTGGACAGATTATTATGATCTCTGAATGCATAATAATCTGGCCACTCAGTGTATATCCTATATAATAAAAGGCTAATATGCAAATTGTCCCCTCGACCAGGAGTTCAACCAGCAGGCAGGCCAGCCAACCTCCCATGTTCCCTCCCCCTGGCCAGGCTGGCCAGACCCCACCCATGCACGAATTCATGCACTGGGGCTCTAACGCACGCGCGCACACATACACACACACACTGAGTGGCCAGGTTATTATGTATTCAGAGATCATAATAATCTGGCCACTCCGTGTATAATAGACTTGACTTTTTATAAAATGGGGTCATGCTGTCTTTATAATTTTGCACCCTGCAACTTTCATTTTCGAGCACACATCTTCATGCTATAATATTTTTGATGGATGCATAGTATTCTCTTGTAGAGCAGAATTGGTCAAGTCGTTCTTTAACTGTTGGGCATCTTTATTGGTATTCTTTCTTTGTACGTAGATCTTTGAGTTTCTGGATATTTCCTCTAGGATCCATTTATAGAACGAGAATAGCTGGATCAAAAAGGATAGACTTTAAAAGAACCCTGTGTGTGTGAACCAGAATAACTTTCTCAAAATATGTCCTCTGTGCTGGGCTTTTAGAAACGGATTTATAGTTTGTATGGGTCAGCAATTCTCTAGAAAGAGAGAACCTGGCAGGACTGTTGTTTGCTACCGGGCACTGTTGTTGTCTGGTTATGTTTTGTTTAATCTCATTGTGAACAGGTGTTCACCCACAAAGGGGTCACTACTGGAGGCACCTTGAAAGATCCCGAGCCCGGCAGTCAGAGAGGGCTTTGGCATTGGGCATCTTGGCCACACTAAGTATCTGGACAGGTCAGCACTGCTGTTTCCTGGGGGACTGATGCTATGATCTGGGGGTGAAAAGATGGAGGACACAGGGCTCCTTTCTGGGTGTCACATCTGTTATCACCCAGTCCCAGCTATCTTTCCTTTGTTACGTGCTCTTCCTTGACCCTCCTTTGTGCCACAGTTGTATTCGTTATCTCTGTTCTGACTGTTTCTGTCATGTATTACAGTGATTGATTGATTGATTATTGTGGCAAATATACATGACACAAGATTTGCCCTTTAACCATTTTTTAAATAAAGTATTTATTTTTTTTAATCCTCACCTAAGGACACTTTTTCCATTGATTTTTAGAGAGAGTGGGAGAGAGAGGGAAAGACAAACACCATTGTGAGAGAAATACATTGATTAATTGCCTCCTGCACAAACCCTGACCAGGGCCCAGGCCAGGGAGGAGCCTACAAGCACGGTAAATATGCCCTTGATCAGAATCAAACCCGGGACCTTTTGATCTATAGGTCAACGCTCTATCCACTGAGTCAAACCAGCCAAGGCTAACAACCATTTTTAAGTGTACAGTTGAATGATATTAAGTACATTCACATTGTTGTATAGCCATTACCACTGTCTAGCTCCAGAACTTCTTATCATCTCATATGGAAACTCTTACAATGGCTTGTTTTTAACTGCTTTTACTACCAGACTATGAGCACCTCAGGATCAGGAACAATGTGTCCAGATCCCAGAAATTTGGTGCTGGCTCTGGCACATAGTAGTAGGATCTTGTGAGTGTTTGAATGAAGAGGTGGCAGAACCACCTGAGGATACATCAGAGGAGGGCCGCGTGTGGTGACCATTGAGTCCTGGCTGTACTGTGTGGGGTCTTTTCTGTCGCTCTTTGTGGCACCATTAGCCTCTTGGGCATCATGGCTCCAATACCCCATGACTGCTGTGACTGAATTAAATTGCATGAATGCTCTCTGCTTCATATTCTTTTAGCAGTTTCTATGACATTCATTGGCTTTTATTAGGAGCTGATCTTTTATTATTGTTAATCTAAGTTTTTATGCATACATCCTGTCTCCCTATTTAGAGTATTAGCTCCTTGGCAGCATAAAGCATTTCACATGGTAATATTACTGCTGATGACTAATATCCTACTTCATTGGAGCTAAGATGCTGTTGACAGTGTGATGGGCCCGTTATTTTCTGTCCCTCTGAGAAAGAAAAAACAGGAAGAATAAACACTGCCCCTTAACCCATGGCACACCCTTGGTTGTAAGGGCATGCTAATTTCAGATATCTTAGAATGTGAAAAAAATGTCTTTGAATGAATATATCACAGCAGATACGAAATCAATGCTTGATCAGATTATTTTGTGCCATTATGTGCATATTTGTGTTATGTGGAAGGTAAATAAGAATGTATATAAACATTACAGGAAATGGCCTTAAAATTTCATATTATGAAAATCCCGAATCAAATTTCCATAGATTCTCGTCTTGGGACTGTGACTCCCATAATTTTTCCTTTTGAATTTAGCACTATGTTCT
Organism: Corynorhinus townsendii; assembly: GCA_026230045.1. Lineage (NCBI taxonomy): Eukaryota > Metazoa > Chordata > Mammalia > Chiroptera > Vespertilionidae > Corynorhinus > Corynorhinus townsendii. The sequence goes on along the minus strand of JAPDVU010000004.1, from coordinate 130,745,698 downwards.
TTTCTAAGGTGGCTTTCCCCATTTTATTTCACTCACGTTGCTTTCATATTTTTGCTTTTCACTAGATTTTTCAGTTTATTTGTTGTTGTGGTGTTTTTTTGGGGGGGAGGGGGCAGTGTTTCATGTGGGAAGGGTGATCCTTATTTTAAAGGCCTCACTTCATGGAACCTTCTAGAACATTTCCTTAGGATCCAAACATCTCAAGATTATCACAAAGTGACAGAAGTGATGAGAGCAGGAGTTAATGTCTCTAATGCCAAGTACGAATTCCCATAGTGAAAATACGTTTTTAGACTAGAGTGTAAATATTTTGTAAAAGTGGCCTATTAGGTGATGATTACAGCAGCCAGTTAGAGCTTCAGGCCCAGGGAATTCACACCAGCAATTTACAGTTCCTCTTGCTTAGCTGCGCGTGCCCTTCATGAACATTGCTTGACCTATGGAGTCCTTCATTTATTCCTGAGAGCTACATTTCTCTGACTTTACTAGCTGAGAAGAGCAGGACCAAGAAAGCATGTTTGCTTTAATGTGTTTTTATTTTCCACTTAAGCTTCCTGATTATTAAAATGCTCACTTGCCTGAGCTTGATTCCTTTTATGTGTAATCTTGTTTAGACCTAGAACCCTGAATTCTTACCTTTCTAGGCCATCTTATTAATCATTACACTAATAGTTGGCATTTTTTGAAAGCTTGCCATGTGTTAGTTCAGTGGCTCTTGACCTTGTGCACATTAGACTCTCCTGGGACATTTTAAAATGCCAGCTGTCCCCAGACAAGTAAAGTTAGACTCTCTGGGAGTGGAAGCCAGGCATCGGTCGTCTGTACAGCGCCCCAGGTGCTTCTGATGTGCAGCCAAGGTTAGGCCTTTCCGTGCGTGATCTCATTTAATCCAATGACCCCTTGAGGCGTGTATTCTTGTCCTTGTTTTATAGACGGAAACACTGAGGACAGGAGTGATTAACCTGACATTAGTGGAGACGCCAACCCAGTTCGTCTGATTCCAGACACTGTTCTTTTAATACATATTAGTTATGCCTTGGAGCCAGACGGTTTGATGAAAACAAAGCAGTTGAGTTCTGCAATATTTATAAAGGTAACTCTTCCACATCGATTCAGGAAACACTTTTAAAGTCCTGGCTATTGTGCAGACATCTATGTCGTGTTCTTTCCTCTGTAGTTGGCTCATCATGATGTATTGGCTTTCCACTGCGCAGGGGTATTTGCCCAATTGGCCTTTTATTTATAACTTAGACGGTCCCTGAATGATCCCAGTGACTTGTTAGGTTTTGGGTGCTTTCTTAAGATTTGTAGTTACTGGAAGTCAGTGTGTGTGTGTGGAGAAAGCAGGTGTTATCATTGAACAAGTGGGTTTATAGCTTAAGCCAGTGCAGTTGTTCTTCTGGGAGCTGTTCGCAGAACTGCAGAGATGGCCATAAGCAGTCCCCAGGCCAGCCTGGCGAGTGCACACCGGCCACAGAGGAACTGTGGAGAAGGGATGCCAACTGCGCATTCCAGGAAAGGCCCGGGAAGGAAAGGGAAGGGAAAAGAGAAGCAGTCACAGGGGTGAAGAGAAAATACCTCAGGGAGAGAAGGTCTCTGATGTTTGAAGTGGAGAGATGAAGATGTGGGAGGAGGCAAGGTCCAGGAAGCCTGCATTCCTTGATCCACATTTGGGATTCAGGATTCTCAGAGAGGAAAATGTGTGTGTGTGTGTGTGTGTGTGTGTGTGTGTGTGTGTGTGTGTGTGTGTGTCTGAGTGAGGAGGGCGGGGAGGGGTGCACCTGACCTTTGGATGAAGGAATGACGGAACTGTGGTGACAGAGATGGGCTGAGCTGAGGGTGATGGGGGACCTCATATGAGATGGTGCTGATAATTTCGGCAAAGTAGGAGAGATGGATGATCTGATGAGAGAGAGGGTGAAGGTTCAATCCCAGGGGAGAACAGGAGTAGAACGGCTGCATGAGGAAGGGGATCGCTGAGCTGGTGGCTGGTCCCCTCTGCCTTCAGCCATGCAACAGGGGATGGTGAGGAGCCCCGCTGGGTGATCAAGTGGAGTGATTATTCTTGTGCTGTGCAGCCCTTAAATGTCCAGTCCCCTTTAAGTAGAGTTAAATATAATTATAATTCAGATTCCAGAGGTGGTTTCCATTCAGCTTTTCAAGAATTCATCTCCTCACACCAATTCAAGCTCACAGAGCATAGTCTCTTTCCCTGAAGACCAGGAAGGCTGGAAGGAAGGTTGTAAGGCAGCCTTGCCTTTTTAAAAAAAAAATATATTTTATTGATTTTTTTTTTTTTTTTTTTTACAGAGAGGAAGGGAGAGGGATAGAGAGTTAGAAACATCGATGAGAGGGAAACATTGATCAGCTACCTCCTGCACATCCCCTACTGGGGATGTGCCCACAACCAAGATACATGCCCTTGACTAGAATCGAACCTGGGACCCTTCAGTCTGCAGGCAGACGTTCTGTCCACTGAGCCAAACCAGTTAGGGCAGCCTTGCTTTTTTTGACAGAGTTGAGTGGTTTAACTAAGTGACCGGCCTAGTTTGAGCATTTGGTGGATCGTTAAGACGTGTTTTAAGGGTTTTGCAAGTTTGATAGAAATTTAGTTTTTGAATTTTTATATATCTCTATCTATCTACACTTTTACTTGTAACTTAAAGTACAGTATAGATACAGAAAAGCACTCTTATGTGCCTTGCTGGATGAATTTGCAGAAACCAAATACAGCTGTGTAACACCACTGAGGTCAATAAACAGGGCTACCTGCCCCTTCAGAAGCCCGCTATGTCCCCTTCCACTCCCAAGCCCCTCCCACCGAGGTAATCCTTACCCTGATTTCAAGCTGAAATATTAAATTAGGGTGTGTAATCATGTCATACACAAATCTGAACACAGTGGAGCCCACCAGCTGTTAGCTTATGTTGCTGGGTAACTTGTGTTTGTGCAAATCTTGCAATAAATGGGCTCAGCCCTTGTCCTGAAAACGTGGCATTAATTAGGAGGGTTGTGGCTTGGCATAGTGTGTCGACTCCAGTTCTGTTCATTGCTCTCGTGAACTCACACACGCTGCCTCCGTTCCTGCCGGGGGCTGGCTCCGATGTGTTTGCTCGCTCTGTGTGACACACTCCTAGGTCTCATAGGCAGTTCTGGAATCTGTCCCAGGTCTTGGTGCCTCCCAGGCCTCTTCATTCATCCCAGGGAACACCCACAATCGTTGGGTAACCTGAGGAACTCTTAATGTCGGCAAAGGTTTTCCGGGACTCATCTTTTAAGCATGAGCCTGAAGAATTGGTCTTGTTGGCCTGCAGATAGATAGATAGATTTATGTTAAAAGGATTGCCCACATTAAAAATATTTCGAGATTTCACGTCCAAATGAGGATTTCGGGTTTCTCTTGGAAAGCCTGAAGGCCCACGTGCTCTTTATTTTGTGAGGCTCACTCCTGGGCTTCTTCTTTCGTTGGCATCTGTAGAGGTCTGTTTAAGTGTCTTCCGAGGCTGGTATCATGAGGATTTTAAGAAAATTTGCATCATAACCGGTTTGGCTCAGTGGATAGAGCGTTGGCCTGCAGACTGAAGGGTCCCAGGTTCGATTCCGGTCAAGGGCGTGTACCTTGGTTGTGAGCACATCCCCAGTGGGGAGTGTGCAGGAGGCAGCTGATTGGTGTTTCTCTCTCATCGATGTTTCTAACTCTCTATCCCTCTCCCTTCCTCTCTGTAAAAAAAAAAAAAAAAAAAAAAAAAAAAAAAATCAATAAAATATATTTAAAAAAAAGAAAAGAAAATTTGCAACTTTTTGTCAGTTTGACTCAGGGTTAAGAAGCTTATCTATTTCCCAGCAAATATATTTTCTAAATTATGGATCACGAGCTTCCAGCTAGAATCAGCAGGCATGGTATTGTATTTTGTTATTTAAATGTTTTTTATCCTCTAACTTTTGTTGGATAGGTCATACTGTCGCCTGGTTCAAGGTTTACTAATGGAGTGTATGACCCCGTCCGTTTGGAGACCAGTGGGGTCCAGTGCACAGGGCTCGAGGCTCGTAAACGGTGTGCAGATCCCGGATCCACGTCTGACTAACAAATGGCCTTTGCAGGTTCCTTACGCTCTAGCTTCCATGTACTCATTTGCAACATGGGGTGTTGGGAAATGAAATGACATTATGCCTGAAAAGTGTTAGTACAGAACTTGGGTGTAGTGGCAGACAATAAATATTAGTGCCCAGTGATGTTAATACGATTTTGGTTGTTTTCCATGGTAGCTCATTTTATTTACTGTTCAGTCTTTCAGAAATTGGTGACCATAGGGACCACCATGGAATTCAGTAGGATGAACAGTGATTCTATATTGATGGACTTAAACACAGTGAGATGGGTGTGGAAGGGGGCAGGTGTACATTCCTTTCATCTCGTTTGGTGTGAACACGTTGATAAATAAAATTCAACTGCTGTTGTTTTCCCACACCAGGAGACAGCGGAGCTGCTGCGGTGCTGGGGTTGGTTACCTGTTCTCATCAGTTGCTCTCCCCACGCCACCCCGTGAGCCAGTGCATGTCACTGGTTCTCAGCTGGGCAGGGCCACCTGCGGGGGCACTTGGGGTCATTGTCAGAACACAGGGGACATTATAAATAGTGGGTGGGGTCAGAAATTCCAGAGAATGGGGACCTCTAGATGGCCTGCCTAGAGGGCTGCTGTGAGGCCTTTATTATTATTATTATTATTTTTTTAAGTTCAAGTTCTGTTTTAGAGTATCTTTGGTCTGTGAGAGACTCTCCTCCCTGCCCCTAAAAGGAGTAATTGTATCATGACAGAGAGTAGTTTAACATTCTCACTGAGGATGCCCTGTGTTCCTTCTTTGAATAGTGTCAGTAATCAAGAGTCTTTCTCTTAGAGGCCACTGATTCCTCTAGAGACATCAACCAAGGCTTACATACAGCAGGAAAAAACACACACTTTATTTAAAGAACACATTATAACCAGTGTTTAAAAGCAGAGAAGAAGAAAAACCTCACTCAGTAAATGTAACAATGAATATAATGTTATTTGGTTTCATATTCTTATGTGAAACCAGTTGAGGAAAGGGAGAAGATGAGAGGCAGGTACAGCCCAGGGACTGGGGAGAGGCTTGGAAATGACAGGGAGAGATGCGGGAGGGACGTGGGGGGAGAAGGTATGGCATTAGTAAGCTTAGAGATGGGGGAACCAGCCAAACATGTTCTTTGTCAAAGCTTGCTGTTGACCTAGATTGCAGATATATTTAAAAATTGCTACTCATATATTAAAAAAGAACCCTTGGGGAGAAACCAAGATGGCAGCATAGGAAAGCACCTAAACTGCTGCCTCGCAGAACAATTTCAAAACTACAACTAAAGGCAGAAAGGACACCATCCAGAACCACAGGAAAGCTGGCTGAGTGGAAATTCTACAACTAGAAGGAAAGAGAAAAGCTCACGGAGAATTGGAGGAAGGGCAAAGGGTTGAGGTACGGCAAAGGGTCTTTGTGCGCGCAGAGAGGAAGGGCTCTGCATGGCTGAGAGCCTGGCTCATTTTCTCTGGTGGGAGGGGGAAGGAAGCCCCCGACTGCACTGAACCCCAGTTTTCCTGGCGAAACCCTGTGGACCCAGGCTCATACAGGGGGAGTCTGGACTGTCCGGTAGAGAGAAAGGCACTCGGAGACCCGGGGGGGAGCCCTGGCAGTCAGGGGTCTGGAGGCACGCGCGCCAGTGCACACAAAGACTGCAGAGGTTGCCACAGGCTTTCCCTAGCAGAAGGGAGTCGGAAGCTTCTGACTGCACTGAACCCCAGTTCCAGGTGAGCCCCTGTGGACCCATGCTCTTGCCAGGGGGAAATCTGGAGACTCGGGCGGAGGCTCAGGAGGCCCCAGAGGTCTGGAGGCGCGTGCGCGCACACAAGGGCAGGGCTGACAGGAAGCCAAAACTGCTCTAACCTGAGACTCCACCCCATCCAAGCTGAGCACAGAGGCTTTTGCTGTTTGGCAAGTCTAATCCGATAAGGCTGTCTCCAGCACCGAACTTCTCCCAGCGTAGACACAGCTGATCCTCACAGCCAACGGGCCTGGAGGTCAGTTCCTCCCAGTGACACCAACAACAATCAAGACTTAACTACAACGAGGCTGTACACACAGTCCACAAAGGGGTGCACCAAGAGTATCCACCTCAGGTTAACTGGGGAAGCCGACCCACTGGGCCATATAGGAAACCTCGCACACAAAGCTACCCTACCAACTCAGGGAAGCAGCGAAAATGCAGCGACAAAGAAACAGATCACAAACGAAAGAAATGGAGGAAAACAAACGACTGGATATAGAATTAAAAACCACGGTTATAAGGCTTTTCAAGAATATCCTAGAAAAGGCCAATAAATATAACGAGACCCTCAAAGATATGAAAAAGGACCAACTAGAAATTAAACATACACTGACTGAAATAAAAAATATTATAGAGACCCAACAACAGACTAGAGGAATGCAAGAATCAAGTCAAAGAATTGAAATACAAAGAAGCAAAAAACACTCAACTGAAAAAGCAAAAAAAAAAATCCAAAAATTTGAAGATGGTGTAAGGAGCCTCTGGGACAACTTCAAGTGTACCAACATCAGAATTATGGGGGTGCCAGAAGAAGAGAGAGAGCAAGATACTGAAAACCTATTTGAAGAAATCATGACCGAAAACTTCCCCCACCTGGTGAAAGAAATAGACTTACAAGTGCAGGAAGCGCACAGAACCCCAAACAAAAGGAATCCAAAGAGGACCACACCAAGACACATCATAATTAAAATGCCAAGAGCCAAAGACAAAGAGAGAATATTAAAAGCAGCAAGAGAAAAACAGTTAATTACCTACAAGGGAGCACCCGTATGATTGTCAGCTGATTTCTCAACAGAAACTATGCAGGCCAGACGGGAGTGGCAAGAAATTTTCAAAGTGATGAATAGCAAGAACCTACAACCAAGATTACCCAGCAAAGCTATCATTCAGAATTGAAGGTCAGATAAAGAGCTTCACAGATAAGAAAAAGCTAAAGGAGTTCATCACCACCAAACCAGTATTATATGAAATGCTGAAATGTATTCTTTAAGAAGAGGAAGAAGAAAAAAGTAAAGGTAAAAATTATGAACAACAAATACATATCTATCAACAAGTGAACCTAAAAATCAAGTGAATTAAAAACCTGAGGAACAGAATAAACTGGTGAATATAATATAATCAGGGGCATAGAAAGGGAGTGGACTGATAATTCTCAGGGGGAAAGGGGTATGGGAGGGTGCAGGAAGAGACTGGACAAAAATCATACACCTATGGATGAGGACAGTGCGAGGGAGGTAAGGGCAGAAGGTGGGGTGGGAACCGGGTGGAGGGGAGCAATGGGGGGGGAAAGTAGAAACAATTGTAATAATCTGAATAAAGATTTATTTAAAAAAAATAAAAAAGAACCCTTTATAACCTTATTTAGAAATTGGTCTGACCTGCCCTGGCCGGAGTGCTACAGTTAGTTGAAATGTTGTCCTGTGCACCAAAGGGTCACGGGTTTGATCCCAGTGAGGACACATACCCTGGTGGTTAGATCTCTGGTTGGGATGTAAACAGAAGGCAGCCGATCTGTGTTTGTCTCTCACATCCACGTTCCCCACCCTCTGCCTTGCTTCCTTCCTTTCTCTCTAAAAGCAATAAAAGACATGTCCTTGGCTGAGGATTAAAAAAAAATAAGAAAAACAATTGGTCTGACTTAAAGGATGATTTTAATATGGGTAGAGGAGAACATTTTACCAGTCTGGTTTTAAAGTGGGGATGGTCTTTTCTGGCTGGTGTGGCTCAGTTGGTTGGGCATCATCCATTCAGTAAAAGACTGCTGGTTCGATTAATGGTCAAGGCACTTGCCCGGGTTGCAGGTGTGCAGGAGGCAGCTGATTGATGTCTTGCTCTCACATTGATGTCTCTCTCTCCCCTTTTTCTTTAAAAATCAATAAAAACTCTTAAAGTGGGGATGGTCAGAAATCACAGTCGTTGGATAAGATGGCACATGTGAGTTAAAGCTTTAAATATGAATTGTACTTTCAATGCATAAAGTTGATAGATGAAGTACAAACATAGAACACCAAAAAGTCTTGTCCGTCTCAAAAACAAGATAGCCACCTCTGTGGACCAGGAGTGGCACAGAACTCTGAATAGTTAGCAGGGTCAAGGTCAGCTTCTGTCAGGTGGAGGGGCTTGATTTGGAAAATGCAGCTGAGAGTTGAACACAACAGATGCTAACAGCGCAGAGGTGGTACCCCGGCAGCAGCTATCAGGTGTTACAGAGCTGGTAACACCTTTTTGAGAAGCTTGGGCCACAGGGGAAGGATCTGGCATGAGAGTCTTAGAGCTAAGACCCTGGGACTGAGTTAACATGTGCATTTCTGGGTCCCACCCCCTTAGAGAGTCTGGGGAGAGGCCTGGAAACCCCTAGTTTTAAGAGATCCTCAGGTGATTCTGAGAGCAGGACCACCCTGAGAATCACCATGCTTGCCTAACGCAAAGCCAGTTTTAGGATAATAAGAGCTTAGTAAAGTTAAATCAGGATGAGGGTGTTTAATTTGTCCCTAGGAGCTTTTGTTTTTGAGCCCTTGAATTGATTTTTTTAAAAAAAATGGTAGTAAAATACACATAACCTTTAATTACTCTTTTAACCATTTTAAAGTGTGTAACTCAGTGACATTAAATACATTCACAAGGTTATGTAAGAACTCAACTGTCTAGTGTTGGTTGTGGGTATTTCATATGAATGGAACCACAATATATGCTTTTGGGGCTGATTTTTACTCAGCATAATGATTTCAGGCTTCGTTGTGTGGAAGCATGTATCAGCATTTCATTCTCTGTTATGGCTGCATAGTGTTTCCTTGTACAGATACACCACATTTTGTTTGTCCATTCGTTAGTTGATGGACATTTGGGTTGTTTCTACCTGTTGGCTATTGCCAGTAGTGCTGCTATGAACATTCTTGCACAAGTGTTTGTCTGAATATCTGCTTTCAGTTCTTTTGTGTATATACCTAAAACTCAGAATTACCATACGACCCAGTAAGTCCACTCGGAAGTGGACTTAACTGGGTCATATGGTAATTCTGAGTTTTCACTTGTTGAGGCATCGCCATACTGTTGCCACAGCAGCAGCAGCATATAACCAGAGGACTCTGTTACTCCACATCCTACCTACCACTTGTTTCTTTCCTATTTTAAAAAATATATATGCTTTTATTGATTGATTTTTTTTTTTTTTTTTTTTTAGAAAAGGAGGGGGAAGGATAGAGATAGAAACATCAATGATGAAAAACATCAATCGATTGCCTCCTGCACGCATCCCACTGGGGATCATGTGCCCTGACCGGGAATACAACCGGTGACCTCTTGGTTGATGCTCAACCATTGAGCAACACTGGCCAGGCTATTATATTTATTTATTGATTTTTAAAATTAAGGCCATCCTAGTGGGTGTGAAGTGCTATTTCATTTGATTTTGATTTGCATTTCCCTAATGATTAATGACATTAAGAATCTTTTCATGTGGGTGTTGGCAAGTATATTGCTTTTAAGTTCAGATTGGTTCAGATGGGGGTTATTTTCTTAGTTCAGGGTAGCAGTTTTGTGTGTTGTGCCTGGGATGGCTGGTGCTGGTGGCAGACAGACCAGGGTCTTAGTCTTGGCTCTTGCCCTGGGTGGACTAGACCGCTTGGGCCTGCCTTTCCTGTGGGTGAAGGGGTGATGACAATACCTTCCCCGTAGGGCTTTGTGAGAACTGAGGGGGCCACGGAAAGCATCCAGGTGCAGAGTGAGCACCTGGAGCTGTTGTCATCATCCTTGTCACAAAGGAGGAGATCTGTCATCATCTCCATGCTTTTTCTTGTGTGTCAGGCATGCTAAGCTGCCTTAGCTTCCTCAGCGGTTGAGGACAGATAGCCTGGAGGGACACATAGTTGCCCATCTGCTCTCTGAGGCCCCAGGGAGCCATTTCCAGGTTGCTGGAGCTCATAGGTCTTTTGTATTCCTGGCTGGAGTTTTCCGACATCAGGCCCAACCTTCAACTTAACCTTTGCAAGTCAGGAGTGAATGTGTTAGCAGCAGGGTGCCTGGGAAAGCCCATTGCTGGGAAGGTTCCTGATGCTCTTCAGGCCTCCCCATGGGCCTAAGCATCCTTAACCGGGTACAGAAAGGGTCCTTCTGTGGCAGCACCCCTGTGCGGTCCAGATGCAGAGCTGACCCCGGGCACTAGCCTCCTGCCCCTGTGGATTTAGTGTCTGAGATGTTGTTTTTACTGTATCATTTTTTAAATTACTGTTTAACACACCCCAAGTTGGTAGGCCTGTGTTGAGAAGCAATGAGGATAGTTTTCAAACTAAGGAGGTATTTTTAAGGTATGGATTCTCGTTTGCCGTGTGATTGTGAAGATATTTTTGCATATCTATTCAAGAACCATAATCTAGAAATGTCCCTTGTAAAATCTAGGGTGCAATTCAAGACCCACCTCCCTAGAGAGGCAGCATAATGGTGTGGAGAGAGCAAGCGGTCTTGGCGGGGGGGTGGATCTGGGGTCAAATGCTGACGGCACCACTTATGAATGGGGGGCCTTGAACAAGTTACATAATTCATCTTTCGGAGCCGCAGTTTTTTTCAGCAATGAAGTGAGAAGGATAATGGAGTGCCTGACACGGAGTAGTTATTGCTGACATGGCTAGTAAGCCTCTCAGTTGACCATTGCAACATTTATTTTTTTGTAGTAAAATATACATAACAGAAAATTTACTATTAAATTTTTTTTTAAGTATACAGCTCAGTGGCATTCATTGCAACATTTTTAACCTTTCCTGTTTTCTTTGTGGGGCTCATGCTCCCTCATCACCATACCTGGAGGTCACACCTGAGGGCAGGACTCCCCCCCACTCTGTTATTCCACGAACTGGAACTGCACGTTCCCTAACCCAGGGGAAAGCAGGGAGGCCTGGGGGTCTTGGCTGTTAACAGAGGCTTTCTCAGGGATTGAAAGGATTCTGCAGAAAGTAATAACTAGTCTCCATTTTCGGAGGGGGTCGGAGAGTTCTTGCTTCAGTCCACACAGGGATTATACTGTTTATTCACACTTCTCTGAGTATGGGATAGGGAAGAAAAAGATTCCTTTTTGCTATTTTCTAGAAACTTCAGTTAAGGGGTTTGGGAAGAAGTAGAGATTGAAACTGGTTAACCATCATGTTTTTAAAAAAATATGTTTTTATTGATTTGAGAGAGAGAGAGAGAGGAAGAGAGAAGGAGAGAGAGAAATGTCAGTGTGAGAGAGAAACATTGGTCAGTTGCTTCCTACGTGCACCTCTACCGGGGATTGAACCTGAAACCTGGGCCTATGCCTTGACCTGGAATCGAACTGGTAACCTTTTGGTGCATAGGATGACACTCAACCAACTGAGCAACACCAGCCAGGGCTAACCATCCTGTTTTAAGGTTATTTTAGTACTTCATTAATCTCTCCTTTGGAAAGGAACTAAAATGAATATGCTGTTTTAGAAATACTCTGACCCACCCTCCCTTCCTTCCTTCCCTCCCTCCCCCCTCCCTCCCTCTCCCCTCCCTCCCCCTCCCTCCCTCCCTCTCCCCTCCCTCCCCCTCCCTCCCCCTCCCTCCCTCCCCCCCCTCCCTCCCTTCCTTCCTTCCTTCCTTCCTTCTTTCCTTCCTTCCTTCCTTCTTGTCATAATTTCCAAGATTTCCTTTATTCTTTACTCACCGTCTTTTGGGAACTTTGAACATCAGAGAGAGAGAGATGGGGTGGGGGGAAGGTTACTCTAATACATGCAGAGTCAGTAATGTATCTGTAATCTTTTGAAAGAAGAGCACAGAAATCAGCATCTTTCTATTGAATTACTAATCAGGTGACTCAAGAAAAGTTCTCTCACACACACACATACACACACACATTATTGCTTCAGATACCAAATAGTTATTCTTTTTCCTATAATTATATCTTTGAGTGTTAGGAATACTTTTAATTAACACAGGCTTTAAAAACCAAACTCCCTAATGAAATAATGGATGGAAGCAAGGGTCATTGCGTTTGCTTAATCTTAGGTGAAGAGTTGATGAGTCTTGTAGTGGAAAGAGCAGACTGTCACCACCTAAAGCCCCTGATAAAGTTTCGTGTCACTCAGAATGGGACAGCCAGATGCTAGGCACCTCCTGATGTGATGCAGTAGGAATACAGAGGACCACCTAGAAAGTATCCTTGCCAGAAACATTAATCCGGAATCTAGTGAAGGCTCTTGATCTTATCGATCAGTTATAGCAAGAATGTCAAACTCGCGGCCAACACATGCAGCCCGTCGACAACGAGTTTGACATTCTTGAGTTATAGATTTGAGGGTTAGAAGAACATGTTAAGTGACACCATAAGAATATAGTCAGCCAAAGATAGATTATGGGTCATTTACAAGGACAGATGACCTTTTTCTGTAACAAGTAAATAGTGAGAGCTTAATTTAAAAAAAAAAAAAAGGAGGGGAAAACTGTTCTAGAGTAAAAGGAACTTGGGGACATACCAACTGAAGCCATGTGTGCCTGGTGTGGGTCCTAATTGGAAAATAGCAATTGTACAAAAATATTGAGGCCATCAAGGGAAACTAAGTATGGACTGGATAATTAGATGATGCTAAGAATTATTTTTCATTTTGTTGGCTGTGATAATGGTTGTGGTTATGATTTTTGAAAGTCTTTTATCAGAGGTGCTGAAGTATTTGTCAGTGAAATGAATGGTATCTGGGCATTGCTTTACTTTAGTTAAACAAATAAAGTTGTGGGGGCTGGTGAAGTGACCATGGCAGAAAGTTGGTGTTCTAGTCTTTCAACTTTTGTGTATGTTTGAAAATTCCATAATAAAAAGTTAAAAATGCTGAATTGGTTTATTGGTGGCATTGAAACACTTTAAATAGGAAAAAACAAATATGGAACCCTTTATGTATTGTTAGAACCTCAGTGTTGGGAAAATTGCATCTTGGCTTATCTGTATATTTGGTCTGGTGAGTTTCTTGGCAAATTAGTGTTTACATTAACTTCATGTCATTCCTTATCCTGGAGTCCCACGGAGGCCTCAAATAAACCAACAGAAGTCATAATTATAGATATTTAGAGACTTAACGCTATGGGTAATTGCTAATCAGTAGGCTCTTCATACCAATAAGCAGACAGAAGAGGGGGTTTGGGAAAGATCGTCAGTGAATGGAAATAAGTAAGGATGAGAATAATTTGTGTGCTTGACTGAATTAGGTTGTAGAAGAAGTTTATGTAAATAGCACTTTATTTGGTGTGATTGCTAAAGGTGGCCCCTTCTGATTGTTGCAGAATACTGCGTTCTCCTGCCACCCCTTAAATGAACGCAGCTTTCTAGGGAGTGGGAGTCGAACTTTTTTCTCTTTCTCTTCCTCGATGGGCTCATTTGACTCCAATTATCATCTTTCTGCAGATAATCACCCAATCTGTATCCTCCTTCCAAATTGCTCTCATGAGCACCAGAATCACATCTCCGCCCACCTGGAACTGGCTCCCCGCCTCCCACACCAGCCTCGCCTGAGCCAGGCTCCCTTTGCTGGCTCTGCACCTTGCACACCAGCTCTTTTCTGGCAAGATCTTTCCCACTGCAGGCCTTTGCACACGCCATCCCCTCTGCCTGGCGCGGTCTCCCCCTCTTTTTCGCCTGGCTCCTCATCCTTCTCAGACATGACCTCTTCAAAGCACCTTTCCTGATTTTCTCTGTCCCTCCTTCTCGGTCATAGCACTTTGCTCATTTCCTTAGAGATCTTCTCATTTTAAAATTATTGTGTCTGTCTCCTCTTCTCCGTTGTACGGTCTACGGGCAGGAGACCTTTCTGTCTTGGTTGATACTTCATACCCTACCCTTAGCTTATGTGATAGGAAGATATTTGTTGGATTTATGAATGATTGAATAAATGAATGAACATGTCAGGCTTTGAGCGAGACATGGGAGACAGACTCATAAAAGATACAGTCTTTTCCTTGAAGTGGCTCATCATATTAGGGAGGCAGATGAGCAAGCCCCAAATGACAATTTAGGTTCTATGAGAAAAACATACACAGGATTCTGGGAAGGATGGAAAATGTCAAGTCTGGGAGCATGATAGGAGTTAGGGAAAGAAGGGACAGGTATTCCCAAGGAGAGGGAACAGCCTTTGCAAAAGCATGGTGGTCAGAAAAAGCCTTGAATGGCTGGCACGTGGGCTGGTTGTGAGGGAGATGACACCAGCAAGACAGGCAGCGGCCGGGAGATGAGGACTCTCGTGTGACAGCTGTGGACTTTGAATTCCTAAAGGCTGTTACAGACCATTGGAGGATCTTAAGACTGGGGTGATAAACCTCCATAAACTTCAAATAGACAGAACTGCATGTTAGAAAACTCCAGATGGGTTGGAGGAGCTAGAGGCAGCTTCAGGGTTTAGGGAGGGTCATGGCTGGTGGGGAAAAAACCACAGCCCAGACTGATTTCTGTGGCCAAGAACACACTTCTGGTCAGGGCAGGGGCGGTCACAGCTTTCCTTGACTATAGAGCCCAGGGGTTAGGGTGCATTGGAGGTGGTGTCACATAGCTCTAGTGACACTGTGCACAAGCGGAGAATTGTCATGTTGGAGGTGCTCAGTCTCGCTGGGCTGCCTTGTGCTCAGGGTGTGTGTCATCACTCAAGAAGCACTTAGCGAAGCAACCTCTTGTTTGTTGTGTGAAGGAATGTTGGTGGATGCTCTGAGCTCTCCTGGTACTTGAACCAAACTTAGAGTGAGTAAGGAAGCAGGGTCAGTGTCCAGCCTCTCAGAACCTTTCTGCCTCCTGCACCTTGAAAGCCCATCTCTTCAGGGAGGTGGCACCAAGGTCGAGTTCTGAGCACGTAATGACAAAGGTCCACAATAAGGCGTGGTGATAAGGGATGGGATTTGAGAGTTAACTAGAAGAACCTGACTGTGAGGATGAGTTATTAACTGGCATATGAGGGAGGACCAGGGCTTTTTAAAGGGCCAGTTAGATACTCAAGTGTAGTTGTCTGTGGTGGGCAATTGACTCAAAATTGTCTTGGGGCCCTGGCTAGTGTGGTTCAGTTGGTTGGGTGTTGTTGCTTGCACTGCAAGGTTACTAGTTGGATTCTGGCCTGGGTAGCAGGCTCCATCCCCAGTAGGGGGCATGCAGGAGGCAGCCAATCTATCTTTCTCTTCTCTCTCCCTCTCTCTTCCTCTCTCTAAAAAAAAAAAAAATTTAAATCACTTCGGACTTTTTCTTCTCTCTTGGCCCATCATCCCATCAGCTGCTAAGTCTTACCATCTGTTTAACCTTTGTGTGGTTTCTTTTACTTACACCTTCTTTTCCATTCATGTCTGGTCATTCTCTCCATACCTCGGCCCCTCTACTGGGTACCTGAGCGTGAGGTAGGTCACCGTTTTGTGCTTCACTCTGCCAGGCTGATTCTTCCACAGCTTAACTTTGATGAAAAGGCCATTTTGCTCAAAATATCCAGTGACTCCCCATTGTCTACCGACATTCTCACACTCCTCAGCCAACCTTTCTAGTGTTCTCTGCAGCCCATTGGAGCCACTACTGTTTGTTACACAGACATATCCCACATTGTCCAGACCCGGAGCCTTTGTCCATGTGGCTACTTCTAGCCGAAATGCCCCCCTCCTCTCTCTGTTAAGTGTCCTGCTCCCTTGATATAAAATAAAAGCTTATGTTAGAGCTGAATAAGCAACTGAGCCTGCAGCATAAGCTCTGTACTGTTTGCTGGAATTAGACCCACCCACCGAGACGGTGATGTCTCTTGGTCACTTTGTTTGGGGCTTGGGTGTTTGAGTGGGGACCGTGGCTGCTGGCTCTGGGTTTGGGAGGGAAAGTGCCTCCTCATGCTTAGTCATAGGATGTCCTGTGCCATCCCAGCTCTGAGAGTAATCGGAGACAGATTATCTCGAAGCCGATGGTGTCCTTTTCCCTGTTATGGGACTGTGTTTTGAATTAAATTATTTTAGAAACAGGTGGCTGACTGAGAATTTTTCCTCTTTTGTTCTCAGTGAATTGAGTATTTAGTTTGGTTTGTTTTGGTTACTTAAAGTGCTGACAGGCTTGCTTTCCAGGTTGGTAAAGAAGATTGCATTTTATTTGGGAAAGAATAAAACAGAACAAAGTGAAACACAACATCTTCCGATAAATACTCTGTACCACGCTTTGAATTAACTGAACATTTTAGTATTCCTATCTCTTTCAGTGAGAAAATCATGCAAAGAAACAGGGAATCCCTAAATTCTACCACGAAGCCTATGCTGATGTGTTAACTATAATAGCATGCATTTTTAGAAGGCTTTGTGGTACCATCATTTCAGAATTGTTTGATGGCAATTTTTTCCTGAAGTTTCTCATTGGTTCTCTTCATGTTCCAGTGAAGTCACCATTGTTATCTGTGTCCCCATCGCTAGAGGAGGAAGGGGAAGGTTGACTGACTATGAGGGATTTCTCCTGGGGAACTGAGCAAGTTTTAGATAGAAAAGGGCCTGTTCTCTGTGGAATGTCCTGGAGCTTTTGGCCCCCTTGCTGAAGAGTTGTGCATTTTATTAGCTAAAACTAAAGCCCCCACTACTGATGCAGTAGCCACTTGTCATTTGAGGGTTACCCTCTCCCTTTCTGGGGAAGCCTTCATTGTGTGAGGTTCAGAGGGCTGCAGGACTGACCAGGCAATGTGGCATGTGACCTGCGTGTGACCAGGGGGCACTCCCAGCTGGACTTTGAATTTTGAGGGGAATGGAGGGCCCATGGGAGCTGTGCCAGTGGCAGTCCCAGCTTGGTGTCATCAATGGACACTCCCAGCAGTGAGACCCCAGAGGGCTTCTCCATGGTTTTGATGGTGTTCTGACCCTGAGCTGCCCTGTCCATTCTATGGACCCTTTGGTTATCCTTCCATTGAATCCCCCTTCTGCTTATGTAGCCAGAGTTATTTCCATTGCAAATGACAGAGAGCCCTGATGGAGAAAACCTTACAGCACTAGCTCCAGGTCATTTTTCATGTTGGTCCATAGAAAGTCAACACTCTAATACCCATTCTTCTGATGGCAATTCTCAGGAACCCAAGGATATGTTTCATTGATTTTAGTGAGAGAAGAAGGGAGAGGGGAGGGGGTGGGGGGAGAGAGAGAGAGAGAGAGAGAGAGAGAGAGAGAGAGAGAGAGAGAGAGAGAGAGAGAGAGAGACATTGATTGGTTGCTTCCCATATGTGCCCTGACTGGGAATCGAATGCATGACCTTTCATTGTATGGGTCAATGCTCCAACCAAATGAGCCACACCGGCCAGGACAGGAACCCTACACCTTATTCGCAGAAGAGGGAACTGAGACCCAGGAGTGGGAAGTGAGTTATATGAGGTTGGCAGTTAAGTAACTTGGGATGGGCCAGGTGAGACCTGAGGCCTCCAGGTCTTGTTTCTGATCATCTCTGTCCACAGGGCCTCTTGTTGGAGTCAGGAAAGACAGATGTCATCTTAGTTAGTAGGGCTGCCATAGCGAAGTACCACAGACTGCATTACTTCAACAACAGAACTTTATTTTCCCATACTTCTGGAGGCTGGAAGTCCAAGATTGGAGTGCCAGTAGGGTTGGTTTCTGGCAAGGCTGCTCTTGCTGTGTTCTTCCACAGCCTTTCCTCTGTGAGAGTGGCCAAGAGAGCGAGCTCTGCTGTCTGTCTCTCTTCTTATGAGGATGCCAGTTCATTGGATCAAGGCCCACTCTCATGACCTCATTTAGCATTACCTCCTGAAGGCCCTATCTCCAAATACAGTTACATTGGGGTTAGACCTTCAGCATATGAGTTGGAGAGGAATGGCACAATTCACTCTATACCAGATGTGAAATAATGGCGGCGGTTCAAACATTTTAATGTTGTCTGTGACTGAAGAAAAGTTGAGAAACAAAGGATGTCAAAGGAAGATTCCTAAAAGAGGTGTTTACATAGTTTTGAGATCTTAAAATATTGGGGATTGGCAGTCCGTTATCTGTCATTTTACCTGAGGTAGAACTTTTCTGTGCAGAGAGCTCATCAGCGATTGTTCTTTGGGTAAGTTCCCAGGGCCAGCTGTAATCTGAAGTGCTGACTTGGGCACCGCTGTTTTCCTTACGTGGGATGTGTGAAACCTGCTTTCTGGTTTCAGGCTGTAGTTCCCATGGTAGAGACAGGCCATCAGATTTCCTGTCTGGAGGCAGCCTCCTCCCCCTGGTCTCCATGTGTATTTCATACGCCCTCCACTATCCTGGTGCATGCTGCCCCAACCTCCAACCTGACCAGAATTCCATTTTCACCAGCAAATCTGTGCAGCTGACCAGTTTCTGCTCTCACCCTCTCAGTCTCTGGATTCCATTTTCTTCTTTCTTCTCAGTCACTCGGGCTCATCACTTCTCCGCATCTTTGGTTCCATCAGCATTGCTCTGGTCCAGCACTTTCCAAAGAAAGTTTCCTGTACTTGCATTAGAATTTTTTATGGTATTGTTTCGAAGCATAGATTATAAGACAACAAGAACAGCAGTAAACACAAACATATTCATCAATTCCTGATCCCCAGGCCCAGCCGACTGGATGAGAACCTGAGTTATTTTAGGTTTATTTTGGAAGAATTTTAGATATATAGCAAAGTTAATACAGAGTTCGCATATACCATTTACTCAGCTTTCCCTAATATTAACATCTATGGAGTCATAGTAGAATAATCAAAACTCAGAAGTTAATGTTGGTACAAATGTGTTAACTAGACTGCAGACTTTATAGAATCTCACTGGTTTTCCCAGTTTTTCTGTTCCAGAACCACACATTGCATTTGGATGTCACATCTTCTTAGTCTTCCTAGTCTGTGACAGTCCCACAGTCTTTGTCTTTTATGACCTTGCGATCTTTGAAGAGTCAGGACTTTTAGAGATTGTCTCTGGGTTTGTCTGTTGTTTTCCCTTGATTAGGTTGGTGTTTTGCATTTTTAGAAGCCTGCCTCTTTAATGAGCTCCTCAGTGATTCTTATCTTTTGCTGAGGATCAAACAACCTTCCTTGGACCATTCAGTTCCCATCTTATCCCTCCCTCCCCTAACACAACTAAACCTCTCAAAAGAGTTGTCTATACATAATCCCCATTTTGTCACCTGTCATTCATTCTCAATCCACGTTAACCTGGCTTTTGCCACCACAAGGCCAAAGAGACCTGCTGTCACATCGAGCAGATGCAGCGCATCCTTTCTTTTCTTCACCTCTCGGGGTCATTCCACACAGGTGAGCCCTGCCTGAGTCCTAAACACTTTTGCCGTTTTCTTGTCATCTCACGTTTTTGGTTTTCCCCTGCTTCTTAGACCTTCTCTTATTTTTCCAGGTTTATTTATCTCCAGGTTCAGATATCTGCTTGCAAACTTGATATCTTCATGTGGATTTTTCTAAAAAAAAAAAAAAAAAAAAATCAGGCTATGATTCTCAAATTTTAACAGGCACATGAATCTCCTGGGGAACTTGATAAAAGCAGTTTCTGACACAGTAGGGGTCAATGGGCCTAAGAGGCTGTGTTTCTGAAACACTCCCAGGTGATGCTGATGGTCTGTAGGCCACAATGAATAACAAAGTTCTAAAAAAACCAACAACCCATTCTAATCTAAGCCATCATCATCTCAAGCTTCAAGACCTTTAACTGATCTCTCCACATTTCCTCTTGCTCCCATTAACCTGTTCTCCACACTGCAGCAGGAGGTGATACTGTTGTGATCAGCTAGTTATTAATAAATAGAGGCCTGGTGCATGACATTCGTGCACTGGAAGTGGGGGGGGGGGATGGGTCCCTCAGCCCAGCCTATGCCCTTTAGCAATCCGGGAGCCCTAGGGGGATGTCTGATTGACAGCTTAGGCCCTGTGGGGAGCAGCCTAAGCCGCAGTCAAACACCCTTAGTGCTGCTGCAGAGGTGTGAGAGGCTCCCACCACCACTGCTGCACTTGCCAGCATGAGCCTGGCTTGTGGCTGAGTGGTACTCCCCCGTGGGAGTGCACTGACCACCAGGGGGCAGCTCCTGTGTTGAGCATCTGCCCCCTGGTGGTCAGTGCGCTTCATAGTGACTGGTTGTTCTACCGTTGGGACGATTTGCATATTACCCTTTTATTAGATAGGATAGGATAGGAAAAGAGCAAATGGGGAAGCCAGACATTATAGGCATATCATTTGAGCAGCTTCACCAGGAAGCTGCAATTTCACACTTGCCAGGGAACAGACGTCTATTCCCTGCAAAACACTGGGGGAAGGGATCCAACAAAGAGAAGATAAATGCATGCCTAGTAAAGTTTGGGCGGGGCTGGGGGGTGGGGGGAAACCTAGGGAAGGCACTTGCCTGTCAATCAATCCTGGGGACAGAGATGGTTGGCCAGGATAGGTGTGCCCACTGCAAGAATGTGAAAATTTGGGAATACATAATCCCCTAAAAAAGGAATTCATTCTCTTGTTGCTCTTATTGCACTTGACTCTTGGCTTGTGGGGCTCTTTTGCTCCTGCTTCCTTGCATCCATCCCTATGGGCCCACAACATGCCAACCCCTGTATACAGTGGACCAATGGACTGCCACAGGAACACAGGCTGAGCTAGCCTGAACTGGACCCGACTTAACATGGAAAGGAAACTCTGGGCACTGGCTCTGATTTTAGCTCTACTAAAGCCCCAGCCACACTTCTATGACTGGACTAAGGGAAATGAGACTTTGGGAACCCATGGGTGTAATTTCATGGAAATGAAGCTTTCTATTATATCTCATCCTCCCATGGGGGCCTCCAAAAATCCTTATTCCAGTGGCACCCCAAGAACCCCATCCCCACGAGCAGCTGGGGAGCGATGAGCCCCTCCTATCCTGTAACAGAGTGACTTTTAGAACCATTATTCTGATCATGTCAGTCTCATGCTGTTAAATGCCTTCGATGGCTTCCCATTGCATTTATGATCTTGTTCATTGTCCTTAGCGTCATAGCATCCAAGCCTTGCATGTTCTTATCCCCTCCCTCCCTTTAGTCCCACATTGGAGCTATTTATCTTCCCTTCCTTTCCAGACATCCTGGTCTTCTCTCTCTTTTTCAGTGGGCTGCATGTCCAGCACTGCCCCCACCCACCTCACCCCACTGGGGCCTGGCACAGATCCCACATCTTCTGGCCAGACAGTACTGCACAATGAGCTGCAGACTTCTTTGCACCCAAGATGAGATAAGGACCTGAGACCAGACCGTGAATCACCCTCTCATGGGTCATGCTGCCTGATTCAGCTGGCACATTTTTATAGCACATTGAAGGAGCAGTGCATTGAGTTACATGCTGGCCCAAGTGCCTGTCTCACTGCAAACTGTAATGAAAAGACTGACCCCACTTTGAGTGACATTAGTCTAGGACACACTTGTTTATGTTCACACCTTGTGCTTGTACACACATGCACACACACATGTACTCTCACACACATGCACACATACCTTATTCCTTCAGGCACATTTGACTTTAAATGAGAAAGGCAAAACCTTCAAACTTTTAGAAGATAATATAGGAAAATACGATTATGCCTTTTAGTGTTTGGAAAAAGTTCTTAGGCCTTTCCATCTTAAGACACACACACTCACACACATGAATTACAAACAGTAACTGAAAAGATTGATAAATTTGACCATATTAAAATCAAGAACTTTTGTTCATCAAAAGACCACATAAAGAGAATCAAACAAGAAGCACAAACTGAGGAAGTTAAAACTGACATCAGATTAGTACCCAAAATTTATCAAGAAAGACTTTAAATCAGAAAGACAAAGACAAAAAACCCAATAGCAAAATGGGCAGTAGAACTGAAAAACACTAGAAGAGGCAACACGAGTGGCCAGCAGATAGGAAAAGATGCTCAACAGGGAAATGCATATTAAAACAATAAGGTTTTATACCAGACAGATTAGGGGAAATGTGAAAGTTTTGGAGTATTAAGTATTGATAAGGATTTGCAGCAATCAAGAATGGGAGTATAAATTGATTCAACTACTTTGAAAGATTATTGGTATTATTTAGTAAAGTTGCAGGTGAACATATCATTGGACCTGGCAATTCTGTTCCCATGCATGCATGAATATCTACATACATGCTTCACACATTAGTATACACTCATTCACCCACATGCACACACACCTACATGTACTAGTACAAGGGGAAGGGGATGGAAAAGTAGATTTACCGTTGTTTGTATGGAAAAAGACATGCAGGTTATGATGATTACAGTAGCTTTATTAACTGTTTCACATACAACTGTAAACCTACTTTTTCCCAAATACACACATATACACAAACACATACTTATACACACATACTTACACATATGCATAAACACATGCACATACATAATATACACACATGCGTACCAGGAGATGGGTAAGAAGATTCATGTCAGAAATGTTTGTAATAACAAAAATTGACAATAGTTCAACTGTCCATCAGCAGTAGATAGATAAATATATATTTGGTATAGTCATAGGGAGGCATTCATGTTGAAGTGAAAATAATTGCAGTTACATGCAAAAAACACACATGGATGATTCTAGAAAAATAATGAGTGGAAAATAAGTTGCAGTAGAATACATACAGTATAATTTCATTTTGATAAAAGTGTGAGGATATACAAAGTTGAAGAGTATATTCTTTAGGGATACATACATCTGGTAAAATTTTAAGGAAAGCAAGGCTGTGAGGATACATAATTCCAAATAGTGGTTCCCTTAGTGGGAAGGAAGGGGAGGAGATGGGGAAGGGTAGGCAGGAGGGTGTACAGGGAATGCCAGAGGTAAGGGTAATATTCTTTTTTCTTAAACTGGAAGGTGGGAATTCAGGTGTTCTTTATATTATTACTAGAGGCCCAGTGCATGAAATTCGTGCACGGGATGGGGGGGTCCCTCAGCCTGACTTGCACCCTCTCCAATCCGGGAGCCCTCAGGGAATGTTCTACTGACGGCTTAGGCCCGCTCCCCGTGGCTCTCTGCTCTCTGCGGGGCCTGCCTGCTCCACACCACAGCGATGGGCAAGCAGGTCCTGCTGGGTCACCACAGCTACAGCCAAGCAGGCCCTGCTGTCTGCTGTCAAGCTGCGTGGCCACCCTCGCCTCCTGGGGCCGGTGATGGTCCTGGGAGCCTGCGGGCATGGCTTGGCGCTGCCCTGCCCCTGGCCGCTTGGCGCCTGCGTATGCAAATTAACCCACCATCTTTGTTGGGTTAATTTGCATACTCACCCCTGATTGGCTGGTGGGCATCGCGGAGATATGGTCAATTTGCATCTATCTCTCTTATTAGTATAGATCTACTCTAGAGGCCCGGTGCATGAAAATACATGCACTGGAGGGGGGGGTCCCTCAGCCCATCCTGCTCCCTCTCACAGTCCGTGAGCCCTCAGGGGCGGGAGGCAATTCAGCAATCAGGGGAAGGCGATGCCCCATCACACCTCTGCCGCTGCCACTGCCGGCAGCGCAAGCCTCGGTAGCCCTGGTTACCTGAGCCTTGGGCGGCCCTGGGTGGCTGGGGGGCTGAAGGGACTTGGGGATTCCAGAGGCAGGCGTGCGGCAAAGGGGACTGGGCGCTGCCATCTTGTGGCTGTGGGCACCACCATCTTTGATGGTGTGACGGTCAATTAGCATATTCCCTCCTTATTGGCTGTGGGTGCCACCATATTTGTGACAGTGTGAGGGTCAATTAGCATATTCCCTCTTTATTAGATAGGATACCCAGCAAATAAAAATTTCTTTTATTTATTTTTTTAATTGCCTCTATACTGTTTTTTACCTCCCTCCATCTCCCTTCCCCTCTGGTAATCACCATGCTGTTGTCTGTGTCTATGGCTTTGTGTGTGTGTGTGTGGTTTTCGTATTTTTTTGCTTAATTCCTTTACCTTTTTTTAACCAGCTCTGCAACCCCTTTCCCTTCTGACAGCTGTCAGTCTGTTCTCTATACTTTTATAATAGTTTTTCTTATCTATTTGATATTTGATAATAAAACCAGTACCAGTTAGAAGGAAGAGTAACCTGGTAGAAGGTATTAGTTACTATACAGTTGGGGTGGGAGAAAGGAAGGGAAGAAAGACACCATTTGCTAAACCAGGAAGGAAAATGAAAAAATGGGGAAGGGTGGTTTTAATAATGGCACTGAAGTCCTCTCTTAGGACAACCTGAGAACTAAAAGAAGAAGAAAAGTTGCTAACGAGTTGCCAAAATGGGTAATAAGGTTGAATAATCTGACCAGTGCCCATGCGATTTTTTAACTCGTGGAAATGCCAAGGGCTCTTGTTTTGTGGTAGGCTCACTGTCCGCAGAGTGGAGAGGACTCATCACATTTTGAAAACTCCACAATTTAGCAAAGAAGCGAAAATGGTGGTTCTATTTGAAGTAAAGCCCTGTAGAGATTTTTGATGCTGCTGTCCCTCGGGTTTTGAAGGCCAGCCCTCTGAGGGGTTTTGTTTCCTAGTGCCATGTCTGCAGCTGCCAGCTGTCCCCAGGTGGACGGAGGGGCCTCACAGCTCAAAATGCAGGCCTCCCTGTAGGTTTCAGTGACAGAACTGAGCGCGTGCTCTCAGCGACGTTATAATATCACATGCTTTGCAATGTAATTTCTTCACTAGCAGTTTTAATGAAATGGACTAATTTGACTAATTGGTGTGGTGTAAAGAGTGTTCAAGCCCTGAGAGCTCATGAACCTGGGTTTCCAGGCTGGCTCTGCCCTGGGGCTATTTTAAGCAAGTCAGCTTAAACTCTTTGAGCCTCATTGGCAGTGGGTGGGGATTGGCCACGGTCTTAAAGGATTCATTCAGCTTGAGAAGTCCATGACTCCCTGATTGACTATTATATGTAGGGAAGATTTTTAAATAGAAAAATACGACAAACAAGTTAAGTAAAACACCAAGTTATCTTGCATGTGTAAGATGAACAAGTTCCTAGAGACAGGTATCTCTCTGTCTTTTTAAAAAGTGTTTTTTAAAAGCTTTATTATTTCTAATAAGCTTTATAATATATATAATATACTAGAGGCTGGGGTGTGCCCTCAGCCCAGCCTGCACCCTCTCCAATCTGGGACCCCTCGAGGGATGTCTGACTGCCTGTTTAGGCCCGATCCTACCTGGATCGGGCCTAAACGGGCAGCCGGACATCCCTCTCACAATCCAGGACTGCTGGTTCCCAACTGCTCGCCTGCCTGCCTTTCTGATTGCACCTAACCACTTCTGCCTGCCAGCCTGATCACCCCTTAACCACTCCTCTGCCAGCTTGATTGATGCCTAACTGCTCCCCTGCCAGCCTGTTTGCCCCTTACTGCCCTCCGCTGCTGGCCTGATTGCCCACAACTGCCCTTCCTTGCAGGCCTGGTGCCTCCCAATGCCCTCCCCGGCTGGCTATCTTGTGGCAGCCATCTTGTGTCCACATGGGGACAGCCATCTTTGACCACATGGGGGCAGCCATCTGGTGTGTTGGAGTGATGGTCAATTTGCATATTACTCTTTTATTAGATAGGATAGAGCCCTGGTGCATGGGTGGGGGCCGGCTGGTTTGCCCTGAAGGGTGTCCCATATCAGCTTTGGGGTTCCCTTGGGTTGTGGGGCGGCCTGGGCGAGGGGCCTGTGGTGGTTTGCAGGCTGGCCACGCCCCCTGGCAACCCAAGTGGAGGCCCTGATATCTGGGATTTTTTATCTTCTGTAATTGAAACTTTGTAGCCTTGAGCAGTGGCCAGGGCCGGCCAGGGCAGGGGGGGAAGCTTGGCTTCCTCCATCGCCGCGGGCAATCCAAGCCTCCTGCTCTCTCCAGCACCGTGGCTGCTGCCATTTTTTTTAACATATATATTTTATTGATTTTTTTTTTTTTTACAAAGAGGAAGGGAGAGGGATAGAGAGTTAGAAACATCGATGAGAGAGAAACATCGATCAGCTGTCTCCTGCACACCTCCTACTGGGGATGTGCCCGCAACCAAAGTACATGCCCTTGACCGAAATGAAACTTGGGACCTTTCAGTCCGCAGGCCAATGCTCTATTCACTGAGCCAAACTGGTTAGGGCTACCACCATTTTTGTTGGGATTTATTTATCTTCTATAATTGAAACTTCGTAGCCTTGAGTGGAGGCCAGGGCTGGCCAGGGCAGGCTGGACGCTTGGCTTCCTCCATTGCTGGGGAAACCCAAGCCTCCTGCTCGCTGCATGGCCGCAACCATCTTGGTTGGGTTAATTTGTATACTCGCTCCTGATTGGCTGGTGGGCATGGCTAGTGGTGTGGCAGAGATTTGGTCAATTTGCATGTTTCTCTTTTATTAGTGTAGATATATCATATGGAGTATTATATGTATTACAGAGCTTATATATAATAAAGCTTTTAAAAACATTTAAAAAGATATATAATAAGCTTTTAAAATGCTTTATATATTTTTAAAATGTTTAAATTAAACTTATCTTTATTTATTTTTTTAATCCTCACCTGAAGATATGTTTATTGATTTTAGAGAGAGAGAAACATCAGTGGGAGAGAAACATCTAGTGGCTGCCTCCTGTACACACCCTGACTTGGAATTGAACTCACAACCTTTGGTGTATGGGAGGATGCCACTGCATACTTAACTAAGCCACTCCACCAGGGCAAATTAAATTTATTTTTTAATTACAGGTGCCATTCAATATTATATATATTTTAAAAATATTTTTAAGAGCAGTTTTAGGTTCACAGCAAAATTGAGGGATTGGTGCAGAGATTTCCCACGCACCCCCTGCCCCCGCACATGCTCAGCCTCCTCCATTGTTGACATCACCCTGCTATGTTTGTTACAATCCATGAACCTACATTGACACACCACTGTCACCAAAGTCCATTGTCGGTGTTGTGCATTCTGTGGGTTTGCCTTGTGAATTTTTAATCAGTTACTCAGCGTGGCAAGAGGGCACTTTCTGCTCTGTTACCCAGCATGGCAGGACCCTAGCCCAGGATGAGGTATCAGGGAGGCACCCAGTAAGCATGTGTTGTGTGGTCTATGTGGGAGAAAGAGCCTCAGCACTTGCTATTCAGAGTTTGGTTGCAGACTTGCCCACACCTGGGAGCAACACTAAAGCTCAGCGCCCACCCCAGCCCCTCTGGACAGCCCAGCATTTAAAATAAGGTCCGCCATGTCATTTGTGTGCACTCAGAAGTCTGAGGGGTGCTGGTATCTCCCCAACATTGTTCCTTTCTCTCTGAGAGAACACAGAGAGAACCTTTTGTGAACTAACGCTTTAGAGCTTGAAAATTGATCTCTGGGGCTTGAAATTAGAGTCCCTGAAGCCTTTTCTGCTGGGAGAGGGACTCACCTGGGTTTTCTAAGCTCTTCCTGAATTAATTCCAGAAGTAATTCCCCTGGCATTTCAGCTGCTGTCTCTTCAGCGCTGGTGTCTCTCTCCTGGAGCTTGGCCAAAAAAAAAAGGGGGGTGGGGAGTAGGGAAAAGGGGGGCATCATTGGCACACCTCGAATTTCCTAATTGGAAGTTTCAGAATTTTTCATTCTTTTAACCACTTTGTCTTCCCTCTTCCCTGCCCTTCAAAGACAGAGTTTATTGAATTCTAATTTACATGCGATACTTGGGCTCATACATCAGCCACTAAATGGGGCTTTTTCTTGTTATTTTATCTCTTGCAGTCTTCTGGTGCACTTAGAAATATGTTTCTGGTTTATTTAAAAAGAACTCTCACTCCCTGTTCAGATCTTATATATCGAAATAAATTATAACACAAATGCTTTATCCTTCGGAAAACATTCAGATCTGTCTGCTACATGGTTGGACAGGATGTTGACTTCATGACTTCTTAAATGTGTAACTCTTTAACCTTTACGATAGAAAAGAACAGCTGCTGCTTTACCTTTGTAATAAGTACCATGTTTGCTCTTACACAGGCTTGGGATGTGGTGGGTAAATGGTAAAAGCACGTAGACAAGAAACCCCAGAGCCAGCTTGTATGGAAGACAACAGATGCCAAATAATATTGCTATGAGACCACTTTAAATCTCTAAGAAAAGGTTTTCTTCTTTTCTTGTCCATTTTTAAAAGATATTACATAGAAAGAAATATGACCCTTCAAAGTAAGCAGCTTTTTTTCTGGTGTAAGTTTGTGACTTTCAGATACTAATGGAACCAACTAGAAACATTTTATCTATATCTACACTAATAAAAGAGAAAGATGAAAATTGACCATACCTTTGTGACACCCACCAGCCAATCAGGAGTGAGTATGCAAATTAACCCAACAAAGATAGTGGGTTAATTTGTATACGCAGGCACCGAGCGGGCTGGGATGCTTGCATCGTCGCCATGGCAGCAATGCAGGCGTTCCGCACTGCCCCAGCCACTCCAGGCCTCTGGGCAGCGTGGGAAGGTGGAAAGGTGGGAAGGCAGAAAGGTGGCTCTGGCCTGAGCAAAGGTGGTGCCAGCAGCCAGGGGAAGGGAGGCCCATTCTTGCACGAATCTTTGTGCATCGGGCCTCTAGTAAATGTATGACTAAATATCACTTATAAATTTTAGTGTATATACACAAAAGCTATTCACAGAATTTTGTCTTCACTCTTTATTTCCATCTTTGCTAGTGAGTCAAAATACCTCTGCCTCTTTTGAGCTTTGGTGTGATTGTAATAAGCTATTTTAATTAAATATTATGTTTTTTTGTAACATTACAAATCATATGGTATTATTTGCTCATTTATACCATCAGAATTTGTTTAGATTTAACCATACTGCCTTTACCATTTATTTATTCTCTATTCCTTCTTCTCAGGTCTTCCTTCTGGAATTACCTTTCCTTTTGAAGTATAGCAGGTCCTCAGATAATATTGTTTTGTTCAATGTAGTTTTGTTATAATGTTAGTGAGATGCTGTAGGAATTTAACTCTTGTTTATATCCATTAGCCTATGGTAAAATTGATAACATTGTTTTGTTTAAAGTCGCAGAATCTATCAATGATGTTGAGGATTATCCTTGTTTAGACAGACTTCTCTATTGAAGGTCTTCTGTTGGAATAACCACTTTTTGCTTCTCTGAAAATCTCCTTATTTTAACAAATAGAGAGTATTGCTGGTTATTCAAACCTAAGATGTCAGATTTGTTTTTCTTAGCACTTTGAAGATTTTATTTTACTGTCACTTGGCTCCTCATTCTGTAAAGTAGTATCTGATGGTGCAATTGCCATGCCTGTTCTCTGACTGCACTTATAGTTTCTCTTTCTCTTTGGTGTCCTGTGGTATCATCATGTGAGTAGGTATGGGTTTTTAAAACATTCACCTTGCTTGGGATTTCTTGGTCTTCCTGAATGGGATTCATGTCTCTTATTAATTTTGGACAATTCTTACTTAGTGTTATCTCTTTGAATATTGTCTTTACTCTATTCACATGTTTTTAAAACTTGGATCAAATATATGTTGGACTATCTCATTCTATCTTCCATGTCTCTCTCTCTTTTTTTTAAATCTCATCTTTTATATATATGTATCTCTTTATTTCTCTGTATTCCATTCTCAGTAATTTTCAGATCTGTCCTCCAGTTCATTAAATCTCTGTTCAGCTATGTCTAAATTGATGTTTATTTTTTATTCTATATTGTATATTGAGTTTTAAAATAGAAATTATTACATATATATTTATTACTAAATGTTCTTTGTTCCCCTCTTCCTCTCCCCCCCCGCCCCCCCCCCCCCCCAAGTATTTTTGGCCACTTTTCATAGTCTCTTGCTACTTACTCATGTTTTTTGTCCTGTCTTTATTCTTTTTAAATGTAGTAAGATACTTTAAAAAAATATTCCGTAATTACAATATCTGAAGTCTTTACAGATTTGATACTATTTGTGTGTTGTTGTTTTCTCTTTTGGGTGGTTTCTTGACTTTTTCCATAGTACCTTAATTCCTTGTGTTTTATAATTTTAAATTTTGCAATCATTTGTTGGAGTTTTAGCTGCAGAATATTTTGATGCCTGGTTTGAGAGTGTGTTTTTCTAGAGATGATTTATGTTAGCTTGGCTAGGTGTTGGAGACCTGGTCCATTTTAAATTATGATTCTCAGCACATACTTTTTCGGACCATACAAATAGTATAACTTCCAAACTTGGGGAGACTTTTTGTAAAATATCTGCACAAAGTTAGTTGCGACAGATACTTTTTCTTGCTGTCCTCTCAGGGATGGATTGTTTTCTTCCTAATTCATGCTTTCCCTGAGACTATGACACTTCCTGGGTCTCTGCTTTTTAGAGATGGTCTTCCATTGGTTCTTTACTTGTCCAGACCCAACACATGTCCCTCATTTCCCCCGTGGCCTAAGCCAGTGATTTTCAACTGTGTGCTGCAAGAATTTTTAAAACTTGCAATACCTGACTATATAGTCAGGGGCCCTGACCTCTTTTCCCTTAGATTGTCAAATAAAAAAAATGACAACAGCCAGCACAATAGCCATCCTATATGAATGAGTCAAAATTATACCTACTGTTTGGTCAGATCTGCAAAAAATAGATATTTTTTGGTGTGCCGTAGAATTTTAGTAATTAGTGTGTGTGCCATGAGATGGAAAAAGTGGTGGTCGCTGGCCTAAGTGTTAGGCTGTCTGGTCTAGTGTCCCTCTAGGCTACCTGGTGACTTCAGTGTTGGATGACTTCCATAGTCCAGCTCCTGCTTTGCTCCTACACTCAGCCCATGTCCCCTATTGTCTTAGAGGCTCATTCAGTCACACAAGATGATGTTTTTGGAGATATATTAGCCATAATTAAGTGTTATGAAGTGGGAAGGCTTTGAAATCTCTAGCCTGCCGTATTGCCAGGAATAGAATAGAAATAATTTACTCTTGAAAAATAAAGAGCAAATTCAAGATCATCCCTAAACTAATTCACATAATTGTGTTCAGACAGATTGTCTGGATGAGTGAGGGGAGGATGTTGCCATGAGTCCTAATAGCTGCTTAGTCCCCAGCCTGTGCTGCAGTGGACTATCCTGTACCCTGGGCCTTGATCAGGAGCCTCGGCCACCACATCTCCCGCCTCTCTGAATCAGAGGTGGAGACACATAAACTGCTTACATGATAATGGGAGCTGTCACGAGGGCAGGGAGTACAAAAGTTTGAGAGGATAAGATGCTTTTGGTACATATCAGAACTTGGTCCTGAGAGACCACTCATTCATTCATGTAACAGATGCTTATTGGCTCTTGCATTATGTAAAGGAAACCGATCAACTGTCCCTGTCCTCATGAAGCTCACCGTGTAAGGAGCAGACAGGTCATTTCCCTGGAGCACAATAAGGGATATGACAGTAGAAGGTAGGGAGAGGTAGTAACCCAACTTGAGGAGGGTGGTATCTATGCTGCAGCTGCAGGACTAGGAGGCATCATCCAGGGGTAGAGCCAGGGAAGGGCATTCCAGGCAGAGGGACAAGAATGTACCAAGTACTGAGCCAGAGAGAATTTGGTTCAGGCAATTGCAGGCAGCTCATTTGGCCAGAGCATAGTCAGGAAGGCGTGAACCTGGAGCAGGGAGCCAGAAGAGCTGAGCCTGGAGGTTGCCCGAGGCCTAAATGTGGAAGGCCCTCTAACCAGGAAACTGTTGACCTCTCTTACCTAGGGAGTGAGGGATGCTGTCAGAGTTGCCATGTTCATTTCTCTCAAGATCCAGCCCTCTGGAAGAGAAAGAGCATGGGCTTGGTGTTAAGGAGGGCTTACAGTCAGATTCCAGCACCACTCTGTCCGGGTGAGCATGTACTTGATTTTAGTTATCTCCTCTGAACTCTCTTTCTAGAGAATGGACTAGACAATTTTCCAAGGCCTCCTCCATTCCCAGCATTCTGTGGTGACATTAGAAAGTAAGAGAAAAAATGCCTCTGTGTGCACACACACAAGCTTAAGTAAAGCTGGAGCTCAAATGTGTGAGTATTTGCAGATGTTACCCTGACAGTTATGCTGGCGGTTTCTGGCGTCTAGTTAGCTAACGTCTGTGAATCATGGGTATTCACAGTGAGTGGGTATCGACTTAGAGGATAGATGTTTATATCAAAAGGTGAGCAGTGTGACTGGCCTGGCAGCTGACCCAGCGTTTATTTGCCTTGTAGACGAGCTCTCTGTGGAGCAGCACAACCTGTCTTTGCCCTCCGCTGAGCACCCGCTGAAGGAGAGCGCCGCACACAGCACTGCACATGTGGCCTTAACGGAGACTGCCCCAGGGTCCCAGCCGAGCAGTCCTCTCCACCTCATGTCCTCTCCATCCACTGCTACTTTTGATACAGCCTTTTTTAACCAAGGAAAACTGACCCAAAGTACAGCAGATCACAGCATCTTTGTGGCAAATTCCGTGTCAGTGACGAGCAACGAGGTGGTCATAGATGACGATGAAATGGATAACTTTTTGCCAGAAACCCAGTGGGCCACCTCCCGTGTGGTCTCTCCGATACAGTACATCACAGTCAGCCCCCCAGGGCTGCCCAAGGAAACAGCAGACTCCGTGCTGACTCCACCATTGCCCACTGTTCCTTCACAAGATGAAGAAGTGACATCCGCCTGGCAAGACACAATGCAGCAACCAACAGCATGTGTTGAGTCCCCCAGTCATTGCAGTGTTTTTCCGTCAACTTTTCTCACTTCCGAGGCCATGATTCCAACCCCTAGTGGGAATTTGGTGCTTTATCCTACTGACCCTTATGGACGCTCATCAAGCAGGACTTTGCTGGAAGTCGTGGCTTCAGGAACAGAGGGCGTAGAAACCCTCCTTTTTAGCTCCACATCTTCAGTGCCTCAGCCGTCAGGCGATGGCCTCACTCAGCCATTCCCCCCCTCGGGGGAGGCCTCAGCGCCTCCAGAGGATGTTCTGGCCCCGGGTACCAACAGATACCCCGATGGGACCACTGCTTTCAGTCAGAGTCTAAAAGAAACCATCTCTCCAAGAACATCTCCAACTGCAGCTATATCCCAGACAGCCCTTGCTTTTAGCAGCAGCTGCAGCATAAATTCAGCTTTGTTTTCAAGTCCTCTTGCGTTTGTGTCCTTTTCTACTCAGTCAGCTGATGTTTCATATGACCCCGTTCTTCCTGGCAATTCCAGGGAAGCATCCGAATTGCCTGGCAGTTCAGTGGTCCCAAATCATGTGGATGACACTCCTGTCTGGAGCCTAGCATCTCCAGTCAGACCGTACACGTGGTGCGGGTCCTGCTCTATGGCATCACCGCGGCACGTTCTGTCCACGAGCCTCGTGGAGAAAGACGGGGGGTCAGGGGACAGTGCTGAGACCATGACTGTATGGGAAGCGAGCAGCATCTCTGCACCGAGCAGCATCTCTCCACCGAGCAGCAGCGCAGAGGACTTCTCTGAATTTGAGGAAGATCCTCAAGAATATAACCTACTTTTCCCCTCAAGACCAATAGTTCCACTTTCTTCTCGGTTTGTGGAAATCTCAGAAACAAGCATGGGTCTTTCTGCCGAGGTGGACACGAGGAGCATCAGGATCACACAAGTGTATCCTTCCCACAGCCCCTCCCCGCTAGTGTCACTCGATCCTGCTTCCTCTGGCTCCATCTCTGCCATTGAAACTCAAGTAATGCCGCCCAGTGTGACAGCTGTGTTTCCCTCGGCTGTCCCTGGTGTTCTCCTCGACTCGTCTTTCTCCATCACGGCCGACGAAAACACGCCATCACTTGCTTCCAGAGACCCAACTCCTTTTATGTCTTATGGTTTGGAGCCTTCCGTAGAGGCTTCGCTTTCCCCTGCCCGAGAACCCTCCAGTGTTTCCCAACACGAAACCAGAAGTATTTTGGGGTTTGCATCCAGCTTTTTCTCAACTCCACCGCTGGAATTCAGCATCTCGGCCCCTTTGTCTTCAGAAGTACTTATGTCTCCATCTCCGATGTTAAGTGGTTTGTCGACCATCCTTTCTCAGGCCTTTCCCACCTTGGTTGAGACACGTACATTGTCCGATTCTCTCAATCTGCAGTCACCTCCGCTCTCTGATCCTAATTCCACAAACCTTGACTTTTCTCAGCTCTGGCCGAGTTCAGACCTTCTTTTAAGTGCATCCACTTTTCTACCTAGTTACTCTGAAATGTCACTTCTCTCAAGCTTCTACCCCACGTCTCTCATGCTCTCTGAAGCAGCCACCGTTTCACTGGCAGATTCTGAAGCTCATTTTACCTCAGTTTTCACAGAAACTACCTCCTATTTTGAGTTTTCACTCGTGCCCCACGAATCTGCGGTCCCCACTCGGGTGCCCTCCAGCTCTGAGCCCATCCTTGACATTTCAACTGCTGGAGCGCACTCAGCATCACTTCTGACTGCTTTTCAGACAACGCCCCCTTTAACGGAATCATCTCTCTTTTCAACTCCAGCACCTTCTGATGCTATCAGTGCTATGGATGATCACACGTCTGTCTTACCCTCTCTCTCCAAGGTCATTCCTACCACCACAATATTGGTCATCGCCGTGTCCCCGTCCTCAGCATCCTCAGCTGTTTCTGAAGTGGTCCCCTCGCCTGTACCTACAGAGCCTGTATTTGTGGGCCCATCGTTCACACACACAGATTTACCGATGAACACAACCACTGAACTGAGCATGTCTCCTGCCAGCACTGCCCACAGCGATGCTGTCGATATCATCCTGAACAGCATCCCTGAGAGTCAGAATCCCCACGAGGTCAGCACAGTCCTTCCCTCGCCATCCCTTCATCCTGTGTCCACCTCCACTCCCGAGGCCGTGGTTACTACTACAGCAGTAGTCACCACCAGGCTGCCGTACGTGTGCGATATCACAATTCCTGATGCCTATTTGATCACAACAGGTAAGGCCCTGCTTCCTCATTTCTTTTGGTTGGGGTGATCTTCCTAAGATGCTCTTTGAAATGCTTATGGGATAGGTAGCAGCCTGGCAAAGAGTGTATTAGACCAAGAGATGTTGGGTTAGTAATCCTCACTCCTTTGCTGACCACCTGTGCGTTCTTCAGTTATTTAGCTTCTCTAAGCCTCAGTTTTCCCAATGATTAAATAAGGATGATATTGGCACCTACTGCATTGTAATGCATAAAAAATACCCCAGTGCCTGGCATAAGGAGCACCCACAAATTATGTTATTGTAGTTGCAGCAATAAGAATAAATAAAAGATTTAAACCTTAGCAGTTTTGCTAGGATATGTGTCTTTGGAACTCATCACCCATGCTTAGAAGTCATGGTTGAAACAAACCTGAGTGACTGGCCAACAGGCAGCTGCCTGTCACATGAAGCCAGTGTACGTTGGCTGCCATGTCTGTGCCAGTCTGGTGACTGGGCCGAGAGAGCGTGATCAGGCTCTCTCACTTGTTCTTCATGAGAAATGACAGGGTGTGCATGAAGGCTTGAGCCATGCATATGTACTTATGTACAATGTACTGTTGTTGATGAGCAGCCTGTGTGTGTGTGTGTGTGTGTGTGTGTGTGTGTGTGTGTGTTGACTTTAATGGGGACGAGGGGTAGAAATGAACCAAGGGGAAGAAGATGGCAAGAGAGATAGAGGAGTGGAGTGGACAAGGAAAGGTGGAGGTGGGGAAGGAGGAAAACATGCTGGGTCTTGGTTCTCCGTGCTGAGTGACGTGAGCCCTGTGTGTCCTCTGCTTACCCTGGGGGTGCTGCCACCCTCCGAGAGGGTTGGGAGTAGCTCAAGCCTTCGGTCTCCCATCTCCGCCCTCCCCAAATGAGGCAACCGTTTGTTAATTCGTGTGACAAGAAATGATGGAGCACTGAGTATGTGTGGAGTACTTTTAGAAGCTTTCTGGGATATAAAGATGAATGGCTTGGTCCCATCCCTCAAGGTGCTTAGAGTCTAGTAGGGCGGATGCTGAGCCATGTTTTCTTGGCAGCTGTGTTAAGAATGGCTGAAGCAGAGTTCTAGAAGAGTGACTATTGGGGATAATCAGGGACGGGGTTGGAAGAATGTGAATTGGAGGTCACGTTAAAGGATGAGTGAAAGGCTATCACCTGAAGATGGAAGGAAGTGTCCTTCAGGTTGAGAGTGTGAACACAGGAGGAGAGGTTAGACAGCCCAAGGACATTCAGCTTGGCTGGTAATTAGACTGAGGTAATAATGCGGGAAAGGAGGTTGGGACAAAGTGGTGAACTTTCATTTTCAGGACTACAGCCCTCCAGAGGAGAGAGAAAAGCGTTTTTAATAGACATGAACTTTCCTTCCTTCCTATAGAATTGTTGCACAGTAGCTACAAAGTGGACAGTTACAAGGAGCTAATTAAAAGAACTACTGAAAGCTTATTTATCTCTGGGATTCTATGAAATTTATGATACTTATAGTGTATCTTTTGGAATTTCTTATTCTATAGATAATTAGAAACCATTTTAGAAATATTGCTAAGAATATCAAATATATGTAGCATTGATTAACTTTCACATATGACATACATTTAATGAGTTTGATGTCTTTTGTTAGGGATCCATGTATTTTTTAAAAAAGTTTTTATTGACTTCAAAGAGAGGAGGGGGAGAGGGAGAGAGAGAAAGAAACATCAATGGTGAGTGAGAGAATCATTGATCAGGTGCCTCCTGCACACCCCCTACAGGGGATTGAGCCTGCAGCTTAGACATGTGCCCTGACTGGGAATCAAACTGTGACCTCCTGGTTTATAGGTCGACCCTCAACCACTGGACCACACAGGCTGGGCAGGGATGCATGTATTTTTAATAGTGTAAAATTCACCCATTGTAAATGTGCACTTGAACCATTTTAGTAAAGGTGCAGAAGTATCCATACTGTTATGTGGTATTTTTAAGTGGAGATGAGTGCCATCTTTCGCTCTCAGTGATAATTGTAACCCACAGGAAGTATCCTCTCATTTAGGATCTTCATTTTGATTTGAACCTGGGTTTTTTGTTTGTTTTCTTGTAATTATGTATCAGAGAAAAAGAGGGTTGAGCTTTCTTTGTCCTCTGAAAAGGTTCTTTTTAGAGAGCTCTGTAATAAAAGCAAGAGTAATCTCCATGGATTCATGATGGATTCGTAGGAAGGCACTGACCACACGTATCCAGTATGAGGTGAGGCTGCCCTTCTCACCCAGGGATGGCCTGACCCCAGGCCTCCTCAGGAGCTCTTTCTCATCTCTAATGGCTCTGAGAAATTTGGAGAAACCATAAGGTCTCTGTTGATGATCCTTTTCCCCCCAAAGATTATTGAACTCATATCCTAATGTTGCAGTTTTAGATCTTACTCTGGTTAATTTGAGAAGATGGACGATAAGATGGTGGGTCATGGGGACTATTCAGAGTAATACAACAGTACCTTGAATGACGTTGTTTTGTTAGGACATTTATGAGGTGCCGAAGGAACTCGACTCCTGTTGAACATGAGACCTCCATGCTCTCTGCCCCCGGCTGGGCCACAGAGTCTTATTCCTGGTCTCACCCTCTGAGACAAGGAGTCGAGGGTTTTCTTAGCGTGTCGAGCTGATGCTGTGCATGGTTGACCTGGTGACCTGGTGGTACCTTCAAGGTCCACTATGTTCTTTCCTCACCGGGGCCCTATTTACAAAACGACTTTTGGAGCCACTACCACACTTTGGCATGGCACAGGCTCTGCCCGGGGTCCAGCAATGTGATGACACTGACCTGGTTTGGGTGTTGGCTTCGATCTACAGTGCTGGCCAGAAGAGCCGTGCAGGAGTACATCATTACGTCCATCAAGGAGGTGCTGAGAATTCACTTCAACCGCGCCGTGGAGCTCAAGGTGGGTCCCTGCAGCGGAGAATCTGACACGGGAGCCCAGGTGAAGGCACGTTACAGTGGTCGTGGAACGTTCTCGTTCCTCTCTTCCCTTCCTTCCCCAACTCTGCCAACGCATCCCTCTAATGGACTAATCCTGGCCCAGTTAGAGGGTTGTATTGTCAGAGTTGGAACAAAAAGGCTCTAAGACAAGAGTTTGAGGTGATGACCCTAACGATTGTGCTTCTCTTGATTTACATGAAAGGACTGGGAGTAGAGTTTAAATTAGATTTTAGAGAGAGTGCATATTCATGTTTCTGTACATTCAGTGAGACAGAGGTAAATTTCCAGATGTTTTATGGTGGATACTGTGCTAATGCCTCCTCTCCCCTTCTTGAGCTCTGACACCACACTGAGACCCCTCACCTTCCAAATGGGAGCCACGAGCCACATGTGGCTACTGAACAAATGAAATGGGGCTCATCTGAATTGAGGTGGACTGTCAGTGCCAAGTATCATGGGATTTTACTAGTAAAGACTTAGTGAAAAAAGGAACGTAAAATATCTCACTAATAATTTACATTGAAATGGTATGTCAGATATCTTGGGTTAAGTAAAATGTCTTTAAAATTAATTTCACCTCTTTCTATGTTTTTTGTTGTTGTTTTTTTTTAGTATGTTTAGAAGCTTTACAATTGCAAATGGGGCTCACATATTTCTTTTGGACAATACTGCTCAATAGAATAACTATTTCTTTATATGTGGCTTAAATATAGCAAACACTTTGAATTCTCCATAACTCCTTATTCAGTTCATGCTGCTGGCTCTTCTTTCTCATTGTCCTTGCTCTTGTAATTTTGTGCTATTCGAGAAGGATATCAGATGTGCAAAAGTAATTACTAAAATAAAATTTTGAATGTCTGTGAAGCACTAGCCCTTTGTTTAAAACTAGCTATTTTTTTACATTACTTTATTATTTTTCTATTCAATACAATTTCCTGTACATTTGGTTGATGGTAATTTGGTTTGATAATTTGATAATTATTATCTTTTGTCTTTTTTATTTTCATAGGTTTATGAACTGTTCGCTGACTTCACTTTTCTGGTAACATCTGGTCCTTTCGTTTACACGGCAATATCAGTTATAAATGTGCTTATAAATAGTAAACTTGTACGTGACCAAACTCCTTTAATCCTGGCTGTGAAACCTTCCTTCCTTGTGCCGGAGTCCAGGTTCCAAGTTCAAACAGGTGAGAACACTGTCCATAATTGTTTTGACTTATAAATAGAATTTCTTTTTTTTTTTTTTTAAGTTTTTTTTTTTTAAATTTGGGGATGATTTTTAAAAATTTATTTAAATTTTCAATATTATTATGGAAAATTTCTAGCATATACAACGGTACACAGAATAGTACCCTTGCACCTCTCATACGGTTTCAATAATTTTCAACTCCTTGTTACATCCACAGTCCCATCTACATCCCTTCCTCTCACATTATTTTGTTTGTTTTTTTTAATTAAATTTATTGGGGTGACATTTGTTAATAAAATTATAAATTTCATATGTACAATTCTGTGATATATTATCTATATATTGCATTGT
This sequence comes from Corynorhinus townsendii, assembly GCA_026230045.1. Lineage (NCBI taxonomy): Eukaryota > Metazoa > Chordata > Mammalia > Chiroptera > Vespertilionidae > Corynorhinus > Corynorhinus townsendii. The sequence goes on along the minus strand of JAPDVU010000004.1, from coordinate 130,706,330 downwards.
GCACCTACCACCCAAAATCAAATCTCCATCCATCTCCATATATTTGACCCCTTTATCCTTTACTACTCTCCAACCCTCTTTCCCTCTGATAACTGCCATGCTGTTGTCTGTGTCTGTGAGTTTTTGTTTGTCTCTTCTTGTTTGCTGATCTGTTGCTTTCAGTTTTATATCCATATGAGTGAAATCAGGGTTCTTGACTTTTTCTTTCTGACTTATTTCTGAAATACTGCCATTTGTGACAACGTGGATCAGTCTTGAGAATATCTCACATTATTTTGTTATGACATCATATCATCACATTCATAAATATTTCAGCCTATGTCTCGAAAAGAGAAGGATTATTAAACATATATACATAAATACATGTACATACACACATATACATGTATCCATATATCCATATATATATCGTGTGTGTGTATATATACATATATATACCTATATATATGTGTGTGTATATATATATAATTATCACACTCCCCAAAGTTACAGTAATTCTTTATTATCATGTCTAATTTTTTATTATGGACATTTTTCAAACATACAAAAATAGAATAACATATTAAGCCCACATATGATCATCATTAAGCTTAAGAAATTATCAACATTTTCCCAATTTTGTTTCATCTATCTCCCATACATTTTTTTGAGGAAGATAGAATGTTTTAAAGCATTTTCAGATATCACGTCATTTTCCCATAAATACTTAAGAATTCATCTCTGATGTATATATATATAAAAAGGAAGTGACTATAATGACCGAAGGCTCAACTGAACGTTGGAAGTCAGTCCTGCAGTCAGTGCTGGGTTGCCATGGCAGGCAGGGGAGAGCAGTTGGGGGCGAGATAAGGCCGGTCACTGAATGCTGCCACTGTGGGTGTGGCGACCCAGCACTGACTGCTTAGGGGGCTGTGGATCAGGCCCAGTGAGAGGCCTGGAGAGAGAAGCAGGGTCTGATCCGTAGCCTCCGTGGCAGCTGTTGATCAGCCCTTGCCTCTCTTTTTCTCTCTGGGCCTGGCCAGCAGTATGCCTCTCTTTCTCTCTGGGCCTCCATGGGGGCTGCTGATCAGCCCCACCTCTCTGATCAGGCCCGGAGATAGGCCCAGAGACGCTGGCTGGCATAGAAACCAACCAATCAGAACCAAATCTCGGTGAACTGTGAGGAGCCAATGGCTGCCTAGGAGGCAGAGCTTTTGAAGCTGACTGGCATAGAAACCGACCAATCAGAACCAAATCTGGGTGAACTGCAAGGAGCCAATGGCTGCCTAGGAGGCGGAGTTTTTGACACTGGCATAGAAACCAACCAATCAGAACCTAATCTGGGTGAACTGTGAAGGCAGAACCTAAGGTGGGGGCTGAGGAGGGGTTTTAAGGCATTTGGGGGAGAGATCAGGCTGGCAGGGGAGGGCAGTTTGGGGTGAGATCAGGCCTGCAGGGGAGGGCATTTGGGAGTGATCAGGCAGGCAGAGGCAGATAGGGGTGATCAGGTCGGCAGGGGAGAGCTGTTGGGGGTGAGATCAGTCTGGCAGGAGAGGCAGGGGAGGGCCGTTGGGGGTGAGATAGGGCCAGCAGGGGAGGCCAGTTGGGGGCGAGATCAGGCTGGCAGGGGAGGGCAGTTAGGGGTGATCAGGCAGGCAGGGGAGAGCAGTTGGGGGCGAGATCAGGTCGGCAGGGGAGGGCCATTGGGGGTAAGATCAGGCTGGCAGGGGAGGGCCATTGGGGGTGAGATCAGGCTGGCAGGGGAGGACCAATGGGGACAAGATCAGGTCGGCAGGGGAGGGCCATTGGGAGCGAGATCAGGCCGGCAGGGGAGGGCAGTTAGAGGCGATCCGGCAGGCAGGCAGAGGCAGTTAGGGGTGATCAGGCAGACAGGCAGGTGAGCAGTAAGGAGCCAGTGGTCTCAGATTGTGAGAGGGATGTCTGACTGCTGGTTTAGGCCCGATCCCTGTGGGATTGCCCTAAACTGGCAATTGGACATCCCCCAAGGGGTCCCTGATTGGAGAGGGTGCAGGCTGGGCTAAGGGAAGCACCCGTGCACGAATTTTGTGCACTGGGCCACTAGTCTATATATATAAAAAGCCAGCGACTATAACGGCCATAACGACCATAACAACTGGTCATTATGACGCCCACTGTGACTAGCAAACTGGCCTGATCAGGAGGTGGGGCCAGCTGGCCAACCTCACGGCCCCTGCCCCCTGCCTGCCTGCCCCTGATAGGACTCTCCCATCCCAATCAAGAGCGGGCCTATGGCCAAATGCCCTCTCCCTTTCCCCGGGCCAACCCCGTCCCCGATCAGCCCGCTCCACCGTGATAGGCCCACAGCCCTTCCCCTCCCCCGACCTGTCCACCCCTGTTCGCACTCCCCCACCCCAATAGGGGTGGGGCTTGCCAGCCAACCTCCTGCATCCCCTCCCCCTGGCCACCCCACTCCTGATCACACCCCCACCCCAATAGGGGGCGGGGCTGGCCATCCAACCTCTGGCAGCCCCTCCCCCCTGCTGGCCACGCCCCTGATGGGCCCCCACCGCTCTGATTGGCCTGCAGCCCCTCCCCCTGGCCAGCCCTGCCCCTGATCACCCCCCACCCCAATAGGGGGCGTGGCCGGCCCGCCAACCTCCTGCCGTGCCTCCCCCCACCCGGCCCCACCCTAGATTGGTCCCCCACCAGATCAGGGCAGGGCTGGCTGGCCAACCATCCATGGCCCCTCCCCCAGGCCGCTGGCCCCCTAATTAGCACCCCTTACTCCATTCAGGGGCGGGGCCAATCATCTGTGGCCCCTTCCCCCAGCCGGCCTGGCCCTGATCAGGCCCCGATCGGGGCGGACTGGCCAGCCAATCTCCCACAATTTCCTCCCAAAGGCCCAGCCCGAATCAGCTCTGATTGGGGCCGGGCTAGCCGGACCCCATCTGTGCATGAATTCGTGCACTGGGCCTCTAGTTTATATATATTTGAAATGTTTCTGTCAGTTAAGTATTTTCTCATTTAAAAATGATAACATCACCTTCGCTTTGCATATTTTCATTTGTAGCAGAGATGGCTTTCTGCAGTTCCATGACATACATAAAAAATAACACATCATAGAACTTAATCCTGCTTATGGATGAATTAGTTGATTTAGATACTATTTCTCCCTCTCTTTACTCCTTGATACTAAAGAAATGCCTCGTTCATGGGCCTGTGATTTCTTCCAGTCCTTCAGTTTGTGCCTCCGAGTGTGGATACTGGCTTCTGCAACTTCACCCAGCGCATTGAGAAAGGCCTGATGATAGCGCTCTCCGAAGTGAGGAAACACCACCAGGGCACGTATAACCTCACGGTGCAGGTGAGAACAGCACCGGATGCAGAACAAGGTGCTTTAGCCTTTAAAGAGGCTAGTTTCATGTTTCCTTGGAACTGCACTTAACTCTTGTTAATTCCCTCCAGTGGAGGAAATTCCATTCACGTGGATCTGGGTTGATCTCTTTTCCTTGGCATTGGAGTAGCATAACCAGGGAGCTCAGATATGGTGAGCTGAGGAGAGATGAATATATGCAGGAGATTCTAGAATGTTTTAAAAAGGAACTGTATCAACTTATAGTATATCCAGTGGGGGTAATGCCTAAATAAACTGTTGTTTCCTACTGTGGCATACCAGAAAGGCAGTGCTTCCCTTAAAGAGCAGAGAGGCTAGCTACTAATCAAAGAACAGGCTTTGTATGTATTATGTGGAAACTGCTGATATTTTTATATTTCTTTGATATTTTTTTCCTCCGTCTTCTTTATGTTCTCTTTCTGGAATTTGTAGTAAATAGATTTTGGTGCTCTTGGGTTCACTTTTCATACTTCTTATATTTTTAATCTCTTTTATAATTCCCTATTTTTACAGATTTTCTAAACTTTGTCCTCCAGGTCTTTAGTTTACTCTTCAATTGTGTTTATTATGTTACTCAATCTCTCTGTTGAATTTTCTTTTAGCCATCACTTTTTTCATTGTTCTTTGCTCCTTATAAAATTTTTTTACTTCAGCCTTTCCTGCAATGATGCAGGATGTTCTCATGAGAGATAAAATGTCGCTTTGAAAGTCTCTGAGAACACTAGAGTTTTTTAAAAGTTATCTTTGGGTTCGATTCCCGGTCAGGGCACATGCCTGGGTTGTGGGCTCAATCCAATTTATTATTCTCTCTCATCATTGATGTTTCTGTCTCTCTCTCTCTCCCCCTCTCTCCCTCTCTCTCCTTCCTCTCTGAAATCAGTACAAATATATATTTTAAATAAAGTTGTCTTCTGTTTGCTAGGTTATCTTTATTTTCTTTGCAGCCATTGTACTGTGTCAATCTTGGTTCTTTGCTTTCGTGCTATCCGTTTTCTGTAAATGCCTGGAGACCATTGGTTGGTTGGTGTTGGAATGAAGGAGCAGGTGGTTAATTTTGGCAGCTCATTTGGCTTTCCCCTTCTGCTGTTGGGTCTGTTTCTGTGTCAGCCTTGTGTCCTGATGGGAGATTCGGTAGAGCCCTGGGCACTGGGCAGACTCTGTAGGCGGTAGGCTTCTCTCTGGGGCCATGAGTGGTCAGAGACAGCAGACTGGGACCTTTGTCACCATTGCAGGATAAGGAAGTTGTGCCCTGGAAGGGAGCATGTTTGTATTTTTCAAGGTAGAGCTGCTGTTTCTTTCATTGTCTCTCCTTCTTTGTCTCGTGTGAACACTACCCATCCCTTGCTTAGGGATCTAACCTTCGGTAAAATTTCTTGGTCTTCTCAGGCAGGGAGCTCACTGTCCTTTGGGAGCAGTGCTTTGAGCTATTTTGGTGGAGACGTGGCTGCTGTTAGCATCTCTGTGTTGGCCTGGGTGTGGCTATTAGAAAGGAAAGAGGCGGGAGGAAATGGACTGGGCTCCTGGGCACACAGCCTTTAATTAGTTGTGGCAGCAGACTCTTGGTTCTTCTGGCTCCCAGCTGTGGAGCCTGTGCCTGTGTGTGTTCTAGGTCTTGGTCACTCCATTCTAGTTTATATTAGCATGACCCCATCCTCTCCATTTTCCAGAAATTTGACAGAATCTCAGGTTTTCTTCCATCCTCAGTGCTGTTATGGACTTCCGCTTCTTTGTTCAGCTTTACTGTTCTTTCTGTGGGATCTAGGATGGGAGGGGAAAAGGAGGGGACTATAGATACATGTGCTCAGTTCATCACTTAATGTAAAAAACATTTTCAGTATCCTGAGGAGTTAAAGTATTGCAAAAGGGAACCAGGCCATTGAAACCCATTACTCTTCCTTTAAAAATGTTCCCCCTTTTTTTTTTTTTTTTTTATCCTCATCCAAGGGTATGTTTATTGATTTTGGGGGGGGGGGAGGGGAAGAGAGGGAGAGAGAGACTATGATGTGAGAGAGAAATGTCACTCAGTTGCCTCCTGTACACGCCCCCTACTGGGGATTGAACCTGCTGTCTACGTATGTGGCTCGACCAGGAATTGAACCTGTAACCTTTTGGTGTACAGGACAATGCTCCAACCACTTGACCCACACGGCTAGGGCTAAAAAATGTTCCCTTTTTTTGGGGGGAAAAAATTGATGAGAGAAATTGCGAGAGAGAAATCATAGTCAGGCTTTCAGCGGACCGTTTTCATTTATTTTAGAAGTTGCTTCTGACTTCCTTCTTTCAGATCTTGAATATCACTGTGGGCTCTCCCAAGGTGGCGCCTCGCCGGGGCCCTGTGAATATCGTCTTTGCTGTTAAAGGCACGCAGGGGTTCTGGAATGGGACACAAGTGAGCGAGCTGCTCAGGAACTTGAGTGTGGTGGAGTTCAGTTTCTATCTGGGGTACCCAGTGCTCCAGATCGCCGAACGTGAGTACTACTCTCCTGGATGGCGCTGGGAATGCGGCTGTGAGCATTTTGTTGGTGGCCCGCTTTTTCTCAAATGAAGTGTTTAGCTGAAATCCAGAATATAAATCAGATACCATTGGAACGTCTCAGAATCAAGCCAGGGTGGGCCTCCAGAGCCCTCCTCACCCTGGGCTTTGTTTTTTTTCCTCTGTTCAGAGAAATGGGGTGCTATTAAAGATTAGGCCAGTTCTGCAAAAGGGGATGGAGAACAGATCTCTGGTCGCCAGGGGTGAGAGGTGGGAGGAAAGCTAGATCAAAAAGGATAGCAGGAGGCATTTTTTTTGCGGGGGGTGGGGGGGTGGGGGGGTGGGGTTGAGATTGTTCTATGTCTTTATTGTGGTGGTGGTTACATGACTCTATGCATTTGTCAAAGCCCATAAAACTAGACCCTAAAAAGAGTGACTTTTATTTTGTGCACACTTAAAAAAAACCCAACTTTTCTTCCTGGCAATTAGATTCACAGTGCAAATGGAGAGGCTTGGGGGTGGAAGAGACATTTACTTCCAAAACAAAAAAGTGAACACAAAAAAAGCAGTAGATTCCAGAGTTGAAGTCAGGCCCCCCCCCCCCCCCCCCCGCCAAAAAAAAATTTTTTTTTTTCCCCAAAATGGAACAGCCAAATGGTCTAGTGATTCTTCATGTATTTAGCATACTGTTAAATTAAATGCTAAAGATAACTTGTCAAATGAAGCAGTAGACAGGGATATAACCATTATTTACATCGAGCATCTTTCAGCTGTGTATGTGAAGATGTGGGTAAAATAATATGCTGGATAATAGGTGTATGCCAGGTCTGTTCCACGCAAGCCAGCGCAAGGGTCGCTTGGCCCTGAGTCACTGCTGGGAAACCCTGGGCCCCGAGGAACACAGTGTGAAAACTCATTGCTCTGGAGCAGTGGCTTTTCGTGCGGGTGATCCTGGGAAGCGGTGTCCCACAATGTCACTGGAGCAAGTCCTTCATTTCTTTTTGTCCCTCTTTCTCTGTGAAACTAATGTGCTTAGAGACTGCTTACTATCCACACCTTCACGCCAGTCTGGCATTTTCTTCTTCCATATTTAGTTCTAAATCATATAGGAAAGGCAGTCTCCTGTGACTTACCCAGTGTTTCCTTTCTGACTGTTTTTTACAAATTTGTCTCCTTCCCTAACCCTTTCCTTTTTATAGCCTTCCAGTACCCGCAGCTCAACCTGTCTCAGTTGTTGAAGTCCTCTTGGGTAAGAACAGGTATGTTTAACATAACACCATACTTTGGGAACTGGGATAATAAGAAGTCTGTGCAGGGATATTAAGAATGATACCGCCTTTCCTGTTTCTCAGTCCTAAATTCAGGGCAAAGTGTACCTTAAATTCTTGGCAAAGAATGAATGAGAAAGGGATTCAGATTTGACTGTGGAATGTGTCCCACTGAGTTATGGCCCAAAAAGGATTGGCTTTCTCTAAAATTCACATATCAAGTCCAGGGCAGTCTAATAGGAATTGACAGTATTCTGACCCAGAATAGGACAAGGCTCTGAAGCAAGGATCTTTTTTTTTTCCTTTCTCTAAAAGTCTTATTTGTTTGGTTTTATAAAGACAAGTAAGGTAACTTGGTAAGCATATAGAAGCCTTTTTTAAAGTCTTGGAGACCTGGGTCAGAGATTTACAGCAATGGCATTGCTAAACGAGACTATCTAACCTGGTTATATGAAAGTGTGAGAGGCAGTAACATGCTCATTGGTGCCCATTGTGTGAGCAGCACCATGAGGAGCTAGTCATGGGAGGAAGCACACAGATGACCATGTATGCGTTCCTGTACCTGCAAGTCCTCCTTGCTTCACATACAACATTCCATATAAAGGCCCCACCTCTGCCTGGTACCGTGGCCTCATTTTCCAGATAGTTTTCATAGCGGTTCAGTGACTTGCCCGTGGTCCTATCTCAGGGGATTTGAGCAGAAAATCTGGCAGATTGTCTGCTTAGATAATCTTGTTTACAGCAGATGTCTGAAGACAGGCACTTTATCTTTAGTCAGTTTATGAGACAAGATACGAACTTAAACCATTTCCAGAAATCTTGAAAAGAAGTGCAGACAAAATATTTGATCTTGTACAGGCCCTCGTAGCCCCAAAGCCCCTGTGCATTGCTGAGTTTCTGGGACTTCTGGCCACCAGTCCTTGTAACACGTGGAGCTGGGAACTAGACAAGACCCATGAGCAGCGCTTCCAGGATTCTCCCTCGCTTTCCCCTTTCTTAATGTCTCCTCTCTAGGGCAGCGATTTTCAGCCTGGGTGTCGCAAGAATTTTTAAAACATGCACTACCCATGCTATTTAGTCAGGGGCACTGACCTCTTTTCCCTTAGATTGTCAAATAAAAAAAATGACAGCAGCCAACACCACAATAGCCGTCTGGTGTGAATGAATCAAAATTACACTAAATTTTTTTTTCAGGTTGCCATATTGCAGAATTTTAGTAATTAGTTTATGTGTGCCACGAGATGAAAAAGGTTGAAAATCGCTGCTCTAGGGATTGGCATTTCATAGTAACCGTATGCTACTTTCTCTTATACACTCACCCATTTTTTTCTGCCACCTCTAACTCACTGTGGGGCCTGTGTGTGTTTCCATTTAAATGTAGTGCTCCTGGGCGTCGTTGAGAAGCAGCTCCAGAATGAAGTGTTTCAAGCTGAGATGGAGCGCAAACTGGCCCAGCTGCTGAGTGAGGTTACCACCCGGAGGCGGATGTGGCGAAGGGCCACCGTGGCTGCCGGGAACAGCGTGGTGCAGGTACCCAGCGAGGCCCGAGGAGGAGGAGGAGGGGGGGAGAGAGCAGGCTAACACTGGCCCGTATTTTCATGCAAAGGAGGAAATTCTGATTGAGGTGGATTGCTATAATAAGGTGGCAACTGAATGGGGTAGCGTTTCAGTTCAGCTAGAGCCTAGACAAATATTTCCCGAGTCCTCAGTAAGTGGTCGGTATAGGAATGGACCTTATGGGGAGGACAGCGAAAGAATTGTGTTAGTGGATTGCCATGCCATCAGATGACCTTATTTTTCAAAAAGTAATTTTTTAATACCCAGAATGTAATCATTTGTGGAATGGTAATGTTACTCATAGCATCACAGAGAGAACCATTCATCGGGAACATAAGAGATCCGAAAGAGGAAAATGTTCTGCCCTCTATTCTAGCACCTCCTCCTGTCACTCCTGGTTGTCTCATACTGCCCAGATTTCTGCACCCAGTAACTTGGCAGAGAGGGTACAAATGACAGATTCATTTGAGTCAAAAAGTGACCCATTTTAAAGTGCACAGGCTCACAGTGAGTTGGAGGTTGTGGCTGTGATATATTCCATCTCAATGTGCATTAATGTTATTTTGGGTTTTTCCTTTACCAACTGCTGCTTGTTGAGCTAGGAAAATGGAATATTTAGAACTGTGGCATTCCAGACAGGAAACCAGGGTGGAACCCAGACATGTCAGGTGGGAGGTTGATGGTTTAGGAGCATTAGAGAGAAGAATGGAGAACTGATGCTTGCGGGGGTGGGTGGAGGAGGGATTGTTGGCCTAGAGCTAGCATCATTGTCCCCCAACTCTTTTTACCAGGTTTTCCCCGGTAAGCATTGCTCTTTATTTCCCCTCCCACAGAGGTTGTGGTTAGGTTTCTAAAATAGTTCCTTTGCCAAATGCAATAGAATATAGAGGAACTTGCCCTAGCCGGTTTGGCTCAGTGGATAGAGCATCAGCCTGCGGACTGAAGGGTCCCAGGTTCGATTCCAGTCAAGGGCACATGCCTGCATTGCGGGCTTAGACCAACGTGCAGGGGGCAGCCAATCAATGATTCCCTCTCATCATTGATGTTTCTATCTCTCTCTTCCTCTCCCTTCCTCTCTGAAATAAATAGGGATGTATTAAAAAAAAAAAATCAATGGAAAAATATCCTTGGATGATGATTAAAAAAAAATACAGAGAAATTTAAAAACTAATAAAAATTGAGAGTAATATTAATTAGCATAACTACAAAACAAATAAATATGTGAATATAAAATAAATGAAAATGAAAATGAATTATAAAAGGTTGGCCTTAGTTAGTAACCCTGGCTTCATAGAACTCAAGGTCTGGGTAGAGGTTAATAAATACACATAATGCTGTTATAAAGCACAATCGCATGACATGATGAGGTGCTACATTAGATTGGAAGGCTCCATAAGGAATATTGGATTTGTGAACATTAACCACGCCACCCCCTGGTAACAGTGGCATCTGATGGCTTGCTTAGAAACTATGCCCTGTTTCTCATCTGCATTTGAGACAAGGACTTATGTGCAGAGCACAGGACTCTTCAGATGTATTTGTAAAAGTGAAAGTATTAAAACAATCTAAATGCCCAGCATCTGGGGAATGGGTAAATAGGTTGTTGTGACTTTTTATGTTAGAATATTGTGCAGCCATTGTCATTTTTTTGAATTAGTGAGCAATATAGAAAAATCTTCAAGTGAAGAGAGGCTATAAAAGAATGTATGTATGTGCCCTAGCCAGCTTGGCTCAATGGATAGAATGTTGGCCTGTGGACTGAAAGGTCCCAGGTTCGATTCCGGTCAAGGGCATATGCCTGGGTTGCGGGCTCGATCCCCAGTAGGGGGCATGCAGGAGGTAGCTGATCGATGATTCTCTCTCATCATTGATGTGTCTCTCTCTCCCTCTCCCTTCCTCTCTGAAATCAATAAAAAATATTTTAAAAAAAGAATGCATGCAATTTAATCCAAATGTTAATGTAAAACCCATGAAAAAAATTAATGGAAAGAAATATGCCAAAATATTTACAGTGATTTTGTTTGGTTGGTTGAATTTGAGGTGATTTTTATTTTATTCATTATACATTTTCCTTCGTGCTTTTCAAAATTTCTATAGTGAACATGTGATTTTAATCAGAAAATAATTTTAAAAATAAAACTGAAAATGTCCCCGATTGATGACTGTCATGCCATGGTTGCATGGATTCCAGCTATGAGTCTGATAAGAGGTCACCCAGAAAGGATGCTGGAGTTAGCTTTTCCTGACTGTTATTTTCAGATCAGACAAGCTCTGTAGAATCTTTAATTAAGGTGGGTATCACTGGAAATTGGAAATACGGTTACTGAGAAGAAACCATTTCTAAAATGTACCCGAACATTTCAATGGAATAAATAGGCACATAGGTGGAGGGACGTAAAGGTGTAATTGACTTGCTTTTTATTGGTTAAAGGATTATATATGTCTCCTTTTCCCCGATTGAATCCCCCCCCCGCCCCCCGCCACACTCCCCTCAGTCAACTTGCTTTGTAGTAGCCCTTTGTTAATAGTCATCCTGAAGGCTAATAAAAAATTAATACCATTCAGGGACAGGCGTAGGTGGTTAGGGAACAGAAATGGTCAGGTAACTGGCCTAGAAACACCAAACAGGGGGCAGGACAGATGAGCACATCTCGGGATGGAGAGGCATAAAGAACGGTTTCTCCAGGGAAGAGGGTTTGGACCCGTGTTGTTAAGGATCTTTATAGAAGAAGGTGTTCGCAGTGGAGTCATGAAGTTGTTGATTGGCCAGAAGTTCCCAGTGGTGAGGGAGCCCAGCAGCCGTGTCTGGAGTGCAAAGCAGGGTTACAGTCCTGCACACTGGCTAGGAAAGTGGATATTCTTTAGCCAATAGCAGGTGTAGAGATCGAGATTCTAATTGCGTGTCTGAAATAGAGGGCTCGGAGTCATGGTTGCTCACTTACTCAGAACATCAGTCAGCGTTCTGCTGGAGTCTGAATGGGCAATAGAATTGTTGCATATGGATAAGAGAAATAGCAACAGAATAGAAAGCTCTATTTATGTAAAACTGTGATGTATTGAATGTACCAGTTTCTGAAGTGCTAATGTAAAGGACTACCCTGAACACCAGAGAGATACTGATTTTGAAACAAATCAAAGCACTGTTTGATCCAGCAAATTATGTATTTATGAGAATTTTTTCCAGCTTGATTGAGATACAATTGATGTAGGACATTGTGTAAGTTTAAGGTGTGCAATGAGATGATGTGATGTAAGTATATATTGCAAAATGATTACCATAGTGAGGTTAGTTAATACACCCATTGCTCACAGTTACTTTTGTGTATGTGTGTGTGGTAAGAACGTGTAAGATCTGTTCTCTTGGCAACATTAAAGTATACAGCATAGTATCATTAACTGCATTCTCCATGCTGTGTCTTAGATCCCCAGACATATAACTGGAAGTTGGTTCCCTTTGACAACCTTTACCCATTTCCCTCAGGCCCAGCTTCCGGAAGCCACCAATCTACTCTTTCTATGAGTTGCCTTTTTTTTTTTTTAAATAACATTCCACATATAGATGAGATCATACAGTGTGTGTCTTTGACTTATGTCACCTAACATAATGCTATCAAGGGCCATCCACGTTGTTATAAACGGCAGGATTTCCTGCTATGTTTATGGGATATTATTCCATTTTTTATGTATGCTTCATTTTCTTTGTCTGTTCACCCATACATACACACTTACGTTGTTTCCATGTCTTGGCTGTTGTGAATAATGCTGCAGTGGATATGAGGGTGCAGATACCTCTTCAACATAGTGAATTCATTTCCTTTGGATATATACCCAGAAGTAAATTGCTGGTTCATATGATAGTTCTATTTTTAAAATTTGGAGGAACTGCCATACTATTTTCCATAATGGCTGCACCAACTTATATTCCCACCAACTGTGCACTAGGGTTCCCTTTTTATAACATCCTACCAGCACTTATCACTTGCTTTTTGATATTAGCTATTCTAACAGGTATGTGGTGATATCTTACGGTGGTTTTGATTTGCATTTTCCTGATGACTAAGATGTTGAGCACCTTTTCATATGCCTGTTGGCATTTATATGTCTTCTGTGGAAAAAAGTCTATTCAAATATTTTTCTATTGAAATGTATGAGTTCCTTGTATATTTTGGATATTAAACCTGTATCAGATATATGATTTGCAAATATTTCTCACATTCCATAGGCTGCCTTTTCATTTTTGTTGATTGTTTCTTTTGCTGTGTAGAAACTTTTTATTTTATTTTTTAAATTTATTTTTTATTTATTTTATTTAATTTATTGATTATGGTATTACATATGTGTCCTTATTCCCCCATTACCCCTCAACCCCCCCATTCCTGTCCTTACCTCCCTGTTGTCTGTGTCCATTGGTTAGGCTTATATGCATGCATATAAGTCCTTTGGTTGATCTCTTCCCCTTACCCCCACGCTCCCCCACCTTCCCTGAGGTTTGACGTTCTGATTGATGTTTCTCTGTCTCTGGATCTGTTTTTGTTCATCAGTTTATGTTGTTCATTATATTCCACAAATGAGTGAGATCATGTGGTATTTATCTTTCTCTGCCTGGCTTATTTCACTTCGCATAATACTCTCCAGCTACATCCATGTTGTTGCAAATGGTAAGAACTTCTTCTTTTTTACCGCAGCGTAGTATTCCATTGTGTAGATGTCCCACAGTTTTTTAATCCACTCATCTGCTGATGGGCACTTAGGCCAGTGGTCGGCAAACTCATTAGTCAACAGAGCCAAATATCAACAGTACAACGATTGAAATTTCTTTTGAGAGCCGAAAACCGACTTCTGCGCATGGGCCATGAAGTTTCAATTGCACAGTATGTGCGCGCCTGCACGTGGTATTTTGTGGAAGAGCCATACTCAAGGGGCCAAAGAGCTGCATGTGGCTTGTGAGCCGCGGTTTGCTGACCACTGACTTAGGCTGTTTCCAAATCTTAGCTATGGTGAATTGTGCTGCTATGAACATAGGGGTGCATATATCCTCTCTGATTCGTGTTTCTAGTTTCTTGGGATATATTCCTAGAAGTGGAATCACTGGGTCAAATGGGAGAAACTTTTCATTTTGATGTAGTTCCACTTATTTATTTTTGCTGTTGCTTGTGCTTTGGGTTTCATATCTAAAAAAAAATCTTTGCTAAGACCAGTGTTAAGGAGCTTTTTTCGCTGTTTCGTGGTTTCAGGTCTTACACTTCAGTCTTTCCATTAAGAACTAATTTTGTGAGTGGTCCAGTTTTATTCTTTTGCATGTGAATATCCAGTTTTCCTAACACTATTAATCAAAGAGACTATTTTTTCCTATTGAGTATTCTTGGCTCCTTTGTCGGCAGTGTCTTTTGTGGTTTGATATAAAGTTTTGGATTATTTTCTCTATTTCTGTAAAAAATGCCATTGGAATTTTGATAGGGATTGCATTGAATCTCTACTTTGGATAATATGGATATTTTAACAATATTAATTCTTCCTATATGTGAACATGGGATATCTTTCTATTTGTGTTTTCTTCAATCATCAATGTCTTACAATTTTTAGTGTACATATTTTTCACTTGCTTAGCTAAATTTATTCCCAGGTATTTTCTTATTTTTGATGCTATTGTGAATGGCACTATTTTCTTTATTTCTTTTTCAGATAGTTCATTGTTAGTTTATAGAAACATAACTGATTTCATTGTATTGATTTTGTATCCTGCAAATTTACGAATTCATTTATTGTAATAGTTTTTTTGGTAGAGTCTCTAGGGGTTTTTTAATATGTAAGATCATGTCATCTGCAAGCAGAGACAATTTTACGTCTTTCTTTCTGATTTGGATACCTTTTATTTATTTTTCTTGCCTGATTGCTGTGGCTAGAACTTTCTGTACTGTGTTGAATAGGAGTGGTGAGAGTGGGTAGGTATCCTTGTCTTGTTCCTGATCTTAGAGAAAAAGTTTTCAACCTTTCATCATTGAGTATGATGTTAGCTATGGATTTGTCATATATGGCCTTTACTATGTTGAGGTAATGATCCTTCTATACTCAGTTTGTTGAGAGTTTTTTTTTTTTTAATCAAAAATGAATGTTGAATTTTGTCCATTGCTTTTTCTACTTCTATTGAATGATCTTATGATTTTATCTTTCATATATTAATGTGATGTATCACACTTATTGATTTGCAAATATTGACCCATCATTTGCAAATGTTGACCCATCTCTGAGATGTAAGGAGGCTGACCCGTCCTTCCATCTCAGGGATGAAGCCCACTTAATCATGGTGTATAATCCTCTTAATTTGTTGTTGAATTTGGTTTGCTAGTATTTTGTTGAGAAATTTTACATCTATGTTCATTGGATATATTGATCTTTAGTTTACTTTTCTGATAGTGTCCTTACCTGACTTTGGTAACAGGATAATGTTGGCTTCAAAAATAGGTTTGGGCGCATTCCCTCCTCTTCAGTTGATGGGAAATTTTTGAGAAGTGTTGGTGTTAACTCTTTAAATGTTTGTTATAATTTGTCAGTGAGACCCATCTGGTCCTGGGCTTTTCTCTGTTAGGAATTTTTTGATTATTGCTTCTATCTCTCTCTCTCTCTTTTTTTTTTTTTTTTACCATTTTTTTATTGTTTTAAGTATTACAAATAGTAGTACATATGTCTCCTTTTTTTCCCCCATTGATCTCCCCCCGACCTCCCCTACCCCCCAGTACATGCCTTCACCTGCCCGCCCTCCCCGCCCCCCGCCCCAGTGTCTTGTATCCATTGGTTATGCTTATATGCATGCGTACAAGTCCTTCGGTTGGTCTCTTACAGCCCCCCTCGCCCAACCTCCCCTGTCTTCCCAATGTAGTTTGACAGTCTGTTCAATGCTTCTTTGCCTCTGTATCTTTTTCCCACCATTTCTTTCCTTTAAAAAGTTTTGCCTTTGCAGACTAGAAATAAACATATAATAACAAAACAAGATAAAACAAAAAAAAAATGTTTGAGTCCCAATTTCAATGTCCAACAGTTCTGAGTCCCCGTTTCAATGTCTAACAGTTCCTTATGTGTACATGTCAGCAATGATATCTGGATGGTGGGCACATGTTGGCAATGCAGGTCCGACCCTCTCTGGTTTGGTCCTAGGTAACCTGCAGCGGTGCACAGCTGCTGACTGCTCGTGTGGCAAGGTGTTGTCAGCGTCTTCCATCTCTGGACTGTTTTTTCCTCTTGTCTTAGTGGTTGGAGCACACCTGTCAATTCCTCTCTGTTGCAGGAATCCATCTGGTCTTGGGGTTGTTTTCTGAAAATATACAAATGTATTCTCGACCACAAGTTAATAAAGGAATCTTTTCTATATAATTGATTTGGGATCCTTTTTATTTTTGTTCAAACAATTTTCCTTTGTCTTATTTAGACACCATGTGTGTTTTTAATGGCCGTCTTGCTGTTAGTGCTTCTATCTCTTTACTTGTTACTGTTCTGTTCAGATATTCTCTTTCTTCATGATTTAGTTTTGGTAGTTTGAATGGTTCTAGGAATTAATCCATTTCTTCTAGGTTGTCCAATTTGTTGGTGTATAATTATTTATAGCAGTCTCTTTTGATCCTTACTATTTCTGTGGTATATATTGTAATACCTCCTCTGTCTTTTATAATTTTTGAGAACTCTCACTTTTTCTTGGTTAGTGTAGCTAAATGTTTGTTAATTTTGTTTATCTTTTCAAAGAACCAGCTCATTTTGTTAATCTCTTTTATTGTTTTCCTGTTCTCTATTTGATTTATTTCTGCTGTAATTTTTATTATTTCTTTCTGCTAACTTTGGGCTTAGTTTTTTCTTCATATTCTACTAGTAGTTCCTTGAGTTGTAAATTGATTGCTTATTTGAGATATTTCTTTTTCATGGTGTATACATTTATAGCTATAAACATTCTTCTTATAACTGTTTTTGCTGCATCTCATAGGTTTTGGTATGTTGTGTTTCTGCTTTCATTTGTTTTAAGATATTTTCTTTTGATCTTTTCTTTGGTCCATTGGTTGTTTCAGGAGTGTGTTGTTTAATTTCCACGTATTTGTGAATTTTCCAGCTTTCCTTCTATTATTGATTCTAGTTTCTATTGTGGTTGGAAAAGAGACTTGATAAAATTTCTTGTGTTTGTTGAGACTATTTTGTGGCCTAGTATATGGTCTAGCCTGGAAAATGTTCTGTGTGCACTTGAATGTGTATTCTGCCATTGGATGTAATTTTCTGTATATCTCTCTTAGGTTTCTTTGGTCTATAGTGTTGTTCAAATCTGCTGTCTCCTTATTGATTTTTTCTCTGAATGATCTATCCATTATGAAGGGTGGGGTCTTAAAGAATGTGTGAGAGTTTTTATCCCAAGAGCAGTGGTTCTCAAACGGTGATGGTTTTGCTCCCCCCCCAGGGCACATTTTGGCATGGCCTGAGACATTCTGCTTGTCACCACTGGTGAGGGAGGGCATGGCTGTTACCTCTGGCTTCTGGCAAGTAGAGGGAAGGGATACTTCTAAACGTCTTATAGTGCTCGGTACAGACCTTCACATCTAAGAATTATCTGGACCGAAATGGCAATAGTGCCCATGTTGAGAAGCCCTGCCCCAGAAGAGCAGAGAGAAAATACTAACAGATTCAAGAAGCAATTAGATAGAACCACTAATTGTTCCTTTGTGGTTGATGCTATGAGGACAGGAGCATCCTCCCATGGCACATTGGAGCTTCTTGGTAGATTCCTGGATTGGTAAGCCTGTGGTCTGTGTACCCTCCTGGCCTTTTGTCTCAGAGAAGCCTTTGAGCAATCCGAAGCTCCTTCATTCTTCTACACAGAGGAACTTTCATTTTAGCAGTCCCTCTTCCCATCAAGAGAGCATTGTAGGGATTCTGGAACCTGAAATGATGTAAGGAGCTTAGGATGAGGACGAATAAATGCTGAGTAACACAGTCAGGGCTGAGTGCCCAGAGAAAGGGCATCTGGACACATGAGCTTCTAAAATGCCGACGGTTTCCGTTGTCTTTCAGGTGGTAAACGTATCGCGGCTGGAGGGAGATGACGATCCCGTGCAGCTCATCTACTTTGTGGAGGATCAAGATGGGGAGCGATTCAGTGCAGTCAAATCTTCAGACCTGATCAACAAGATAGACATCCAGAGGGCGGCCATTATCTTGGGTTACCGAATTCAAGGCGCTGTTGCCCAACGTGAGTGCCCTGAGGCTTGGCCCCTGAGTAGCCATCTGTGCTGTGCTGTGCTGGGCTCAAAGGCCAGTCTTTCCCTGACAGTAAACTCTGAACTTAAAACATTCTTATGTGGCTATAGTAGACGTATGCCTTCCACCCATATTATTAAATGGCACTTACATAAGATGTTCGTTGTTAGAATGTATTTGAAAATACCTTCTTTATTTCAATTGCTTGTGGTGAAAGCCTTCGCTGCTATTTTTTCTACCTAGTATTTTGTATTCACAGCATTCATAGTGAGTTATAGTACCTTAAGTTAATGTTAATACTTTTTCCCCTACTCCGGTCCTATTTCTCTTTTCAGAAATTTGTCTTAGGTAAAATAACGTGTTTTCTCTGTATTTATTTCAGAATCTTACATGTCATTTTGAACATTGGTGGGCACAGTGAGTCACACAGGAAGCTGGGCGGTGCCCTCTGCATTTATTGGCTTCCTTCTGGGTCTTTCAGCACAAAGCAGCCCTTGATCCTCACCCTTTTCAATCCTGTTTGCCTCCCACCCTAGCCTCACACCGCTCCACTATTTCGAAAGAGGTTATTTTGATATTTCTTTATTATTTTTGGAAGATACGAGGCCCCTGTCTCCTGGCAAAGGTTGTTCTCAGTACTTTTTTCCAACTCAGAGATTTTGGGTATTTAAAATTAAGAAAAGGAATGGACAAAAGAGTGTATTTCTAAATATACCTTTATGAATCAGACTGCTATTTTATATATATATATATTTTTTTATTGATTTCAGAGAGGAAGGGAGAGGGAGAGAGAGAGATGGAAACATCAGTGATGAGAGAATCATTGATCGACTGCCCCCTGCAGGCCCCCTGCTGGGGACCGAACCCACAACCCAGGCATGTGCCCTTAACCGGAATTGAACCCAGGACCCTTCAGTCCGCAGGTCGGTGCTCTGTCCACTGAACCAAACCAGCTAGGGCCAGACTGCTATTTTAATGTGACTGTTTTTCCTTTATGATCCTGAGAGCAATACTTGTAAAAGCTCAGTGATACTTACTCCTAACAGTAAAGGGTAGGTAAGTGTTTAGAAGGGACCCAGCATCAGAGGACATTGGAAAACTGTAGAGCAAAAACGTGGGTAACAAAGGCAGTTTTTAAAATGACAGCTTTGAAATGATTTTTGGCAATGGAAGAAAGATTCTTCATGAAATCTACACTTGTCCCTGGACACTAACCAGGACGAGGGCTAATGGGCACGCTTTCTCCATTTTATAAAAGACGGGAGACTTACAGCAAATAACCATTGGTGGTGTGTGTATTTGAGATATAATTGTATATTAGTGTGTTCCATTTCAAAGCAGTGAGGAAAAATGAAGCACATATTTATATTTTTTTCATAGATGACATTCCTACTTGTCGGAGAGGTGTTGCACTCCAGAGAAACACTTCACCTTTTAGAAAGATGAATTGGTCCTGGCTGCTGTGGCTCAGTTGCGTGGGTGTCATCTATGCACCAAAAGGTTGCTGGTTTGATTCCTAGTCAGGGCACGTGTCTGGGTTGCAGGCTCAGTCCCCGGTAGGGGCATGCAGGAGGCAGCCAATTGATGTTTCGCTCTCACATCAATATTTCTCTCCCCCCCCCCCCCCCCCTCTCTCTCTCTCTCTCTCTCTCAGTCAAAATCAATAAAAATACTTAAAAACAACGATAGATTGCAGTAGGGTATGGGCACCTTTCAAGCTCACTTCCACCTGTGGTGATAGTTTTGTCTTTGCACCTCTCTTTCCTCCTTTTTGTGCTAAAAACCACAGGGGTAACAGTGAGGGGATTGGAATCCCCATCCAATACCAGGGTCAGCCCGAGGCAGCTGTGGGCCCTGGATCTGGGCCTCGTTGTGATCAACTGTGCCTCTCCCAGGGTTTCACTAGGTTAGGACTAAAAAGAACATCTAGTTGTCCCAACCTCTCTGTGTGATTCTGTCCTTCTTTCTATATTGTTTGTTTTCATGCAGAATGAGCTATATTTAGGCCAAATTTAAAGATACAGATTTTTATCACTCTGTTACCTTTCTATTTCCCGCGTAGGCTGTGCTCTGGAACTCGGGCCTCCTGCATAGTGCGTGTGCTGTAGAGGGCCGGCTCCCCTCCCTCCCTCTCTCTGGAGCCTCAACCCAAACTTAAAGCAGCACCGAGAATAATTTGTGTTGTTAACATCCTTGAGCCGGAACCTTTCGATCCTCCAGCATGTGTTAACCATTAGAGGATGTGAAAAGAGCATCAAGTGTGGTCCCTGCCCATGATGACTGAGATGTATTTGAAAAGATGAGACTTAGAGCCATGACCATATGGATGAGCAAAGTAGTCTAGTACGTCAGTGTGGTACATTTATGTAATAAAGTACATCTTAAAAGAAATAGTAAGGTCCTGCCTGCAAGACAGACACAGCCAGAACGAAAGGCAAAGGTGATGTCCTGGAGAGGTGGTTATGAGTCAGCCCCAGTGGATGAGGAGGTTGGGCACAGAGGAGGGATACTTTGGTTTTCTGAGCCTGGTGACTGGAACCTGAGCTTTAAGAAAGCTGAGTCCTCTGAGGGATGAGTACGGAGGACCCAGTACTGGGAGGCAGGGTTAGGGGAAGGAGCTGGTGAAGGAAATTGAGAAGGACAGAGTAATTGGACCATAATTCTCTAAGGCCGTGGAAGATGGGGACCTGGGGTGGGGGTGGCAGGAAAGGTGGGGAGTGGTGGATTCCAAGTAAGCTTGACTTAATTTTACTTTAGTGTTATTATTATTTTAAAAACAGGCTCTGGCCAGTTTCTATTAAAGAACATTTTTGCACAACTTGCTTTTCACCCAGCTGTCCTGGCGTGCTTCTAAAGATTTCAGAACCACCCGGATCAGTGCTCGCAGGCTGCACACTCGAGTGTTTTCTGCACGCTGTGCCCAGTCCGGTCTTACTGCCACTGTGGTGATGGACCCCAGTCCCGGCCAACATGGCGTAGCCTCTATTTCGGATCTCCTGAAGGCTGGGTGCCGCTGGCGAGGATGACCCATTTCGCTTTGCCTTGTCTGATCGTTTTCAGAGTCTGCTTGTACCCCAAGCACGTACTGGTCACTTTTCAAAACGTGTTGGAACCTAGAGTTGATCGGCTCCGGCGACTTTTTGTCTTCTTTGCAGCCACCATCTTCCTGCTTTGGGTGTGGCGTGGCCCCCAACCAAGAGCAGCCACCAAGATGCCTGGAGCGAGAAAGGAAGTGATTTAATATGATTTTAAAATTGGCAGCTGGTACCTTGGGTAAATCAATTTTGATTAAAAGCCATATTTCAAGGGTTTAGGGAGAGACACAGGTGAGGAGATAAGGCAGGGCTCGTAGCCTATATTTGGGATTTCTACTTTTTGGTATGGAAGCATTCCTGCAGTGAGAATTGAGGGGGAGCTGGTAGAATAAAGTGAAAGTCAGGAGATCTGGCGTTAACCTAGCTTCGCCATTGAATTAGCCAAGTTGCTTTAGGCACATCATACTGCTCACTGTGATCCCTAACCTGTCCACCATATAACCTTCTGTGTTGTGCTTGTTTACTTGGTCGCGTTTCCTGTGCTCAGGAGATTACAGCCTTTAACCCGTTGTCTTGGGCTGAAATGACAGGAACTTCCCAGGTGTCTCCTAGAAGAAGGCACCCTCACTGCCCAGAAGGGCTGTCCAGTGAGCGTGTTAACTGAGAGACCTTCCTTGTCCGCAGCCGTGGACAGGGTGAAGAGGCTGTCGCCGGAGTCCCAGAGCAACAACCTCTGGGTCGTTGTCGGTGTGGTCATCCCCGTGCTGGTGGTCATGGTGATCGTTGTCATCCTCTACTGGAAACTCTGCCGCACAGACAAGTTGGACTTCCAGCCCGACGCCGTGGCCAACATTCAGCAGCGCCAGAAGGTGAGGGGCGAATCCCGGTGGTTGTACACGCGTCTCACAGGCGGGGAGGGGGAAGCTCAGGCTCTCGATACTGAAAGAGAGCTAGTAGGGGTATCTTTTGGTGTTAATGGTGGGGTCCCTTTGCCTTCACGTCTGCTTGTTGAGTCCCCAGTTCTTCTGTAGTATGAACTGTATGCAAGAAGGTGAAGCTGTGTAAAGGCTTAGCCATGCCTCTGAGAACCACTGAGATTTTGTTTTTGAGACCATCAGTTTGAAGATCTCATCTGTTCTGGGTATGAATTCTAATTTCTTTTAACCCTGGATGTCTTCAGAGAACAAGAGCAAAGGGAAATTTTTCTCAGATCTGCGTGTCTGTGTCTTCCATACAACCCTTCCCTGCATGGCTCCTTTATTTTCCATCCACCTATTGCAAGCCCACCCATCCACCTTGATCGAGAGCACTTAGTCATTAAAGAATGGTAATGCATGCCATAAACATTTTAGCTTAAAATACACGAATAGGTATTTAATTGACATGTTTCAGCTACCTCGTCTTTTTTTTTTTTTTTTTAGTATTTGTCTACTGAGAGGAATTCCCTGTGGTCTTTCTTATAATAAATGCCCATCAGTGCAGTTGCCAGTTTGGGTTTCTTTGCAGGGGTCCTCAAACTTTTTAAAAAGGGGGCCAGTTCACTGTCCCTCAGACCGTTGGAGGGCCAGACTATAGTTAAAAAAAAACAACTATGAACAAATTCCTATGCGCACTGCGGGCCCGGGATGAGTCGGCTGCTAAGCAGGACAGGCAGCGGCACCCGGCGGGCTGGATAAATGTCCTCGGCGGGCCGCATGTGGATCGCGGGCCATAGTTTGAGGACCCCTGCTTTAGAGAAAAGCAGAGCAACCTGAGTGCCAAGTTCTCCAGGTTTTTTAATCCTCGCTCACACTGCCCTGCAGTCTTTTCGAATTGACTCCTAATTGGACAACAGCTCCTTGTCCCTGTCTTCCTAAAGCATTTAATTTCGTTTTTATAGTAGTATGAATTCTCTTCTCACATGGTTCACTAGTTTCTGCCATATTTAATTGTCACATGCAAGTTTCAGAGCAAGGATATTGACTCTTGGTTGGTTTCTAATTCACCTGATGTGAGCAATAACATGCCAAGTACCAGAGAACTCACTCCCTGCTGACACTTAGGGATCATCATGTGCGATCAGCCCATTGCTAAGGGAATGGAAAGTGGTCATGAACCTATGTATTTATTAACATGAACCTTCTACTCAAAAAGTTAGAGGGCTCGCTCACCTCTACAAGTCGGATAAGAAAAAGCAAATAAGAAACAAAGAATTGCCTGGTTCACCTTTGAATTTTATTCTGATTGTGTGAGTATAAAAAATTCTGGGCATGACAAACCTAGACCCGCTGAATGAAAAAATAAATACCGTTTTTACATTTATTTTACGTCTGTAAAAGTAAATGAAGAGTATTCTTTTTCTTACAAATTAACTAAGAAATGCAAAATCTTGATTAAGTTGCAAGTATATGGTTATCAAGTATGTTGGAAGCATTTTATACTTCAGTATTCTAGTTGTGATGTCTTCATGTATTTTTTACCTACTTTGCCAAGGTTGTTCTGTTGTTAGACAAACGAATGGCACAGAAAAAAACCGGGGGGAAAATTCCTTGCTATTCCACATGACTCGCAGTGTGAATTTCATTGTAACGAGATCAGCAATAGATTTGGGAATTTTTTGTTCTGGTGCAGAGTCCGGTTTCAGAGATGTAACCAGTGTAGATGGCTGCGCATTTAGGTCTCTTGTTCCTCAGTTCCTAATGTAAACACTCACTGTGGGAGGCCACCCGTTTCCATGGGACCATTATCTGTTACTTCAAGAAGCTATTGGCGGACAGCGTCTCTGAGGTCAAAACAGGGTGGTCCCCAAGCTTCCTCCTCCTCCCACTTCTACTTCCGAAATACTGTCACATCCCAGATGTGGCTGTGAAGCAGAGGGGCAGAGTTTCCAACGTAAGCGCCAGCCTTTGGAGTTGCTCAGACGTTTTTACAGCATATTTACAGGGAAGGCCTTCTGCGTGGAGCCTCCCCAAGAGATGGAGTGTCTTGCTCGGAGGGCAGCACCCCGACGTTTCAGAAGCACGGGCTTTGTTCTGTTGGCACAGGAGCCCCCGTCTAGACTTAGCAAGTGTTTTCAGTAGGAAAAGGATGGTCACTGAGGTGACTGTAGGAGTGCCTCTGCTTTTCTGGGTGCCTTTCTGTTTTCCCCCTCTCCCTTCTGCTCACCCCACCCCGGACGCTGCCTCCCTGCTACTCTGAAGTCTTGTAGCAAACCCCAGAGCTATGAACATCTGGAAACAATAAATCTGGTGAGCAAAAATCCACACCCCTTTCCCCTGTAAGGAAAAGGAAACCTCTTCAGATTGTCTGGGAGTAGATTAGGTTTGAAATATGATAGAGGGAGAGGCCTTCTGTCATATTTGGAAGCTGGGTTCTTGCTTCTTTCTAATAATAAAGAAAAACACCCTAACCTGTGCTTTCTTTTTATCTGTATTCTCTCTCATCTGTAGCCTGAAGTCATCACTTGTCACTGTTCCCCAAAGAACTCCAGCTTGGACCCGCCTTGCCCCGCAGAGGTTCTATTTAAAGATGCTAATGGCGTGGGCTACCTGCTGCTGGTCCCATGGAAACATGTTTCTTCTGTTGGGGACAGGCCACACCCTGTTGTTGGTGCAGGACTGGAGTTCCCTTCCTGGCTGGCTGGCACTGTGGCCAGCCAGGTGGAGCTGCCTTAGGCACGCATGCTCATTCACCAGACAGTAAGCATGTGCTCAGAGCTGAGCAGGCCAGGCTGGGCGACAAGCACAGATGACATGTAGTCCTGCTCTCGAGGGCTTTGGTACGGGAGAAGGACAAGGCCTACAGTGGCTGACACAGTCACGGTGTTGGGCCTTCTAGGGTGCTGCAGGAGCAGGAGGAGGGGCCGCCCCCCACTCTTGATGACAGGCTGCCTCTGACTTCTGAGAGGAGGTGATGCAGGGCTGACGGGCAGGGATGAAGCCAGATGAGGTGGGCCCAGGCGGAGGGAAGGGCACAGAGCTCAGGAAGGCTGGGACAAGGTCGAATGGAAGGGCACAGCCGAAGCTGAGGAGACAGAGACAGGCAAGAGCCAGGCCCGGAGAGGTTTGTAGGACACAGAAGGGTTGGAAGGGATGCTGGAGGCAGTGGGGACCCACCGAAGGGTTTTCGGCAGGGAGAATAGCTGGAGCATCTGTTTGGGACGGTCACTTCGGGGGCAGTGTGGCCAGTGGATTGAAGAGACGCTCAGTCAAGTTCAGCTTGCCCCCTGTGCTTGCTCTTCGATTCTCTGCAAGGATCCTGTGAGGCCTCACGTAGGTGTTTCTAGTTCACCCACAGTCAGGTGATCCTGACCTGCTGTGGCCTGGGGGCAGCAGAATCTTGGAGCTCTGCTCTCCCAGACCTCAAGACCTGAGGGTGGCTGGGGCCCGTGCAGACACACACATACACGGTAACCACTTCATCTGGTCCTCACCACTGTGGAGACATCACGTGGTTGCAGTGAGCTTTCACAGGCCACAGCCATCAAATTGTAAACGCTTAAACAGCGGCGTTCTTTTCGAGATCGCAGGTTTTCATTTAGACTCTGCTGGGATTGCTCTGTGGTTTCCTTTGTCATGTTAGTGCTCCTTCCCAGGGGTTCAGACTCACCGAGTACTGGGGACTTCACTCTGTCTTGTTCCATCTGGGTCGCATTATATTTATGGCTCACGTGTTTTAAAATTCATCAGGCGTCTCTCCTGTTCCCTGGCTGACCTGCTCCACAAGGCTTCCCTGACTTGTCAGTGACGTATTCCGGTAGGGTACTGATCCTGGGACCTGTCCCCTTTGTGATCTATTAAAGAAAGAAGGAACAGCCTGGCCAATGTGGTTCACTGGTTGAGGGTTGACCTATGAACTCGGAGGTCATGTTAGATTCCCTGTCAGGGCACATGCCCGGCTTGGGGCTTGAATCCCCAGTGGCGGGGAGGGGCCATGCAGGAGGCAGCTAATTGATGATTCTCTCTAATCACTGATGTTTCTATCCCTCTCTCCCTCACTTCCTTTCTCTGAAATCAATAAAACATAATTTTAAAAAAGGGAACAAAATAGTTATCCTTACTCAGAGGTAACTGGGTCCTAATGTGAATATTAAGGCACTAATTAATCGCTACCCTTTTATAACATATGAATTCAGGTTTATTCTGCATATGGGAGCTGGAGGCACAGTACATCCAGACTTAACTTTAGATTAAAAAAAAAAAGAAGAAGAAATAGAAAAACTAGGAAAAGTGTACCAGAAAGTAGTATTGAAATGAAAGTAGCTAATTCCATAAGTGAGGGGGGTGGGCAGTGATTTCTTTAATTTTTTCCTTCTGTGTGTAAATGGCTTTTGTTTTGTGCGTAAGTACAGATTAGTTGCCAAATTTCTATTGTTGTGGAAGGTGGTGACTCACCGAGCCTGTGGGAAGTTAAGGATCTAATGGGTATATTTAGAGATGTTAATGGGAATCAACAAGAAGCCAGCAGGGCTTCAAGGCTATGGTGGATATCTGTTTCATTTATGGCATACACCCTTTTCTTGATTCCCCACAAAATTCAATAGGTTTCTGGGTCAGCTGACCTTTTTGAAATTCCTTCCATCATCACCTGTTTGTAGAGTGTGTACCATGTGTCACATTCTGTTGCTGAGTTACGGAAGTTTGTATCAGAATGTATGTCTACAGCTTTATCTGATGCCTGGGAACGCTTAGCTGACTGTGTGTATTAAGTCCTTGATGTTTATCAACCAACAGCAATAAGAATGCTGTCAGTCTCATTTGTAAGGTACTTTGACATGTGCATAAACTTAGTTGTTTCATGAGCCCTGAGAGTTGGTCAGCAAAGGCCTTTGGTTCCTAGACACAGGCTGCACCATAGAGACAATGTGGTTCATATTTTTCCCTTATTCTCTTTGGAGAGCTTTGCTTAGAGGAGATCGCCAATCTGTGACTCCTTCAAATTAAAAAAAATATATATTTCTTCCACTTAAAAAAATGATTAACTTTAGAGAGAGAGGAAGGGAAGGGGGGGGAGACATTGATGTGAGAGCGAGGCATCAGTCAGCTGCCTCCTGCATGCCCCCCACCAGGGATCAAGCCTGAAACCTGACCGGGAATTGAACCAGGAACCCGCCGGCACACAGGACGAAGCCCAACCAACTGAGCCACACCAGCCAAGGCTTCTCATTCAATTTTGACAAAGCAAACCATCTACCTCACAAAAGAGAGTGTTTCCCAGTCACTAGAGGCATTTACTTTCTTACTGGGGAATATACCAAAAAGGGTTTTGCCAGGATTAATAAGATGATGTTGATGGTGATGATTAGATGACTGTTGATTATAACTGTTATTCTTTTGTTTAGAGGCACCCTGTTTATGGAGCTAAAATGAGGTATTGCTGGGCGGGGGGCGGGGGGGGGGGCGGGGAAGCAGCCACGTGGGTGAGAGGTGCATCTCTCTTCTGTAAAGTAGGAGGTCTTTTATGAAAGGAGGCTGGACAGGGGGACCAGCCTGGTGCCCAGATCACTCAGGAAGATCACGTTTAGGTGAGAGCATATAAAGAGGTTGTCCACCTGGAATTGGATTCCCTTAAGGGGACTACGTGCCTCTAGAAAGATGTGCACGCCCAGGGATTTGGTGTGCTAATCCAGTCTCATGGATGAGGATTTATCCTGGGAGAGGGGGGCGGCCATGGAGCAGCAGGTTGGGTTTATTGTTTTTAAAACAGCATTCCTGAGCTGAGGGGGGTGTGGCAGTCACACACTGTCTGTGTGGTGGAGTACCCTGCTCTGGAAACATGATATCGATTTAGAAAATATAGGAAGGCCAGCCTTTGCCTTTTGTTTCCAAGCAACATCTTTGTAAACTATATTTACAGTAAGTTTTGTCTCCCTCTGCTGGCACAAGTCATGATTGCAGACTTACTCTCCGACCCCGTTAATCCTGGATTTTTAGTGCTAAAAAGAGGTTAGAGATCACAAATCGAAGCCATTAGTGTCGTTCCTCATCTGTGCATAAAGTTGGCACAAATACAACAAAACCTTGTGCTTCTACACATGGTCTCTTGGCTAAAATAACTCCGTAGATGGGTTTGCCTATGTCTCTTGACTGATAGGACTACCTGTGGGTGTGGTACACAGCCTGGCTGGGAGGGCTCAGTCTTGCACGTGGCCTTCCTGCTGGCAATGAGGAAACCCTTGAGATGACTACTTCTATGCAGTTTATTGTCCTACTAGAGGCCCAGTGCATGGATTCGTGCACCGGTGGGGTACCTCGGCCTGGCCTGCGGGAATCGGGCTAAAAACATCTGTCTGACATCCCCTGAGGGGTCCTGGATTGTGAGAGGGCACAGGCCAGGCTGAGGGACCTCACCAGTGCATGATCGGGGCTGGGGAGGGACCGCAGGAGGGCTCCAGGGCGTGTCCAGCTTGTCTCTCCCAGTCCCAATTCCAGACCCCAGCAGCAAGCTAACCCACTGGTCGGAGCATCTGCCCCCTGGTGGTCAGTGCACATCATAGCAACTGGTTGAACAGTCGAAAGGTTGGACACTTAGCATATTAGGCTTTTATTATATAGGATGTTCTGCAAGCTCAAATTAAGGAAACTGTTAATACCTAGTGGTGCCCCACCTTTACTGTCCACATATCCACATACGTGAGCATCTCTCCTGTCTTAGCACAGGCTGAGAAGCTGAGGCCTGGACCTGTGGTTGCAGGCTCGTGGGGTCTTGGTTGTGGGTTTGGTGTGGGTGTCTCGTCGGGACGTAGGCCTCCTGCATATGCCAGTGTGACAAGTGGACTTTTTCAAAGACCCCTTTCTTCTCATCACTGTGCCCAGATTACTCCCCTTTCTATAAATTCTTTACTCCCTTTACTTCTATTACATTGAACGGTTCACATTCTTTTTTTTTTTTTTTTTCTCTTGAAGTAGGCTTCTGTTTTGTTCTTGGCTTCCTTTTTTCCTCTCTGGGTCCCAAACTATTAGATGTCCTCCAACATTTTATTCATGGACTGTTTTCATCTTAAAATACTGTCAACTCCCCCACATGTCACCTTCTAGACAGATGCTCTCAGAGTCGCATCTCCAGCCTGGCGTCCCCCAGGCTGCTGTCCTCCGACTCCAGCCACACAGCTGCTTTCCTTTGGAGCTGTGTCTTGCCATTTCAACCCAAGCATGTTTAAAGCAAAACCTGACTTTGTATTTCCTCAGGGCATCGTTCCTTCATGACTCACCCCTTCCCTTCCATGTCACTTCCACTGTTCCGTGTCCCCTGCTGGTTATCACTGGCTCTCTCTCTCCTTTGCCTCTTGCATCTGGTCGGTGTCCAGCCCCTCCAGCCTGGTCTGTAGCTTCCTTCCCTCCTTCCCTCCCTCCCTCCTTCCCTCCCTCCCTCCCTCCCTCTCTCCCTCCCTCTCTTCTTCCCTCTCTCCCTCCCTCTCTCCTTCCTTTCCCTCCCTCCTTCCCATTTTCTTTGCTAAGACTTTGGGCTCCACTCTTATCATTCCATGCATGTGGAACTGTTGGGCCCTTTTCCCTGGTCCCTTTGTGTCCTGTCTGCTTGAATTTTAGAAATCTGCCTCTTTAGAAATATGTAGTGGCTTCTCTGCTCTAGAAGCTGGCATTTGGAGTCGTCCACATGCAGACCGGCCTTCTCTCACTCCCCGTCTGGAGTAGCTAATGAAATCTCTGCCCAGCCTCAAGTGGTTCGCTGGTCCCTGACACAATCCAGATCACGCTCTGTGTCCCACCTCTTTATTTCTGAGTTCTATCTGTCCTCCGAGTCCTGACACAAGTCCCCATTTCTCTATGGAATATTGTGCCCGTGTCACTGTCTCTGGAATTGCATAGCGCATGGTTATGCTGCTATGACAGCAGGTCGGGGATTGTCTTAGGGTGTCTAGATATTTAATTCTTGTACTCTTTAAGTTTTTGCAAATACCCATCTTTTCTGTAAACTCAAGTTATAAATGACCCCTTGTACACATTTGACGTTTCAGAGATGTTGGTGGAATTGCAGGCACGATCTCGCCAGCCTCAGAGGCTCCTTTATGGTCATCAGAGTTCAGATCGACCAACTCGCCTCCTTGTTTTAGTTGCAGATCCCCAGTGTGAAGGGGTTTGATTTTGCCAAGCAGCACCTGGGGCAGCACAATAAGGACGACATACTGATTATTCACGAGCCCGCTCCGCTGCCGGGGCCTGTGAAGGACCACACCACGCCCTCCGAAAATGGAGATGTCCCGAGCCCCAAGGCCAAGGTCCCCTCCAAGAACGTCCGCCATCGAGGAAGGTTGGTGTTGGGCTTTCTGCATTGTACTCTGTCGTGAAGCATGTTTCCGTTTTCAGTTTGTCAATTTCCAGTAGCAGAAGGGCCGACGGAGAATATTGCCCAGGTCTGCAGCCCAGGAGACTGACCACAGCTTTCCCAAAGTCAGCGAGCCCGAGGGCCACTCTAATGGACCACTGGTAGAGGCTGTCTGCTCTCTTTCCCCAATGCATTTAAGATTATGAATCACTGTCCATCATGGTTTGGCGGTCCCCCTGTGACTAGATTAGGGATTGGCCAGCTGAAGAGAGTATACTGTATATTCTAGGTGAACAAGCTTGGCCTTCTGGAAATGATATCAGAAACGATGTCTAAAAGGTGCATAGCACACGATACACACCCAGTATTGGCTTTGTCCTGGCCCATCATGCCTTCATTGCTCTGTCTGCAGGTGACCTTCCTTTATCACAGCTTACTATCTTTTTTAAAATATATTTTTATTGATTTCAGAGAGGAAGAGAGGGAGAGAGAGAGGATGATGATGAGAGAGAATCATTGATCAGCTGCTTCCTGCATGCCCCACACTGGGGATCGAGCCTGTAACCCAGGCATGTGCCCTGACCGGGAATCAAACTGTGACCTCCTGGTTCATGGGTTGACGCTCAACAACTGAGCCACACTGGTTGGGTACATCTTTCTATCTTTGCTTGATTTTTCTCTGGCGGCTGATGTCACCATTGTTAGTATGTTTGCATGGACTCTTCATCACCTCCTCCCTGCCCAGTTCCCATCTCTATTTATTTTCATTCCTCTTACCAGCGTAAAGCACATGGAGAACTGCTTGATAACACACTGCCCGGAGGTCCCCCTCACCTCTGATGCCCTGAGAAGGGCTACAGCTCTGTTAAAGGAGACCCAGTTCAGAGTCAGGCTTTATCAAGTTGACTTTAGATCATCGCAGTCAAGCTTTGGCTACAGAAGCCTTAAGTTACCAGCCTGCCTTTGAGCTTTGATACTTTGGATCCTGGTTTTCGCTAAAAGGAAAAAAGTAGTGTGGGCTCATACCAATATTTGAAATGATGTTATAATTTCTGACATCAGAAAACCTCTCCGGGGGTTCTGGCCTAGTTTTAAGAATTTAATAGGTGATCTTTACAAAGGAAACTGCATTAAGGAGAGAGATGTTATTTGCTGGTGATCATCGTCCTCCTCTACTAGAAACTCTGTAATTATCTTGCAGGCTAAGCATAAGTTAAATCATTAAGGATTATTAATATGCTATTTTTGCAGTATTTTTTTTCTCCTCCCTTGTAATTCTCATCCTAAACATTTAGTCACGACATCTCAGTGGCCTGTGTGGTTAATATAATATTTTAGCATCCGTCATGGGCCCCAGAGTGTGTTGGCATTTCACACTGCTGTTTAATGCAGGGAGCACAAAGGGAGTGGTGCTCACTGGTAAATTTTTACTAGCCTGGTGCCCCCTCGCTACCCTTGCTCTTCAGTTATGGCATCAGATCTCAGTTGGGGATGTAGGTGTAGGCTTCTTCCAAAGACCTGGAGCTCTGTGGGGTGAATGCAGACACCTGGCTTCCTAGAGATTCTGCAGACCCAAGTAAACCCGAGCCCGACCCAGGCTGCCAGCCAGGGCCCTGGTCACTGAAGGACCGTCCCCTAATGTGCCCCCTGGTTTCCTAGCATTTGTTGAGATGCAGCCTGCTGAGCCGTTTCCTGCACTGTTACACTGTCTTCAAGAGGTAACTAAGTGCAATTCATGTCCTTGGATGTGCTGGACCGTGAGATAATTTTTTGGATTGTCTAATTTCTGCCAGTCTTGCCTGGAAGCCTGACTGCCACATCCAGATGAGCACGACCTGCCCCTCCCTTTGCTTTCTGTTTCCTAATGCTTACGTTCGTTTTGTGTCTGCAGAGTCTCACCCTCAGATGCTGACTCTACCGTAAGTGAAGAGTCCAGTGAGAGGGAAGCAGGAGATAAGACGCCGGGCGCGGTGAATGACGGTAAGTTCCACAGAGCAGTCTGTGACTCTCCTCGCTCTCCACATGCAGAGCAGTCGTGACGAGGTTCCAATAGGCTAGGGTTTTATTCTTCAGGTGCTGAACTTGAAAATATAATCTGTGCAATGGAATATCTGTTATCCGTATGGCGAATGTCTCAGCATCGATGGTCACTAACAGGGTGCTGGTGTCTGCGTTGGGGGTGGGCGGGTGGGTGGATGGGTGAGTGAGTGGGGGAAGGGTGGGGGATGGGAGGGGCGGGCTGGAGGTTAGGGATTCAAGGAGATATATTTTGAGGCTCATAGCCACGTTCCATTCTAGTTTCAAGTCCTAACGATTTTCCTCCCTGAAGGATAAGGAAGAATCAAACTACTACTACCAGAGCCTCAAAAACTGCCTCCAGGATGTGACCTTTTTAGCATCAATTCAAGGATTTCACAGCTGTCACTGTTAGAAAGTTGTCTATTTGTCATAGGTCCAAGTGCATTTTGTTTGGTCTTAGCTCTTTCTTCTGGTGGATATTTCAATGTGATCAGATGGTTTAGCTTGTTTGTGTCAGATGCAATAGCTTCTTAGGCCAGGTCCAAAATGAACTTCACTCCCATTCTAAGCAGTAGTACCATGAA
Source organism: Corynorhinus townsendii (assembly GCA_026230045.1). NCBI lineage: Eukaryota > Metazoa > Chordata > Mammalia > Chiroptera > Vespertilionidae > Corynorhinus > Corynorhinus townsendii. Next base: position 130,673,550 of record JAPDVU010000004.1, on the reverse strand, counting down.
CCCAACGCCCTGTAAAAAGATGAAGCCCACGGGTCTTACATACCTGGGAGCATTTTCTGGCACAATGACCAGGTAGCTGGGTTTTAGTTGAATAGATTCTGTTAACCAAAGTGCTAGTGTAGCTCTTGTGTTTTCTGGAGATTATAGATGTTTCAGTAATGCAGAAAGAATTGGGGTGCTCAGGACATGATGTTTAATGTCTATGCATATATATATATATATATATATATATATATATATATATATATACACACACACACAGACATACACACACACTAGAGGCCCGGTGCACAAAATTCGTGCATGGGGGGGGTGTGTGTCCCTCAGCCCACCCTGCACCCTCTCCAATCTGGGACCCCTCAAGGATAGGATCGGGCCTAAATGGGCAGCCGGACATCCCTCTCACAATCCAGGACTGCTGGCTCCCAACTGCTTGCTTGCCTGTCTTCCAGATTGCCCCAACCGCTTCTACTTGCCAGTCTCATCACCCCCTAACCACTCCCCTGCCAGCCTGATTGATGCCTAACTGCTCCCCTGCCAGCCTATTTGCCCCTAACTGCCCTCCCCTGCAGGCCTGGTCCCCCCCAACTGCTCTCCCCTCCAGGCCTGGGTCCCCCCTCCAACTGCCCTTCCCTGCAGGCCGGGTCGCCCCCAACTTCCCTCCTCTGCCGGCCTGGTCACCCCCAACTGCCCTCCCCTGCTGGCCCAATCACCCACAACTGCCCTCCCTTGCAGACCTGGTCCCTCCCAACTGCCCTCTCCTGCTGGCCATCTTGTGGTGACCATTTTGTGTCCACATGGGGTCAGTCATCTTTGACCACATGGGAGCAGCCATCTTGTGTGTTGGAGTGACAGTCAATTTGCATATTATTCTTTTATTAGATAGGAGGATTAGATAGGATAGAGGCCTGGTGCACGGGTGGGGGCTGGCTGGTTTGCCCTGAAGAGTGTCCCTGATCAGGGTGGGGGTTCCCTTGGGGCGTGGGGCAGCCTGGGTGAGGGGCCTGTGGTGGTTTGCAGGCTGGCCATGCCCCCTGGCGACCCAAGCGGAGGCCCTGGTATCTGGGATTTATTTATCTTCTATAATTGAAACTTTGTAGCCTTGAGTGGAGCCAAGCCTCCTGCTAGCTCCGTGGCTGCAGCCATTTTTGTTGGGATTTATTTATCTTCTATAATTGAAACTTTGTAGCCTTAAGTGGAGGCCAAGGCAGGCCAGGGCTGCGGAAACTTGGCTTCCTCCATCACCAGGGCCAACTCAAGCCTTCTGCTCTCTCCAGCTCTGTGGCTGCCATCATTTTTGTTGGGATTTATTTATCTTCTATAATTGAAACTTTGTAGCCTTAAGTGGAGGCTAAGGCAGGACAGGGCAGGTGGAAAGCTTGGCTTCCTCCATTGCTGGGGAAACTCAAGCCTCCTGCTCTCTCCGTGACTGTAGCCATCTTGGTTGGTTTAATTTGCATACTCGCTCCTGATTGGCTGGTGGGCATGGCTTGTGGTGTAGCGGAGGTATAGTCAATTTGTATATTGCTCTTTAATTAGATAGTAATTTGCATATTACTCTTTAATTATATATATATATCCTATCAAATATATATATATATATATTTAAAAAATATATTTTTATTGATTTCAGAGAGGAAGGGAGGAGAGAGAGACAGAAATGTTAATGCTGATTGGCTGCCTCCTGCATGCCCCCTACTGGGGATAGAGCCTGCAACCCAGGCATGTGCTCTGACTGGGAATCTAACCATCCTGGCTCATAGGTTGACGACACTCAACCACTGAGTCATGCTGGCTGGTCTATGCTTATATTTTTTATCACAGATTTCTCTCTATGAAAATCATACAGAGTGAATGGTATTGGGGAAATAAACAGATTCTGATCGGAGCCAGAGGGCCTGTCCTGTCACTGTCACCCTCGTGACCTTGCAATAGTCCCTCGTCCTCTGGGCGCCTATGGGACTAAACGAGCTGGTTTCTGACGTCCCTTCCAACTCCTTCCAGGTGTTTCATTTCCATGTGAAAGAAATACCCCTTGGACTATACGGAAGAGGTTTTTTTTTTGGATCCAATTTCACAGAATCTTAAAAATGACTTAGCACCATGGTAACAGGTGCGCTGTTTCAGATAGATAGGATTAAAATCTAATTTTGATCCTGGGAAAGAAATATTTGAAAAGGAGAATCAGCCGTCTCAATTTCTTAGGTTACCTGAGAAAATCTTGCTTTTAGTTCCCGAGTTTAGTTCTGCTTACTGATAAGATTACAGCAAGTCTATTCTACACGGCTAACAAAAATCAAGCATTGCTCTCAACATATATTCAGAATCCCAGTAGTAGGCATGTCAGCTTTGGGACTGAGAGGTGATGGTGGGAGGAGATGAGTGGATTAGGTGTTCTGAGTATTAGAATACTATTATGATTTGAAGACACCAGAATCCATACATCTGTGCATGGAAATCCATACATTTCCATGATTTAGAAAGACGGTTTTCTCACTGTAAGCATCACTTGACTTTTAAAACTGTTTACTTCCATGTAGCTAAAATGCTACCATACAGCCATTTTACTGCTTGCATAGAACTTAGCTAAATCCCCTATAAAATTATAAAATATAAAATTATAAAATGATTCTGCGTTTATAATCATAGCATTTGATTTATTTTGTAATGCACATAAATTCCTTTTTTGTTGCAAGTCATAACAAAATACAGATTAATGGAATCAGGCGGTTGCTTGAGCCCGCCTGGGACCCTCGGGCATGTTTCCATGGGACCAATGTCCTCTCTCACCACAGTGGGTGGCAGGGCTTCCGATGGCTGTCACAGGTCGTCTGGCAATTCCAGGACCCACCTTGCTTTGGAAGCACAGAAAAGGCTGTTGTTTTGGTTTTGGTCAGTTAGAGGTTGTGCTTTATCCCTTTCCCAGCTGACCTTTTCGGAAGCTGGCTGCACCACGATGTATACCCTCCCACCTTTATGAGATGGTTCGCGCGGCCCCTGCCTCACAGGATATTAACATGGGTAACAGGCGTGAATAATAAGGCAGTGGGCCCTAGCCAGTTTGGCTCAGTGGATAGAGTGTCAGCCTGTGGACTGAAGGGTCCTGGTTTCAATTCTAGTCAAGAGTGTATGCCTGGGTTGTGGCCTTGATCCCCAGTAGGGGGTGTGCAGGAGGCAGCTGATCAATGATTCTCTCTCATCGTTGATGTTTCTATCTCTTTCTCCCTCTCCCTTCCACTCTGAAATCAATAAAAATATATTTAAAAATAATAATAAGGCAGTGGGATTGTATTTGCCTATAGATGATGAAATAATATTCTTTAAAAATGGTCTATTGCTCTTGCATTCCAGTATTCAAATTTCCTGCTCCTCTGTTATTCTCCTTTGTAATTTCTATCATTATATTTTTGTTTTTATTATATTTTGTTTTTATTTTATTATATTTAAAGAGAAAGGGGTTTTAATCCAAAGTCCCTACTTGCCTTAAAACAGGATTCACATAGCAGTAATCTCTGTGTAGGCATTGTGGGTTTTTTATTTTTTATTTTTAAATATATTTTTATTGATTTCAAAGGGAGAGAGAGATAGAAACATCAGAAATGAGAGAGAATCATTGACCAGCTCCCTCCTGCATGCCCCCTACTGGGGATCAAGCTTGCAACCTGGGCATGAGCCCTTGACTGGAATCGAACCCCAGACCCTTTAGTCCACAGGCTGACGCTCAATCCACTGAGCCAAACCAGCTAGGGCTATGCATTGTGTGTTCCATTGGCCATTATTATACAAGTAGTTTTTTGTTTTTTTAAGTGCAGTGCATAGCAAATAATAAAAATACATAACTGGGAAACTGGGATTTGTGTTTATACATGTATTCATACATCACATATATGACAAATATGCTATGTCTATTATATGTATATGACAAATTAAAAAACCCCTCTTTTCAGTCCTTTAGAAGGCCTGGGCTCTGGGCAATGTGTAAACTTGAGGGTTTTCTGTGCATCTCCTCCTTCTCTGGTTGCAGCTGGTGAATTATAGAGCGAGGATCCGTGACCACAGTGCGGGGGTGGGATGGGCGTGGACAGGAGCCAGTTGCAGGCCTGAGCTCCGTGGTACCCAGGCAGACAGACAGCACAGGGGGTGGGGCCTTTCCTCCTCTGCCCACCCCTCCCCCCTCCTGCCCCATTGCCTTCCAGCCATTTGGAGCTCTCTGCACTCTGGCCCTTTTACCATCCTGGAGGAAGGGGACCTCACCTTTAGGTGTCAGTTGGTTAATGGGCTATCTTTTGTGACATTTGCTGTCACTTTATAAGTTTGGTTTAGCAAGGCCAGCCTATCTGGTGAAGCTAATGATCTCCTTTTAGGCTCTGTGCCTGCAATTTGAGAAGCTGCCACCAGACGGGTGGTGGTGCCTGGCCACTTGCATTGCATAGTCAGGGGAAGAAAGCCAGAATCCCAACAGCCAGGCCTCCTGGCTAAGAGATGTGTTCATTCAGAGTTACGTACATCATTTCCAATCTCTTGGGGCAACAGATGAATAGAATTGAAATCGAGAGGAAATACAAAACTTACGTAACGTTGATGTGTATTCCTTATATCAAATATCAACTATTATTTCTTACTGCTTTGCTTGGCTCTTGTTTTATTTTGTTTTTACCTTGAGGAGAAACCTCCATAATTTTCAGTTACGCTTGAGATTTCAAACCTCAGGCTTTTGTTTGAAAACAGTTTCTGCATGCTTGCATGGCCTGTGATCCATTTAATTTAAAACAACTGGAGGTAACTGTGGTTTATCAGAGTGTTCGTGCATTTAAATAGCTCCGTGGAGGTCTTTCATCTATTCAGCCCCTCTTCATCTCTCTCCATCTCTTTTTTTTGCCTTCTTAAAATTAAAGTTAATGAGGATTATTTCCTTTCTAAAAGTAATACTCAGAGAAAACCCTTATTACAGAAAATACAAGAAATTGGTGAAAATCACCCATTATACCACGATTTAGTCTGTTAATATTTTTGTTTCTTCTTTCTACACGTTTAAATTTTTTCTTTTTTGCAGTTCTGATTACTTTAAAAAAATTTTTAAAGTTGTGATAAATATATATATGCCATACATTTATTCTTTTAATCATTAAAAATTAACTTATTTAAAAAGGTTTCCGGCCTAGCTGGTGTGGCTCAATGAATAGAGAGTTATTCCATGGACCGAGAGGTCCCTGGTTTGATTCCTGGTCAGATGCCTGGGTTGTTGGCTCTATCCCCAGTAGTGGGGTGTGCAGGAGGTAGCTAATTAATGTCTCTCTCTCACTGATGTTTCTATCTTTCCCTCTCCCTTTCTCTCTATCTAAAAATCAATGAAAACATATTTTTAAAAAAAGTTTTCCCCCTTTTAACTGTTTTAGTATACTCTTCATCTCTTTTTAAAGTGGGAACGGCTTCCCTCCAGGCAGAGCTTTTTCTTCTCATACCTCTTCAACTTAGTTTTCTTTCTGCATCCGATCAGAAAACCTGGACATGTTCGTTGTTCATCAGCACCTGCCTGCATGCCCACAGACCCCTTGTCTTGAGCATAATTGCCTTGGCAACTACATCTATATCATCGCAAATGAGAGTGAAGTTCAGAGCTGCTACGCATTGTATACTGTAAATGACAATTGACTGAGCCGCTTCAGGTTCCTTCCGCCCCTTACCCTTTCTTATTGAAGACTTTGAAACCCTTTAGACAAAACTGGGCATTTTTTGGCACAAAGTGTCATAATGGTTTTCACATTTTTTCTGCTGACATTTGTAACTTTTAATGAGGCTGAAGGAGCTGATATTGAACCCAGATACTGTAAGCGCAAACCCTGCCACGCAGTAGTGATGTGCTTTTGGTCAGGGGCCCACTGTGGATTCTTTCAGGATTAATCCATAATTTTGATTATTTGCTGTCTCTTGAGGACTTTATATATTTATTTTGTGGCTTTTCCTCCTGTTGCAGGGCTACCACCACCCAGTTCAGGGAACGAGCAGCACTCCTCTGCCTCCATCTTCGAACACGTGGACAGGATCTCGCGCTCCTCCGAGGCCAGCCGGCGGGTCCCCAGTAAGATCCAGCTGATCGCCATGCAGCCCATCCCTGCACCTCCAGTCCACCACCCCGTCCTGGCCGACCGAGTGGCAGAAACCAACAAAATTAACAAAGAGGTATTTGTTTGTATTAAAAGGTACATAAATACAAAAGCTCACATGCTGATTTGGTTACTGCTTAAAACTGAGTGAAAGTTAGTGTCAAAAGTTTGCTAAACGTATGAGATGCTGACAGGTATTCTTAATTTTAAAACTATACTCAGCTGGCCCTGGCTGATGTTGCTCAGTAGTTAGAGCACCAGCCCGGGCACCCAAGGGTTTTGAGTTTGATTCCCAGTCAGGGGCACGCACCTGAGTTGCAGGTTTGATCCCTGGCCTCCGGTTGGGCCACACAGGAGGTCACCTATTGCTCTCTCTCTCCCATCAATGTTTCTGTTTCTCTCCCCCTCTCTCTCCTTCTCTCCCTCTCTTCCTCTCTTTCTTTTCTTCCCTCCCTTCAATCTCTCTAAAAATCAATGGAAAAATATCCTTGGGTGAGGATTCACCAAAAAAAAATTATACTCAGTTTTGTTGAGATCAGATACTGTTCAGGGACACAGTTAGGTGCATTGGCAGCTGTACAGGAAAGAGACCCGAGACTGCTCTCTGTGGAAGTCCTGCTTCACTATGTGGCTGGTCTTGGGAATTTTGATTTCTGAAAGATTCCCAGCATTTGCAGAACAGAGTTGGCTCACTGTACCTAAGCTGTGCAAACAGTGTGATTTATGCTGAATATCTGCTTTCTTTCTGAGAGTTTGGAATTTTGGGACATGTCAAGTGGTGGTGTATGTAGGGGGGTGCCTGTGTAACCAGCCCCCATTAAAAACCCTGGCTACTGAGTCTCTGACGAGCATCCCTGGTGGACATTTCACATGTGTTGTCACAGCTCATGGCTGGAGGGATGAAGCACATCCTGAGTGACCCCAGTGGGAGAGGACTCTTGGAAGATGGTGACGTCCCTCCAGCAGTCCCATTGCTCATTTTGCTGTAATAACTGGGCTCATGGCTGAGTCCTGTGAATTCTCCTAGTGAGTCACTGAACCTGGGGTGGTCTTGGAACCATAGTAAACTTTGTGATTCCTCATAGATCGGCTCCGGCTCCAGGGCTCTAGAGCATTCCTAGCAAAACCCTCTTCCAGTGAATCCTGGAAGAGTGAGCGGATGTGCTTCAGTCTAAGATGTTGGGAACCAGAAGGCCAGGCCAGGCCACTGTTACCTTGAACTTGAGAGATTTGACCTGGGCTGGACAGTGAGGGGAGTGAATGCCATTTGGGAATGTGTACAAGGCAGCTTCATGCCAGTCAGTTTCCTGCCTCTAAGAAACTCCTACAGCTGTTCAAGTTCTAAGAAATTGGTACAGTTGAGCCCTCATCTCCACTTTAAAGGTGATCTGTACAGTAGATCATCTTATAGAAGTCCTAGCAAGAGTTCTTCGAGTTTCTCCCAGCCATACCTCTTTGGCTGCTTGCCAACGACGTGACCACAGAATGTGTGCTGTGGGTTCAGGATGGTGAGTGTTGTCCCTTCTCACCAGTGCTTAGGAGCCCCAGCCCTCTGCAGCCCAGTCCTAGCCTAGACCCGTCTCCATCAGTCACATGTTGCGTGTGCCTCCGTATCTGCCATGTGTGAACACCTGGAGTGGGTTCTCCATCTGGTGAAAGAGAGAAGAGACTGGGGTGGCAGAAAGGCCTTCCCCAGGCCTGTGGCCTCACAACTTGATAGCGTGCATCTCCAATCTTTCTTCTACTTCTTTTTCAAATGTAGTAGTTGATGCATATGTATGACCATAGATAATACAGATTGATTATAAATCATAATGAAATCAAAACCCCCCCTAAAGACCTAGAACATTATCACTACTGCTACACCGACCTATATCCTTCATACATCGCAACTGAAATGTTTTCTTAGCGGGAGGTTCTGGTGCAAATTCATAGCATAACTTGGTTCTTCTGGTTCTCCTGTGAGGACCTCATGTATTTCAAGGAACAGTTAGATCCTGATAGAGTAAGAGAGGCTTTTTTAAAAAAAATATTCTCACCTGAGGATATGCTTATTGATTTTAGAGAAGAATGGGGGAGGGAGAGATAAAGAGGAAAGAAGGGAGGAAGGAGGGGAGAGAAAAAGAGGAAGGGAGGGAGGAAGGAAAGGAGAAAAAGAAACAGATTGGTTGCCTCTTGCACACACCCTGACCAGGGATTGAACCCACAACCTTTCTGGTTATGAGGATGATGCTCCCACCAACTGAACCACCTGGCTAAGAGGGGCTTTCTTAATTCTCCTGCTGGTAAATTTCCGAGAACCTCATGCAGCTGACTGTCCTTCTCAAACTGTCTCAAAGCAGTATGTGGCTTTTGGTTTACTGCAGCACAGCCAGGGAAGGTTCCATTTTGTCTTGGCCTGCGTCCCGCTCTCTGCTCCCCGATTCCCGGCGAGCCCGTCTGATCTGCACGATGAGGTCACCTCATTGCCGCCAAGCATTCGTCTGCATTCCTGCTTCTGGCCCTCCGTGGTGGTGCCTGCATCTCACACCTGCTTCCCATACCCTGTCCCTCTTTAGGTCCTACGTGCTCCTCAGAGCCTAGCTCAGGCCCACAGAGCCAGCGATGGCATGTTCCATGCATGTGGAGCCTCTCTTCGGGGAGGAGGGTCTCTTGTCAGAGGGCTGGTTTTGGCGACACTAGATAATTATCAGTAAACGGGGATTCTGTTGTATAATGCACACAATGTATTTGAATCTGTCGTAATTTAAAAGCCTCTAAGGTAGTGATTATTGGGTATGGAAAACATTTAGTCTTTCTCTCAGGGCGTACTGTATCTAGTTGTCAGTGCCCTGGGTATTGTCAAAGTGCCATGGCCGATCTCCCAGATTTGAGTTACCTTTGCCAGCTTTGGGGGCTGATACCATGTTTCCCCCCTCACACACTGGGCGAGTTTGGGGTTACAGCCTGCGGGCCATGGCAGGTCCCCTGTGCCCAATGTGGGTGTGGTTGCTCGTCTCACACCTTTGGGGCCTCCTTGGAGCCTGGGACAGCCGTGCAGGGGGTAAAGAAGGTGGCAGAAAGGCCTTCCCAAAATGCTTTCTGGGCCTGGGTCCCAGAGACCTTCGAGCACATTGCCTTTGTCTGGTTCCCCCCATCTTTCCCCCTCAGATTCAGACAGCACTGCGGCACAAGTCGGAGATCGAGCACCATCGGAACAAGATCCGGCTCCGTGCCAAGCGCCGCGGCCACTACGAGTTCCCGGTGGTGGATGACCTGTCGTCGGGGGACACACGGGAGCGACACCGGGTGTACCGCAGGGCGCAGATGCAGATCGACAAGATCCTGGACCCCACGGCCAGCGTGCCCTCGGTGTTCATAGAGCCCAGGAAGAGGTGGGGTCCCAGGGCAAGCTGGGCTGCCTCTGCTGTCAGGGCTGCGGTCGGAGGGCCTGTCCATTTTTAAGGGAAAAGTATCTGAAAATGGGTCAAAGAGGTTTATACACAGAAAGGCTGTGCAGGCTACTAGGGTGGCTTTGATCCTGCGTGGGTGGCCCATGTGCAGAAAGGCTGCTTTCATTCTGCCGGGACCTCCCTGGCCTCGGAACGCTTCCCTGGTTAATGTCTCCTCCCTTCCCAGACCCACCTTCCCAGCTTCGTGGGCCTCCACCTCCTCTCCGCCTGCTCCCCTCCAGCATCCTCACCTCCTAGGTGGTTACCCGGGTCAGTACAGGTGGATGTCTCATTTCTTGTCCCACAGCCACCCTCCGAGTTTTGGGGCTTACTTTCCCCTTTGCCTCTCAGACTCCTGCCTCTACATAGATGCAATGTCTTTTTTACAAAAAGATTTTTTAAAATTGATTTTTTAGAGAGAGAAGAAGGGAGAGGGAGAGAAAGAGAGAAATATTGATGTGAGAGGCAAACATCAATCAGCTGCCTCCTCCACACCCCCTACCGCGATCGAGCTCCCAACCCGGGCTTGTGCCCTGACTGGGAATCAAGCCGGCAACCTTTCGGTGCTTCTCAACCAACTGAGCCACACTGGCCAGAGCAACACAGTGCATTTTCTTAGGCTCTGCTCTCAGTTTCGCCTTTCTCTGCTAAAAACCTGCGATGGTTCCCTGTGCTACCTGTGTGCCCGTGACAGGCGGGGCCACCTGTCCACGCACAGCAGCATAGACCGACCTGCCACTCCGTTAGCTGGTGGCCTCGTTGCCCCCAAACCTTCACCTGCATTTCCACTTCTGGCCCTCGGTGTGGTCGTGCCTGCACCCCACACCCTCTTCCCACATCACTCCCCACCTGCAGACCCTATTTGCTCTTCAAGACGCAGCTCAGGCCCCATGTAGTCAGTGAAGGCTCAGTAGCTCACATTGACCGCCCCTTTTCTGAGTGTCCGTGTAACTAACATCCTGAGTATGTACTGCCTCGGATTGCTCTCTGTGTTCCTTGTGTTGCTGTGGTCTGCCCAGGTAGACAGTGAGCTTCCTTGGAGCCGAGACTGTCTCTTACACAGTGTTTATATCCTGTGGGTATTTGCTACAGTGACCAGCAGTCAGAGGTGCTCAGAAAATGCTTAGCGTTTAGTTGCTAAGCCAGTGGCAGGAAGGTTTCTTCCCTCTGAAGGTAACCTCCCGTTTCCCCGGCAGCTCGCGGATAAAACGTTCTCCTAAGGCCCGCCGGAAGCACCAGGTCAACGGCTGCCCCGGAGACGCCGAGAAGGACAGGCTCATCACCACAGACAGCGACGGCACTTACAAAAGGCCCCCCGGCGTCCACAACTCCGCATACATTGGTTGCCCAGTGCGTAATGCTGACCCTTCCTTCTGGAATCAGTGTTGAGTGGCTCTTCGGGCGGAGAGTGGGGCTGCGCTCTGTGCGGGGTTCATGCCAGTGGCTGACGCTCGGGCCCAGCGGGGTTGGAGGCCTGTGGGGAAGGGGAGGGAGGGGGCTGCTCGTTGGAGGGCAGACTTCAGTCCTGTAAGACAGGGGGCTGCTGGCTGAGCCCTTTCTGTCTGCGAGCCCCTTCCTCTTGGGCTTCAGCGTGGCCACTTCTCGAGGTTAAGTGGAACACAAAGAAGAATATCCAGAAGGTTGTTTCTTATGCCCTGGGCCAGAGTGCTCTTTGGGTTTCTTGTTGATAGAAAGGATATTTAGGGTTTTGTCCCCCCTTCTGTTTCTAGTGTGCTAAGAAGATATATTTGCTCTCTCTCTCTCTCTCTCTCTCTCTCTCTGTATATATATATATAATATACACATATATATAATTTTAGTATACAGAAAATTTTAATATATATCTTTTATTTTTTTCTATCTTCTATATATAGAAAAGCCTAATATGCAAAGTATCCCCTCAGGAGTTCAACTGACCAGGAGTTTGATTGCTTGCTATGATGTGCACTGACCACCAGGGGGTGGCGTGGAATGAAGGAAGGCCCCAGCCAGCAGCCAGCAGCCAGCAGCCAGGGAAGGGAGGCCCCGGCCCACAGCCAGCAGCCACTAGGGACCCTACCCGTGCACGAATTTCATGCACCCGGCCTCTAATGTATATATATAAAATTATAGTGTGTGTGTGTGTGTGTATGTGTATATATATATAATTTTAATGGGAGAAAGAGCTTACTGGAAGCTAAGAAATACGGGTTTAAACATTTCTTTCAAGCAGAAAGGGCACAGACAGAGTTGCTTAAGTGTAAAAGGCAGACATTGATAGCATTAAGACACACACACAGACCCCATTCAGTAGGAAGAGAAGGCCAGCCTCCCTGAGGAGGCGTGAGAAATATAGAACAAAGGCACCCAAGACAGGGAACCTAGGTGTGGACGCCTGCAGCCTCACACCAGGGTGTAGCCCTGTCTTGTTACACTAGCCTCCCTTCCCCCTGGAGGCTAATGTACACAGCCATCCTTGTAAGGAGGGAAATTAGTAGTAAACACATCCTTGAAGAAGGAGGTACATGGTCTCTTTACATGGGGCTTATGCAGCCAGCCATTTATTTGAGTTTTATATTTTGTCTCCTAAATTACACTAAATAACACTGCCAGACACTAATATAATTATATAAATGTGCCAGCCACCATGCTGACACTGGGCCACCTGTAATGGCATCGTGGCCATCTGAGAGAGCCAGGCTTTCCTTGGGAGTGTATGTATTTCTAGTGCCCTTAAGACTGACTGTGCCCCTCATCCCTGCAGCTGAGGGCTGGAGTGGTTCCAGGGAGTTGGCAGGTCAGCAAATTAGAATGCTTTGCTCTCAGGACACGGAATGGAGTCAGTCCTCTCTGCGTGCTGTGAATGAATTCCTCGGCCGGGGAACAATTGCTTGCAGTTCTTACAGTAGATGGCGTTCTTGTGCTGCTGCTTTGGACAGGCGGTTGCCTGGGCATCTCTGTTGTTCGGTTTGATCTTGAGGAGGCTGTCCCCTTGGCTCCCTGGAGAGTCATGTGGTGACACTAACAAACAGGAGGAACGTTGCTTCTCCCCCTCCACTTCCCTAACCAGTGGCTGGTCTCCGGGGAACTTGCAGGGGAGCCTTCAGGCCTAATGGGAGTGCCCTCACCCAATGCCGCCGAGTTTGGTGTGGGGAATGACTGTCTTCCCTTGCTCCCTCCATCTTGCCTTCATCATCCATGACCCTAGGTCAGGCCTCTTTCTTGGCGGCCCTTTTTCTCCTTGCTGTTTTGGTGGTGGTGTTGTTTTTTATTTTTTACTTTTAGTAGAAAGTGCCCTTCCCCAGAGAGCGACTTCAGTCAGCTGCTCTTCTCCAATGGCTGTTTTTCAAATTCCCTACAGTGAAAATCTTCCTCAGATGGACTTCTTTCCTACTCTCTCCCTAAAAATTCTGAAACATGTATTTTCAAAGATAACGCCTTTCTTGGAACTCACCTTCTCTTGGCCAGTATAGTAGACATACGTGTTTTTTAATGATCTTGATTTTTACACTTTTCCCCTCAAAATATCTCCTAAAGTGAAAAAATATATTCCTGGATTCCTTATAACTAAGGTTATGTTTATAATTGGGACTAGGCAAACTATGGCCCTCAGGCCAAATCCAGCCAGCTGCCTGTTTTTGTGAATAAAGTTTTATTGGAACACAGCCATGCCCATTCATTTGCATGTTATCTGTGGCTCTTGCTACCAGGGCAGAGTCCAGTTAGTTGCAGCAGAAACTGTATGATTCACAAAGCCTAAAATACTTAGTGTCTGGCCCTTTCCAGAAAAAGTTTGTCAACCCCTGATATAATTTGTCATTCAAACCAGACACTTGTGAGAGAGAAAGGAACACTATTAATTGTTATACTGGGACAACAGGCATAAACCGAGATTGTCCTAGGCCAGTGGTCGGCAAACTCATTAGTCAATAGAGCGGCAAACCGCGGTTTGCGAGCCGCATGTGGCTCGCGCAGTTTGCCAACCACTGTCCTAGGCCAACCAGAGTGTCTGATTCCTCTCAGAATACCCACAGAGGGTTGCAAACTAGGCCAGAATACATGATCTGTGGAGGTTAACAGTAAAAAGGCCCGAATATTTTCCTGAAGAATGACGGATGAACATGTAGCTATGCCAAGGAAACACACAGTATGACAGAATGATGAGGTTGCGATTCAGGAGGATGGAATTCAAATTCCAACTCGGGGATCTTGGAGAAGTACGTTTTTGTAGATGACGGTTTTGCATTTTTTATCGAGTACCATCTGTCTGTGAAACACACTGCTCGCCGTTGAGATCTAGAAAATGAAGATGCCCTGTCTTGGCCTGCAAGTTCTGCTAGTCTAGCCGTGAAATGAGGAGGCAACAGGAAGAAATCCAGGAGGCTCTGACCTCCGGGCTGTGTGGCTCTGGGCCTTCCTAGCACAATTCGTAGGGCCAGTGGGGATCCGAGGGATCCCTCCCACCCTCAGAACATCTCTCTCTTACAATAAGTATTAAAGCTGCTCTAAAATTACTAACAGTGAGCTTGGCAGTGGCTATAGCCCTGGACTCCCCTCGAGTGCATGTAAAGTTCCCCCCAGTGCAATCTCCGTTTAGGCTTGTGGCTGTGCAGGTGGCCTCAGCGCTTGCCTCCTTGTAATACAGCTACCGTGTCAGCGACTGGAACCACCACCGGGAACATCACCTGTGTCTTTAAAGAGACCCTCTTACCAGTAGGATGTGTTTCCAGACACGCATTTCCATTTCTCCATCAGGAACTGTTAGCTTTGGTGGCACACTACTGACCACAGATTTTCCTATCTGCGCCTCAGGAAAAACCAGTAGCCCTCGCTGGTTTGGCTCAGTGGAAGGAGTGTCGGTCTGGGGACTGAAGGGTCCCAGGTTCGATTCCCATCAAGGGCACGTACCTAGGTTGCAGGCTTGATCCCCAGCCCTGGTCTGGTCACGTGATTGGAGGCAACCAATCAACATGTCTCTCTCTCTTCCCCCTTCCCTTCCACTCTCTCTAAAAAATCAATGGAAAAATATCCTTAGGTGAGGATTAACAACAACAACAAAAGAGAAAGAAAAACCAGCAATGTGGGAAAAGGAACACAGTTTATTTAGTGCTATGTCATAAACCAGAGACCCCCCTTTGGAGCCCAGAATCCTTACGTGGAATTCCTTGATGACACATGTCTGTTAGTGGAACCTTTACTGGGTCATTGCAATATTAGAGAAACAGACCCACGGGGCCAGGGCAAGAGGACAGCCATGCCCCATCTTAGGAGGGCACTTGGAGCCTCAGATTCTGCCAAGAGAATCCAGAAATCTGAGGTTTAATATGAAATTTTCAGATTTATGAAATAGCGGTTAAATATGATTTTAAAATCTCCCTGTAGCTCACCCTTTATTTGACTATACCAGTGGTCGGCAAACTGCGGCTTGCGAGCCGCGGTTTGCCACTCTGTTGACTAGAGGTGACCGACCACTGACCTAGACTCTCGATTCCAATAATTACAGGCTGTTGTTGTTCCTTGTGATTAAGCCCCTATCCCAGTGGTTGGCAAACTCATTAGTCAACAGAGCCGCAGTTTGCCGACCATTGGATTACTCTAATGCAGGTCTGGGGGCTTTTTGTGGGCTTGCCAGTTTGTGGAGTGGTTTTCTCCCTGGAGTTAAGCAGTGGCTTCCCTGAAGTGTCTGACGCTGGCGTGAGTACTACCCGATTATCCGTTGGATAGGCCGTCATCATTAGGAAGCGTTTTCCAGACAGTTGGCTAAGATAAGGATGTGTCTATGGAGTAAGTGTCTTTTTGTGAGTGACTTGCCGATCCAAACAGATACACACGTCTTCCTTGGCCCTTCAGTAGGGTGACCCAGCCAGCTGAGCAGAACCGTGGGCCAGCAGGGCGAGCAAAGCCTTCTGGGTAGAAGGCGCCCACCCATCCTCATAGAGGGCATGGTCGCCAGCTGGTCCTGCAGAACCTCCTCTTTCTTCAGTGTCACTTGGACTGATCGTACTATATGGGCGTCCGGAGCCACTGGGACCTGAAGGGCCTCTTTCTCCATTGGTTCCCTGCTTTGTCTCTTACAGGTTACCTACCAGTAAATGTTTATGACAACAGCATTTTGCTCATAAGGCAGTATCAGAAAGTAAGATTAAAAAAAAACCCAGTTGTGACTTATACCCCTGCCACTTAAACAAGAGGGTATGGAAGAGAATTTAAAACTTTCTTCTTTCTTTTTTTTTGGTTAATCCTCATCTGAGGATATTTTTCCCGTTGAGTTTTAGAGAGAATGGGAAGGAGGGAGGAAGGGAAAGGGGAGAGAAAGAGAGAGGGAGACAGGGAGACACAATGATTGGTTGCCTCCTACATGTACCGCAACCAGGGCTGGGGATCGAACCTGCAGCCCAGGTGCATGTCCTTGACTGGGAATTGAGACTCTTCGGTGCTTATGCTGACGCTCTAACCACTGAGCACACCAGCCAGGCTTATTTAAACCTTTCTTTATGACTTATGTTATTCAGAGATACCTCCATTTAAAAAAAATTTTTTTATTTATTTCAGAGAGGAAGGGAGAGAGAAATATCAATGATGAGAATCACTGATCAGCTGCCTCCTGCATGCCCCCCACTGGGGATTGAGCCTACAGCCTGGGCATGTGCCCTTAACTGGAATCTGCAGGCCGACGCTCTATCCACTGAGCCAAACTGGCTAGGGCCATACCTCCATTTTATTTTATTTTTTTTCTTCTTTTTTCTTTTTTTTAAAAATCTTTATTCAGATTTTTACAGTTGTTCCTCTTTTTTCCTCCCCATAGCTCCCCTCCACCCGGTTCCCACCCCACCCCATGCCCTTACTCCCCCCCCTCACCCACTGTCCTCATCCATAGGTGTATGATTTTTGTCCAGTCTCTTCCTGCACCCCCCTACACCTCTTTCCCCCCCTAGGATTGTCAGTCCACTTCCTTTCTACGCCCCTGATTCTATTATATTCACCAGATTATTCTGTTCATCAGATTTTTTATTCACTTGATTTTTAGATTCACTTGTTGATAGATATGTATTTGTTCATAATTTTTATCTTTATCTTTTTCTTCATCCTCTTCTTAAAGAATACCTTTCAGCATTTCATATAATACTGGTTTGTCGGTGATGAACTCCTTTAGCTTTTTTCTTATCTGTGAAGCTCTTTATCTGACCTTCAATTCTGAATAATAGCTTTGCTGGGTAGAGTAATCTTGGTTGTAGCTTCTTGCTATTCATCACTTTGAATATTTCTTGCCACTCCCTTCTGGCCTGCATAGTTTCTGTTGAGAAATCAGCTGACAATCGTATGGGTGTGCCCTTGTAGGTAACTAACTGTTTTTCTCTTGCTGCGTTTAATATTCTCTCTTTGTCTTTTGCTCTTGGCATTTTAATTATGATGTGTCTTTTTAAAAATATATTTTTATTGATTTCAGAGAGGAAGGAAGAGGGAGAGAGAGAGATAGAAACATCAACGATGAGAGGGAATCATTGATTGGCTGCCTCCTGCACGCCCCCCACTAGGGGTCGAGCCCACAACCCAGGCATGTGCCCTTGACCAGAATCGAACCTAGGACCCCTCAGTCAACAGGCTGATGCTCTATCCACCGAGCCAAACCGGCTAGGGCAATTATGATGTGTCTTGGTGTGGTCCTCCTTGGATTCCTTTTGTTTGAGGTTCTCTGTGCTTCCTGGATTTGTAAGTCTGTTTCTTTCACCAGGTGGGGGAAGTTTTCTGTCATTATTTCTTCAAATAGGTTTTCAGCATCTTGCTCTCTCTTTCCTTCTGGCACCCCCATAATTCTGATGTTGGTACACTTGAACTTGTCCCAGAGGCTCCTTATACTATCTTCATATTTTTGGATTCTTTTTTCTTTTCTGGTTGGGTGTTTTTTACTTCTTTGTATTTCAAATCTTTGACTTGATTCTTGCGATCCTCTAGTCTGCTGTTGGATCTCTGTATATTATTATTTATTTCAGTCAGTATATGCTTAATTTCAAGTTGGTCCTTTTTCATATCCTCGAGGGTCTCACTAAATTTATCGGCCTTTTCTAGAAAATTCTTGAAAAACCTTATAACTGTGGTTTTGAACTTTATATCCAGTCCTTTGCTTTCCTCCATGTCTGTCATTTGTGACCTGTTTCTTTGTCTCTGCATTTTGGCTGCTTCCCTGAGTTGATGGAGTGGCTTTGTGTGCTAGGTGTCCTATAGGCCCCAGTGGCTCAGCCTCCCCATTTACCTGAGGTGGACACTCTTGGTGCACCCCTTTGTGGGCTGTGTGCACAGCCTTGTTGTAGTTAAGCCTTGATTGTTGTTGGTATCACTGGGGGGAATTGACCTCCAGGCCAATTGGTTGTGAGGATCAGCTGTGTCTATGATGGGAGACCTTCTGTGCTGGAAACACCCTTATGAGGCAAGACTTGCTTCAGTGGGGCTTTGGTGCTCACTGTGTCTGCCCCCTGAGTGTGTCCCTAATGGATCTGAGGAGTTGTAATCTGGATGGTCCCACTCTGACCCCTGGGTACACTGGCTCTTGGGTCTCCAAGGAAGTGCTAATTTAGTCTCTGCCTGAGGCCACCCAGCAGGAGCTATGGAGAGATCTGCAGATTCCTCTTCTTTGTTTGGGTTTTGGAGGTGCCCAGATGAGGCCCAGCTGTGAAGCAGTGCAAGCTGCTGTGGGGCCTTGGACCTTCTTTTGGATGTTCTGGGTCTCTCTGACTCAGCTGTCGTTTGTTAGGTAAGTTTAGATTTCAAAGGACCAGGCTATTAATATACAAAAGCCTCAGCACTCAGCTTGGATGGGGTGGAGTCTCAGGGCGGAGCAATCAGTAATGGCTTCATGCGGTGGGATCTCAGGGCAGAGCACACAGCAATGGCTTCCCATCAGCCCAGCCCTCAGAGGCCCCTGGGTCTCAGTGTCCCTTGGTAATCGCTGCAAGTACCTCTGAGAGAAAGCCACCCTTGAGTTTCGCCCGCTGCCAGGCAGTCTAGTTTTTCCCGGTATGTGTCTGGGTCCCGGAACTGGAGTTCTCTCCCGGAACTGGAGTTCAGAGCAGTCGGGAGCTTGTGTCTCCCTCCTGCTTGAAAAAGACAGCCGCATACTCAGTTGCTAGCCCTCTCTGTGTGCGCCTCAGTACCTCTGCACTTTACTTCCACACCTCCTCTGAGTCTCAGTGTGCCTTTCTCTTCCCTTCTAGTTGTAGAATTTCCACTCAGCCAGCCTTCCTTTGGTTCTGGATGATGTCTGTTTTGTCTTTTAGTTGTAGTTTTGAAGTGGTTGTGCGAGGCAGCAAGTTCAGGTGTTTACCTGTGCTGCCATCTTGGTTTCTCTGGTCCGATACCTCCATTTTAAAGACAGTTTCTGAATAAATAATTACTATTTGCTGTTGAACCTATTGTCACATTAGGTATGAAAATTATGTATGCACACAGTTATATTATGGTGATGACTTTTCACTCTTTTTGGGGGGTGTGTAGGGCTGTGTTTTCTATTGTTAATAGTCAGTAGATGGCTTTAGTTTTTGGTTTCTACATCTTTGGAAGGTTGACTGGCTATTTCGGTAAGTTGATTGAGACATCGATTTTAGTTACTTAGAGGCTTTCAATGAAAGTTTCTACTTCCAGGTGCCGGGACGCACTTCAGACAGTTGCAGGAGTTTTGCCGGACAAATGATGGTTGACTATTTTTATTTTCTTTCTTAATTCCCGACACAAATTTTCTGCACCCATGAGAGCTAACACACTTTCCTCAGCTGTCATCTTAAAAACTCCTATGGGTAACTGTTTCCTCATGTCAGTGAAGACTGTTCAATTCCATTTTGGCCCTCGATAGAGTTTTGTTTTCGGGTCACCACTGAGGCTCTTGTCTGATTCTTTCTCCTTTGTTGTGTCCCCGCTGTAGTCCGACCCCGACCTCCCTGCAGACGTCCAGACGCCGTCTTCTGCTGAGCTGGGCCGGTACCCTGGCCTGCCCTTCCCGGCCCCGCAGTACATCCCGCCCCAGCCATCCATTGAGGAGGCGCGCCAGACCATGCACTCCCTCCTGGATGACGCTTTTGCCCTTGTGGCCCCCAGCAGCCAGCCTGCCAACGCTGCTGCAGGCCCTGGGGTCCCAGCTGGCCTGCCCGTGAACAGCACCCCTTCCCGGGAAGAGAGACGAGCTGCCCAGTGGGGCTCCTTCTACAGCCCAGCTCAGATGTCCAACAACCCATGCAGTGTAAGTATGGACCTTCTAGAATTCTCCAGTTGGGAGCTCTGTAGATTCTTCCTCTCAAATTCCTTCCACAGCACTAGACGCCAGTTGGAGCCACCATCATCTCTCACCAGGATCATTGCAAGAACTTCCTAATTGGCTCCTGGCCTCTGGTCTTGAGTGGAGGATGGTGGGGTGGTGGCTGACAAGAACAATACTGTTTATTGGTGTTGATCAGGCCAACGAGCCGAGAGGCTAACACAGGATGGATCCTCTGGCGTCAGGAGGTCTTGGAACAAAGAGGAAGACCTACCAGGAGCCTCTTAACTTAGTCTTGAGTTCTCACTTTCTTTTTCTTATTAATTTTTTTTCAATTATAGTTTACATTCAATATTATTTTGTAATGGTTTCAGGTGTACAGCATAGTGGTTAGACAATCACATACTTTACAAAGTCTTCCCCCTTATGTTTTCAGTACCCAAGTGGCACCATCCATAGTTATCGTAATATTATTAACTATGTTCCCTATGCTGTACGTTACTTCTCCATGCTTGTTTTGTAACTGCCCATCTCTACTTCTCAATCCTTTCACTGTTTTCCCAGCCCCGTCCTCTCTGGCAACCGTCAGTCTGTTCTCTATCTGTGAGTCTGTTTTCTTTGTTTATATTCTTTGGATTCCACATGTAAGTGAAATCATACGGTATTTGTCTTTCTCTGACTGACTTATTTTACCTAGCATAATACTCTCCAGATCCTTCCATGCTGTTGTAAATGATAAGATTTCATTCTTTTTTATGTGAATTGATATTCCTTTGTATATATGTACCACGGCTTTTTTTTTTTTTTTTTTTTTTAATCCATTCGTCTATTGATGGGCACTTGAGTTGTTTCCATAGCTTGGCTATTGTAAATAACGCTGCAAGGAAGATAGGGGTGCATATGTTCTTTGGAATTAATGTTTTGAGTTCTTACTTTCTGACGTGAACTAGTTTCCTGCTGGCCTCTTACATGTCACCTCTTCCTGCTCCCGGTGCTCCCTGAATTGCTCTGTGAAGAAATCTGTGGCCATTTCCATTTCCCCCTTTCTCATAGGGGATGTATGTGCCTGATCTGCTAGGAAGGCTAAATAGCTCTTGGCACTTAATAAGTTTTTATCTCCCCCCCCCCCACTTGAATAGCCAATGTTCAATTTATCTTCAGATTTTGCTCTTTAATTCAGTTCAGGAAAACTGTATTTCTGAAATAATGTTCTTACTCTATTCCACTTACTGGCATCAAGGATAACATTTATCTTTGCTGGCTCATCTTTGTCTTCTCTAGCTACCAAAATTTATTTCTAATTGCTTTAGCCAACCTGTCCATTTTTTCTCTGTCTTTCTGCCTTCATTATGGTTATCACAGGTCTTTTCTCTGGGACGTTAATTTGATTTTAAGCCATGCTATTCTTTTCCCTTCTAGTTGGTTTCTTAGAGTCATAATGACATTATTTTGGTCCTCAAATTATTTCCACAGTCTGTGGTATCTCATTTCAGGTCATGTTGTTATTTTATCACCTCATTGTTGAACATTAAAAAAAAATTGCAGCCCAGCCGAGTGGATCGCTTGATTGGATCATCGTCCTGCACATCAAAGAGGTTGTGGGTTTGATCCCCAGTTGGGGTGCACATGGGAGGCAACCGATTGATGTTTCTCTCTCACATCAATGTTTCTCTCTCCCTCCCTTCCACTCTCTAAAATCAAACATATTTTTGGGTGAGGATTAAAAAAAAAAAAAAAAAAGATTGCCATTTTTATAGTTCAAATTAGTTGTGGAGCCCTAACCGGTTTGGCTCAGTGGATAGAGTGTCAGCCTGCGGACTTAAGGATCCCAGGTTCGATTCCGGTCAAGGGCATGTACCTTGGTTGCAGGCACCTACCCAGTGGGGAGTGTGCAGGAGGCAGCTGATCGACGTTTCTCTCTCATCGATGTTTCTAACTCTCTATCCCTCTCCTTTCCTCTCTGTAAAAAAAAATAAAATAAAATATATTTTAAAAATAATTAGTTGTGGAAAATCTATTACTTGTATTTTCTTCCAGTCTGGATTCTTTGACTTTTCTGTGTGTTCATTTTTTGAAACTTATGTTTGTTTATTTGTTTATTGGCTCCAGAGTTGCATGCTGTTTTCTTTTTGTCTTATTTGCAGTTAAGACAGGCAGGTCTTTTCTAAGTAAATCACTTCGATTTGCTAGAATGTGAGTAAATACACCTTATTGTTCTTCGTATCTTATTGAACAATGATCAGATAAAGCCTTAATCTATTATCTCAAAGAATTCAGACCCATCGCAATATTTTGTTGTTGTTGTTCAGTTCTATCCAATGCTCAGTTTACTAAGTAATTCTTTCTTTTAAATATATTTTATTGACTTTAGAGAGGAAGGGAGAGGGAGGGAGAGATAGAAACATCAATGATGAGAGAGAATCATTGATTGGCTGCCTCCTGCATGTCCCATTCTGGGGATCCAGCCCACAACCCAGGCATATGCCCTTGGCCGGAATCGAACCTGGGACTCTTCAGTCTGCAGGCTGATACTATATCTACTGAGCCAAACTGGCTAGGGCTCATCGCAGTATTTTATAAATGCTGTTGTTGAATGGTTTTCCCATCGTGGATGTTATCCTTTTGTATTCAGATGAGAATGATAGCAGTTGAATGTAGTGGAAAATGAGAATCATTGGTTCTATCTGTGCACATCTAATATAATTTCAACATGTTTATAAATTGGTCATAAAAGTATTGTTTGTTGCCACGGGGAACCTGATCACCCTTTATTTGCTTCTGACTACACTAAAAACTGCAGGAATGTGGGTTTCAAGGTGCCTTTAGTTACCCCATGAGCCTTTCTTTACCATCTGATGACATTGTTGCTGGCATAAAGGTGTTAGTTATACATTGGTGAGTCAGACTACTTGATAGGTGGTACTTCTGCTTTTCTTAGTAGAATTAACCTCCCTGGACTAGTCATTTAATTAGCAGGTATGGATCCCTGAGCTACAACATTTACAAGCAGACTCTTCCCAGACTCTATCAAGCATTTGACTTACCTCTCTTTCTCTGTAGGACTGTTACTCAAAAGAAAGGATGCCCCCCGACCACTGTGGCTCAGTTGGTTGAGCATCGTCCCATGCACCAAGAGATGGCTGGTTCGATTCCTGGTCAGGGCACATGCCCAGGTTGCAGGCTCCATCTTCAGTAGGGGACGTGCAGGAGGCAGCCAATTGATGTTTTTCTCTCTCTCTCATTGATGTTTTTATTTCTCTCTCTCCCTCTCCCTTCCTTTCTCTCTAAAATCAATAAAAACTATATTTTGTAAAAACAATAATAAAAGAAGGGATGCCTTAAAATGGGATTTGTGATGACAAAGCTGGTCATTTGCTTACAATTCTATTTGACTTCCAAACTTTTATCCACAAGTGACCCATTTAAAGTAAATGCCTGGCTTTTTGTCTGCAGCATTATTTTTTTAAAGCTTTTCACTGGGGCAAGCAGTCTCTAGAAAAATAACCTTTTCTGACTATGATAGAATTGAAATGCCTAGCACGACTGTTTTTCTTTTAGTTTATCTCTTATTAGAACTCTTGAAATCCTGATAGGTAGACTGCTAAATCTTGATCTTTTTTGTTTTATTTTGTATGTGAATTTGTTTTTAAAAAATGTATTTTTTTATTGATTTCAGAGAGGAAGGGAGAGGGAGAAAGAGATAGAAACATAAATGATGAAAGAGAATCATTGATCGGCTGCTTCCTGCACTCCCCTTACTGGGGATCGAGACTGCAACCCAGGCACGTGCCCTTGACTGGAATTGAACCTGGGATCATTTAGTCCACAGCCCGACACTCTATACACTGAGCCAAACCAGTGAGGGCTATGTGAATATATTTAAAAAATTCAACTGTACTGAAAGCATAAGGGCCACTTCCCAGTCTCAGATTTCCCTTTAATTATTTAGAAAAAGAATTGAAGCTCCTTTGCCCTGTATTCCTCCCTTCTTCCACACTCTTCTTTGGCCTATTTTATCTCAGCTGGGGAACTCCACAACATTCTAATCTCTCTCTCTCTGCCAAGGGGATAGAAGTGGAAAAGGTGAGGAGGTGAAGTAGTTTGGGCACAGTTTCATGTCTAATAATGCTTTTGGAATCTAGAAGGGGTAGTGCTCATTCGGTCCTTCATGGCATAAGGGAAGAGGCCTGGAGAGGTTGGGCAGTTTGGCCAGTCTTTCTGACTCCAGAGCATCTACAAGACAATAGAAGTGGAATTACGGGGCAAAGTTTGGTATTGGAAACATGGGCAGTGCAGTACTGTAGTTAAAAGGGTGGACTTTGGAGTCAGAAAGACAAATTTAGAGGAAATGTCTTAACTTCTTTGTGAGTTGGTGTCATCTTGCAAAGCAGAGGCAGTGAGCACGTTTTCAGTGATTACTACAACATACTAATTCAGTAAATGGCAGCTTTAAAAATAAGGTCTAATATTAGAGAAGGTCCAGAAACAAGGCTGACTTAGTAACCAAACTTGGAGCTCCTGATTCTGGACAGCTGACTGGTTCAAACTGACTGGACTTGGATAGACTCTCCAGAGTTACTGATCTGCTAAAATATCTGATTCCAGAATTTTGATTCACAGTCATTGAAAAATGCTGACACAGGAGTCTTGTGTATGTTAGGGTTGGTTTATGTTGATTTCTTGAGGAATCCAACACAGTGGGTGCCATGTTGTTTTAGTCAACGAGCACTCAGCTCGCAGTAGCTCAAGGAAAATGAGCTGACTGAAGGATATGGGGCGTCTTGTGGAATTTAGGAGCAAGGAGTATGGCTGGACCTCCTGGAAACCAGAAAACAAAGTGCTCATTTCATCTTGAAGAGTCTACATTCTAGTTCTGCATAGTCTTTCTCTTTGTACAGCGTGGTACAGCATTTGCAGAGTTTCGTTTGAGTGTATTTGAATTGCTACTGGGCACCCATTAGATCATATGACTGTCATCGCCGAGGTTGATAGTCATTTGTAATAGATGTGGCCACTCTGGACCTGGCCCATGTGGCTCAGTTGGTTGAGTGTTGTCCCATGTCGGAGAGGTCACCAGTTCGATGGATCCCCAGTTGGGGCATGCAGGAGCCAGGTGACTAATGTTTCCCTCTCCCTTCCTCTCTAAAAAACCAATAAAAACATTTTTTTTAAAGATGTGGCCACTCTGGCCTGTTTTTTTTGTTTGTTTTTTGGCCTGCCTTTTTAACAGAAGAGACAGGTTTGTAAAGAATAAGCCTATACAGAAGAGCAGGCACAGAAATCCTATTATTTACATTTTTAATTAGTTGTGTATTTTTTTCAAGTCTGGTAGCCAGTTCCCCAAACTGGAACTGCTGGCAGTACGTGATGGCATTGTGCCCCAACAGCATGCTATCTTTTTATGAGAAAATAATTCTCTTGAAAGTTGATCCCATAAACCTAAATTTATAAGTTTGCTGTTCTCACCTCCTAATAAGTATTAACTATTAATCTTCATCTTCTTTTGAATTTCTTCCAGAGATATGACGACTATGGAATGACTCCCCCGTCGGGCCCATTGCCAAGGTAAAGTTTTCAGGGGAAAGTGTATTAGGATTTCCTCGCATAGGCTGTTTTTCTTTTTCTTTTTTTAAAATTTAATTTTGTAAATTTATATATATATATATATATATATATATATATATATATATATATATTAGCTAATATAAGCAGATACAAAATTCTGAATTGTATTCTCTTGATCTAATCAGGAGAAAAAAGTTAGAATTTAAGTTCTACATCCAGTAATGAGTGACTAGATAATTTTCTGAGAACAACTGGAAAAGTTAGACAAAGTCTTTTTTTTTTAATTAAATATATTTTTATTGATTTGAGAGAGGAAGGGAGAGGGAGAGAGAGATAGAAACATCAATGATGAGAAAGAATCATTGATTGGCTGCCTTCTGAACGCCCCCTACTGGGGATCAAGCCCGCAACCCAGGCATGTACCCTTGATTGGAATTGAACCTGGGACCTTTCAGTCCACAGGCCCATGCTCTGTCCACTGAGCCAAACCAGTTAGAGCTAGACAAAGTCTTAAAATAAAAATACAAAAGCCAGAGAGCTAACAGGGCAGGGAAGCAGTACGGGCCAACATCTAGGAAATCCAGAGGTAGCCCTGCCTTTTGGGCCACTCTCTCTCAGGGCCACCTGCTGGTTTTGGAGGAAGTGGCTGAGAAGCTGAGCAAGGCTTTTGGCAAACTCAGGAGACTTGGAGGACAAGGAAGGGAGGCCCTTGTCAACACCCAAAGGCTTGGGATCAGATCATTAGGGGTTAACCTTGGAGGACGGGTTAGTGGTAAGTACAGGGGTCCCTACAAGAACTAAAACTCAGCTCTGAAGGATCTCACTCCCTGATTGGACTGAGGTTAACAGACATTGTCACCCCTCCAGCTCCATGGCAGAAACAAATATTAGTTCTCCTTTACAGGGAGATAATATCATGTTAGACCTCCCATTATCATTATAATTTTGCGTGAGATCAAACACACAAACAGACACACAAAACCAAGCATATGAAAAGAAAAGAAAATATGATTTAAAAAGTAATAAAGAGAAACAGACAACAGGGAAGGAATTAGAGGGGATCCAGATATTGGAGATATTGAACACAGATTTTAAAGTAAGTATGCTTAATATGGAGATAAGGCCCACTTGTCTGAGAAGACATAAAACCAAAAAGAGCCGGGGAGCTATAAGAAAGAAGGATAAGATGTTAAGACTATTCTAAATGTTATAAATTACTGTCAAATAATTAAGACAGTGTGGTTTTGCTCTAAAGCTAGACAAATAGAGCAATGGAAGAGAGCTATGGACTAGACTAGAAAGCCTGTAAACAGACCTACACATCAGTGGACAGTTGATTTATTACAAAGAAGGAGTTGCAGAAAAATAATCTCAGAAATTATACCCAACTCGCCTTCCATGACTAGAAGTCACACAGAAGTAGGAATGCTATATCTGCTTCCTCTTGGTTTTATTTTTTTTAGTTTTCTCTATTCTTCCTCATTTTCAGAGAGGTTTGTTTTATTTCTCCCCAACCCTACTCCCCCACCTGAGCGTTGCTTTGTGGTTGCAAAATGACACAGGCAGAGAGAGCAGGTGGCGCTCAGGTGATCCGGGGAAGTAGTTAATGACAGGACCATGTGACCTGGTTCACCCAGTTCAGTTCCAGTTTAGACCTGTTGTCCAGCCTAATTATTAATAACTCTCACTCTCCAAACGGTTCTGGTTTGAACGGTCAACCTCATGGTCACCCAAGGGGAAGGAATCCATAGTACTTGGATCACACTGAACGACCTGACCACACAATTTACGAGAAAAGGGCTGCAAATGTAGGAGGAGGGGCCTAACTGACCAGGTCAGGTAGAAGCAATTAAGGGGAAGAGCTGGTTCAGGGGTAGATGGCCTGAGATTGTAACGAGGTCAGGTGAGCTCCCATGTACAGATCTCGCCTTATTTGAAGCTCTTAGATCTGCAGGGTCAGAGATCTAAGAGGTCAATCTAAAACAGCAGCCATTAAAGAGAGTAACGTGCACGGGCTGGGTTTCAGTTTCAGAGATACACTCCAGAAATAACACTGTGGAGTAAGCGCAAGTCAGTCTCATAGAACTGGTTTAATCAATTACTGGTTGGCTGTTCTTTGCAAAGAGTTGTACTCAGACTCTCCCTTTTTTAATTCTTGAATTTCTTTAGAGGAGTGGTTCTCAATTGGGATTCTGAGACCCTTGGAGAGTTCTTGCAACTCTTTCAGGGGCGTCTTCAGCCCAAAACTATTTTCATGATAACATGAAGGTGTTATTTGACATTTTCATTGTGTTAACTTTTGCACTGAGGTGCAGAAGCAATGGTGGATGCAAATGCTGGTGCTTAGTGTGAATCAAGGAGTGGCACCAAATTGTTTGTGTTGTCGTCCTATTCTTCACCACTGTACAACAGCCATTTCTTTCTTCTTTTTTTTTTTTTAATATATTTTTATTTACAGAGAGGAAGGGAGAGGGAAAGAGAGTTAGAAACATCGATGAGAGAGAAACATCAATCAGCTGCTTCCTGCACACCCCCTACCGGGGATGTGCCCGCAACCAAGGTACAGGCACTTGACTGGAATCGAACCTGGGACCTTTCAGTCCGCAGGCTGACGCTCTATCCACTGAGCCAAACCGGTCAGGGCAACAACAGCCATTTCTTAGTGCTGGCTTTGTATGTCCTTGATGGTGTAGTAAAAGTGATTAATTTTATTAAACTTAAACCCTGGAGTCTTTCATAGTCGGTGTGACTAAAGATGAAACATATAAAGCACTTAGCTGGACAGGGAATTGTGAAGGAAAAGCATGTGTCCAGGTGTTTGAGTTGAGAATTGAACTAACTGCTCCATGTTTTTACTTGAACCCAAAACTGGCAGACATCAGGACTTAGGCCTGGGTATTTGGCAGGCACCGTCTCGCAAATGAACGAGGTGGGCCAGTCACTTCAAGGAAAACAACTGACAGTATCTGTTGCCAGGGACAAAATGGAGTTTTCAAGTGAAAGAATTTTAGAAACTTTTGTCTGCCACCGTGAACTTGACAGCGTCCTAGTACTTAAAGACTTTGCCGATGAGCTTGATGGTGATATGAATGAATGTGAATTTTTTCATATTGTAAAATGAAATGTATTCCTATCTAGAAAGACTGCAGAACACAGTAAACTAATATTTTCCCAATGACCAGTGTCATAAAATCATGCATGGGTTCATTCCCAGTACAACATAGACCAGTGGGTTTTTTTTGTTTGTTTTTTAATCCTCACCTGAGGATATTTTTTCTATTGATTTTTTTTAGAGAGAGTGGAGGGGAAGGAAGAGGGGGAAGAGAGAGAGATAGAGAGAGAGAGAGAGAGAGAGATCCATGTAAGAGAGAGAGACACATCTATTGGTTGCTTCCTGCACCCGCCCAGACCAGGGCCAGAGATTGAACCTGCAACTCAGGTATGTGCCCTTTACTGGGAGTAGACCCATGACCCTTTGGTCAACGGGCCAGCACTCTAATCCCTGAGAAAAAACTGGCCAGGGCACATCAGTGGGTTTTCATGTAACAGAATGTGAGAACTTCGCTGATATTGTTTCAGATGCCACATTGCCACTGACGCTTAAGGAAACTGTTTTGCGTATTGATGTGGTATCAAAGAAGAACATCTGAAATATTATTGGAGCATTTTCTGTAGAGGCTATTAAAAGATCCCTCCCTTTTCCAACTACATATTTGTGGCAAATGATTCAGTACAAAGTAAATGAGAATCCAGATGCCTTCTATTAAGGAAATTTGAAAAAAAAAAATGAAAATATCATTAAAAATGTTAACATGTAATATGTTTAATATTATTATTTTAAATGAATTTTAAATATAAGTACTTAAACTTTTTCTGCTTTAACTTCAAATAGAATAAATATCTATAGATATAATACACATAAATAAAAGTGGAACCCTCACTACTTTTTATAGTGTAAAGGAATCCTGAGGACGTAAGTTTGAGAACCACTGCTTTCAAGCACTGCTTTTCAGCCTTGATGAGCCTCATGATGATCAGTGGAGCTTTAAAAGCAACCAGTGTCTGAGTGCCACGTCTAGAGATTGTGTTTTAATTGGTCAGGGGTACCGCCTGGGCCTGGGGGCCTTTAAAAGCCCCTCAGGTTATGCTAATGTGAGGCCCAGACTAGATGACTAGTTTAGTCAGATGCTGGAGCTGAGCAGACTCTAGAACTTGGCTGCACCTTCTCCTGATCTGTAAACAGAAGCATCTCTCCTTCCATCATCTGACAGATACTTCTCAAGCATCTGCTTGTTTTGGGCACTGATCTGAGGGCTGGAGACCCGGCAGTGAGCACATGGGAAACGTCTCTGCCCTCTGGAGAGGAGATGGGCAATAAGCCAGGAGACAAATAGGTCTGATTTTTCTGTAGGGATGAGGGTGTAGCTAGTCAAATACCAGAGCCTGGGTACAGTGTGGTCCTGATGCTTGGTGTGCTTTGCCTTCAGACCCGGTTTTGGCCCTGGTTTGCTGCAGTCTTCGGAGCTGGTGCCTCCCGAGCCCCAGCAGCCACAGGCATCGGCTGAAGCCCCGTTTGTTGCCCGAGGGATCTACTCTGAGGACATGCCATCGGTGGCCCGGCCCCGGCCTGTCGGGGGCACCACAGGTACATGGCTATTTAGCTTGCATTTCTGAAGTAAGAGGATGCTTGTTTTTTTGGCTAAATTCTGGCAGAGTTCATTCTAGACTTCCCCGGGAATTAGCGCCCCAGTTGTTCAGCAGCCTCTTCCACTGGTCAGAGCTGCTTTCCCTGTGATCCTGGTGAGATGTAGAGCAGAGGAAGTGGGAAAAGAGGGGGCGCTGAGGTCCCATCACTAATGTCCACTGCGTCTTTCCTAAATCAGCATCTCAAAGGTGTCCCTTTGCATGGAATTCACTGCACACTTCTTCCAGGGAAAACAGTTCAAAATTCTCAGGGTTAAACTGCAAGATCTATTTCTTTTTCTTTTTTAATATATTTTATTGTTTTTTTTCAGAGAGGAAGGGAGAGGGATAGAGAGATAGAAACATTGATGAGAGAGAAACATCGATCAGCTGCCTCCTGCACACCTCCTACTGGGGATGTGCCCGCAACCGTTGACCAGAATCGAACCTGGGACCCTTCAGTCTGCAGGCCGACACTCTATCCACTGAGCCAAACCAGTCAGGCCGCAAGATCTGTTTCTGAGCACTTGTATGGCATTAAAACAGGTGCATGTTTTAAAGAGAGCACTTTCCCAGCTTTTAAGAAGCAATTCAAAGTTGCTGGACAGTGACTGGGGATAGATTTTTGTTTTATTTGAACAACCACTGATTGCTCCTTGAGTCTCACCTCCCTTACTTTATCCCTTCTACCTTTGTTAATATGATCATCTTGCCTTTAAAATTTTTCTTGTCATTTTTTTCTGCCTTTGTGCCTGAGTCCTGCTGTCTCCTCCCTGCTGCCAGACAAGTGGTCTGGAGGAAGCTGGTGACCATGTGGAACTGTTTTCATTCCTTTCTGCCCCTCTTTCCAGCCCTCATTAAAAGAACTATTTTAGTGTTATTTGCATGTGGGTAACCAGTGCATCCCTTTACTTGATAATTCAACAGTGAAAGGTTACTTTTTCTAAAGTGGTCTTCTAATTCATTATCGGACTTTTAAGTGTTTGCACATGGCTTTTCTTCACTTTTAGTATTTAGGTTTCCTTTAATTACCTGTTGAAATTCAAATAAAAATCTATACCAGAATATCTTTAAACAGGAAATAAAAGCTCTTATTTTATGTTTTTAAAGGACTACAGTTCAAAGTGTCCAATTTCTGGAAATTTTGAAACCAGAGAGAAAATAAATTTGGTTAAATTTTTTGTTTAAAAATATTCCAAAATTATAATTAGTTAATTTGAGAAACATTATGCATAATTTGGTTTACTTATAAAATGTTATATTTAGTTTTTATTTAATGTAAGGATAAAGGATATATTTCTTAGACCACAATTAAAATTTAGAGATTAAATATCTTTTCATATATTCACTTTCATTTTTTAGAAAAAGAGCTCTGACCACCTGTACTTTAACAATCTATCACTTAGTTTTTGTCAGTTTTTGAGATGTGTGTCACAATTCAACAAAATGAGGGGCCCTCAGAATTTTGGTAAAGCAAGAAAAAATAATGTTTTTTGCCTTGAGTGTCCTCAATAATTACATCTAGATAAAGTATAAACGTATCTTCATAAAGTGAGTTGAGAAGAAAAGAAAAAAAAAATTTGTCTTAAAGTCTCCTAGGAGTTTTGTGTTAATATTTGAATCCAGAACAAATTTTCATTAAGTTCAGGAAATGCTTGACACTTGAGGGGTTTGCACTAAGAGTTTATAAATGCCCAGATTTTCAAATGCTACTATACCTTACACTTGGTTTCCCTAATCGGTCCAAGAGAAGTGGACCAGCTAAGAGACCTCCTGCAGACCTACAATAAGAGCCACTGCTGGTAGTTGGCAAGCAGCACTCAACAAGGCTGAGTGGATTCCTACATGGCACTAGCTAGTTTGCCCCACCAGTTCACCTGAGATCCAGTCTTGTACCCCAGAATTACAGATTACTGTTTTTAAATATATGTATTTTATTGATTTTTAAAGAGAGAGGAAGGGAGAGAAATATCGATGCAAGAGCAAAGCATGATTTGCTGTCTCCCACACGCCCCCACAAGGGGTCAACCCCATAACCCAGGCAGGTGCCCTGACCAGAATCGAACAGGTGACCTTTCGGTGCGTGGGATGATGCCTGATCAACTGAGCCGTACCAACCAGGGCCAGATACTGGATTATGTCAAAAACATCATCTCGTGACTAGTTGATACTATGAATGTTGTTCAGTGTTCCTAGAGCATCTGTGTAGTTTACGATGCTGAGCTCTTTCTGTTCCTTGTACAGCTAGCTCTGCATACTCTGCAAAACCGTCCAAGTTACCACTCATCTTACTGCGTTTTATTACGGGGGCTTCGCCCTCCTTTTTGAAGACTGATTGCAGGGCCATTACGTGTTAAATGATGTATTCTGCTATTTTCTAACTTTCTGGAGAATATACACCTTTGTAACGTCATCAGTAAACTGGTTTAGGCCAGTTACAAATTTGCAATAATTGGTGGGTAATTGTCCAAGGTCTCCTGGGCAGTTCTTATATTTTTCATTTTCCGTCTCTCTGTTAACTAAATAAGTAACATATCTTGACATCTTACAGGGTTTCTCATACTTCTCTGGGGCTGTGCTTTGCAATTAGTCTTATTTCTTCCATTAATTGTTGCACATATTTCAAACAAAATTTCAGACATACTAGTATGTACTTTTAATCTATAAGAATATAGAATTTATATGTATGAAACATTTGAAGAGGAAGTTACTTTCTAATAACTTATAATAATAGATTAAATTGTATAAAAATTTATAATGTAAAAACTAGAGGCCTGGTGCATGAAACTTGTGCGGGGGGGGGGGGGGTGTGGTGGTCCCTCAGCCAAGCCTGCACCCTCTCCAATCTGGGACCCCTTGAGGGATGTCCGACGGCCTGTCTAAGCTCATTCCCACCAGGATCGGGCCTAAACAGGCAGTTGGACATCCCTCTCACAATGCAGGACTGCTGGCTCCCAACCGTTCGTCTGCCTCTGCCTGATTGCCCCTAACCGCTTCTGCCTGCCAGCCTAATCACCCCCTAACCACTCCCCTGCCAGCCTGATTGACGCCTAACTGCTCCCTGGCTGGCCTGATTGCCCCTAACTGCCCTCCCCTGCTGTCCTGGTCACCCCTAACTGCCCTCCCTTGCCAATCTGGTTGCCTCCAACTGCCCTCCCCTGCTGGCCCAGTCACCCCTAACTGCCCTCCCTTGCCAGCCTGGTCGCCCCCAACTGCCCTCCCATGCAGTCCTGGTCTCCCCCAACTACCCTCCTCTGCCGGCCCGGTCACCCCTAACTGCCCTCCCTGCTTGCCTGATTGCCCACAACTGCCCTCCCCTGCAGCCCTGGTCCCCCCCCAACTGCCCTCCCCTGCAGCCCTGGTCCCCCCAGCTGCCCTCCCCTGCAGGCCTTGGTTCCCCCAGCTGCCCTCCCTTGCTGGCCTGGTCTCTCCCAACTGCCCTCCTCTGCTGGCCTGGTCACCCCTAACTGCCCCAAACTGCCCTCCCCTGCAGGCCTGGTCCCCCGCAACTGTCCTCCCTTGTTGGCCTGGTCTCCCCCACCTGCCCTCCTCTGCCAGCCCGGTCACCGCTAACTGCCCTCCTCTGCCGGCCCGGTCACCCCTACTGCCCTCCCCTGCTGGCCATCTTGTGGTGGCCATCTTGTGTCCACATGAGGGCAGTCATCTTTGACCATATGGGGGTGGCCATCTTGTGTCTTGGAGTGACGGTCAATTTGCATATTACTCTTTATTAGATAGGATGTTAAGATATACTAGAAGAGTTCCCTTTCTGATTACATAAAATTGTCAAACATACATATACTAGGGACCCCGTGCACGAATTTGTGCACCTTGAAAGGAACTGTGGGCTGCGAGGCTGTGGTAGGCACAGGGACGGATCTTGGCCCATCCTCTGTGCCCCCGCCGTGGCCCTGGGTCCCCTGTCTGCTGGCAGCCCAGCTCCCACCTGCTGACAGCGCAGAGCGATTGGGGCTGGCACTAGCAGTGGGTGTGAGCGAGGCTGGTGCCGTCAGCGGGTGCAAGTGGCGGCTGCTGCCCCGATCACCCCTCAGGAGCAGGGGGAGGTGGAGAAGCCCTCAGGGGTGATCAGGGCAGCAGCCGCCACTAGCATCCACTGATGGTGCTGAGTGATCAGGACCGGTGTCAGCTGCAGGTGCTAGCGGGGCTGGCGCTGGCAGTGGGTGTGGTGGTGGCTCTCGTGCCAGCAGCAGGTGCAAGTGGGGCTGGCGCTGGCAGCAGGTGTGAGCACCAGGCGGGACTGCGGCACGTGGGAGCAAAAATGTTCAGTAACCACCAGAGGCTCTCCCACTGACAGCGATTGGTGCCTCGCCTTGGTCTTGCACCCCCTGCTCACCTGCTCCACCATCCTGCCACGGCTGACACCACCTTGTTCCACACACGCCCCCTAGTGGTCAGTGCATGTCATAGTGGCCAGCTGTTCAGTCTATTTGCATATTAGCCTTTTATTATATAGCCAACTGAATGGCAGGACTACCGGTCACTATGATGCACACTGACCACCAGGGGGCAGACGTTCAACACAGTAGCTGTCCCCTGGTGGTCAGTGCGCTCCCAGAGGGGGAGAGCTGCCCAGCCAGAAGCCAGGCTCATGGCTGGTGAGTGCAGTGGTGGCAGAAGCCTCTCCCGCCTCCGTGGCAGTCAGACATCCCCCAAGGGCTTCTGGACTGCAAGAGGGTGCAGGCCGGACTGAGGGGACCCCCATGAGTGCACTATTTTCGTGCACTGGGCCTCTAATATGTGTGAGTGTGTGTGTGTGTGTGTGTGTGTGTATGTGTATGTGTATGTGTGTGTGTGTGTATATATATGTGTGTGTGTATATATATATATATATATATATATATATATATATATATATATATATCTCAAAATTACCAAAACCAAAAGAAAAATAGTACATAGGGAAGATATACAGCAGATAATGACCAAGAGGTATTTTTATTATAGAGGATGGCTCATGTAAATTGATAAATGGACAAACCTCAAAGAGTAGGAAAGATAAATGGTTCAAGTACAGGAAGCAAATGCATACAAAAAAATGTGTGTGTACCATATGTAGGTAAACATGGAAAACAGTGTTACATTATTTTGGAAAACAGCTTGGCAATGACTTAATGAATTTTTGATTTGGTAATTCCACTTCTGGGAATCCAGGCTTCCCCTCCACAAAGAAACCCAAAATACTGGAAGAAAACCACATGTGCAAAAGATGTGTATCAGAGTATTATTCCTAATAGCAAAGAATTGTGAGCTCCCTAAATACCCTGTAATAAGGGCATCAGTGAGCGAATTGTGTAGCTATTTAAGATGAAGAGCTCAGAAAGCCAGAAAAAGAGAATTTAAGATTTCCAGGTTGCCTCCTATGTGTTTGGGTCTTGACCTACTTTATCTCTTTTAATTCTTGAAATAACACCATGAGGTAGATTTCTTTTTATCCCAGTTGAGAGGTGAGGCTCAGCAGGAGTGATAAACCGGTGCCCAAGGTCTCGGGTTGTCCGGGGCTGGGCTGGAATGCAAGCCCGGGCTTGCTGGGTGTGGTGCCCCATGCTGAATCATAGGGGAAGCTGTGTTGTGTGTTAAGTGGACAGAGAAAGATACATAATATGTCTATAATATATCAACTGCCATCACAGTATTAACACAAAAGTATTCTTGTCTCCCTGTGCAGTTGTCTGAATCTTTGTAAATGATGGAGAACACTGTTACATTTATGTTCTTTGCAAGATTCCCTCAAACGATGTCTGTTGGGCAAACAGAACGGATAGCCCCAATTACTTTAATACTGTTATGAATCTTCACTAACTGGCAAGTGAGCCTGTAGAGTATATTGTTCTCACGGGAGCCTGGAAATGTTTTGTGACCTTCAGTTTTTAGTGTTTGTCTATCCCAATAAAACTGTGCAGGAGCTTTTTTTCTTGTTTTTTTTTTTTGTTTGTTTATTTGCAATGTATTTGATTAAGGGAGGCTGTTCATTAGACAATTAGAGGAGGAGACTCGAAGATGGAGCGGGCCCCTCCCTTACCTCTGTGAAATCTCGGAACCGTTGTAGGACTGGTCTGAGCATCGCAGGTGAATTCGATGGTCCCAGGGCATTTGGAAATAAGTAGTTTCATTCCACAGTGCTTTCCCCCTCCCTTAATCTGCAGAATAGGGATACTTCTGTGTGCCCAAAGTTGATGGGGGAGAACAATAATGTGGTGAAAGCCTCGTCTCCTAGCCACACGAGGCCCCAGCACAGCATGTGGCAGTGCAGGAGCATGAGCGAGGAGAACTTCCTGGCTGTGCCAGCAGGATACCTCCCCCGTGAGGCTTAAAGTTTTAAACGTGAATATAATGAAAATGCACTTTAACATTCTGAATTCAAACAAATATGCACCCTGCCGTTTAAGAAAAATAAAAATCTTGTCATTTTAGCTCCTTGCGAGTCTCGAAACCACGAGCTAAGAGGAGCCAAGGTTTCAGCTTCTTTATGGCTCTTAAACCTTTCAGTCCTGTCTTCCGAATAAATAAGGTCATCTTTATTTGTAACCTCTGCAGAAATGAATGGAAGAGCTGTCTATACCCTTCATTCCCAGTCCTTTGATGTCTAGCCAGGAAAATAAGACCATCACTATCAGCTGCTCTATTAAAAGGAAGTAAAAGCCCGTGACCAAGAAGCTCAGGGTCTGGTTTTCTTAGGAAATGTCATCCTCAGGAGGTAGAATTGGTTCCATGTTTGAACGTGCTCATATTCCTGTCCCTAAGGGAGCGTGGTGGTCACAACCAAAGGGCCGTACTGGGCAGCCTTGCTCTCTGCCTGTGTTGACCGGGCTGTTCCATGCTGTTCCTCAGGCTCCCAGATTCAGCACCTGACCCAGGTGGGGCTTGCGAGCAGGATCGGAGCTCAGCCGGTGGAGGTCCCACCAAGCAGAGGTGGCCAGTGCGGGGGACCAGGCTGGCCTTCGTACGGGGAGGATGAGGCAGGCCGGAGAGAGGCCGTGAGTATCTGGCGTTCGGGTCACCACTGAGAATTCAGACACAACCGCGTAATTCAGCTGCTTCCGCATTGGGGATCCCTTTTAAAAACCTACATGAGTATCAGTGTTAACCTCCCTCAGTTTTTCCCCTTGAGTGTATTTTTGCTTGCAGTTTTTAGAGGTAGATTTCCTCTGACCCAGAGTGGGAGAGTATTGGCATTGAATTTTTGGAAAGTATATAATTTTTCTTGAGGCAGATTTTAGGCTTGGAGTCATTTTTTTTCAAAATAACCTTTGAGAAATGATAAAAGCAATGTTCATTACAGAAAATCTGGACAGAGACCTAAGTAGCAGTTATTTAAAAATCTTTCTTCAATTTTTTATTGTGGTAAAATACACAAAGTTTACCATCTTAACCACTCTAAGTGTACAGTTTATTGGTTTTCAAGACATTCCTAGTGGTATGCAACCATCACCACATCCATCTCCAAAGCTTTTTTCATCTTGTAAAACTGAAACTCGATCCTCATTAAACACGAACTTCCCATTTGTCCCTCTCCCCAGCTCTAGGCAATCACCATCCTACTTTCTGTCCCTGTGATTTTGACTTTTTTTAAAAAAAAATATGTTTTTATTGAATTTTAGAGAGAGGGAGGGAGAAAGAGAAACATCGATGCCCACTGTGGATCAAGCCCGAAACCCAGGCATGTGCCCTGACTGAGAACTGAATCAGCAACTTTTTGGCGCATGGGTGATACCCAGCTGAGCCACTCTGGCCAGGCCTGATTTT
This sequence comes from Corynorhinus townsendii, assembly GCA_026230045.1. Lineage (NCBI taxonomy): Eukaryota > Metazoa > Chordata > Mammalia > Chiroptera > Vespertilionidae > Corynorhinus > Corynorhinus townsendii. Next base: position 130,635,781 of record JAPDVU010000004.1, on the reverse strand, counting down.
GACTTTTAAGTAGTGACTCTGAACCTGTAGGTGACGGAAATCTGGACTTGGTCTTTGGTGTGATCGCTATGTGACTTTTCTAGACCTCACGCACCTCCTTGCTCACTGCCTGTGCTTTGTTGTGGGTTCAGTGGCATTATTTCCATGGCGCGCTCCAGGAGTCTACGCCTTCGCGGTGACCACGAGGTTTCGCATCACCCTGGTCACTCGTTTATAAGCACAGAGTCAGTACGGGACACAGGTGATGTCTACAGATGCTTCCCTTTGTTTTTTCTCCCAAGCATTTTACATCCATGGGGGATACATAGATGAATTTGAAAATACAAACCAAAATAATACTTTTTGTTTATCCTCATCATATGCCACAGCTTTCATTGCATTCATGTGTCTTTTTAGCGAATACACTAACTTCCTTTAATGACGGGATGCTTTTACTTAATGAAAGGACATTAGTGGTGGGATATGCTTTTTCCTAAAAGATACATTGTTACAAATCTCAGGTATTTGCTGACCTCTTTCTTTTTTGTGTGTCTTGATTGCACTGCTCTCCCCTGAACAATTTTGCCTTCATTGTGCCAACTTGATTTCATTAGGTGTTTGGGTTTGCCTACCCAATCCAATGGTCCCTTAGAGTGCCTCCCTGTCACTGTTTGGAAAAGTGAAATGTAGGAACAGTCTAGGGTTTGCATGTCATGTTCACCAGCTAATAGCTTACTCTTGGCATAGGTGAAACCATGGATTTAGAACTCGTGTTATGCAAAGAGATTTTTCACTGAAATGTATAGTAATTCTTGTCAAATGAATACCCCATTTTACAGGGTGGGGCAAAAGTAGGTTTACAGTTGTGAGTACAAGAAACAGAGTTTATTCTTGTGCTACTGTATTTTAATTATTGTATTGTTTTCTATAGGAACAACTGTAAATCTACTTTTGCCCCACACTGTATTATGGGAATATAAGCAAAACTCTTATGTTTCAGTGCAGATAACTTTTTAAAGGAAAGGCTCTACAGAGTGCTGGACAGACAGACAGGCAGATAAAAGGGAAAGTGATTTTGTGATCTTTAATATGTGGTCCCTGGGCTCCAGTCCCAGGACAAAGGCACTTGTTCTTTTTGTTAGTCCCTCTGCCAGTACCTGCTTAACTCTTCCAACTCTCAGGTGTCCTCATCTGACCTTTCACCTCCATGGGGTACTCCAGCCTTGCTTCCTTCCCAGCCCCCGAGTCCCTTCCTCTGCTCCCAGCGGCCACTCACCTCCACACATAGGCACAGAGACTTGGCTGACCGGATTATCCTTTCTACCATTAAGCATTTATGAGGCATCTGTTAAGTTCAAGTTCAAAGGTTTCTTGATTGCACTGCTTTTCCCTGAGCAATTTTGCCACAGTCATTACTCTCCATCCCAGCCCCAGGGTGTCCTGTAGAGGGCTGAGCTGTTGTCTGGGAGATGGGAGGAGGAAGTCCTGGGAGCGTGAATTTGATTTTCCCTCCTTTTCCCACATGGAAAGTACAGCACCATCTGCTGTGTTTTTCAGACACACATGCTCGGACATCAGGAGTACTCTTCACCGCTGTTCCAGGTGCCAAGGACTTCGGGCAGGGAGCCCTCCGCTCCTCCCGGGAGTGCCCCGCACAGGGGGCTGCAGGGCGCCGGGCTGGCCTATGCCACCAGCTCCACGGAGGACCTCCAGCCCGGCCACTCCTCCACTTCGCTCATCAAGGCCATCCGTGAGGAGCTCCTGCGGCTCTCCCAAAAACAGACCGCCGTGCACAACTTCCACAGCTGATGGGCCTCGCCTTGCATTTTGCCAAGTATTCGCTTCCCGTGGAAGCAAGACTCAAAGGAAACCGGCTTAAGGGATGTCAAGAAGAGGACCAGCGCCTCCAGGGCTGGGGGCCGCGGAAGGGAGCAAGTTGCAATCTGAGAAGATGCCAGATGCCATAAGTCACGTGACAGCTCGCGAGGCTTTACTAAGTTGGCAATGTTGTGACCATTTGGGTTCAGTCGAGATTTCTGGACTTTTGGCCAAAAGCCAGCAGCACTTCACAAAAGACAAACCACAAACCTAAGCTAACAGAGTTTCTTAGTTAGTCCCCTTTCTCAAGGCAAAAGATGAAAATGTATAGAACGTATAGGGCCGAAAGGAGTCCAGCATTTCCGTGCAAAGACATGTTTGAGGCTGGTTCGTACGGTGAACCTGCTGCTTTGTTTTCTGAGAAAAGAGATTTGAAGACATTTTATTAACAGCTTATTTTCCTCTTTTTCTCCATAGGAACTTGTTTTACTAGTAATATTAACAACAAGGATACTATGACTGTTCGGGGATTTAAAAAGCTACTAGTGAGAAACCAAATGATAGATGTAGAGCCTGATGATTCCACACGAAGCCATCATCTGCATTTTCCCTTCTACTTCTGGTGCTACTGCCCCAAGCGCCCTCCCCCTTTATGTCTGTGAAATGCAACTTTGGCTTTTCCAATGGAAGAATATGTCGAAGGCTTCATTTTGTTCTAGAAAGGGGAGAAAAAACACTCCCAAAAGAGGGGGGAAAGCTAAATATTTATTTGGTTATTCAAAATACATATCAGAGTTTAGATTTACATTCTTAATTGTAGTTGCTGGTTTTTCATTGGGCACGTGGGACTCCCGAGAGCATCCCACCTCAGCACATGTCCTCTTCAAGGCCAGTCCTCTGAAATGAGGCTTTCCGGAGGTCCCAACCGGTCCTGGCGCTTTGCCGATGAATTGCTCACAAATTATGTTTGAATGAGAAACAGCACATAAGCAAAAACCATGTTTAAGCATTCCTAGGGCCACCGCATAGCAATTTGTGAATACGTTCCTCGTGATCACATTCTCTGTATGTTCAAGACCGAGAAATGAAGCTGAGTTCTCGCCAGCCTCTGAATCGGGAAACGTGAAGAAGAGCTTTGGGAACAAGGGAAGGGAGAGGGCTGCTTCTAACGTCGGATTTCATTGTGCGTGACTCTGCTGAGTGACTGCTGAAGGCGTCTGTGTGCTGTGGGCCTGACAGAGGGTGTCATCTCCTTTGAGGTTTACTCCTGAAGTCACCATTCCTCCCCCCCCCCCCCCCGCCCCGCCTCCCCAAATTAAAGCGAGGACTGGAATAACAAGGGCTGTTTGGTTTTCTGGTACCTGAGTGAAGCTCAAGAAGAAAAACAGATAACACATTGCTACTATGAGTCCTTTTTTATTAGATCAGCTAATACTTCAAACAGCAAACAGGCAGAATTAGGGGCTCTAATCAAAACCCGTGCCACACCTTAAGAGCCCTGACCCAGCTAACCTAGGCTTCCGCAGTGTAATCGTTATTCCAGGGCCATGTTTCAGCACTGCCTTATGCCTGCCCTTGGCCTCACAGTGCAGGGCAGCCACTTTTTATTTGTGTGCTTCTCAAAGAGGGGGCTGGAGAGTAAGTCTCTCGAGAATGTTAAGTAAAGGAAAGGGACTTCTTTTCAGGCAGCCCTCAGAAGCTCCAAGAGCGTGGGAGAGAAGGCCTCCTTCTGGGCTTGATTTCTGACCCCTCGGTCTTGGGTTAATAAAGAGTGGAGGGATCTCTGTGTGTCACTGAGAAATACCAGGTTTCCTGATACGTTACTAAGAATGTCAGACATCCCAGCAGATTGTATCACGGACACCTTACAGTGAAGTCAAGTCGTGTGGCAGCAAGTGGGTTAAATGCAGGCCCCTCTTCTCCCCTTCCGGTGTGGTCGGCACTAAAAGTGGTTACCTCCTTTGGACATTGAGGAAACGGGCCCCTGTTTTAAAGGGAGCTGCAATGGCGATTGTGATGGCTTTCAAACTAGCATAAAAGGATTCGACCTGTATTGTTCTTCTTAGAATTGATACACTTTTAAACCCATGTCAAGACCAAAGAGGACATAGAATAGCCGGGGGGAGGGGTGTGGGATGGAGTGGTGTGGAGTGGTGTGAGCAGGCTGGTGAGATCGCCAGCACTCTGGTGTTGGTTGTGAAGCACGCCCAGGCTGCTCTTGTTTTCTCTAAACAGCTGCCACCGAAGTTTTACCAACCCCCAGATTCAGGACAGACTAGCTGTCGTGGGGGGCACCACACCCACATGGGTCTGCAGTCACTCAGCCAACGTGATCTGCCGAAAAGGAAGGTCCTCGTGTCCCTCACGTGTGCTTTGAAGCACTCTAAAATGAACAGTTGGAATGTATGTCTCTCCTTTCCCCCTATTTTCAAAGTTCCAGTGGTAATAAAATGAACTATAAATTTGAGCCAATATTTTAGAGAATGCTGTTTGGAGAAATGATCCTTGAATTCTCTGTTGGGTCCCTTTTCTGAGCCTCATTCTCCCCATCAGCCAAACAAGGACAGACCTCCTTTGCCCACAATTTCTCATTGTGAGAATCAGATGTGATCATGTGTGCAAGTGTCCCTTGAGAAGGAAGCACAAAGCACTGTGAAATGGAAAATGTTATCTATGATTATGCTGGGATGAATGATCTGATGTGCTGTGACCGACCAGTGAATGCGTTCACATGGAGGTACCCAGAGTACAACTAAAGGCCTCGTGTGACTCTCTTCTCTCTCTTGTTTTGCTTTAAATCACTTCCTTCACCATTAACTTTTAAACAGCATTTACTACACATCTTTCATGCTCCTGACTTTCTGTCGAACATGAACCCTACCTTCTGAGGTCTTAGAATCTAAGTCAGATAACACATACAGGTTTAAAAGGTGGAAGATACACATAAATAACATGGTTTAGACATCAGCAACGTTTGTTGAGAGTGCACAGTGCATTAGGTACTCAGCAGAAGTTGTTGTATTTGGAAACAGGATCGTGGGGAGAAGTCAACTTCAGCAGCTACCTGAGTGAAGACAGGGGAGCTGCCCAGGGGAAGGGTGAGGTGGCAGGGGGAAACTGAAAGTGGGCCAGGGGAACGATGGAAAAAGTGGGTGAAGCTGTCATTGAAAATGAACTTGACCTGCTACAATACAGGGACAAAATTCCTAACCTCACTGTCTAGGGAGTTTTCTAAGAGGAGGAAGTGGTGTGAGCACATGCTTGGAGTAATACAATGAGGAAATGATCAGGCCTGAGAAGAAGGTCTACAGAGAAAGAGATCCATTCTGGAGAGGAGGGGAGCACACCAATATCTGCCGAAGGACCCAAGGTCAAGCATGGAAGTAGTAGTAAGAATTCCATCATCTGTTCCACTGCTTGGGGCAGATCTCAATGGCCAGCCGTTGGGCCACCTTCAATCCTTTGTGAAGCGTGGTGGGTTATAAATACATGAATTTGACTTTCTGACAGCCACCTTCATGCTTTTCTCCAAATGCTACTTCAGAGTGTTTTATTGTGGTGGCATGTGGCGTTTGAGCAGCAGTCTACATGGGCTTTTTGCCAGCCAGACTTTCAGGGCAAGAGCAAAGCCTGTGGTGCAAAGCGCAGCGAATATCTGCCTGAAGGCTTTGGGCAGAGCCAAGTCGTCCTGTGCTTTACGAGCCTCCATTTCCCTGTGGACAGGGTCAGCACTGACCACATTGCACAGCCTCTTAGTGCTCCAGTGACCAAACCAATCACACGGACACTGATTGGCATTTGCAGTAACTCACCAGTTAATCATTAAATAAACTTCTTTGTCCTCCTCATATCAGATTCTTACTAGTAGACGTGAATGAGCTTGTTGGTTGGAAGGAAAGCTGGTTAAGGTTCTGGGCAGCGGGATGGGGGCCTCCAGTCTTAGCTACCATACCAACTTTAGCTCTAGTTGAGTTTTAGCCATTTCATTTCTACCTCCAGAGCAAGTCTCCAAAGCCAGCCTCCACAGCCTGCTAGTCCACATTTATCCCAGACAGGAGCACAAGAAAGGCCTCTTCTATACCTGCAAACAGACCACTGGTCACAAAACCCATTTTTAGGGGATGGTAACTTGAACTTCATTTTTACATTTAATCCCACACATTAACAGATATTCTTGTAACAGGTGAGAGGGGTTTCTATGAGCAGCTGCTATAACATAAAATTTAATAGGTTCACTTAATACTTAGTGAACGAAGACTGTGTACATTTCAGGTGTCTTTTGATACTTTTTGGAGGTGATTTTCAGTGTTTAAATGAGGACTCCTTTGTATTAAAAAGACTTGAAAACTGAAACCTCACGGTACGTTCCTAGGTACGTTCCTAATTTCGTGCTCATGGGTGTAATGGTACACTTGAGAATTTATCTTAAGAACGTGCAGCAGCATTGACATTTAGGAAAAGAACATTTAAATGCTCGTGGAAACATGAAACAAAATTAGGAGCCTGGCGAGCAAGTGAGAAGGAATGCATGTCTGAATCTGAGGAACTCTGGCCCAGGTTAGTTTCCCACAGGGTAGATAATTATGCAGGTGGCTTGCTTTTCATTCTCTCAGGTTTTTCTGCTCTGGGGCCACTTTGAATTTAAAGAAAGGGTGACGGGACAGAGGTAAAGATGTAAGCAATTTGAGTCCTGTAGTCCATGATTCTGTGGGACCATTCTGGAGAATTTGGAGCATCATGCCCACCAGATTTCATGCATTCATAACTTGACTCTTAAGTGTGCAAGTCAGGACAGGGCCAAGTTCAAGACAGACCACCTGTACTTTCCTACAGATGTGGGGAAAGAAGGAGGTGCTAGAGGGACAGAAACTCCACCAATGAACTCGGTTGCTCTAAGCTCAGAGGGCTCATTGCAGAAAAGGGGAGTAGACTCAGCTTTGCTTCCCTCCAGAGCATTATAGGGAGCATGGAGAGGTGGCTGGCCTTCCTCTTACAGGAAAGGTTGCTTCGTAGAGCTGCCGTGGGATGTCCACGTGTCTCCTCCTCTTTTGGCGAGGTCCATATTCTTCTGACTCTTCCTGCACTCTCATTCTGAGATCATGAGTGTTAATGTACGAAAATACACAGTAAACTGAGGCCACTCGTGGCATCAGTCCTGCATCGTGAACTCGACAATCATGGTTTGCTGGCACTTAAATTTTGGCATAGGTGTATGATTTTAGTAATCAAATCCTCCCTCTATTTGTCAGTTATGTTTCTACCCTTCAATTAGCTGCAGTGTTTTCTAATGTGCTGTAGTCTTTGAAATAATTTATGCAAGTGTTTGGTTTCCATGTTTACAATTTATACGGCTTTTCCTAGCATTTTAAATGGAACTGTCAATAAATGCTATGAATTGGTGTCAAGTGATATTTTCTGTTTATTTCCTTTGCAACTGTGATAGTTTTCTCATTTGTAACATGTGAAGGTGGAATGAGAGGAATTTTTTGTTCTCTAATTTTTGTGTCTCTGGTGAGAACCGCTAGGACTTCATTTTCCAAGTAGTTAAGTTGAAAGTCGTCTATTCAGTGTGAGGAGTTTGCAGAATTGTTTTCACTCATCTTGGCTGGTGTTACCCCCTCCATCGCCCACTAATCAAATCAATGCTTCCACTTAGAGCAGATTCATTTTGGAATTCAAAGCTTAGAACGCTCCAGTCTAGAAAGATAAATGAGAGTAGCAAAGTCAGTACCATCTGGAAAGGCAATAGCATAAACCTGGAGTTGTTGATGAGACCCAAGAAAATAACCCATTGAGGCTGGCAGAAGCAAAGGATCTGTGAAATGCATGGAAACCCACAGAATGAAACGTGGACACCTGGATAGGATCCTGAAACAACCACCAAAAAGGTAATCAGTGGCAAATGGTAAAATCCAAATGAAGTCTATGGTGTAGTTAACAGCTTATGCAAAGGTTAATTTATTGCTTTTGTTAACTTGGGCGTGGCTGCCAGGACTTCAATATTAGGGGAAGCCATGTAAAAGGCATACAGAAACACTGCATTATGTTTGCAGCTTTTCTCTAAATCTAAAATTATTTAAAAATTGGGAAACAGGTTAATCTGGAACAGATACAGACCATATGCCCTCCCAATCCCCCAACCCCCTGCAGAAGCTAATATGAGCCTGCCCTGAGCAACCATCCTAGAACCTTCTGTACTTCTCAGGGCAGCCAGTTCCCGCTGATGGTGAAACCACAGTTAACAGTTGTAAGTCTTGGCAGAAAGTAAACCTTCATGAAGGAGACTGCAGGGCCAATGATCAACCAAAAGTAGAATTTGAACCTAATTAGAGAAAACAGACCACTGTGAAAGAGACCTTAAAGAAAGTATGTTGCAAGTATTCAGGAGATTTAAAAAGAAAACTAGTAAACAGCAGAAGGATAGGCTATTACGAAAGCTTAAGCACATTTGACAAAAAACAAATAATAATTGAAGGGAAAATAAAGGAATTTTAAAACATATGCACACACGATGGTCAGATTATTCAGTATTTTAGACAAAGCTGAATACAGGTAATCGTAACCGTTTTAATGCATCTTTATATTATGTTTTAATAAATACAGCTTTAGATTGAAAACAAACAACAGAGTGTAGACTACCGTACACCCGGTCCCCTGAGAGAGCTCCCATGTCTTAAATGTAAATAGGCTTAAAATGGTGGAAGAACAAGATGCTACTAGGAGCCGCTGTGGCTGAGAAGAAAGGTCAGCTGGTCCCACGCCCAGAGCCTGAATAGAGTTGACATGAATATGAGTTTAAACCATAAGTGGCATAATTGGACAGCCCTCTTTCACCTCTTCATCGTTGCACTGCCAAGCACAGCTTAAGGTAAGTAAACACACAATAGCAAATAGGAAGGTAAATCATTTTTGCTCCAGTGCTGGAATTAGGTAATTAAATTAATGAAGTGTTTTGATTGTTGTTGGATTATGCACTATTTAACAGCTTTCACCCACATTTTCCTTGTTACACCTTTCTGGGGAGTAAATGGGGTGTGTGTGTTTGCTTTCTCTGGTCTTAGGGACTTGAAAAATTGTGGCCCCAAGTCTAGTCTTTCCACATTTGTGTAGTTAAACTATTATTTGTCATACTTGTGCCAAAGGATAGCATTACAGAAGCCTAAAACAACTCTGGAAAACTCATATTGTAAGGTTGTTTTGGAGTGTCTGGGTCATGGGTGGTTGCACACGCATTAGCATAAGTACTTAGTTCTTGATTCTATTATGTGATGAAATGCCGAAAATAAGTGGTTTCTCCCAGCATTTTATTTCAAATTTTAAAATCCTGAGATTGTTCTCAAGGAAATATTAGTACAAAGAATCTTTTTTTTTTTTTTTTTTTTTTTTTTAATGGCTTAAAGCCCTACCCGGTTTGGCTCAGTGGATAGAACACTGGCCTCCAGACAGAAGGGTCCCAGGTTTGATTCTGGTCAAGGGAATGTACCTCAGTTGCAGGCTCCTCCCCAGCCTGGGCCCTGGTTGGGTGCATGCAGGAGGCAACCAATCGATGTATTTCTCTCACATTGATATTTCTCTCTCTCTTTCCCTCTTTCTTCCACTCTCTCTAAAAATCAGTGGAAGAATATCCTCGGTTGAGGATTAAAATAATGATGATACATATCTTTTTTAATAGCTTAAATGCTAAAATGGGGTTGCTGTGTTTCAGTACAAATGGTTGTTAATTTCTCCCTCCCTCCTTCCCCCCAGTCGTTCTGCACTGCGGCTGCCTTTGATGAGCAGCCAGGATTTTGGCAGAGCTCAGAATTCCCCTCAGATCTTCCTAAAGCTCCAGTGAGAGACGAGGGTAATCACTGCCTGCATTTGGAGCCCACGAGCCAGTATGCGTTTAGGTCCCTGTTTTATAGTTCTTGATACTGTTCTGTTTGGATGCCTTGTGAGACAGATTAAAAAGAAAATCTAGCCAAATTTAAGTCAAAACATCATATATTACTATATGTAGCCAATTAAGCCTAACCTTTTTTGCTCTGCCTTTCCTGGTCAAAACGCAGATTAGCAAAAACAAAGGAAATAAAAACCACTATAACTCCATCATCAGAGGTACTGCAATCAAACTTTTAGTAGGTTTTGGTCTTTTGAAAAAAATACATATATTTTTATTGATTTCAGGGAGGAAGGAAGAGAGAGAGAGGGAGAGAGGGAGAGAGGGAGAGAAACATCAATGAGGAGAGAGAATCATTGATCAGCTGCCTCCTGCATGCCCCTTACTGGGGACCAAGCCTGAAACCTGTTTCTCACATCGATGTTTCTCTTTCTTTCTCCCTCTCTCTTCCTCTCTCTCTAAAAGTCCAATAAAAACATTAAAAAAAAATAATTTCAAGTGAACATGCTACTATTTTTTTAGATTTACAAGCTCAGGGATTTTTTAAGTAGGAAGCAGAACATTAATTCACAGTAAATTGTCTAATTTTGTGCTTGTTTAAAGATGAACTCTGCTTCATTTTTCATGCCTTGTAAGATACATTCAGATTCAGGTCAGTACATAATTCAGGTTAATAGTGTCTGTAATTTAGGGTAACATGATGACTGAGTAACACAGTGATATTGATTCTTTTAAATTTGTATGCTTTCTGGGCCAGAATGTGGTATTTCTTGGTGAATATTTCATGTGAGCATGAGAAGAATGTGTAATCTGCTATTGTTGGATATCGTAATCTATAAATGTCAATTAGATCAGGTTGATTGATGGTTCTGTTTAATTCAGCTATGTCCTCACTGATTTCCTGCTAGCCAGGTCTGTCAGTGACTGATGGAGGGGTGTTGAAGTCTCAAACCGTAATAGTAGATTCATCTGTTTCTCCTTGCAGGTTCTATTAGTATTTGCCTCACATTTTTGTGGCTTTGTTGTTAAGAGTATACACATTGAACATTGTTAGGTCTTCTTGGAAATCTGGCCCCTTTATCGCTTTGTGATGCTTCACTTTATCTCTGATATATTTCCTTGCTCTGAAGTCTGCTGTAAAATTCATACAGCTACTTCGCCTTTCTATTGATTAATGTTAGTATGGTATATTTTTTAGCATCCCTTCACCTTAAGTCTTTCTTTGCCTTTATATTTCAAGCGGGTTTCTTGTAGACAATATGTAGTTGGGTCTTGCCTTTTATTTTATTTATTTATTTATTTTTAGTCCATTTGATAGTCTCTGTCTTTTCATTGGTGCATTTAGACCATTCACATTTAAAGTAATTATTGATATGGTTGGATTAGTGTCTGGGCATCTTTGTTACTATTTTCATTCATGGACCTTTTCTTTGTTTCTGGTTTTCTTGTTTGTTTGTATGTTTTGTCTTCCACTCTTTTTCTGCCTTCTCTGGTTTTGTGAGCATTTTATATACTTCCATTTTCTCTCTTCTCTTACTATATCAATTTTACTTCAATTTTTATTTTTTAAGCATTTGCCCTGGAGTTTGCAATAGACATGTATGACTAATCCAAATCCACTTGCAAATAATACTATACTGCTTCACAAGTAGTACAAATGCCTTAAAGTTCCAAGCTCTTTATGTTAGACGGAACCCCGGAAGATACAGTGGTTTTTAATTCACAATTAAACACACACACACGTGTGCCACTCAGACATATACAGTCCCCCATAGTGTTGCCCAAGTTTACTCTGCATCTGACTTAAACAGCCCTCAAATTCCTGCTGGACATTTTCCTATGTATGTATTTTATTTTACTTCATTGAGGGACATACATACATTTTATCCTCTCTTTCTTCACTAGCATTCTCATAAATATTTTCTTATGTCATTAAAGACTCATTTTTATCATGATTTTATGTCTATATTTACATTTTTCCTAAATTCTTGTGAAATTTATTTATCTTATAGCTCCCCTGTATCTGAGTTTATTTCTTTATTAAAAATATTTTTCCTTTAGCAACTTGATTATATTTCTCTCTCTTAATATGGTTGGTTCTACCAGTTTCTTTAACATTTCAACAAAGGAATGGCTGATTCCTTCACCATTCCTTTCTTAATATGAAGTGTGTGATCAATCTTGAGGTGGAAGTTGGAGATTTCTCACTGTATCCTCACATGGCGGGAGGGGCTGTATATTTTTTCTGTATAATTTAACCATTACTCTAATGTTAAACATTCAGTTGTTTCTAATATTTTGCTATGATAGATAATGGTGTCTAAATATCTTTGTGTATAAATTGTCTGGTTTTCAGATTATTTCCTTAGAATAATTTCTAGAGTCAAAGTTATTGAGGTAAATGATCTGAATAAATTTAAAGGGTCTTATTTCATACTAGTAGCCCTGAGCGCAAATCCGTGTGCCAGTAGGTTGCTGCCACCCTCCTGTAGCTCCCCCTGCCCTCCCTCATAGCTTGCTGCCCTGCCCCTCCTGTAGCTCCCCCTGCCCTCCCTCATAGCTTGCTGCCCTGCCCCTCCTGTAGCTCCCCCTGCCCTCCCTCATAGCTTGCTGCCCTGCCCCTCCTGTAGCTCTCCACTGCCCTGCTTGTAGTTTGCTGCCCCACCCTCCTGCAGATCCATGATCTGGTCATTATGCCTCAAGGCATAATGGATAATTAGTATATTTCTCTCTTATTATATAGGATTATCAATGACTTCAGAAATTTGGGCCAACTTATATCTCCAGTATCCATTTTTAGAATACATTTCATTGTCATTATACCCTCACCAGCACGAATAATAAAAAAATATATATTTTATAACGTGACAAAAAGTTTGCATATAATTTTCATAATTATCATTTTACATCTATATAAAATCCACAGCAATAGTATCTTACCTTTACCTTGCCTTTTGATACTTAGGGTTCTTTTCCCAATTATGTTACATTATCTAGAATAGCAAAGTATTGTAAACAACTATTATTTTTCCAGACTATTTCCTAGATTATTTTTGAGTTATTTTTCTATTAGACAAATTATCAGCACTAGGCCATAAGATGGGGATATTTTCTGTATATATGGACTTCAAGGGGCTCTCTCATAGAGTGGTGAACATCATTTACTGGAAGTCACCAAACAAGGACAGGTCATCTCTCTGTGAGGTGTGGTTAGGTGTGTGTGTGTGTGTGTGTGTGTGTGTGAGAGAGAGAGAGAGAGAGAGAGAGAGAGAGAGAGAGGGAAAAAGGACATGGAACCCATTGGGCTCAAAGGTCCCTTCCAACTTGGATTCGGTGAGTCACTATTGTCCCAGTAACCCAGGCAGTCTTTCAGATAAGGATTTAAAGCAAAGAATCTCAAGCTTAGAGAGAATAATATCATATATGTGTGTGTGTGTGTGTATTTTTTTTTTTAATCTAAGCTGAGCTGTTTAGACTGACATGATTGGCCAATTCACATTATCTCCTTGTAGTTCTTTGAAACCCACTGATGCACGTAAAAATAATTTATGTAAATCATATTAAATGTTAAGCTAAGTATCTTGGGGTAAAAAAATTAAATGTTATCCCCCTTAGACCATCAAGGCAATCTGATTTGCCCTACAAACCAATTCCCCCATCCCACAGATCTTACCCCCACCCAGCCCAGGGCTCTTCAAAGGTAATTGCCCTTGGGAAGGCTCGAGGTAAGAGGTTTGTTTGCTCCTGTTGAGCTGGCCGCCTTCCACGCTGTGTCCAGAGAGGGGGTGGAAAGCTGCCAACCCTGAATGCCAGTTGGAGATGCTGGGAGACTATGGGAGGTTCCATTTGTCTGGGAAAATTGAGCTCTTACAGCAGTATATAAAGTCCGTGAAAATATTAAGAATAATTTTTAAAATGATTAAAAACCTCTGCTTCCCTGGCATTTACATCCTAGTGTTTTATAGAATAACAGTAGTCTGAGGTAGCTTCAGCATAAACCTTGTAGGTCATGATGCTTGTGGTTTTCTCAGAACCTCAGCATGGAGCATGCCTGTCACCCAGCCTCATAACCCACTCAATTGTATGTTCTCGCTGCTAGGACAGACTTGCAGAAGTGACTGGTAGCATCTACATGTTGGTTCATTTCTAGGAAAAACACACTGCAGTCTCACTCATAGTTCCAAAACTGTCAGTGGCAGAGTTAATCTCTTGAACAAAACAGATTCTACACATTTCTCCAAATCTGGCATGACCCTGGTATGTCTGAAGGTGAACAATCTGCCTGGAGCCAGGAATGCAGTCACAGGACAGGGCATTTTATTTTTTAATTCAGCTAAAGTGCACCCTGGCCGACCTTTTAAGAAATGACATGGAAAGAAAAATGGTAACTCTGATACAAATCAATAGCAATGTTGCCTTCAGATTCAAAATAAAATTGAATTCAGTAAATCGAATTCAATCTCTAATAGTGGGATGCTGTGTATATTATGCTTGGGTGAGGCATGGACATGATTGATGTCTATCTTGGAACAGGGAGCTAGAGACAATGAAAAGTCAATTTCAATTTCTGGGACAACTGAATGAAATCTCCATACGCTGATTTAGAAAGCAGGTTATTCCACAATACTTTAATTACGAATGTGTTTCTTCTGTGACTCAGCATTACTCCACCTGGCAATCTTTCCCAGGAAAATATGTCCACAGACCCACAAAGAGAGCATATGAGGGCTTTTGGGGCCGTGTAAGCTGGAATTGGGGCTTGGTGTCAATCTAGGGATGCGCCCAGGTAATGGAGAAGTAAACCAGTGTGGCTCACACAGTGGAATTCTGTGCAGCAGCTAGAAGCTCAGCTATATGGACATAACAGGGTAAATAGATTAAAACATTACTATTGAATAAACAAGAGGCAGGATGAGATCCGGTTTATGTAAATTTAAAACACCTGAACTTATCATAATTCGTCACTTACAAGAGCACATATAGGGGCCCATATGGTTGCCTTAGCAGTGGTCGGCAAACTGCGGCTCGCGAGCTGCATGTGGCTCGCAAGCCGCAGTTTGCCGACCACTGCCTTAGGGGATGAGAGCAGGAGAATGAGAGATAGGAATCAGGGTAAAAGCGAATAAGGAGTAAAAGGAGAGGAACCTTGCAGACCAGTGATGACAGAGTGACAAGAACCCTTTGCATAGATGTCCAGAAAAGTGGGGGGAAGTTCAGGCTGTGTTTTTTTTCAAATGTATAATGACGTGTGTCCACCATTATTGTGTCACACAGACGTTTTACTGCCCTAAAAATCCTGTGCTCCACCTGTTTAGCCCTCCCTCCCCACAACCATTGATCTTTGTACTGTCTCCATAGTTTTACCTTTTCCGGAATGACAGATGGTCAGAATCAGACAGTATGTAGTCTTTTAAGATTGGCTTCCTTTACTTAGTAATATGCATTTAAGTTTCCTCTGGGTCTTTTCATGACTTGATAGCTGGGAAATCATTTTTCAAAAAAATATTTGGGCCCTAGTGGGTTTGGCTCAGTGGATAGAGTGTCGGCCTGGTTTCAATTCTGGTCAAGAGCACGCGCCCGGGTTGCAGGCTCGATCCCCAGTAGAGGGCATGCAGGAGGCAGCCAATTAATGATTCTTTCTCATCATTGATGTTTCTGTCTCTCTCTCCCTTTCCCTTCCTTTCTGAAATCAATAAAAATATATTTAAAAAAAGAATATTTGATGAGAGAGAGAGATTGAAAGAGAGAAACATCAATGTGAGAGAGAAACATCTGTTGGTTGCCTCTTATATGTGCGCCAATATCAGGGATGGAAACTCCAACCTGGGGATGTGCCCTGACTGGAATCAAGCCCGCAACCTTTTTAGTGTACAGGACACCACTCAACCAACTGAGCCACACCGGCCAGGGCCATATATTGCCTTTGTATAACAATGCAAAGTTTGGGAAAGAGGCTTGACCAATGAAAATAGTTATTTGCTTACCTTTGTAGAATCATTTTGGCTCCTATTCCTTGTTGATACAAATGATTATGTCACAGAAGAAATTTTAGTTCTGTCTTTAGTGGGGAAGGGAAATGACAAAACTCCACTGTTGATATCCATGGGTAGTATTGCCAGCCACGCTGTGCTCCATCAGTGGTACTTTATCAGTCTTGCCATTATTGATTATTGCCATTATTGATTATTGATAATCAAGTTTTTATTTTTTAACTTTAATACTTTTTTGTACAACTTACTTAGTATTTATTTACTAGAGGCCTGGTGCATGAATTCATGCATGGGTGGGGTTCCTTGGGGTGACCTAGGGGATCAGGCCAAAACCCGCGGTCCAACGCTGCCTACAGCTCCTACCTACCACTCCCGCTCATCCCGGCCCAACTGCACTGGCTTCGGGCTCGTGCCCAATCAGTCCTGATCGGAAGAGGCTCATCAGCCATGTGCCCTGCATCTGGCGCCCTCCCGAGGGGAGTGGCCTGCAGGATCAGGACCCCCCTGAGGGGTCCTGGTTTGCGAGAGGGTGCAGGCCAGGCTGAGGGACCCTACTGGTGCATGATTGGGGCCAGAGAAGGACCGCGGGAGGGCTCCAGGGTGTGTCTGGCCCATCTCGCTCAGTCCTGATTGGCTGGACCCCAGCAGCAAGCTAACCTACTGGTCAGGGCATCTGCTCCCCTGGTGGTCAGTGCACATCATTGTGACTGGTTGACCTGTTGACTGTCTGCCCCTTGGTGGTCAGTGCACGTCATAGCGAGCGGTTGAGCGGCCTTAGCATATCATTAGCTTACTAGAGGCCCGATGCATGAAATCATGCAAGGGGCTTGGCCCTCCCAGCCCCAACTGCCTCACAGCCCTGACTGCCTCGTGGCCCCACAGCCCCACCCACTGGTCGTTCCAGAAGGTCATTCTGCTCTCTGGTCTAATTAGCATATTGGCTCTTTATTATATTGGATGACTCTTTGATTGGTTGAACAGTTGACCAGTCACCAGACGATCAGACACTTAGCATATTAGGCTGTTATTATATAGGATTTTAAACTGATGTAGTTTTTTAAAATATATTTTATTGATGTCAGAGAGGAAGGGAAAGGGAGAGAGAGATAGAAACATCAATGATGAGAGAGAATCATTGATTGGCTGCCTCCTTCATACCCCTACTGGGGAACAAGCCCACAACCCAGGCATGTGCCCTGACCAGGAGTGAACTGTGACCTCCTGGTTCATAGGTCAACGCTTAATCACTAAGCCACATCAGCCAGGCTAACTTATTTTTTTAAATAACACGTTTGCAAATAAGTTACATAGCAAGTGTGTTTTATACCAAACAAGCCTGTAATTGAAGCCAAGTGTTACGTCTTACGTGTCATTTCTTTCTTCTTAGCCTTTGGCAGCCCTTAGGGCACCTCTGTGCAAATTTAATAATGTGTTCAGTCCTCAAGGAAAACTGAGTAAGTGAGTTATGAACAACCTGAACTACTCTATAAGGGCTTTCCCAATCCCATTGGGAAGCAAGCAGGCTTGGCCCCCAATCCCTGACCTGCTCTTAAGTGTGCCTGGGGTTCCGGGGTACCCTGCATTGGCCTCTTTTATCTTCCTGGCCACCCAGAGTCAGGGATCCTCCTTGGCATTCAGGAGTAGGTGTGGGGAGTGAGATAGGGACCCCAGGTGGTGGGGACTGGGTGCTGTTATGCGTGCATGATGCACAGGACGTGTTACCGTGGGGCTGACATCATCACCTCTAGTCGCATCTCCTAAGGCAGGTCTCCACCACCTGACCTCTTCTTGGGCAGGTATGTGTGATAGGAGAGGAGAGCCATAATGTGTCATAGGGAGGTGCAGCAAGGTTCCCGTCACGTCCTGTCACTGAGGGTGAGTCTCCATACTCTCATGGCTGGAACTATAATCTGCCTATTTGTCTAGTTGCTTCCATGTCTGTGGTGCATACATTGTAAGCTCTTGAGCACAAGGCTGGTACACTTGGTTTCAAGGTGAAACTGCAGATTTTTTAGAATAACCCTGTGTTAATGTTCTAGGGTTGCTGTGACAGTGTGCCACAAACGGGGTGGCTGAGACCAGAGGAATGTATTGTCTCCAGGTTCTGGGGGCTAGAGTCTGAGATCGAGGTGTCAGTGGGGTTCTTTCTGGGGGCTCTGAGAAGAAGCTGTCCCTGGCCTCTCCCTGAGCTGCTGGTGGTCTGCTGGCCATCTGTGGGGTTCCTCACCGGATTTGCCTTCACGTTCACATGGCAGTCTTCCTGTGTATGGGCAGGTTCAGGGTGACCTCATCTTAATTATATCTGCAACAACCCTATTTCCAAATAAAGTCCCTTCTTAGGTACTGTGGTTAGGGCTTCAACATAGGAATTTGTGGGGATGCGCAGTTCATACCACAACACTCCCCTCTCAGCAGTTTTCCTCATTTTGAGCTGGTAACCGGAATCTCCAAAGTAAAAAAATAAAAACGAATATTTTTCAAGGTACAAAGGAACAGGACAAATGTTTCAACAAAGTTCAACAAATAGCTCTGATCAGTGTGACTCCTCAGTTGGTTGGGCATCGTCTAATGCGCCGAAGGGCTATTGGTTCGATTCTAGGTCGGGGTGGATTGCTGGTGGCCAATTGATGTATTGCTCTCACATCAATGTTTCTCTCTTTCTCGCTCCCTTCCTCTCTCTAAAAATCAATAGAAGGTCTTAAAAAAAAAAAAAAAAGTTCAACCAATAGTCACTGTGGAAATAAACAAAGACCACCCAAATGAGAACAAGTGAAAGCTATTTTTTCAGAGCATGCTGTAGTAAAGGAGTCAGCCACCACCATTTATATTTGGCAGAGACCCAGGCAGGCAGGGCAGTGGGAAAGCCTTTTAGTGGAAAAGGGGTAGGCCTCCGGTCTTCAGGGGGCCTCTGCCTGGAGGCTACTGGCATGGAGCAGCTGTGGGCGGGCACTCGGAGTGGGTGGGCACTATATGATGGGTTGAGCAGTGGTCACCAACTGGTGGTCCGCGGACCACTGTGGTCCGTGAGGTCCGAAAGGTTGGCGACTGTTGGGTTAGAGGTACATAGTTGGCTTTCTCAGTTGGTCCTAAGTTGGAAATGGGCACAGAAATTAAGTGAACTGAAATTGTCAGTTATTAACCAAATCCTGGCTGTTTGGGCCGACTGCTATGGAGGTTGTTGTTTGGCTCCTGGCCTGGATGCTGCAGACAGTAGTTCTACTTCCTAGACAAGTTGCTGTGGGTGGTGACTGGCTTCCTGGACTGGTTGCTACAGATTGTGGGTCAAAGGTCTATTTTTAGATCTGGTCTGGCCCTTGTCCATTTGTATATTTAGGCTCCCATCATAGAATTAACTTGTTGGGTAGACTTGCAAGTTACTCGTTTCCACAAAGGACTTAATGTATAATTATAAACTTATAGAAACAATAATTTAATTTTTTTCCAACCTTGAAACCTCAGGTTTTCCCAGGAGCCGCTTCCTTTGTCCTCAGAGCTCTGTTGCTTCACTGTGGTTATTTGCACAGGCTGCGTTCCTGGGTCTCCTCTGATTTACAAATTCATCAAACGTTTACTGATTTTTGCTGCATGCCCAGGCACTGGGGGAAGGGATCAGAAGTTAAAGACACAGTCCCTGCCCTCAGAGAGATCAGTGAGAAACACAAGCAGGCAGATGCAACAGTACAAAGAGCTCAGGTGTCAAAGATAAACAAAGCTGGACACTAAATTGATAAGGACAGATTTTAGTCAGTAATCTACTATTGCGATGGGAAGAGGGACCAGTGTGAACTGAACTCAGACTTTGATTTGTACAGAGAGGGACAGGGAGTTTTACAAGGACAGTGAAGGAGTGGGGTGGGTGTGAGTGAGGGTTCAGTAGAGTCAGGGAAGTGCGAAATTACAGAGTTAGCCAGTGTAAATGCTGAGTAGGCCAGCTGGGGCTGCTAGTTGGCAATCCTTGAAGTTAGGATTTTGTCCTCCCACAAAGGCTGGGAGACAGAGGCCCTATCTGTCCTGATGACAGTTTAAAGGAGTGACTTTCAGGTCCTGAGTTGTAGGATGGGTGGAGGGATGGAGGAATGCATAGATAGATAGATAGATAGATACAGACATCTCAAATGGACAGAGGAAGGATTCATTACTGTGAGTATTTTTGAGTAAATGCTGTAAGACAGGATGGTCAGGGGCCCAATTGTCAGACATTGGTTAGAACAAACAGGAAATTCTTTTGGCAGCCTGAGCTGTCTCAGGCAGTTTAAGGGGGCTGGGGTCAGCCTAGAGATATGGTCTTGAGTTGTTGGAAACCATGTTAAATATTTAATCCTTTTAATGTGAGGGGATGGAGTGGGCGAAATCATTTGTATTGAGAGTCTGTAGTTTTTATTGGCCAAAGTTGAAATCTAGTAGATAAGTGGGCTCAGAGCAGCCTGTCTAGAGTTTGGTTAAACACAGAGTCTTTGTCACAATGCTGTCCTGGAGGTGAGCACAGGCCCCTAAGGTGTGTGTGCGTGTGTGTGCACGTGTGTGTGTGTGTGTGTGTGTGTGTGTGTGTGTGTGTGTGTGTAGGGAGGAGCGGGTAGCTTGACTTAGATCAATCCCAGTAAACCAAACGAATCCACTTAGGAGAGGGACGGGGGAAGGGTAAGAGAGAGGGCAGGTCCAGGTTTATGGGGCCTAAAATACCTACCATTAGAGGGCCTTCCTTTAAAAAAAACAAATTACAAATTTAGGTAGAGGGCCTCTGGGTAGGTGTGGCTGGGGCATGTAAGTAAGGGGACCCAAAATGTAAGCTCCTCTTGGTTCATGGCAAACTGACCTCTTGGGAAGGTATGTTCCAGGCTGTGTGAACAGCAGGAAGGAGGGCATGGGGGATAGAGATGGCCTGGCATGTTTAGGGAACTGAAATAACCCAAAACTGGGTTTCATTGCAGGATACACAAGAGGTAAAGCTGAAGAAATGCTGAGGATCTAGTTATAGAAGGACATCTCAGTCATCCTAGGACTATGGATTTTACGCTGTCCACTGTGAGGAGTCACTGCAGGATTTTAGGTGGAGGCGTGGCTCCATGATTGGCCCACATAATAGAAAGATCATGCTGGGAGGAAGTGTGAATGGGCTGGTTGGAGACACCAGGCAGGCCAGCGCACTCCGCAGTGAGGACCACTCAATGAAGACCGCGGGATCACACCTATGATCTCAAAACAGATGCCAGCGTCTCAGAGAGAGCTGTTCCTCATCAAAAACATTTCAAGATTGGTATTTTTCTAAGTTTAAAACTATACTTACCTTTATTTTGGTGGAAAAGAGGCCCAAGCTAGTGAATTCTTTTTGATTAATATTGCATGGTACAACATTTCATACTTTAAAAAAAAATGTTTTTATTGATTTCAGGGAGAGGGAGAGAGTGATAGAAGCATCAATGATGAGAGAGAATCATTGACTGGCTGCCTCCTGCACGCCCCACACTGGAAATCAAACTGTGACCTTCTGGTTCATGAGTTGGCGCTCAACCACTGAGCCACACCAGCTGGGCCAACATTTCATTCTTAATAGAAAATTCTATTTTTCATTTATTTGTCCCTGGGTATCATGCACATAAAAAGGAATAGATTTTGCCGAAACAGGTTTGGCTCAGTGGATAGAGCGTCGGCCTGCATACTGAAGGGTCCCGGGTTTGATTCCAGTCAAGGGCATGTACCTTGGTTGCGGGCACATCCCCAGAAGGGGGTGTGCAGGAGGCAGCTGATCGATGTTTCTCTCTCATCGATATTTCTAACTCTCTATCCCTCTTCCTTCCTCTCTGTAAGAAAATCAATAAAATATATTTTTAAAAAAGTAATAGATTTTAAAATGATGATTTTTAAAGTCAGATACTTATGCCACACCTTAAAGTCCATTATTCTATTTCTGCAAAGGACATTTTGATACCGAAATGTCTGGAACATCACGAGCTTCTTGTCATACAGTCTGTCACTGTGCTGAGGGCAGTATTGACTACTACAGGCAACATTTTTATTGATTTATTTTTTAAAAAGCATAGAGATGGAAATTTCTGTGTCTTTAGATAAAGTTTTTTTTAAAATATATATTTTATTGATTTTTTACAGAGAGGAAGGGAGAGAGATAGAGAGTTAGAAACGTTGATCAGCTGCCTCCTGCACACCTCCTACTGGGGATGTGCCTGCAACCAAGGTACATGCCCTTGACCGAAATTAAACCTGGGACCTTTCAGTCCACAGGCCGATGCTCTATCCACTGAGCCAAACCGGTTAGAACTACAGGCACCATTTTTTAATGAAAGTACATCTACCATTAGGCAGGTCCTACTGCTTTACACCAGGAAGCTCTTAGACCCCTGGAAGTTGACACTTCGTTTTCCTTTTAAATTCTTCGACAGATTTTTGCTTTGGTAGAATAGATTCCATGCTAAGAACAAATCTGAAGTCCCCCATGTGGGAAGCATAGCTGTCGAAGTATATAACCGTCTTTCTTTCCTGTCTCGAAGAAAAGAGCAATTGTTTAGATTCGTTCTAGATGTTCGTGTGACAGAGGCAGAGCATCCATACACAGTTCACGCCCATGGAGTCTAAGAATCTTCACGTCGCCCCGCCTGAAGGAGATCTCAGACACCGGCTGGTGCTCTGACTCTGCTTTTTAAAGCAGCAACTTAAATCTTACCGTGGGGCGGATATGTGAAAGAGACCAGAGTCCCGGGCCCTGGTTGCAGAGGGGCCTCGCGCTCACTTCTCCGCACAGCGCCTCAGAGAGCTCTGCTGAGTTTGCAACCACTGATTGGTCCAAGGCTTACATTTTTCACTTAGAAGATGGATGCTCAGCAAGGCAGTGAGTGACTTTTACACTCTAAAAAGTCAATGGAAAAATATCCTCGGGTGAGAATTAACAACCACGACAAAAAAGGCGGTGATTTGTTTCTGTTCACATTGGCCAGAAATAGATCTTTTAAAAAAAAATTAAAAAAAATCGTTATTGTTGAAAGTATTACATAGGTCTCCTTTTTTCTTCCATTGACCCCTTCTAGTCCACCCCGACCCGCTGCCCCTGCTTCCAACACCCTGTTGTCTGTGTGCCTGGGTTATGCACGTACATGCATACACATTCTGTGGTTGATCTCTTTCCACCACCCCCGCCAGAAATAGATCTTAATTTCCCTTTTTTTCGTTTCTTTTTGGAGCTAGTGCTCTTCCCACTGTGTCATACTGTTTTGTTTCAAAAATGTTTCAGGTATAAAATCTAAGTGTGCTCATCACTGGATCTTTGGATCTCTAAGGAATTAAGCAATCACGTATTGTGGAAACTCCATGAATCTCTAAAAAAGTGGAACATAGACTGTTCATATGTCCCCAACACACCAGGCATCGTGCAGACATTTTTATATATTTTTATTGACTTCAGAGAGGAAGGGAGAGGTAGAGAGAGAGAGAAACATCAATGATGAGAGAATCATTGATTGGCTGCCTCCTGCACGCCCCCTATTGGGGATCTAGCCCACAACTCCGCCATGCGCCCTGACCAGGAATCAAACTGTGACCTCCTGGTTCATAGGGCACCGCTCAATCACTGAGCCATGCTGGCTGGGCTGTGCAGACACTTTTGTTCACATGATTATTTAATACTTAGGCACAGTAAACCCATCCCATTTTACTGATTTAACAACTGAGATCCTAAAACTATCTGGCTCTTGAGAGTGAGCCACGAGATCCCTTTAGTTTCCACTGTCAGGGAAATTTATCTCAATTTTCTGTAAGAGCGTTGGGAAGCTTTGAGTCATTTGCCACCTTTGCAACACATTTCTTCCTACTTCAGGAGCCTTGCACATTTTCTTTCTTGCCTTTTTTTTTTTTTTTTTTTTGTATTTTGATTATTTAGAGTAGATCCCATCTAAATACATGGTCCCTGACAAAGGGCAGCCATTGTTCCATAAAGAAAGAGCCGCTTTGTCCCTCCTTCCTACCCATGAACCACCCTCCTCTCCTCCAGACCCACGGGCAGACTTCACAGCCTCAGGCCACATCCTCGTGCTAAGTGAGTCACTGAGAGAACAGGAATCAAACCAACTGGCTTCTTTGAAAGTTTGGTTGTTTTAACCATTTATAGAAAAATGGAGGCTCTGAATGCAAAATGATGGTCATAAGTTCATCTGGGGCAAGGACTCATTGGTTCATTCATTCACCAGACAAACATCACCAGAAGCTTCTTATGCCCCAGAAGTATAAACTCATTGTGAGCAGGTCCCTGTGTGATGGCTGCACGTCAGGGCCCAGTAGCTAAGAGCACCAGCTCCAGGTACCCCAAGAGGATCAGGAAGTTTCCAGGCATAGCAATGGCCTTCATTCTGGAGATGGAGTTGGGAGGTGGAGGTGAAGAGTAGTGGAAAAGACATCCATCCAGTTGAGGAGTGGGCCAACCAGAGCCCCTCAGCCCTGTGCAGGGAGTCGGATGGTTGGACTCGTGGGAAGAGCTCAATGCCAGGCTGTGTGACAGCTGCCCATGGGGAGAAAGATCCTGAAAGCAGTGAGAACCAAAGGAAATATCGCTGGAATTATGCAGGGACAATGTAGTGAGGGCCAAAAGTGGCTGCTGGCAGGGAGGATGGGACAGGTTAGCCATGGGAGGTATAGTCATGGGGGTGAGAACAGAGCTGGGGAAGCACCGGACATGGGGGTGAGGACTTTGGGGGTGTCGATGGTGATCCTTACATTTTGAAGTGACAGTGATGCCCTTGACTGAAATAAGGACAGATGACAATGACCTCTGTTTGGTGAGAAGGTTATAAGTTTAATTTCAAATGTGTTGACTAAAAGAATGTTTCTTGTGCTCCACCTGGGAGCCCAGAAGAAAGCCATGGTTAAAACAGAAGGAAATCCCATAGAGACTCTCTGGAGAAAGGAGGTTATGAGAACTCAGAGTCCCACCTGCCTCTTGGAATTAGCAGCACTGGCATTCCCTTATTTGGAGCCCCTTTCTGTCTTCCTTCCCTTTAAAAAAGTAACTGAAGTTTAAAGGTGAAAATGGCTTTACAAGAAACCACATTGGCGCTACTCTGTGCCTGCTATTAGCCACAGTTGGGTGGTGGCTGGCATTCTTGGGGCTCTGATTCTGCGTCTCATGCTTGCAAGTCTTTGGGCTCATCTGGAGTTAACTTCATCAATTTATCCACACAGAGCAGGATGAGGGTGAGAAACCAGAGACTCCAGCCAACAGCAGCCGCGATCCAGCCATACTCATCCACTCCAGCGTGGCAACACTGGGATGCTCGTGGGCAGAAGTCCACATCTAGGGGAAGAGAGAGCATCACACTAGCCCACCCTGTCTCTAATAGTCATAGCAACAAGGCAATAATAATACAATAGTTAACCTTCATGAAAACATGCCACGTGCTGTGCTAAATGCTCTACACACGTTACCTTATTTATTCCTCGTAAAGTGATAGGTGTGGTTGTTATTCCCATTTTCCATGAAGGATCTCAGGCTGTAACTTGCCCAAGGTCATGGGTTGGCAGAATTAGAACTCAAACCCAAGTATGCAGGACTCCAAAGCTGTGTTCTTAACTTCTACACATTCTTGCCTATTATTCTTCTCTGTAAGTGTCCAGAAATGAACACATTTGGTCATTCAATGAGGGCAGATTAAAGGAAGCCAGACTTAGAATATATTGCAAGACTTTCTAATCATTAGACATCTGTAATAGTGGTTGGGTATGAAAATGAAGCTCCTGCCTCGGGCAGAAGTAGGACTAGCCGAGTTTTGTGGTCTTTCCACTGGCAAACATCTACAAGTCTTTGAACTCAGGACATCTTTGGCTCCTGTCGTGAGGATGGGTCATTAAAGCTATCTGTACCAAAGGTTGTGAGCTTAGATGGGGGTCAAGGCCAAGATAGCTTTTGGACAGACTCTGCAAACCACACCAGCACCCAGCGAGGCCAGGCCAGCACTCAGCCACCCCACACCAATTAACAGAAAGCCAGGAGGCTTATGTTTCCCTCCCAGACCCAGGGCCAGCTCTGGCTGGGGCAGTTGGCAGAAGCTTACTGTGGCATTGTTCCAGAGTCTCAGGATCTGGGTGGTGGTTGGTCAAGGTTGAGTTGTTGCCACTGCTTGCTTCTGGGGAAAAAACAACAGTCTGAGTAAATTAGTAGTGAGTACTATGAAAGTATTATAGACGTTCCAGTCTAGACTTCATGTAGCAAAGTTAACCCCTTGTTATGGACTAAATTGTGCAGCCTCCCCCTCCCCCCCCCCCCCCCCCGCCCCGTGCCCCACCCCAATTCAGATGTTGAAATCCTAATCCCCCAGTAATGAATGCATCTGGAAATAAAACATTTAAAGAGGTCTAACATGAAATGGGGCCATATGTGTGGGCCCTCATCCAATATGACTGGGGTCCTTATAAGAAGAGGAGAAACACAGGGATGTACAAGCAAAGGAAAACCATGTGAGGACACAGGAGGGAGGCCTCAGGAGAAACCAACCATGCAGACACCTTGATAGTGGACTTCTTTGTTATGGCAGCCCTAGCAAACAAATACTCCCCTTTTCCTATTGTGGTCTATTCTCATTCAGAGATGCTTTATCTCCATCTCGCATTGTCCCTTACCCAAGGCCTGCTATCTACAGCTTCCCAAACACTCTTAATTACCTAATTAGCTGCTTTCTATGCAAATAGATACATAGAAAATGGTTTTTCTAGTATATAGTAACACACTTATTTAAAAATCTGAGGCATCTTTTCATAACTATCTTCAAGTCCCTCCAAAACTTGAATAGCCTGGCCTGTGTGGTACAGTGGTTGAGCGTTGATCTATGAACCAGGAGTCACGGTTTGATTTGTGGTCAGGGCACATGCCCAGGCTGTGGGCTTGATATCCACTGGGGGGCATGCAGTAGGCAATCAATGATTATCTCACCATTGATGTTTTTATCTCTCTCTCCCTCTCCCTTCCTCTTTCTGAAATCAAGCAAAATATATTAAAAACAAAACTCTTGAACAAATAGACATTGAAATCTGACCTTGATTTCTGACAAAGATACTGGTATTACTCAGCAAGACATGGAAATGGTAATCAGAAAAAAAAATGTAAACACCATATAAGCAAATCTAGAGGTTGCTAGAATATGCAGCACTTCAAATTGTCCCTTGATTAAGAAGCAGAGAGCCCAATGATAAAAGGAACTTCAGCAGGAATTCTTACAGTTGTATCAGAGTTTGGGGGATGAACTGGGGTTATGGAGATGAACGTAAGGGTCTCCAAGGAAGAAAACCCATTGCCCATGCTCCCTCTTACAACAGCATAAGAGGAGAGGCTCTCCATCCGTTCAGTCCACACGGCCACCACTGGTGACTATTTAAATGTTTAAACGATTAAATTAAAAATTCAGCTTCTTGGTCAGATTAACTACATTTCAAGTGCTCAATCCCCATATGTGGCTAGTGGCTAACATAATGGAAGCACAGCACAAATATGCAGAATTTCCATCAACAACAACAAAAAATGTTCTGTTAGTGCTAATCTAGGTAGAACAAGACCATGAGACCAGTTTTGAAGACCCTTTCTGGGAACTGTATTGCTGTTCAGTCTGCTTCTGGGGAATGAAAAAACATAAAACTGGTTTGGAAGCGCTCAAGGCCCCACCAGGTCAGCATGTCCTTCAAAGGCGCTTGGTGTCACATAGCAGAAGTTAGGAGGAAACTTCTTGACTAGCCAAAGCCACGGAAATGCTGCTCGGATTAATTTTATGCCACCTACCCCCAAGCCGCTCCAGTGTCCTGCCCAAAGTAGAGTAATTACCTTGATGCAATCTGATTGTTACTGTAAATTATTTACAGCTAAATGGCTTAGAGCTTGGTCTTTATTTGTTTTGGAGAAATTGATTCCTCAACATTTTAATGTCCCTTATAACTGAAATAAATTCCTTGGCCCTGACCTTCACCTCCCCTCTACCCTTGAATGGAAGTGGTCCCTGTTTAGAACAAGTGAGCGGAAAAAACCTAGTAAATTGGATGCTAATATTAGGTGAAACCATATGAAATTGCCATTTATGTAGGTCAAGAATTGCTCAGCAATTTTATATGGCTCAAACTGGTTAGCCTAGTTAGAAGTTCCTAAGAATGTTTTCCATTTATTTTTTATTGAATGTATTGGGGCTACATTGGTTAATAAAATCATATAGGTTTCAAGCATATAATTCTATAATACATCATCTGTATATTGTACTGTGTGTTCCCCATCCCAAGTCATGTCTCTTTCTATCACCATTTATACCCCCTTTATCCTCTCCTGCCTCCCTCTACCCCCTAAGAATTTAAATATCACCCTCATAAGCAGAGCCAACCAGGCACTGGTCCATTTGGGGTCACTTCCAAAGTAAAGGCTGCTGGGAAGACCCAACTCTTCAGTGCAGTTAAATTTGTCATTTTTTTGAGGCCCTACCCTAAACAAGGCACTGTGAGGATAAACAGAAAGAAAGACATAAAACACTTTTTTTAGGGGAGGAGTTATACTGGACAATGAAGGTGCTAACATTCATTACGTGTTTACCATGAGTTAATTTGTTCAAAGGTATTTACCTATAGTCATCTCATTTCATCTTTACAACAACCCTATATGTAAGCACTAGGAGTAACCCCATGTTATAAATAAATAAACTGGGGCACAGAAAGGGTAAGTAACTTGCTCAAGGTCACACAGCTGGTAGGTACAAAGCAGCATTGAGGCTCACAGGCTTTGAGAGTCCACACTCTCTGGACCTCCACAGGAGTCTGTGAGGACAAGAGAGGCAGATATAGGCTGAAGGGGAGGAAGGATATGGGGGAGTGGGGGTGAAGGCGGGGGTGGGGGTAGGTGTGGATGTGGGTGTGGTGAGGATTGGTTTTGAGACAGACTAATAGAGACAGACTCAGGGAACAGGACCGACTGTGTTCTGGGGAGTTGAGGAGCAAGATCAAAGCCGGGGCAAAAGCCAGGAGCGTGGGAGTTTCAGGGAGGCCTCTGCATGAAGCTCAGAGCCCAGCCTGGGACATCCTGGCGGGATGGCCTCAGCCCCTCCAGTCTCCACAAGGCACTAACCCAACATCTCCTATGTCCCGGGGAGATGGGAGAATGGTAGACTGAGTTTGGCAGCTTTTATGCATTAAGGTTTTGTGAAAGTTGCAAAGAAAGCACAGGGTCAGGAGAGGGTCAGAGGGCCTTAGGGGAGCAGAGGGGCAGCACAAAGGGAGCATTGCGAAGCTCAGCAGCTCCGGGCTCTGAGAAGGAGCCACTGAGAAACTGCACCCAAAAGATGCCATTTTAGGCTAATTTGGTCCCCTGCTGGGAGAGGCTCTGTGCATTGCTTTTTCCTCTTTTCTTTGTGGTAAAGGTCAACAGAGGTGGCTGCTCCTGTCCTAGCTGAGGACAGGCGTAAATTTAAGACACCCCCACCCCACCTCTGCCCAATCCTTCAGATGAGAAAGGATTGTTTCCTCTTTGTGCAGGACCAGCCCTGGCCAAGGAATACTCCTCCTTCCTTTCCCCCTCCCCCTCCCTTCCCCTTCCCAGCGTGGCCAAGAATAAAGCTCACAGTCCCACCTGCCAAGCAAGCCGATTGGAAGGAGGCAAAGACCAGGCTGAGGACCAGGGCAGCTGGGGGCTCAGACTTCATGCTGGAGAGAGAGGCTTCTGTGGGCGCCAGTGCAGTGGAGATGTGCTGAGTGCCGGGGGCATGTGCCTGAGTGTGTCCTGTCCGGCAGGAGCCTGAAAACGAGGCAGTCAGAGGTGAATTTCTACTCTGTTTTTGGGGAAAGAAAGAGGGTGGAGCAAAGGAAGTTCAGCTGTCACACCTTTCTCTTACCTCTTTAGAAGGGAAGCCAAACTCTGTTGGCTGGGGCAAGAAGGGAGGGGCAATGTATGCAGTTCTTCCCTGAGCTCATGCTTTGCTGATACGGAGAAAAAAGAGGAGAGGGAGGAGGTCTGTGTCCTGCTGCGTCCTGGAGCATGGGTTTGCTGTGTAGTGCTGGGTTCCCTATTCTGTTTAGCCTGCTATTTCCTGAGCTCTTACTGTGTGCACTGAACTAAAGTCTGGGAACAACAACCCTCAAAACGCTTTAAGTACCCACACATCATTCGAACACAGAGCACTGCTTCGGGAATGACTCAGGAAGGACAAAGTACTTTTGCTCTCAGCAGCAAGAGGCCACATCTCGGGTGGGATGCCTCATGGAGAAGATGGCATTTGAGTTGGTCTTGAAGGATGGATAGAATTTTGACAAGCAAACAGGGCATTGTAGGCAAAGGGACAGGTGAGCAAAGACCCAGAGGTAAGAGATGCTCAGAAGCCCACTCTGCCCACAGCACAGATGAGTGTAGGTGACCTGAGGAGGACGAAGTGGGGGGGAGGGTGACTGGAGAGCTGTGAGGCTGAGTGTCTGGTGTGCCTGCCTGGGGGGGTTGAAACAATCATGAGGCCGATGGGAGGCTCTGTGAAGATTTGAACTGAAGAGTAACTGCATTGGAGCTCTGCCTTCAGTCTAAAACATGTCCTGAAAACCCACTGTGGCTTTAAAAAGCATTATCCTAGGCATCTGAGACTCAGCGGTGGCTAAGACAGGATCCCTACTTTCACTGCAGTGAGACCAAGCAGTGAAGAAAGAACTGAGCTGTAAGCTAGGAAACAGCAAGGCACTAAATGCGTGAGAGGCACAGGGAAGTGACATTTGGGCTGGGTATCCTAGAGGAGGCACTTTATAAAAATTTGCCTAAAGCTGCAGATTAGAGGTGGCTCTATATTTTTGGCTTTAGGGTTTGGGGGCAGAAATGCTGTAGGGAGGCTAATTTCCTGGCAGTGCACAGAAATCCAGTTTAGACCTACTGCTTGGTTGAACATTCAACAATTATTGAGTAGCTGTTGTGTGCTGGACCCTTGGGATGGGGGAGGGGGGTTCCAAAGTGAGTAAGGCAACACAGTCTCTGTCCTCCAGGAGCTCAGGGCCCAGTAAGGGACATGGACAAATAAACAAGGACATAAATAATAAATGGCGAGGCGGTCTCTGCAGATGGGGAATTTATGGAGGAGGGCTGGAGACGAGGAGACTCAGAGAACATGTCACAATGGAGATGAGGTTTTGACTTGAGATGGGAGAGATGTGTAGTTTACCAGGCCAGGAAGGAGGGAACGATGGACCAGGCCTCCGAGGAATGCTCATGAGACCCTTGTTGGGAAGTGAGGACTGTCCTGGGAGCATGGGGTTTGTCATGGTGTGTCTGGTGAGACCAGGGACAGATTGTAATGGTCCTGCATGGTAGACAAAGGAAACTGGACTCTGCCTTACACCTGGGACACCCTAACAGGATCTTGTGGACACCTTTGTATTTCAGAGGCACAGATAATAGATTCACAGAGGCCAGGCCTGGAGTCAGAGAGATCTTCTAAGGAGCTATTGGAAAAATCCCAGCAGATCAAAAAGGGCCCTGCCCTGGCCAGTGTTGCTCAGTGGTTGGAAGGGTCTCGGGCTCAGTTCCCAGACAAGAACATGTACCTGGGTTGCAGGTTTCATCCCCAGCCCTGGTGGGGCACATGTGGGAACAACTGATAAATGTGTCTCTCTCGCATCAATGTTTCTCTCTCTCTCCCTTCCTCACTTTCTCCCATTCTCTCTAAATATCAATAGGAAAAATATCCTGGGGTGAGGATTAACAACAAAAATAAGGGTCCTGAAGTAAGAGGCTGGACTGAGGATAGAGCAGCGGAGAACAGAATCAAGAGGCACTTGGGAGGCTAAATTAACAGAAGGGAATCCAGAATTAGGCCGTCAGGATGGAAGCAAGGTTTCTGGCTGGGGTGAGGTGGTGGCCATGAGGCCCGCCTGGGGTGGAATTCCAGCCCTGCCTCTGACTGTCTGAGTGGCCCTGGGAAGTGACATCATACATCCAAGCCTTGGGTTCTTTATCTGAAAAGTAATAGTGTTACGGGAAAGGGGACCAGGCCCAGAGCGGGTCTGGCTAAGGCCAGCGAGTAGTGTGTGGTTTCTTGACTTCACACAGGACAGATTTCACAGTAGGAGTGCAGGTGATTTTGAGAGCACATTTGTTAAAACCAGGGACAGTGAAACAAGGAGGGGCCTAGGATAGAAGAAGCAACAGGAGAGAGAACGGGCAGAGCTGCTTTGACTCTAAAAAGATGGGGAAGAAGCAAGCCAACGTGGGGCTGCTGTCAGCTCACTGGGGAGTCAGAGAAAAGGGGCCTTGGGGATGGGTTCAGGGGGTTAGCCTGGGACAAGCTGCCGCTGCCCATTGCTCCCCTGGGGGCAAGTCTCCTGGGGTCCCTTAGAGTTTAGGAAATGCTTGCCTGTGGGGGAAACAAAGGGGGGAGGGAAAAGTGGGGGTGTGCTCCAGGGAGGGAGAAAGGGTGCTGGGACCTTGGGTTTGAGGGTGTTTAAAGGCGGGGAGTTTAGAGGCGGTCTTAAGGGAGGATCTTAATAGAATCTTCATCAGCTCTTCCAGGTGTGGCCTTTCAGGGTCATGGTCTCTACTGATTGGGCAGTGCCAGGTCAGGGGGTCATTAGTCATTGCAGGTGATCCTGGTGTCTCCTGCCTGGCTTTGCTGCTTTTCTTGGCCTGGAGCTGAAATACAACCGAGGCCTACATGTTATCTCTAGGGAGGAAAGGTCAGGGGGTCTAAACCGCTTGACCAGCGATATGAGAGGTCAGGGGGTCTAAACTGCATGACCAGCGATCTGCCAGGGGAGGAAGGTCCAGCACTAGTTTTGCCTGTTGCTAGGCATCCGGGACTTTCTGCCCTGGTGACTTTCTGTACCTGGTTGTAAGTTGCTCGGCCGGTTTGCTCAGCTATCTATCTCAGTGCTCCCTTTCCGATTGCCAGGGAGTTTTCCTAGCTTCTTACTATCCTGTCTCAGTAGGAAGACGCACCCATCTAAGGAGTTATGATCCATGTCAAGTGCTAGCCGATGGTAAGCGCATAGTCAATGTTCATGCCCACTTTAATAGAAGGGTCATCACAAATAGAAAATATGCAAGAAAGGCACTTTTAGGGGGGAAATAATGCTATTTATGTGTTGAGTTGTTTATATCCTGTCTTGGTCCAAAAAAGGGTTTAAGGACGCATACATATCATTAATGAAGCTAGGTGAAATAAATTTAAAGTAAGTGAGAAGAAATGAGGCAAAGAAAATTTAGGATAGGAGCTAGGAGGAGGACCCACTAGCAAGTTTAGGGCACAAAATGGCAGGCTTGTTTTCTGAGCTTTCTGGTGGCCAGGGGGAAGAGGGTCACACAGTCACGTCTGCGATACATGGACTCACAAGACAGGAACAACAGGAGAAGCACAGTGCCCTTGATAGCAAAGTCAGAGGGGCAGTTCCCCCTGGAACCCCGCAGAGATGGCATTACTTAATAGGATAAACATGCTTCTTGACATTTTCCTCCCAGCAACCCCCACAGGAAGTTCTGTAGACTGGGCTGATTTATCCAGTAGGCTCTGGAGATCACAGCAGTGTATGGGTTCGCTGAGATTTTCAAGAGTCAAAAATGTTTGAGCCCTGAAAAAATGTTCTCAGATCCAAAATATGAACAAACTGTGCAATCAAAGCTATACCAGGCTGTTGGGTGCATTTGAATATGTTTGATGTGAGCAG
Organism: Corynorhinus townsendii; assembly: GCA_026230045.1. Classification (NCBI taxonomy): domain Eukaryota; kingdom Metazoa; phylum Chordata; class Mammalia; order Chiroptera; family Vespertilionidae; genus Corynorhinus; species Corynorhinus townsendii. The sequence goes on along the minus strand of JAPDVU010000004.1, from coordinate 130,602,469 downwards.
AGAGTGTCCCTCTGAAGTGATAAGAGCCTGGGACACACAAAGATTTAACAAGGCCCGGCTGACGTGGCTCAGTGGTTGAGTATTGGTCTATGAACCAGGAGGTCACGGTTCAATCACAGGTCAGGGCACATGTCCAGGTTGTGGGCTCAATCCCCAGTGTGGGGCATGCAGGAGGCAGCTGATCAATGATTCTCTCCCATCATTGATGTTTCTCTCCCTCTCCCTTCCTCTCTGAAGTCAATAAAAACATATTTAAAAAAAAAGATTTAAAATGGTCCTGCCCAGGGTTGTTCCGATGATGGTTTGAATAGCGTTTACCTATCTAAGATGACAGCATCATGTTAAATCCTACCAGTGGAAAAATTCTAGATATGGTGCATGTAGAGGGCAAAGATAATAGTCTGTCTTTTCTCTCCTTCCTTTCTCTCTCCCCCTTCCTCTCCCTCTAAAATCAATAAAAACATACCCTTGAGTAAGGATTTTTTAAAAAGCTAAGCATTTTCTTTACAGATCAAAGGCTTTTATTATCCTACAACAGGATGGACTTGCCTGGTCTCTGGTAACTCATGAATTGCCAAAGCAATGGCAACTATTTTAAAGTGTCACCATTTGAAAATATCGGTCTACTAGAGGCCCAGTGCATGACATTCGTGCACGGGGGTGTGTGTCCCTCAGCCCAGCCTGCACCCTCTCCAATCTGGGATCCCAGTAGGATCGGGCCTAAATGGGCAGTTGGACATCCCTCTCACAATCCAGGACTGCTGGCTCCCAACTGCTCGCCTGCCTGCCTTCCTGATTGCCCCTAACCACTTCTGCCTGCCAGCCTGATCACTCCCTAACCACTCCCATGCCAGCCTGTTTGCCCCTAACTGCCCTCCCCTGCAGGCCTGGGTCCCCCCCAACTGCCCTTCCCTGCAGGCCCGGTCGCCCCCAACCTCCCTCCTCTGCCAGCCTGGTCCCTTCCAACTGCCCTCCCCTGCTGGCCATCTTGTGGTGACCATCTTTGACCACATGGGGGCAGCCATCTTGTGTGTTGGAGTGATGGTCAATCTGCATATTACTCTTTTATTAGATAGGATAGAGGCCTGGTGCATGGGTGGGGGCCACCTGGTTTGCCCTGAAGGGTGTCCCGGATCAGGGTGGGGGTTCCCTTGGGGTATGGGGTGGGCTGGGCGAGGGGCCTGTGGTGGTTTGCAGGCCGGCCATGCCCCCCGGCAACCCAAGCAGAGGCCCTGATATCTGGGATTTATTTATCTTCTACAATTGAAACTTTGTAGCCTTAAGCGGAGCCAAGCCTCCTGCTAGCTCTGTGGCCGCAGCCATTTTAGTTGGGATTTATTTATCTTCTATAATTGAAACTTTGTAGCTTTGAGTGGAGGTCAAGGCAGGCCAGGGCTGCTGGAGCTTGGCTTCCTCCATTGCTGCGGGCAACTCAAGCCTCCTGCTCTCTCCAGTTCTGTGGCTGCCGCCATTTTTGTTGGGATTTATTTATCTTCTATAATTGAAACTTTGTAGCCTTGAGTGGAGGCCTGGGCCAGCCAGGATGTGGGGAAAGCTTGGTTTCCTCCATCACCAGGGAAACCCAAGCCTCCTGCTTGCTCTGTGGCTGCAGCCATCTTGGTTGGGTTAATTTGAATAATTGCTCCTGATTGGCTTGTGGGTGTGGCTTGTGGGTGTAGTGGAGTGATGGTTAATTTGCATATTACTCTTTTATTAGGTAGGCTAGTTAATAGCTCCATGCAGCAGGTTACCCAACCCAGGAACTCTTGATACATTTTATATCAGGTTTGCTTTGGAAGGTGTACCAGGAAGTTGTCTTGCTCTGAGCCATTCTGCAGGAACTTTCTCAAGACATTTTTTTTTTTTAATGGTTGAGATAGGTGTTTGGTTACACATACTTTTAAAAAGTTTAGGCTAAAATGTCTGTGGCCAGGCTCCATGGTGATGGTTTGGGTTGGCCAAGAGCATGGGGCTTCAGGGCCTTCACTGGTTCCAATTTTATCCATTTTCGCCTACTATGATTTCATGTGAGAAGGAAGAGGAGGGGGCCCAGTGTTTGCTGGGCTACTAAAAGATTGAAAGCTAGCAACCTGTGGCCTAGAATGGCCTCTGTCTATGGGAAGGATATTTTATGTTGAGGAAACCTCCCTTGTGATTCTGATAGGCCCTTCTCCTGCTTCTCCATCTTTGGGAAGAGACCACTGGCCTTGAACTTGGAGCTTGCATTTCCAGTTAAGCCACTCTGAGGAGAATCATGGCCCTCACCACACTGTGCCTGCTATTTCCTAACTTTCACGCAGAGATGGGGGTCCATGGCTCTTCCTGCACGTGGCTTTTACTTCACAAAATAATGTCCATCTCTAGTTATTGTGGGACTGAAACATCTAGACCTTCACCTAAGCTGCAGTGAGTTGGTGGCGGAGATTAACCTCACTCGTTGCCACTTGGTTATGGGTCTATAATTTGGAGAGGATGAGGAGCACCCCTGTAAGACAAATGGAAGGCTACACAGTCCAACTTTGGGACCATGCCATAGGGTTAATGAAGGTAATGAAGTGAACAAGGCGTGGAGCCCGCCATTTGGAACCATTTCTGAACAGGTTCCAGAGTGATTCATTCCGCTTGCACTTAAGCCACAATTGCACTAGGGGGCGCTGGGACCACTGCCTGGATTGAGGTGGGTTAACAAGAAGATTGGGACTTCCTCACGGCTAAGGCCATCTTCTACTTGGGCCCTGGATCTCATCCCCTCCCATCTTCTCAGAGGTGTATTTCTTAATTTCCAAATATATGGAGGTTTTCTAGTTAGTAGTCAATAGAATAAGTGAACCAGATTTAGGAATAAGCAAACAAGAATTTATAGAAGATTCAATGCCTTCTCGGTGCATTGAACCTTCTTTTAAAAGTCATTGTGCTGTTGACTTATTAATAAGTAGAGGCCTGGTACATGAATTCACGCAGGGGTGGGGTCTGGCCAGCTCGGCCCATGGTGGCCCATCGGGCTGGACCGGTGGGGGGGGGGGGGGCATGGCAGTTGGCTAGCCAGCCCCGCTGCCAATCAGGGTGTTGGGGGCCGATCAGGAGCCGGATCAGGTTGGTTGGCTGTTGCAGTGCACAACATAGCCACCAGTCGTTCTGGTTTTCTGAGCGTTCCGCTGTTCTGGTCACTGGGCTTTTATATATATAGATATATAGATAAGAACTATGTATTTGGTCTTTGCACTATTTCTGGCACAGAGCTCCTAAAACCCTTAGAATTTCCAAAGTGTTGAGAGCTGACAAAGGTGTCTTTTGTTATGTTAATGAAGAGACTTTTAGACTGCATCTAAGGATGGGGACTGGTTGCCAGGGAAACCAACCACATCATTGGAACTTTCAGTCCCATCCCCTGACCTCTGGGGAGAGGAGAGAAGAGGAGGGGGGCTGGAGGTGGAACCAATCACCAATGGCCAATGATTTAATCAATCATGCCTATGCAATGAATCTCCATAAAAACCTAAAAGGATGGGTGGGGTTCAGAGAGCATCTGAGTTGGTGAGCACAGGAAGGTGGTGGGAGAGCAGCAAGCCTGGAGAAGGCATGGCACCTGTGTGGCCCCTCCCCATACCTTGCCCTATGCAGCACTTGCACCTGGCTGTTCCTGAGTTATTTTCTTTTATAATAAACTAGAGGCCCAGTGCATGAAAATTCATACACTGGAGGGGGGGTCCCTCAGCCCGGCCTGCCCCCTCTCACAGTCCGGGAGTCCTCAGGGGTGGGAGGTGAACTGGTGATCAGGGCAAGGTGACGCCCCATCACACCTCTGCTGCTGCCACTGCTGGCAGCGCAAGCCTTGGCTGGCTCTGGTTACCTGAGCCTCAGGCAGCCACCATCCGAGGCTTGCCTGTGCCTTGGGCTGGCCCTGGGCTGCCCAGTGGGGCTGAGGGGACTGGGCGCCACATCTTGTGGCTGTGGGTGCTGCCATCTTTGAGGGCGGGGCAGCAATTAGCATATTCCTTCCTTATTGGCTGTGGGCGCTGCCATCTTTGCAATGGTGTGAGGGTCAATTAGCATAATCCCTCTTTATTAGATAGTATTGGTAATCTAGCGAGTAATTGGGTTTCCTGACTTTTATGAATCTTTCTAGCAGATTAAGCAAAACCAAGGAAGGGGTTGTGGGAATGTCTGATTTATAGCCAGCTGGTCAGAAGTAGAGGTAACAACCTGAACTTGTGATTGGCATCCTGAGTTGGAGGGGGTTGTTGGAACCTCTAATTTGTAGCCAGTTGGTCAGAAGCACAGATAACTTGGCTTGTTACTGGCATCTGAAGTGGAGGGCAGTCCTGCGGGACTGAGCCCTTTACCTGTGAAATCTGATTCTATCTCCAGGAAGATAGTGTCAGAATTGAGCTGAATTCTCAGACACCCTCCTGGCATCCAGGATTGCTTGCTGGTGAGAGAAAGCTTCGCCTCCTTCACACACACGTTGGAAATGGATCCAGGAACTCTTTTCACCCTCTTTATCTCTATTAATGCTTTTTGCCACAACATTTACTTTGCTTGATATTATTACTGCAGCAGTACCACCTTTCTTTTGCTTAGTTTTGCATGCTATATCTTGTCCCATCATTTCTTTTAACTTTTCTAAATCCTTATTATGTTTTAGATGTGTACCTTATAAAAACATAGTGGAGGATATTTAAAAAAAACTCAGTCTGACTATCTTTGTCTTTGATTTGGCCACTGAATCTTTTTACATGGAATATATTTACTGATAGATTTAGGTTTGAATCTTTATCTAACCAAGTGTTCTGTGGTTTTCCAATCTCTCTGTTGTTCCTTTTATTTTTTTTCTTGTTGCATTTGGATTGAGTTTTTTATTCCTTTTTTTTTTTAAGGGATTTCAGCATGCATTCTTATCATATCAAAGGCTAATAATTGATGCTCTTATTGTCTTCATAGATAATGTGAAGGGTTTGGAACTTTAACTCTACTTATCCACTCCTGATTTTTATACTATTATAGTCATATATTTAAACTATCTACATACTTTTTAACTAAATAAGTCATTATTATTATTTTACACAGTGACTGTTTAAAATTTTTCCAGATATATATCAATTTATTGTTCTTTATTTTTTTTCTGCATGTATGTTTTTCCATTTGCAATAATTTCTTTCTCCTTCTTAGTATTCCTTCAGTAAATGATGAATACTTTCAGGTTTTGTCTGGGCATGTTTTTATTCTTTATTTTTGAAAGACATTTTCATTGGGTGTAGAATTCTAGGTTGACAGTTACTTTCAGTGCTAAAAATATCATTCTATTTCTTTCTGTTTGTTTGTTAATCCTCACCCGAGGATATTTTTCCCCATTGATTTTTAGAGAAAGTGGAAGTAAGGAGGAGAGAGAGAAAAACATTGATGTGAGAGAGACACATCGATTGGTTGCCTCCTGCACGTACTTTGGGGCTGGGGATCAAGCCTGCAACCGAGGTACATGCTCTTATCAGGAATCGAACCTCCGACCCTTCAGTCTGTAGGCTGATGCTCTAACCACTGAGCAACAGGCTAATTCAATTTCTTTTTATTTCTATTGTTTCTGTCCATCTAACTGGTACTGCTTTGTAGGTAACTTTCCTCTTTTTTCCTTTGGTTGTTTCTAAGAGTTTTGCTTTGTCTTTAGTTTTCAGCACTTTTATTCTGATGTACTCAGGTATGGATTTCTTTTGTTTTATCTTGCTTGGGGTTTGTAGGCAATTGAATGTGGAGTTTAATGTCTTCCATCAGTTTTAAAAAGATCTCAGCCATCAAATACTACTTCTGTCCCATTCTTTTCTCTCCTGGGACTCCAATTACACATAAGTTAAGAATTTTCCACTGTATCTTATGATTCCCTGCCCTCTTCTTTATTATCCATCTTTTTGTTTTAATGTGCTTTATTATGTATACTTCCTTCTGCCCTATCTTTATTAAATCTCTTGACATCTGTGCCTAAGAAAAAAATGATTAAAGAGGACAATTTAGGTGATATGAACAAACTTTAACACTTCATGAGGTCGACAGTCTCCTTTTGAAGAACGGTAAAAAAAGAAAAAAAAAGGAAAGAAGCTGTTACAGGATAAAGAATAAGGAAGAGACAAATACCTGATTGGCTGGGGTGACAGTCAACCTTGTTTGAGATGAAAAGGCCCAGCGTTGGTTTGGGGATTGGATGACTTCATGAACAGAGTGAACATAATTATTTTAAAATCTGTGTCTGATTATGTCAATATTTGTCCATCCCCATCAGTCTTGTTCTATTGTCTGCCATTTCTGCTGGTTTTCATTCATGTCATTGTGTTTCCTTGTGTACTGGGCTATTTTTTATTGTGTGCAAATTTATATTTACACACAATGTATATAGATATAACTTGAGACCTAGGATGATATTATCTTCCTCTAGACATGATATTTTTTTAGTTGTTTTAATCAAGTGCTTGAGGGCAACAATAATCTTCCATCATGTCAGTCCAATCTTAGGAATTGAGATGATGTATAGCTAAGTTGTAGACTTAGTAAAGGTGAGTTTATTTTGGTCACCTTCCCTTATACAGTGTAGCCCTTTAAAAAATCTTTTCCCTGCCCTGACTGGTGTGGCACAGTTTGTTGGGCATAGTCTTGGGCACTGAAAGGTTACCAGTTCAATTCTTGGTCAGGGCATATGCCTGGGTTGTGGGGTTGATACCAAGTAGGGGTGTGTAGGAGGCAGCTGATCAATGTTTCACTCTCTCATCGATGTTTCTCTCTCTCTCTCTCCCTTCCACTCTCTCTAAAAAAATCAATTAAAATATTTTTTAAAATTTCCTCAAGGAAATAATCAGAGATGAGTACAAAAATGTATATCCAAGATTCTCTATTTCAACATTATAGTATCTGTAAAAATGAAAGTTTTGTAATGGAATAAAAGATAGTTAATAAAATAGTGTCCATATATATATATGTGTGTGTGTGTGTGTGTGTATGTATATATATACACATATATATATAAATATGCAAATTAGGCCAGGATGCTGTAATGGTCACAACCAGCACAGGAGGAGGGGCCAGGCAGGGCCCAGAGCCGGAGGGAACAACACGCGAGATGGGGGGGCCTGGCCCCCAGCAGCCCCGTGGCTGCGGCATGCCAGCAGTCCTGCCTCTGCGGGGGAGCTGCAGAGGAAATACCTTTTCTGACCGCTCATTGGTTAAGCTTGCAGCACGTCACTTGCTTGGGTAATAGGAATCCAAGAAGGTGATCTAGGATTTTTCCACCTTACTCCTGGAGGAAAAAATGAAGGTCCGCTGCTAGAGGGGCTAAGAAATGTCATTTCCTGAACAACAACGCGAAGGGAATCCAAGATGGCGGCATAGGTAAACACCTAAACTGCTGCCTCCGACAACAATTTAAACTGCAACTAAAAGATAAAACGTCTATCACCCAGAACCACGGGAAAGCTGGCTGAGTGGAAGTTCTACAACTAGAAGGAAAGAGAAAAGAGCATTGAGACGTGCACAAGCGCTGAAAAGCTGAGGTACGGAGGCGCGGGATCCGGGCTGGCGGCGGGCAACTGGGTGCGTTGCTTTTTTCAACCTGAAGGGAGACAAGCCCCGACTACTCTGAAATCCAGTCTCTGGGGAGACGCGGGGGACCCAAACTCCTACAGGGAGAAGCTGGACTGTCTGCCAGTGAGAGTGGCTTGCTAGCAGAGCTGCGCGCAGGAATAATTGTTTACGGCACTGGGGCACAGGATTCCAGGACACGGTCGGGACACAGAGCGGGCTTACTAGCAGCCATTGCTGTTTGCCACGCCCTAACCTAGTGACGCCCTGAGACCCCGCCCCACACAACCTACAAACCCACCCAAGCTCCAAGCAGCTCAATTAGCATAAGAAAGCCTGCCCTATCGCAGCTTAACCTAGAAAACTTGCAGCCCAGGTCAGACAGCTCCAAAACCTCCAAACCCCAAGCAAAGAGGAGAAAACTGCAGCTCTCACTGTAGCTCCTGCTGAGTGGCCTCAGCCAGTAGCTGACCTGCACCCCATTGGAGATCCAGAAGCCAGTGTACCTAGTGGTCAGTGTGAGACAACAGATTTCAACTCCTCACATCCATAAGTGACACATTCAAGAGGCAGACTCAGTGAGCACCAAAGCCCCACTGAAACAAGTCCTGCCCCATAAGCGCAGCACTTCTTCCATTATAGACACAGGGAGTGCTCACAGCTAATTGGCCTGGAGGTCAATTCCTCCCAGCGTACCAACAGCAATTCAGGCTTAACTACACCAAGACTTTGCACTCAGCCCACAAAGGGGTGTACCAAGAGCATCCACATCAGGTGATTGGGGAGGCTGAGCTACTGCCCCCTATAGGTCACCTACCACACAAAGCCACTCCATCAACACAGGGAAGAAGCCAAAATGCAGAAACAAAGAAACATGTCACGAATGAAAGAAACGGAGGAAAGCAAACTACTGGATGACATAGAGTTCAGAATCACATTTATAAGGTTACTCAAGAATCTTCTAAAAACTGCTGAGAAACTTGATGACACTTCTGAGGAGCTTAGTGAGACCTTCAAGGACCTTAATGAGAATGCCAAAAAAATGGAAAAGGACCAGTCAGAAATGAAGCATACACTGTCTGAAATAAAGAATATACAGAAACTCAACTGTAGATCAACATACCCCAAGAATCAAACCAAAGATCTGAAATATGTGGAAACAAAAAACATCCAACCAGAAAAACAAAAAGAAAAAAGAATCCAAAAATATGAAGATAATGTAAGGAGCCTCTGGGACAACTTTAAGCGAAACAACATCCGAATTTTTGGGGTGCCAGAAGAAGGGAGAGAGCAAAATATTGAAAACCTATTAGAAGAAATAATGACAGAAAACTTTCCCTACCTGGTGAAAGAAATAGACTTACAAGTTCAGGAAGCGCACAGAACCCCATACAAGAGGAACCCAAAGAGGACCACACCAAGACACATCATAATTAAAATGCCAAGGGCAAAAGACAAAGAGAGAATATTAAAAGCAGCAAGAGAAAAACAGTTAATTACCTACAAGGGAGTACCCATACGACTGTCAGCTGATTTCTCGGCAGAAACTATGCAGGCCAGAAGGGAGTGGCAAGAAATATTCAAAGTGATGAACAGCAAGAACCTACAACCAAGATTACTCTACCCAGCAAAGCTATCATTCAGAGTTGAAGGTCAGATAAAGAGCTTCACAGACAAGAAAAAGCTAAAGGAGTTCATCGCCACCAAACCAGGATTACATGAAATGCTGAAGGGTATTCTTTAAGAAGAAGAAAAGAAGAAAAAGGTAAAGATAAAAATTATGAACAACAAAATGACATCAAATACATACCTACCAACAAGTGAATCTAAAAATCAAGTGAATAAAAAATCTGAAGAACAGAATGGACTGGTGAATATAATAGAATCAGGGACATAGAAAGGGAGTGGACTGACGATTCTCAGGGGAAGCAAGTGTGAGGGTTGCGGGAAGAGATTGGACAAAAATCTTACTCCTATGGATGAAGACAGTGGCGGGGGGTAAGGGCATGGGGTGGGGTGGGGAATCAGGTGGAGGGGAGCTATGGGGGAAAAAATAGAGGAACACCTGTAATAATCTGAACAATAAAGATTTAATTAAGAAAAAAAAAATAAATAAATAAAAATAAAAAACAAACAAACAAACAAAAAAAAAAAAAAAAAAAGAAATGTCATTTCCTGCCCTAGCCGATTTGGCTCAGTGGATAGAGCCTTGGCCTGTGGACCGCAGGGTCCAGGTTCGATTCTGATCAAGGGCATGTACCTAGGTTGCAGGCTCCTCCCTGGCCAGAGCCCAGGTCAGGGCTCATGCAGGAGGCAACCAATCAAAGTGTTCCTCTCACATTGATGTTTCTCTGTCTTTCCCTCTCTCTTCCACGCTCTCTAAAAATCAATGGAAAAATATCCTCAGGTGAGAATAAAGAAAGAAAGAAAGAAAGAAATGTCATAGCCTATGAAAGAGACATCTTGAAAATGCCTAAAGAAAGTTGTCATTTTTTCGTGGTGAAGGGACTGGAGTCCGTGTTGATGAAAACACCTTGGCAGCTGTGGCGGCCGGCAGTGGCAGCAGCAGTGGGGTGATGGGGGTGGCATCTTCCCCTGATCAGCCTGGTCGGCTCCCGAAGAGGCTTAGGCCATTAGTAGGACATCCCCTGAGGGTTCCTGGACTGTGAGGGGGCAGGCACCGTCCAGGAACCCTCAGGGGACAAATTTCGTGCACCAGGCCTCTAATTTTAGAATAACATTTAATTATTTAGAAAAACATTTGCCACATAATACAAACATAAATAGCAGGATATAAAACTATGTACTCAGTATGGTTTCAGTTTTATGATACAAATACATATACAAAGAGAAAAGTTTGAAAAGCATCCTACCCAATGTTAGTAGTGGTCATATTTAGAATATACAATCTGAGATGATTTTCATTTTCTTCTTTACACTTTTTTATGCCATTCAAATGATCTATAATGAATCTATATTACTCTTAAAATCAGGAAATAAAATGAAGTTAATACATTTTTTAAAAGAATATTTTATAAGAAAGCAATATAGCCACAATAGAGCAGATAAATTACATCTTACAGAATCTGTCTGGTTGGAGAAAAATTTCAACGTCAGGGAATCTACTTTTCCATTAAGAAGAAATCTTAATTAAGTGTAAATTGTATATCGTGCAGAGAATTACTATTGAAAACCTTTGCTTTGGGGTGTCCAAGATGTACAATAGAATGTACAGACACACCCAGAAATGTTCAAGACACAGAGAAGACTAGAAATATGAACCAGAAAAAACACATAGCATCTCAGTGTTGGAATGTGACCTAAAGGCCATCTGCCCCAATCCTTAAGCTAGTAAGAATGCTCTTCTACACAGAAAGTAATATGTTAAAGAGTTTGGTATGGCTGCATTTGACCTTTCCTGCCTCTCAAGGTTGTTGCTTGGATTCTGCAAAAAGACCTCAAGTCTTCCTTCCTTAGGCAGCCAGATCCACTGTGGGGTAGCTCTAGCTGTTAGAGAAGTTAGTTACTAGCATCAAACAGGTAAGGGCATTTTAAGGGGAAGTTAATAAACAATGGGAAGGGAGGATCTGTTCAGCTCCAGACTCTGATTGGCAATTTCTGGCTCCTTTCTTATTGTTTGTGCAAAATATTTCTGTTGGCACAACAGTGCTTGTGGTCAGATTTATTTTTTGTTTGATAAACAGAGATGTGTATTCTCAAAAGAGTAATTTTAAGCTAAGGTTTTTGGGAAATGAGCTCCATGCTTGTGGTCAACACTCAGCCAATTATTTTTCCAGTTTTGTCCACATGAAATGAAAAAAGACCAGGGAGCCAAGTCAGAGATTGTTGGTCCTCTCTTCCCAATACCAGCTTCTTTCTCACGGTGCCTTTCTGGTCACTTCTTTAACTTTCCTTCACCCTCTGTCTCTCTTTCCCTCATCTCTCATGTCCAGGCTGCCCATAGCCCCTTGGGGGTCAACACACTCAACCTGAGTCAGGAGTTCTAGATTCTAGTTTTCTGTTGTCACTTCCTGTGTGACCTTGGGGGAAGTCACATAACCTTGGTGATGATGCCAACTGAGATATGGCAGGGGCTCTCTGGGAGGGGGACACAAGGGGAAAAATCTAGGGAGATGCTGCCTTCAATTCTTCTATTTTTTTGAGGGGGAAAAATCCTTATTGATAAATAGGTTACAGTAAAATAAATAAAGTGATGGTTTTGGGGGGAATAAAAACTCTGAGTCTTAGTGTCTCTCCACCCTGCCTCTAGCTCTTGGCTTTTGCCTTCATACTGGAGTCTTTGGATGATGAGGCCTTGGTGGACATGCCAGCCCTTGGGCCCTTGGGGACCTCTGTCTTCCTAGGCAGTGGTCCAGGTACCATCTTGACTCACTGTCCTTAGGAGCAGCAGCAGCTTTGGCTTTCGACCCTTTCCTGGCACCCTGGGCAGTGGCCTCCTTAAGGACCATGTTCCCTGTCTTCTTTTTGGCTGGGGAAGTCACGCCATTTTCACCCTTGGTGACTGTGCGTTTTGGACTCTGAGTCCCAGCTTTGGTTTTCCTGTGGGCCTGGCATCTGGGCTATCCTTTTTGCCTTTAACCTTTGACTTCCCCTGTGGCCTTGTCTGGCTGTTGGGGGGCCTTCCTGGCCTTGCCCACTCTTGCCTCTTTGTCCTTGGTATGGCCATCTTTCTTGGGGGCCTCCTCCTTGGCCTCACCCGGTCTCCAGGGGGCCGACCCGGTGGCTGTCTTCCTGGGCTGGATTTTTTTTGCTTGGGAACTAATCTGAAGCTGCTAGTGGCCTCCCTTGCCCTGGAGCTGATGGGCCTGATGAGGAGACTGCACTGCATGCCAGTGTCCAGGGCCCCCTTCAGCAGGTACTTGAGCCGGATGGCGTCCACCATAGGGTACTTCTGCAGGATGTACACCTTGATGGCCATCACCGAGGTGCTCTGGCGCTGCTCCCCCACCTGCAGTGCCTCCAGCACCGTGCTCAGCATGGGTGGGTTGTGGCGTGGTGGTGGGACAGCATGATGGCACAGGCCTGGCTTTAGAGACCCAGGCCATAGAGGTGGAGGTTCATGGAGGTTAGTGAGGCCGAGGAGATCAAGGTGTCACTGGAGGCCAAGCTCCCAGGAGCCATTACACAAGCTGACACAGACACAGAAGTCTACCTTCAATTCTTTGGGGAAGACCTTTGTTTAGGATCCTCAAGACTCCCACAGAAAGGGATGTTAAGTCCTTTGAGAGACCATGAAAAGACCTTCAGAGCCAGGAACCCTGTGTTCTGTTTCCAGCTCTGAACTAATTGGCTGTATCACCAAAGATAAATCCCTTCACCTCCCTGGGTTTGTTTCTGCATCTCTATAGTAAAGGGATTGGGCCCTGGCCAGGTAGCTCAGTTGGTTAGAGCATCATCCGATATACCAAGAATGTGGGTTTGATGCCTGGTCAGGGCACATACAAGAAGCAACCAGTGAGTGCATAAAGAACTGTAACAACAAATCAATGTTTCTCTCTCTCCCTTCCTCTCTCACTCTAAAATCAATCAATAAAATTAAAAATAAATAAATAAAGGGGTTGGATTAGATGATCTCAAAGTTTTCTTCTAATGGTAGAATTCTATGCCTCTGTGCTCAGTACATTATGTTAAAATGAGAAAGAAGAGATACATACAAATAAAGTATTTCCTTATATATAGAAAGTAGGAGCAGAAATCGTGCTAAAAAGAAATTCCCTAGTAGAGTCTGGAATACATATTATTATAAAAAAAGGCAATGAACTGGGAGATGCTACCAAGTGAAAAACAGTGACAAACTGGGAGGCATCCTGTTGTCTTCACAGGGAAACTTTATTTTCCTCAATCTCGCTCCCAGTCCATCTGTGACTTGGCCAATGAAGACAGGAATGAAAGGGACATAAAGTGTCTGCTCTGGAGAGAAGGGAAGCAGAGAGACAAGACCAAAATATGCAGAGGTGGGAAAGAGGGAAGCTGCAGGGCTCCGCCTTGGAGGGTCTTCTCCTAAAGAATGAGGTGGCCATGTGCTGCGCAGGAGATGGTGGGACGGATGGAGACTAGAGGAGGATGCGGTTGTCAGGGAGAGCTGCGGGAAGGCTTTCTCTCGGCGCACCATCTAGAGGACAGGAAGTTGTAGAGCACAGTGAGGACCAAGCTGATGTCCAATGGCACCAGAGTGCACTGAGAGTCCTTACTGGAGAAGGCCAGTGGCCAGGAGGGAGTGGGGATGGACATGGCAGGGAATGATGCTGGTTCCAGCATGATGATACTGACTTCAGTGTGCCGGTAACATGGACTCTTGGACATTACTGCTGACGAATTGCATCTAATTTTGTGTGTGTGTGTGTGTGAAGTTTAGACAATTCTGCCTTGTTTTTAGCTACCTCAAACCATTCTCTTTCTGCCTGCAGCACTTTCTCTATTAGTGCACATGGGGAAGCATTGTGGATGGGGGGCTCCGTGCCTGGCCAATGGTGGGGAGTGGCTGGTAAGTGGGTAGTAAAATCAGTTATTTGAATGAAGGTGATCTGGCTGGAATTCAGTTCAGAAAAACTAGACTCTCTTTTTAGAATATCTGGTTGTTACTTCTGCGGTTAGATTATTACTTTTGGATTACATTCCTTGCAGGCATTTTGGCTTCCTCTCCACTTAGCCCCTTTAATTTTTTAAGTTATGCTGATCTCCTGTAAATTGATCTTGTACAGCTGGACCTGTTATGCACAGTATTGTCTTAATCCCAGGTACAGGGTAGGAGGACAAAGGAGGCCTTTTGTTAAAGGGAATGCCCAGTTTGAAGGGGTGTAAGTGGAGTGCTTATCTCTTCAGTCCACAGGAGCCATGTTACAGTAAGTCCTCGAGCCACAAAAGTGCCTCCCCGGAGACGTGCATGGGCCTGTGTGGTGGCCGCGACTGGCACTGTGCCCAGACTTATCTAAAGAATGGGAAGAGTGGTATTAAATACTCAATGTCAAAACGGTGTTCTCTTGGATAATAGAGGATTGGTTCTGCTCTAAGTGTGTAGTTTTTCTAAAGACCTAATGCCAGATTTGTGTTATTCCCTACAAAGTAGTGAGCTGTGGATTTTTGAGAGTCTACAAATATATTATTTAATGATTAATAGGAGAGTTACTTGCTTTAAAAAAAAACAACCAGAGACACAATAATTAAAGAAATGTGAGTGTACTGTCTTGCTTTGGTAAGTCATTGCTATAAAATGTTGCATATAAAATTCTCAGGAAACTTCCAGAGAAATTGAAAAGATATCTTTGTATTGTTCAAGGTGATTGTCTTAAATGTCCATCACGGGAAGGAAATGGCCATCATTTTCTAGATGTGCTGTGCAGTCTCTTCCTTTGAAAAAATAAATAACACCCTCCTGTGATGCTTCATTTTCTCACCGGCTGCTGGCCTGCTCACTCCTTCCCAATCTCCTCTCCACCAGCCACTGACATCCCAATTCCAGCCCTTGCTTGGAATTCTGCCCCTTTTATTTCTCCGAAGTCGGTCCTTGGGGTCACCAATCCCCTCCAGCCACTTCTAGGTCCTCCTCTCATGTGACAACACCACGATTCTTGAGACACTTTCTTCTCTTGAATTCTTCTTCTGATTACCCCCCTTTCGTTTCCTGACCGCTGCTCTGTCCTGCCTGAAAACCGGTGCACCCTCCCATGCTCAGACCCCACTTTATGGCTTCCCCTTATTACGCACTGAACTATGTATCTCCCCTCCCCTCTACATTCACATTTTGTCCTAATCCCAGGACCTCAGAAAATAGATCTTAATTGGAAATCGGGTTTTTGCAGCAGTAAGCAGTGAAAGTGAGGGCACATACATACTGGAGTAGGCTGGATCCCTAATCCAGTATGAGTGGCGTCTTATAAAAAGGGGAGATTTGGACACAGACACACATGTGCGAACAGGAAGGCAGAGATCGGGTGATACGTCTACAAGCCAAGGAACCCCAAAGATGGCCAGCAGACAGTAGCAGCTCAGGGAGAGGCCTGGAATAGATTCCCCTCACAGCCCCCAGGAAGAACCAACCCTGCCCACAGCTTGATCTCAGACTTTCAGCCTCCACAATCATTAGACGATAAATTCTGTTGTTTCAACTACCCAGTTGGTGGTACTTTGTTAAGGCAGCCCCAGCAAGCTAATACACTCCTCTCTGCTCTCCCCTGGCCAGTGCTGTGCCAATGTTTTGACCTAGGGACCCCTTTATAAATCTTAAAAATTATTGGGACCCCACCCCTCCAAAGAGCTTTGGTTTTATGTGGAGTCTACCTACCAATATTTACCACACTAGAAATTAAAATTCAGAAAATTTAAAAATACTTATATATTAGCTCATTTAAAATATAACTAAGCCAATTATATATTGATATAAATACATATTTTTATGAAAATAACTTTATTTCCTAAAACAAACAACAATTTAGTAAGAAGAGTGACATTGTTTTATTCTGCAGATCTCTTTAATGTCTGACTTGGATTTCCTGCTGAGTGCCTTTGCATACCTACTTTTGCTTTCTATCTGTTGCTATATGATATTTTTGTTGAGTATAAGAAGAAAATCTGGCCTCACGTAGGTATGTAGTTTTAACAAGGGGAAAATGTTTTACTAGCTTTTTCAGATGGTTGTATATATTTTTCTTTGCTACCACACCAGAACTTAACAAGTAATAATTTTTAAAAGCATAGTTGCAATGTGGAATCTGAAACCAAATCAGTGACCTTTTCATTTAAATCCTTTGGCTGGTCATGTGCTCTTTTGATGAATCACTTGCCCGTTATGCATAGGTCATTTGGAAAATATTAGTTCATTGAGTTATGCACACCTTCCCAATGTTGTCATTTTCATTATACAACACATTTTAAAAATCACATTGTTAATATCCCTACAGAAATATCCTCATCAGAAAAAATTTTGGTGCCATGTTCATGGTGGCAGAAAAAAAGTTTTCCAAATTGTTTTTTAAATTATTTTTTTTATTGATTTCAGAGAAGAAGTGAGAGGGAGAGAGAGATAGAAACTTCAATGATGAGATAGAATCATTGATTAGTTGCCTCCTGCATGGCCCCCTAATGGGGATTGAACCCGGAACCAGGGAATGTGCCCTTGACTGGAATTGAACCCAGGATAGTCTAGTCTGCAAGCCAACACTATCCATTGAGCCAAATGGGCAAAATTTTAATTGTTGCTTGAAATCTAGAATGCTACCATTTTTTTTTCCATTTGTGAATTATACTTTTAGTGTCCTGTCTATGAACTCATCATCATGCCCTTGATTCTGAGAATGTTCTGCTGTGTTTCTTCTACAAGATTTATCATTTCCATTTTCAATTTCTCTCTGCTCCATTTTGAGTTAAGTTTTGAAGAAGGTGTGAGGTTTAGGTTTCAGTTCAATTTCTGACCTATGGTGGTCCAGTGACTAGCACCATTTGTTGAAAAGACTATTGTTTCTTCCCTAAATTGCTTCCTCACCTTTCTCAAAAACCAGTTACTGAGACTTGTGTGAGGCTATTTCTGGCTTCTCTATTATCTTACATTACATAGTATATGTCTGCCTTTCCGCCAATGCCTCGAATTTGATTACTGTCTTGAAATTGGGCAGAGTGGTTTCTCCTACTTTATTCTTCCATTCGCTAGGCCTCTGCTGACTCTACTCCCAGACCCTGGCCCAAAGGAGCAGGGGGGCCTGGTTATAGCTCCCCACAGGACCACTGCACCCCGATGAGGGGGTGGCCTCATTACCAATGAGCAGTCGTGAAAGTTCTGATTGTGTCTCTTCTGACACCAGCCCAGCACAGGTTAATGAGGGGGGCCTTGTTCCCATAGGTGGGGCTGGGATTAAAGTCACCACTGGGCCTTCTCTGACCCCACACTGGGTGAGGGTAGATGTCTAGGCTCTCTACTTGGGCTTTGCTGGCATCGGTAGTGTGAGACCACAGATTTTTCCTATGATCTTTGGCTGTATTAGAGGGCTCACCATCTGAAAGTCATCTTTTTTGCTGGGCTGCTCCATTTCTCTTCCTTTGGTTAGAGAAAGCAGACTTTCTTTGGAACTTTTTTTGTCTGCATCTCTTGGTGGCTTCTGTAGTGCCAAGTTGAAGCTATATGAGGCAACAACAACAACAAAAAACAAAATGAGACAAACCCAGAGATGTTGCTTGACTCTGAGGTCCTTGGAAGTTCTGTCTTCTCTCCACCTTTTAGATTTAATAAATGTTCTATGTAAAATGTTTAGAGTTTTTAGTGTTTCTTCTTGGGAAGAAAAAGGATTTATACTCCATCTTTCCAGAAGCAGAGGTCAAAGTAATTTTTTAATTAATCCTCACCTGAGGATATTTTTCCATTGAGTTTTAGAGAGAGTGGAAAGGAGGGGGAGAGACAGAGAGAAACATCGATGTGAGAGAGACACATTGATTGGTTGCCTCCTGCATGTGCCCGACCAGGACCGGGGATCAAGCTGCAACTGGTACGTGCCCTTGACTGGAATTGAACATGGGACCCTTCAGTCCAGGGACTGACACTCTATCCACTGAGCCAAACCTGCCAGGGCCAAAATAATTTTTTTTAAAAAGTTAATTGAGCAATGTCACTCCCCCAGCGTCAAATTTAGCAAGGGCTTCCCAGTGCTATTAGAATAAAATCCAAGTTTCTTATTGGCTCATTGGGACCTCACATGGCTTGGCCTCGCCTATTCTGACACACCTTACACCACCTCCCCACCCCTCACATGCCCCAGCCACATTGGCCTCCTCTCTGCTTCGTGGGCAGGTTGCTTCTCATACCACGAGACAGTGTCCTGCAGTGGTTGTAAGCAAGGACTCTGGTGTCAGATGCACTGTTGTCGTGACTGTGTGACCTTGGGCAAGTCCCTTAGCCTCTTTGTGCCTCTGTTTCCTCATGTGCAACATGAGAGTGAGAATACCACCAACCTCATATAGTTGTTGAGAAGATTAAATGGGTCAATACATGTAAAGTCCTTAAATGTATCTGAAATCATGAGAACAATGCCCAGCACATGGGAGATGCTCCATAGATATGCGCTAAAGCCGTGGTCGGCAAACTGCGGCTCACGAGCCACATGCGGCTCTTTGGCCCCTTGAGTGTGGCTCTTCCACAAAGTGCCACAGCCTGGGCAAGTCTATTTTGAAGAAGTGGCATTAGAAGAAGTTTAAGTTTAAAAAATTCAGCTCTCAAAAGAAATTTCCATCGTTGTACTGTTGATATTTGGCTCTGTTGACTAATGAGTTTGCCGACCACTGCGCTAAAGTGAGGACGTCACTGCCCTGCTTTTGCTTTGCTGTTCCAGCTGCCTGGAATACCCTTCCCACAGCTTCTTTTTCACAGGACAGGCTCATTTTAATCCTCTGAGCCTCAGTTCAAATGCTACCTCTGAGAGAAGCCTTCCCTGACCACTTACCTAATGTAGCTTCCATTTCTCTAAAGCCTATCTTTCTACCATTGCATTTTTTATGACCTGCAGTATTTGGCTACGTGATTCCTTGTTTACTGTTGTCCCCTTCCAGGTGGACATAAGCTTCATGAAGAGAGGGAGGCCTTGTCTCTATTTACTGCCTTGTCCTCAGAGTCCAGACACAGTGGCACAGGCTCTCAATACATATTGAACAGATGAAAGAATTCAGGTTGTTTACCATGACACACTCATTGCAAACAGTGCTACCATAGACGTTATTGGAGTTAAATTTTGGTTTACATTCTTAACGTGCTTTTATTTTTTTAGGATGAACTTTCTCAAATGGAAATGCAAATTGCCTTTCAGAGAGGTGTGCTCATTTATAGTCCTGCCAGGGTCCCTGGAGTGTGCTGGCCGTTTGCACCTTCAACTTGGGGTTTTAGGAGAGAAAAAAAGCAAACTTTAACCTCTTCTGCCCAGCTGTGTAGCTCAGTGGTTGGGTGTCGACCCATGAACCAGGAGGCCATGGGTTCAATTCTTGGTTAGGGCACATGCCCAGTTTGTGGGCTCGATCCCCAGTAGGGGACATGCAGGAGGCAGTTGATGGATGATTCTCATCATTAATGTTTCTATCTCTCCCTCTCCCTTCCTCTTTCTGAAATCAATAAGGCTTTTTTTTTTAAAAAGACCCTTGATTTTATAAAAAATAAAATAACCTCTCATTTATGGTTCCACCTCCTAAACAAACATCTAAGATCTTATATATTTTGCAACGAGGACACTGAGACTTGGTGGTTAAGTAGCTTCGCCAAGGTTGCCTGTGGTAAACAGCAGAGTTGGGATCCTGACTCAGGCAGTTTGGCCCTGGACTCTGCTCTTGACTGTCAAGATGTACTTTTTTCTCTGTATGTTTCTCAGTGATTCCTGGGCTCGGGACATTTGAGAACGAATGCGCCCAGGCTGAAGGAAGACACAGCAAACCCCAGCTGGGAGAAGAGGTGCAAGAGATGAGTGCAGGGGGAGGGTCAAGAAGAGGGCGGCACTAGTTGGGGCTGGGGCTCCTGTCCCCAGAGCTCATCTGCCATTGTGTTTCCTTCTGCATTTCCAGTTCTAATCGCCCTGCTCTGCTCTGCAATCCTGGGTTCAGTCTCTGGAACTTTGGAACTTTGCCCAGGTGAGTGTGAACTTTTGAGTGGATCTGCTCTGCAGGGATGGGTGGTTGCCAACAAGCTCTGCTTCTTTTTTTTTTAATTGATTTTTTTTTCCTTTGAGAGAGAGAGAGAGAGAGAGAGAGAGAGAGAGAGAGAGAGATGAATATTGATTTGTTGTTCTACTTGTTATACATTCATTGGTTGATTCTTGTATGTGCCCTGACTGGGAATGGAACTGCAATCTTGACATAAGGGGACGATGCAGTAACCCAGTGGTCGGCAAACTGCGGCTCGCGAGCCACATGTGGCTTTTTGGCCCCTTGAGTGTGGCTTTTCCACAAAATACCACGTGTGAGCATGCTATTGAAACTTACATGGTCCGGAGAGAAACCAAGATGGCGGCATAAGGCATACACCTGTACAGGCTGCCTCTCACAAACAGACCAAAACTACAACTAAAAGACAAAATGTCTATCACCCAGGACCACAGTAAAGCTGGCTGAGTAGAAATTCTACAACTAGAAGGAAAGAGAAAAGAGCATTGAGACGTGCACAAGCTGGAAAAGCTGAGGTACGCAGGCGTGTGAATTGGGCTGGTGGTTGGCGACTGGGTGTGCTGTTTCTTTCAACCCAAAGGGAGACACAGCTCCCCATTACTCTGAACTCCAGTTTCCGGTGAGACTCTGGGGACGCAGACCCCTATGGGGAGAAGCTGGACTGTCTGACATTGGGTTGGAAAGTGAGGGTAGCTTTCTTGCAGAGGTGCGTGCAGGAATCATTGTTTACTGTGCTGGGGTGTGGGATGCAGGGACTTGGAAACATGGAGATGCAGAGATGGCTGACTGGCAGCCAATGCTGTTTGCCATGCCCTAGTGACTCCCTGAGACCCTGCCCCATCCAGTTTACAAACCTACCCAAACTATGCGCAGCGGCTTTTGCATATAAATGGCCTGCCCTATCACAGTTTAACCTAATAAACTGCAGCTCTGGTCAGACCAGGAGAAATCTGCAGACCTTGCTATAGCTGCTGCTGGGTGGCCTCAGACAGTAGCTGACCTGCACGCCATTGGAGATCCAGAAGCCAGTGTACCTGGTGGTCAGTGTGAGACGACATCAGATTTCAACTTCTCACATCCATAAGTGACACATGCAAGAGACAGACTCAGTGAGCACCAAAGCCCCACTGAAACAAGTTCTGCCCCATAAGGGTGTCTCTAGCACAGCAGTTCTTCCATTATAGACACAGTGGGTCCTCACAGCCAATTGGCCTGGAGGTAAATTCCTCCCAGTATACCAACAGCAATCAAGGCTTAACTACAACAAGACTGTGCACTCAGCCTACAAAGGGGTACACCAATTGTATCCACCTCAGGTGATTGGGGAGGCAGAACCATTGGGCCCTATAGGTCACCTACCACACAAAGTCATTCCATCAACACAGGGAATCAGCCAGAACATGGAGAAAAAGAAACATGTCATGAATGAAAGAAATGGAGGAAAGCAAACTACTGGACATAGAGTTCAAAGCCACATTTATAAGGTTACTCAAGAATCTGCTAAAAACCTCTGAGGAACTTAGTGAGACCTTTAAAGATCTTAATGAGAATGCCAAAAAAATGGAAAAGGACCAGTCATAAATTAAGCATACACTGAAATAAAGAATATATAGAAATTCAACAGTAGATCAAAGGACCCCAAGAATCAAACCAAAGATTTGAAACATGAGGAAACAAAAAACACCCAACCAGAAAAACAAAAAGAAAAAAGAATCCAAAAATATGAAGATAGTGTAAGGAGTCTCTGGGACAACTTTAAGCATACCAACATCCGAATTATGGGGGTGCCAGAAGAAGAGAGAGAGCAAAATATTGAAAACCTATTAGAAGAAATAATGACAGAAAACTTTCCCTATCTGGTGAAAGAAATAGACTTACAAGTCCAGGAAGCTCAGAGAACCCCAAACAAGAGGAATCCAAAGAGGACCACACCAAGACACATCATAACTAAAATGCCAAGGGCAAAAGACAAAGAGAGAATCTTGAAAGCAGCAAGAGAAAAACGGTTAGTTACCTACAAGGGAGTACCCATACAACTGTCAGCTGATTTCTCAACAGAAACTATGAAGGCCAGATGGGAGTGGCAAGAAATATTCAAAGTGATGAACAGCAAGAAACTACAACCAAGATTACTCTACCCAGCAAAGCTATCATTCAGAATTGAAGGTCAGGTAAAGAGTTGCACAGACAAGAAAAAGCTAAAGGAGTTCATCACCACCAAACCAAGATTTTATGAAATGCTGAAAGGTATTCTTTAAGAAGAGGAAGAAGAAGAAAAAGGTAAAGATAAAAATTATGAACAACAAAATGACAACAAATACATAGCTATCAACAAGTGAATCTAAAAATCAAGTGAATAAAAAATCTGATGAACAGAATAAACTGATGAATATAATAGAATCAGGGGCATAGAAAGGGAGTGGACTGACAGTTCTTGGGGGAAAGAGGGTGTGGAGGGGTGCGGGAAGAGGTTGGACAAAAATCGTACACCTTTGGATGAGGTCAGTGGTGGGGGGTAAGGGCATGGGGTGGGGGCGGGGAATCAGGTGGAAGGAGCTATGGGGGAAAAAAAGAAGAACATATGTAATAATCTGAACAATAAAGATTTATTGAAAAGAAAGAAAGAAACTTCATGGCCCATGCGCAGAAGTCAGTTTTCAGCTCTCAAAAGAAATTTCAATCATTGTACTGTTGATATTTGGCTCTGTTGACTAATGAGTTTGCCGACCACTGTTCTAACCAATTGAACTATCCAGCCAGGGCAAGATCTGCTTTTTAAGAAACCCAAGCAGGACTTTTCCTGCAAGCCATGGTTACAGGCCGCCTGCTCCCTCAGAGGTCCCGGCCTCCACCGTCCCTGGTTCAAAATCCTGCATTTGAGCTAATGGTTCCCAAAGGCCTACACCCTGCTCTTCCCTGCTGTCTCTAGGCTCAAGTTTGGTTTCTCACCCTGTGTTTTCAAAGCAATGGTTCTAGTTTGTTCACACATAAGGATCACTTCAGGGGCTTATTGAAAAGGCAGATCTCAGATAGGCTGGGAAATTTGAACACTGACGGGATATTTGATATTAAGGACTTATGTAGAATAAGGCATGACCCTGGTATTATATATATAGTTGTCCCTTGAGCAACATGCGTTTGAACTACATGGGTCCATTTATACATAGACTTTTTTCAGTAAATATGTACAGTACTGTAAATGTATTTTCCCTTCCTTATGTTTTTTTCCTGAGGATATTTTCCCCATTGATTTCTAGAAAGAGTGGAAGGAAGGTAGGAGGGAGAGAGAGAGAGAGAGAGAGAGAGAGAGAGAGAGAGAGAGAGAAACATCAATGTGAGAGAGACACATCGATTGGTTGCCTCCTGCATGCACCCCTATTGGGGTTGGGGAATCTGCAACCAAGTTACCTGTCCTTGACTGGATTCGAACACTCGACCCTTCAGTCCGTGGGCCAACACTCTAACCACTGAGCCAAAGAGGCCAGGGCTGATTTTCTTTTTCTTTTTTCAAAAGTATTGATTTTAGCCCTAGTCAGTTCGGCTCAGTGGATAGAGTGTTGGCCTGTAGATCAAAGGGTCCCGGGTTCGATTCCAGTCAAGGGCACATATCTCGATTACAGGCTCCTCCCCAGCCCGGCCCCTGGTCAGGGCTCATGCAGGAAGCAACCAATCAATATATTTCTCTCACATCAATGTTTCTCTCTGTCTTTCCCTGTCTCTCCCACTCTCCCTCAAAATCAATGGAAAAATATTCTCAGGTGAGGATTAGCAACAACAACAAAAATTATTTATTGATTTTAGAGAGAGGAAATAACATTTTATTTTTTTTACATAATGAAAGTATATTTATTTTCTTTTTACATTCAATATTATTTTGTATTAGTTTCAGGTGTACAGCAAAACAGATAAAACATTTTCTTTTCTCTAACTTACTTGATTGTAAGATTATAATGTATGATACATATAACACAAAATATGTGTTAATCAACTGTTTGTGTTATTGATAAGGCTTCAGGTCAACAGTTCTGGGGGAGTCGAAAATCGTATGCCAATTGTCAATTGCAGGGGAAGGAGAGGAGAAAAAAAAAGGGGGAAGGGAGGAAAAAAGGGGTTAGCACCCTAACCCCTGAGTTGTGGGTGTCTAAGCACATACATAAGTGAATTAATCCTTATCTTTTAGAGATACATACTAAAATATTTTGAAAGAAATAATATGATGTATGGGATTTGCCTTAAAATAATATGGGTCGGGTAGATGCATGTAGATGATATAAAACTGAACAACTATTGATGCTAATTGGTCTGCGCATGGGGTTCCTCATACTGTTCCCTGTACTTTTGCAGATGCTTTAATTTCTCCATAATAAAAAGTAAAAAAAAAGAAAAGAAAAAAAGCCCCCAAACTAGGAAGCACCCCTCAGTCTGGGCTACGCTTTGCAGGTGTCCCAGGTGGGTGCGTGTGGGGATATGTCCACTCCACCTGGAGAAACTGCTCTGCAAAGCTGGTTCATGTGAACTCAGGTGGTCCCAGCAGAGCAGTCCCTGGACCAGGAGAAATGCATCAAATTGGCTCACTCGTCTGCTCTTTACCCCTCCACCAAACAAATGAGAAAGACAGGATCTTCAGTAAGGTCAGCGTAAACCTCACGTGTGACCCTGTCTCTTTTCACCTGGGTCACATGGAAACAGAATTTTGGCCATTGAGTAATTATAAAGAGTTGTCTGTCTATTGTCCCTTCAAAGTAAAGTGTTTTGGAAAATAATTGTTGATAGGATGGTGAGTGTGATTTTTTTTCTTTTCCAAATTATTTTTTAGATAAACTTTTATTGTTCAAAGTATTGCATATGTCCCCCTTTCCCCCAAATGATTTTTTGTTATTTTATTGTTGCCAGGAAAAGGAGTGCTGGGTGTGCCTAGTCCATACATTGACTGTCTCAGGGCCTTCCTCTTCCCCAACCCTGTACTCACAGTGGGGGAAAGGGTACATCACTTTCCTTAGTGAAGACAGTTACTGCTTCCTGGTCAACAGAGGACACCCGTGGGGGAGGGAGTCCAGGAGGGGTTTGAGCAGGCCTGCGGGGCAGGTTTGTCCTCACCGGAGCAGTGTTGATAAAACAAGAGCTGCCTCAGGGCACTGCGGGAGTCTGGGGAGGAGAAGCACTGAGTCACTCCCTGTGCCTCTGCAGGGAGGCCGCCTGTGGATTCCCCAGCCAGGCGAGGCCTAGCTGACACTGCAGCCTAAGCTCCCAGCTCAGGGGTCAGTAAAGGAAGGAAGTACCGGAGAGCTATACCCCTGCCAGTTCCAGGACCTGCTCGGGAGAAACTGGGGTAAGAGCTGTGCTTTTTTGGTCTGCACGAAGCCAGTGTCTTCTCTTTCTATAAAAACATTGCTTTATTTATCAGAAAGGGCAGTATGAAAAGTTGATTCATTTTGGTGTCCAAAGGCAAAAATAGGGGACCAGACTATGGATTCTGGAGGGAGGGGAGCATATTTAGCTTTTAGTCAATAAATCGGGAAACATGTTTTGAGCACCAGCTTTATGGTTGAGCTAGACTGGTGAGAGTGAAAAACATACAAATTTCTAACCTCATGGATCTTTCTGGCTATTGGACAATGCAGACAGTACACGTAACTGTAGAGGATTGGTGTTGTGGGGGCCTATAGGAGGGGGCTTAGCTCACAGGGGGTGTTGGTGGTGGTCAGGAAAGGCGTATGGAAGAAGCGGTTCCTTACACTGAGTCGAGAAGAGTGACAGGATGAGCTGGGATGCAGGGGATATGGGATGGGGAGGAAAGGGTTGAGTTTCTAAATCCAGGGGGAAGCATGGACAAAGGTCCTGAGGTAGGAAGGGGCCTGGGGGGTGGGGGGAGGAAGTCCACGTGTCTGCAGAGCAGTGTGAGGAGCAATGAAGCCCGAGGGGAGGCAGAGGCCAGATTATGCTCCCTTTGTTGGCCAGGTCAAGGGATTTAGACTTTCTCCTGTGAGCAAATGGAACAATGGAAGGATTCGAACAGGAGGGATGGACCCAGTGTCTCCAAAGAGTAGATACTCCACATGTTACAAAATGACGTGAGGAAAGGGACTGACTCTGGAAGTGAGACAGTTCTTTCAGAATGTTGGACTTCGGGGAAAACAATGTGGTTTGGCAGCAGTAGGGCAGTCTAGAAGGTCTTTGATGGAAATGGATGCTAGATAAATATCCTTATTCCATATAGAGATCATACAGATTTATTTCATTTCTATTGACTATACAGGGTTCTGTTGTATCAGTGTAGTCATCCCCCTGTTGATGGATATCTAGGTTAGATCCATTGATTATAATTATTATATACAACGTTATTGAAACTTCCTTGTGGAAATCTTGGGTCATGAATGTGAGGGATATAAAATTTTTAATTGAATTTATTGGGGTGACATTGGCTAATAAAATTGTATTGGTTTCAGGTGTACAATTTTATAATACATCATCTACGTATTGGACTGTGTGTGCACCAGGCCAGTTTCTAGTTAAGGTCAGGAGTATTTCCTGTTGGATTTCTTCCCTGTTGGGTTTCATTAGCTCAACAGGAAAGTTTTCATCGTGAGGTTTCCACACATTTGCTACCTCCAGTGTCTTTGTCTCCTGCAGACCAGGCTGGGTCAAGATGGCGTCTGTGTTTCGAAGTGAGGAGATGTGTTTGTCACAACTTTTTCTTCAGGTAGAGGCTGCGTATTGCTGTGTTGCGGAGCTTGGAGAGCTTGGATTGGTTCAGTTTAAAGATGTAAGTACTGCCCTCGCTGGTTTGGCTCAGTGGCTAGAGCATCAGCCTGCAGACTGAAGGGTCCCGGGTTTGATTCCAGTCAAGGGCCCATGCCCAGGTTGTGGGCTCAATTCCAGTGCTGGGTGTGCAACAAGCAGCCGATCAATGATTTTCTCCCATCATTGATGTTTCTATCTCTTTAAATTAAAACAACAACAACATAAACAAACAAAAATGTAAGGACTGCATTCTTTGGAGGCCAGAGGAAGGTGGAGTGGGTGTTGACAACTCTTTCATGCCACTTCTTGGTAGTGACCAAAGTGCAGGAAGCAGAGCCCCGAGCTGGAATAGATGGGATTCTGTGGTTTTAGTCCTCTGTCTAGGTCTAGGATTAGCGATAACATTGGGCAGGTGACTTGCTAACATGACCTCTCTTCTTTCACTGTATTTCCGCTATAGGAATGTTTTGGAGCTCTAATGCAATCACTACAAGTTAGATGCATCATATTTTATTTTATGTGTAGCAACTTCAGAGCATTGGATATATCCAATTGCATGTGGATTACCAAACCTTGTTCTGAGGAGAATTCTTCCTGACTTGTCTGTCCCAGGACAAAGTATTCTGGAGTCTACAGTCTCCTAGAGTGACATTCTAGGACTACTGCCTCGAGTTGATGTTGGGTATCAATTCCAAGAGGCAGTTTAGATCCTCCTCAAGCCATTTTGAATCCAATTTAGAATACTGGTCTCTACTCTACTTCCTCACCAAGGTCAAGATCAATACTAAGCTCCTGAATGGAAGGATTGGCTTGTTTGCATCCCTAGTCCCTAGCATATGAGCCACTTCCTCACTAACATTTTTTTGGGGCTGAGCTGAGGGTCACCAGCCCAAGTCCATGATACATTGCCTGGGGCCACGCAGTTTTCAAGGTCCAGTCATAGTCACGGCTCCATTGAGGATTTGAAGGCTCGTTTGGATAATTGTATCTAAAGTAAGGAAACCTTAACTGTGGGAGGACTTTGCTTCTCTTAGAAGAGTAAGAAGGCCAGAGCTGAGGCATTTGGGGATTGAGTGTAGGAACATCAGGGTGTGTTTTGCCTGTAATATCTTTTTTAAAAAAATATATATTTTATTGATTTTTTACAGAGAGGAAGGGAGAAGAATAGAGAGTTAGAAACATCGATGAGAGCCTGCAACCAAGATACATCCCCTTGACCAGAATCAAACCTGGGACCCTTCAGTCCACAGGCTGATGCTCTATCCACTGAGCCAAACTGGTTAGGGCTTGCCTATAGTATCTGTCCTGTGTATGGAAATATATATTTCGAAGACAATTTTAGTGACATCCTCCAGCATTTAAAAAATATAATAAAATAGCCAAAGGGAGTATGATGGCATCTGTTGCTACTAATGCGTGCCCGTGTGGTGTTTTCCCTTTTCTAGTTAAATGTGGATGTGAACAGCTTCCAAAGGAAATTTGTGAACGAAGTCAGAAGGTGTGAGTCAATGGAGAGGATCCTCCGTAAGCCAATTTTCTGCCTACTCTCTAGTGGGGAGGTAAATGGCGTGCAGGTCTTGATTAACAAACGTGTCCTATTTGTAGTACTTTTCAAAGTGATCTGGAGGCAGGGTGGGGGAGGTTAGAGGTGCTGCTGGCAGGTCCCCGGGGCAATTCAGGTGACTGAGTAGCCTAAAGCCATTGTCCTGCTTGATCCCATTTCTTTGATATGAGAATATATAATCACCTTGGGCTTTCTCTTGGGGTTTCTTCACTCAGGTTTTCTGGAAGATGAGATAAAAAATGAGATTGAGGTTCAGTTGCTGGAGAAGTCCCCACCAACCCCGCTCCCTCGGGATATGATTACTCTGGAGGTAGGTTCTCCCCCTACTTTGCCGAGGACAGTCGGGAGCTCGGAGAGCCACTCATGGATCCATTACCCAGTTGCTGAAGGCGTGGGGTGGATATTTGTATGTGGTTTCCCACTTATCAGTGTTACTTCTCCAGGAAAATTCCATTGTGCCATTTTTAGAGTCACTGTTCCCCATCCAGGAGAGAGCTTTTTTCCTCTTCCCCGAGAAGCCCTACAGAAGCTCACCCCTTTTTGGAGAATCGTTTTCTTTGTGGGCAAATGATTCTTGTAGGCAGCAAAGTCTTATCTATAGGGTGCCACTGAACAGGCCTTATGCTGTTTCCATGTCTTGGCTATTGAAAGCAATTCTGCAGTTAACATGAGGAAGCAGATATTTTTTTGAGATAATAACTTCATTTACTTTCAACAAATAACCCAGAAGTGGAATTCCTCGATGCAGGGGGCTGTTTCCTCATTATCTGGTGGGAAGCAGCTGATGCATTGATTTCAGTCTGGGCTGAGGCCTCTCAGACTGGTTTCTGAGATTGTGTGAGAGGATGGCAGTTTTCTTTAGTCAGGGACGGTATGGCTGGGGGGGGGGGCCCTCCCTCGTTCTCCCCCCTCTCTGCTCCCTTTATAAAACACTGAGTCCCACCTGGCCTCGGTGGCTCAGTGATTGAGGATTGACCTATGAACCAGGAGGTCATGGTTCAATTCCTAGTCAGGGCATATGCTGTATTCTCTCTCATCATTGATGTTTCTATCTCTCTCTCCCTCTCCTTTCCCCTCTCAGATTAATAAAGATATATATTTAAAAATATAAGCCCTCTAGGAACTTCTAGCGCAGATGGAGGGGGAAGCAGGGGTAAGGTGGTGGGAGAAGATGTCAAAGGATGGCAGAGCCAGATCATGCAAGACCCTGTTGAGAAAATAAAAAATAAAAAATGCAGTTTTGAATCCTCAGAGGAAGAAGGACTCACTAAGGGAGGCGGGCGGGTAGGTGAGGTTTCACTGAGCTTTATCTCTGGCTCGATTTGTCTTTATTGTCTTTGAAGATAACTTAAAAGTCTTGACATTTTTGTAATCCTCGGTAGTATACATCTATATACTCTAACAGAGATATGAGACTGGCATCTCCCCTAGAAAATATTTTAGGTGTTGTCATATTAAAATCTGGATATTCTGGGGAAATAGCTTTTAATCAAAAAACTATGAATAGGGTCTCTGTAAAATCATCTCCAATTTCAGTGTTATCACTTGTCTCCTAAGACCAGCCCTGTTCATTAACAGCTCCCCAACCACCACCCTCCCCTTCACCTTCTCTATCACCTAGACCTTTCTTGGGAACTGTGAGATGTCATCCTGGCTGCCCTGATCTTGTGTCTGAGTTTTGACAGAAGTTTGTCCTTTGGATGCTCATTTTGGAAGGGAAATTGTTCTTTTCTTTGTTTTTTGTCTTTTCACCTTCCATGCCTATGCTTCTCTGTCCCCTTCTTACACTTGCTTATCCCTGGCTTTCTACACTCCAGCCCATAACTGGTATTTGTTGGTTGTTGTTGTTGGTGGTGGTGGTGGGGGGGGGGGGTGACTCTAGGTTTCTCTTTTTATATTTTGTTATTATTACAGTGTGTTTGGGCAGAAGGAATTCTCAACATGTAAATTCACTTCAGCTTCCCTCTTTAGTGTTTTATTATTATTATTCTGAGGATACTTTTCCAATGGTTTTTGGAGAGAGTGGAAGGGAGAGGGAGAGACAAAGAGAGAGAAACATCTATGTGAGAGAAACACATTGATTGGTTGCCTCCCACATGCGCCCCAACCAGGGTGGGGAATTGAGCCTGCAACCGAGGTATGTGCCCTTGACCGGAATCGAACCCAGGACCCTTCAGTCCACCGACCAACGCTCTATCCACTGAGCCAACTGGCTAGGGCCCCTCTTTAGTGTTTTTTTAAAAATGTATTTTATTGATTTTTTACAGAGAGGGATAGAGAGCTAGAAACATAGATGAGAGAGAAACATCAATCAGCCGCCTCCTGCACACCCCCTACTGGGGATGTGCCTGCAACCAAGGTACATGCCCTTGACCAGAATTGAACCTGGGACCCTTGAGTCCGCAGGCTGGTGCTCTATCTACTGAGCCAAACCAGTTTCGGCGCCCTCTTTAGTGTTTTAAATGGGGAAGAGACATGTAATTTGCCAAAATGCCTTGACTTCTCCATGAAGCTGCCTTTTTACTCCCCTAGAGTGTTTTTTAACCCTCCCCACAATGATGGAACTCAAGAGTGTGTGACTGTGGCTCTGGCATATAGCTCTACCATCACACCGAATTAACGACTGCACGGGCCCCTTCAAGCTCACTATGATGCCCTGAATATTTTTTTTTCTATTTATTTATCTGTGTGGTTAATGTACAGTAAATGTCATAGTGCTTTCTGCCTGGACTACCGTTTTTCTCATTATTTATAGACTGTTCTAGAAAAACTTGAAGGAGAGTTACAGGAAGCCAACCAGAACCATCAGGCATTGAAGAAAAGCTTCCTAGAACTGACTGAACTCAAGTATCTCCTGAAGAAAACCCAGGACTTTTTTGAGGTCATTATTTGGGGACTATTTAAAGCCCTCCTTCCCATCCCTCCCCCCAGCCTCAAATTTCTATTTTGAAAGCTGGCTGGTTTGGAATACTAACAAAGCACTGTTTCTGTCCCAAGGCTAGGCCATTGGTGAGCAGGGAGTGTTCTGGGCACAATAACTGTGGAGCTGGTTGAATTAAATGGCAACATACTATGATGCTCATTAAAAAGTATGTGCCCCAAATGGCCAGGACAGAAGTGTAAGTCAGAACAAAGCAGAACAGTTCGTTTGAGCAGATTTGGGATTTGGGTAGGAAGAGATTGGGGAAGCTTTTTGATGTGGCATGGAGCGCTCTACTTTTTGAATTCTGTTAACTATTTGTAGAAAATTAAAGCTTCCTTAGAAATAGAATAAACTTTGAGGTGTGGGGAGCTTTTAAGGTTATTTAAATACATTTCAATGAAAATATTGATCATTTAACTTTCAGACGGAAACCAACTTACCTGATGATTTCTTTACTGAAGACACTTCGGGTCTCCTGGAGTTAAGAGCTATGCCTGCATACATGGCCGGAAAGCTGGGGTTAGTGTAACTGTTCTGAAAGTTATGTGGAAATGGGTCCTCTGTTGGTAGCTCAATGCCCAGCGTGTGATGGGTTTCCCTGAGTGTTTGAATGAATGAATAGATGAATGAATGAACAAACAAATAACCACTGGAATGAGCCCAAAGAGTGCAATGTTTGTATTGTCCCCACATAGAAAAGATGTGGGGATAATCATTTTTAAATTTTTATTTAATTTATTTTTTAATTGATTTTGGAGAAACAGAGAAAGAAAAAAGAAACATCTATTTTTGTTCCACATATCTATGCATTCATTGGTTGATTCCTTTTTTCCCTAGAGAATTTATTTATTTATTTATCGTTGTTTAAAGTTTTACGTATGTCTCCTTTCCCGCCACATTGGACCACCCCTGCTACTCCCACCCCTGAGGGTATGCCCCCACCGCTCCAGTGTCTCATTGGTTGATTCTTGTATGTGCCCTGACTAGGGATTGAACCTGAAACCTTGGCATATCGGGATGATGCTCTAACCTACTGAGATACCCAGCTAGGATGGGAATAATAATTTTGATGGGTTTTCTTAACTGTTCCCTGGCTTTGGGACAAGGCTTGTAAGATACATGTTTTTTTCTTTAACTTTGGAATATTGATTTGATATAAAATAGATTTGAACTTCGAAGTTTGAAGTGTAATTAGAATTGGGATAGTTATACAATCAAGTCATTCACAAGTAGTGGTGATACAATGTGGTTATGCCCATCAGAATGGTGGGATTTTACACAGTGGAAAGTAAAATCGATGAATTGATCAAAGTTTTACAATTCTAGTTTTTTATTCAATAGATACCGGAGGGCCTGCTATTTGGGTAGTAAGCATTGAACTAGAAATAGAAAGAAAAGATATTTATTGAAAATGTTTGATCTGAAAGTAATACAGACCAATGTACATTAAAAATAATAGACGTGTAAGACGTAACCATCTTAAGGTTAAAGTGTAGAGTTTGGGTCAGAAATTATCTAGATGCCTGGATGATGGTAAAAATAAAGATGTATACAAATCCATGTGTATGTTTCCCTCTTAGTACATTATTTGTAAGAATACAGAGACCATTGTTGAGTATTTTGAACATCTACAATGCTATAATGAATGGTCATACTTTTAATTGCAAATAATTGAATACATACTATTGGGATGGTTAAGGAAACCTTACCATGTCCAAGAAAACAGGCAGTCACAAGGGACTTGAGGTAAATTAGGGCAGGGATGCGGAGTGCCAGGCAGGGCTATGTCATCATGTCCTGCTTGGAGGGAGGTGGTCCTTCAATGGCTTCACATCTTCATGTCTCCAGGAGTCTTCTCCCTGCACCCCACTCCCCGTTCTTCAGTAATGTGTCCTCTTCTGACTGTTGACACCAGGTTCACGGCTGGTGTGATAAACAGGGAGAGGATGGCTTCCTTTGAGAGGCTGCTGTGGCGAGTTTGCCGAGGAAACATCTACTTGAAGTTCAGTGAGATGGACACAGTTCTGGAGGATCCCGTCACAGTAGGTATCTCAGGCTGCAGATAACTTCCTCCTAAATTCCCCGTAGCGCTCGCCAGAGGGCTTGTGTTCCTGCAAACACCGAGTCTTTGGTTCTGTGAAGCCAGTATCTATTCCCTTGCTTTCTCTTTTCTTTTTTTCTACCTTGGAAAGGCCAAGAACTGATTCTTACTAACACCGCATTCCTTCAAGAAATTTAGCTATACTAGTTTCTCGAAACTTAGCTATACTTCTTCCACACTAGGCAGCTGTGCCTTTTTTGTTGTTGTTGTCATCATGATTTAAAAAAATTGGTTTTAGAGAGAGCTGAAGGGAAAGAGAAAGAGAGAGAGAGAGAGAGAGAGAGAAACATCAATTTGTTGGTCCACTTATTTATGCATTCATTGGTTGCGTCCCGTATGTGCCCTGACCAGAGATAGAACCTGCAACCTTGGTGTATTGGGATGATGCTCTAACCAGTTGAGCTACCCAGCCAGGCTGTCTCTTAATCACAAAGAACTAAACTGAGTTAGGTCAGTGTGCACAAGAGCATAAGAATGAATGACTTGGGGGCCTGGCTGATGTTGCTATGTGATTCGAGTGACAGCCCACAGATGGAAGTGTTGTAGGTTTGATTCCTGGTCAAGGGTGGGTACCTGGGGTGCAGGTCCAATCCCCCGACATCGTCATGCATGTGGATTTTTATTTTCTTTTGAATTGCTTCCAGGATAGGAATTCAAGGAAATAGGGTTGCTGGCTTAACGGGTTGTGGGCATTTTTGTGACATTGGCTGGGACCTGACAGATGGTTTCTCAAGCGGGGAGGGGGGCGGGTTGTACCTGATTCCAGTGCCCCAAGTGGTATGTGACAAGTTCATTGGATTTATTGCAACTTTTCCAACAATGGGCTCCATAATTTTACCTTGACTAGCCTCCACCCCAAATGAAATAAGAGCAAAAGAGCACATTTCTTTGCTTAAAGTAACAGTTTCATATATGCTTATGAAATATATATACTCCCTTTCTTGTGAACTGTCAAACTTGGACTTTTAAGATGCATCTTAGGCAGGCGGTTGCGGCTTGGTTAGCCATAGCCAAAATTAGGGCTCCAGACCTTCATGGCAAGAAGGACAAGTTGCTCAAACAGCTGGACCGCCTGAAGGTGGAGCTGTCCCAGCTGCGCGGAGCCAAAGGGACAGGCGGCGCTGCTTCCAAGCTTCCTAAGACCCGAGTTGTTCACAGATCTGTCGCCCGCGTTCTTACCGTCATTAACCGGACTCAGAAAGACAACCCGAGGAGATTCTACAAGCGCAAGAAGCACAAGCCCCTGGGTCTGTGGCCCAAGAAAGCACAGACCATGTGCCACGGCTCAGCACATGAAGGGAACCTGACGGCCAAGAAGCAGCCGCGGAAGGAGCGGCTGTACCCTCTGAGCAAGCCTGCAGTCCAGGCCTGAGCATTGCGGCGTCAGTAAAGCACAAACTGGCTGAGGTTGCTTTGTGTTTGCAGTAATTTCCGCTAACCTTGCTGGAGAGACCAGCTGGTGAGGCGAAGGTGTCTGATGGATTTGGGCAGGCCTGCCAGTTGCTGTTTAAACCTGGTGTGGGTCCCTGGCAGTCCTGGCTGCAAGGATCTGTGGGTGCTCTGGTATGGTGACTTTGGGCCTGCAGCGTGGAACTGCCCTGACTATCCTTTCTGCCAGCACCATGCACCCTGGGCAGGGAGAGGCAGGGACTTGAGTTCTGAGAGCCATGTGTGGCCATGTTATATTGAGAGGCCCTGGGGGTTTGATCATGCAGTGGATTTGGCGTCTTGCCTAATCAGCAGCTCCAGACACCACTAAAGTTGCCCATCCGGGGTGAAGGTGCAAGTGTGGGCCACATCCAGGCTCCCTGCCAAAAATACGTCGTTGGGGTCTGAGGATGCAATATCTGCCCATGCCGGCTTCCTGGTACACCCTCCACTGTGTCCTTGGATGCTAACGCCATGGGCCTTACCCGCAGGGTTTCAATGCACTTTCCTGTGTTGCAGTCCCAGGCTTTGATCTGCACATAAAAACAAGCAGAAAGGCAAAAGAAAAGATGCATTTTAATCAATGTTCGTATGGATGCACAGTGAGTAACTGTGAATCCCACCTTAGACACGGCTTTACCTTAGTTAAATATCAAGCACTCACTCGCCCCTGAATTGTCTGTGTGTGAGTTAATCCTGGGGAGCTAGGTCAGCTCTTTTCATTTTAAGCCTTGCAAGTATCCTGGTGACCCTCTTCTGGATGTTTCCTTGTTTATTAATGCATCTCTTTAAGGAGAGGGCTCAGAGCTGAGTACAAGGCCCAGCTGTGATCCAACTAGTGTAGCTGATAGTGGAACTCTGTGTCCCCTTAAGACTGCGCTGGCCTCCCTGCTGGCCCCGTACAGCCTGCCTCAGTGGCCTTGCCCTCAACCGTAATGAATTATAAACTTGGACCAACTGGGAGAAATGGAAGTTTTTCCATTTTAAATTTATAAATATTTTAAAACCTAAAAACAGAACTTGACATTTTTATTATAATGTAACCAGAAAGAAAAGCTAAAATTTCCCCCTCGTTCTGATTTTCCAGAAAGAAGAAGTGAAAAAGAACATGTTCATCATATTTTATCAAGGCGAGCAGCTCAGGCAGAAGATCAGGAAGATCTGTGAGGGGTAAGGGGGACGGGCAGTGGCTCCTTCACCAGCAGCGGGGGGCAGGGTGAGGCCGGTGCGAAAGGCACCAGGGGCCTCTGAGGTCCGTTTAGGGATTTAGAATAACTTGCCCACATTTGACAAGAGAGTGTGAAGAATGTAACTGACCCTTAATAGCTGTGGAAATAGGAACAGAAAGTCCTTAAAGGGACAAAATTTAAAGGTAACTAAAAATGGACCTTTAACCATTGCAGTTTACCTCTGCTCACAGGCAAACCACAGGCTAAGCTGTTTCTAACGCTACAGAATCATCTCATATCAAGCCTCTTAGAAGCAGAAATTACTCAGTAAAGAAGAACATTAATGCATTAATAGATTTGGGTTGGGGGAGAAAAGGGGCAAGTTAAGCTTGTAGTCTTGTTTATGTAACAGTTCACAGGCTTTATGGTTTGAAAGAAGCTCATTCCTATAGTATGAGCCATGTGTTGGGAACCCCCTTATAATGGGGTTCATTGATAGATGGCCACGGAGAGGGTTAGTCTAGGAAAAGGTGTTGCTTCAAAGCCAGCAAATAGTGACTTAGCAGAAGAGGGTGTGTAGAATGCTTTGGAGCGATAACCACGTGTCCCTTTGGAATGCATTAAACACAGGTTTCGGGCCACCATTTACCCCTGCCCAGAGCCTGCGGTGGAGCGCAAGGAGATGCTGACCGGTATCAACACGAGGCTGGAAGATTTAGTCACCGTGAGTGAGGGCTTCAGGCATGTGTTCTGAGGGCCACTGCGGCTGGGCTACCTCTGCCATTGCCGAATCAGTCCTGTCCTTTGGGGCCCTTGCTGGACAGCTGGCTGGGATGCTTGCTATGCTCTTGCAACTCCTGGTGCAGAAGATTTCATAATTATGAGGCTGTTTCATAGGCTAGAGGTGATGACTCTTCATGTCAGTAATATTTTGCCTGGAGTTAGAACTGACCACAGCCCAGCCTCATCTATGATACAACCAACTAGCCAATGAAGTCCAACAGCCAGCCTGTCCGATTCTTTTTCTGCGGAATTGCCCAGTTGTTGTAAAGTCTGTCGTCACCCAGAGTGGCGCTCAGCGCTTACATGATTAGAATGCTTTCTTTAATACGCTTTGAAAGTTATCACTAAGAGCAGCTGATCCCACAGCATATTGTAAGTTCTGCATCGGTGCTGCCCAACAGGACTTCTGTGGTGGGGGAAATATTATATATATAACCCGCAGGAGCCAAGCACCAATGCGACCTTGGAGCTCTTAGAATGTGGCGAGTGATTTAAATTCTTGTGGCTCCATGTGGCTGATGTATTGGTCAGCACAGTTCCAAATCCTCAATCCTGTCCTTAGACATTGGTTGTGTGTGTATTTCCAAACTCTCAGGCTAACAGACATCTTCACCCTCCTAGAAAAATCTCTTGGTGTGTCGATGCGTCATCCCAGTCTCTGCTTCCATCATACAGGTGCTCTTCTCTGTGTACCCCATTGTCCAAATTTCTTACAAGGACACCAGTCATATACAGTAGGCCCACCCTACTCAGGTATGACCTCATCTTAACTGGATTGCATCTGCAAAGACCATTTCCAAATAAGATCGCCTTTACAGTTACCAGGAATTAGGACTTGAACATATATTTTGGGGAGACAGGATTCAACAATAACAATAGTACTGGAAGGAATTTATACGAAAAGGAAGCATTCTGCCTAACGGTTTTAACCTCTAGTAGGGGAGATACACTGCTCATGAGAGGTAAGGCCAGGAGAGAGCCACAGAGGAGGGAGTCCAGAGCAAAGGAAGCCACTGTGGCTGATGAACCCCCATTTCTGCCACATTGCCAGACATTTCATGAGTGTCCCTTGTTTTTCTGTGTTGTTTTTTGCCTAGGTTATAACACAAACAGAATCTCACCGTCAGAGCCTCCTGCAGGAAGCGGCTGCCAACTGGCACTCCTGGGTGGTCAAGGTGCAGAAGATGAAGGCCATTTATCATATCCTGAACATGTGCAACATCGATGTCACCCAGCAGTGCATCATCGCTGAGATCTGGTTCCCGGTGGCAGACACCGGGCGCATCAAAAAGGCGTTGGAGCAAGGCATGGTGAGTGGCAGGCGGAGCAGGGAAGGGGAAAGATGAGTCACGTCCAGCCTCGTCAGCCCCCTCCGGGCACTGAGGGGTTGTCAGCCTCCTGAGTCACGTGAACTTCACAAGTGACTTGCTGGTAGGATTGTCACTTTCATCTTTAGGAGAAATGCCCTTTTACTGTGCCAGTCACCATGTTCATTATGACTGTGGATCTCACAGTTCAGTGTGACTGTGGATACCATCCTCTACCTCATAACGGTCACAGTCTCCCTGGACAGACAGTAACCAGGCTCCTGTAAGAACAGCCAGTGGGAGTAGAAGGCTCCCTACATGCTAGTTCTCACAGCGCTCACCATTCATCTCTCTAATGTTCACAGTGCACCAGGAGCAGATGTAGGTCTGTGCTGTCACAAGGCCCTGCTCTGATAGACTTCCGAGAAAGGGAGACAGGCATTCAGCATGCCCATCATTAGTGTGATTTCAGGCTGTGATCCATGGTGGGCAGAAGTGAGGCAGGGGGTGGTGAGGGGTGGGGTGAGGAGTGGAGGCTGTTCTTATCACCCAGTCCCCCTATTGGTGAAGAAGGGACCCTCTACCCTAAAGAGTCCCAGGTGGCCAAACACAGGACACCTGGCACTGGACAGCTGAGATCGGCAGCAGTTTACTAGTCACATATGCTTGTAGCCTGGGTGGACACCACGTGCCACACAGGGCCACGTGGAGGCTGCACTTGGGACCGGTACCTGGAAGCAGAGTGAGCCAGCAGGGGCTGTGGGAGGCAGGCTCTGTAGTGACAACAGGGTCGGGTGACCCCTGGTTTCCATGGGAGGGTGTGATTAGCTTGTTTGAATAATTTTCTGGGAAGTGGAACCCATTAGGTTGACTACTAGGCACTGGTCTGGTCTGGCTGAGAGGACAGTGGTGCTTGCCTGCTAAGTGGGTAGCATATCTGGTGAGACCAGAGGAACTCATGGCTTGACCTTTGGGGCCCTGTGAGATACAACGATGTCAAGGCAGTACTTGAACTTTGAGGCATTACAGTGCTGTGATAGGGCTGCTCTGGGCAGGCCCTCTGGAGGCTGGCATTGGAGCAGACTTCCCTAAATGCCATGGGAAGACGAGTGGGTGCGAGAAAGAGCTTTCAGGCTGAGGGATCCAAAGGTCAAGGCCTTGAGGTGGGGCGGGACTAAGAGATAGGAGCTGTCTTTATCCCCTTTATACAGATAAGGAAACTGAGGCAGATAGAGTGGAAGTAACTTGGCTGTGATCCTGTAGGCAGG
The DNA here is from genome assembly GCA_026230045.1 of Corynorhinus townsendii. Taxonomy (NCBI): domain Eukaryota; kingdom Metazoa; phylum Chordata; class Mammalia; order Chiroptera; family Vespertilionidae; genus Corynorhinus; species Corynorhinus townsendii. The sequence goes on along the minus strand of JAPDVU010000004.1, from coordinate 130,562,983 downwards.
AGGCAGGATTTGAATGTCCTCACATGATGGTCCAGTAACTCCCCAAATGGGGCACTTGCAAAGAGTGTTTCACCCAGTCTGGGAAGGGCAGGGGGCTCCCTGGAGGAAGTGATGCATGAGCTGGACTGTGGACGCATGGTCAGAAGAGAGGTGGGAGGAGTGTGCGGTGCAGGCCCACCTGTAGACCAGTGGCTGGAGACAGGGTGCAGCAGCTTAAGGAATGGAAGAAGGTCAGGGAGAGGCTGCAGGGCCGTTCCTGAATGACCACATGGCGGTGTAAGTGAGTTGATTTTATTCCTGTGCTGGGTGACATGATCCAGTTTGCATTTTAGAAACACGTGGCTGTAGTGTGGAGAAGACCGTCAAGCCTTCGGGGAGGAGTTGTCCTAATGCAAGGATTTCACTGAACAATGTGCTCTGTAATCACAAAGGTGTCAAACTGCTACAAGGCTGCTGCTTATGGCTATTTCTACAGTTTCTTCATCCTCCGAAATAATCAAAGTATTTCCCCAGATAGGAGTAGAAGGCTCTATGCTGGTAGGAGATGAGGAGACAAGTGTAGGAGGATAGCTATTATCACCAATGAGCAAAAAATACTTAGGTTACACTGTTATGTCTGCTGCTGGAGGACATGTTAGAAAAAAAGGAAGAAGCCACAGTCCTTGACCTCAAGGAGGTCATAATCGCACACATGAAAACATCTACATATATAAAAGCCTAATATGCGAATTGTCCCCTCGGGAGTTCAGCAGGGAGACTGGGAGTTCAATCACTTGCTATGACACGCGCTAACCACCAGGGGGCAGTATGGAATGAAGGGAGGCCCTGGCTGGCAGCCAGAAGGTCCCAATTGGCCGTGATCGCCAGCCAGGCCTGGGACCCTACATGTGCATGAATTTCGTGCACCAAGCCTCTAGTATATAATCATAGAGTAAGGAACTCCTCTGCTTGCATGTAAGCTTGGGAAAGTTACTTAACCTCTCTAAACCTTAGTTTCCTCATCTCTAAAATGGGGTGTTGTTAGGAGGACTGACGAGCACTCACTTAGCTCGTGCTCAGCCCCACTGGGTGTGTGCAGGTGGTAAGTGCTGTTGGAGTTTGGAGTGACCAGAAGGCTCCTGGGAGGTGAGCTTAGAGAGTGGTTCCTACTTGGGTAAGTGAACAAGGGAGGTGGCTACTGTGGAGTTGGGTGATTTCCACGGAGAAGCAGTAGGGGTGAAGGTGTGAATGGAGGATTAAGTCAGCAATGTAAAGAAGTCTTGATTACAAGGCTAAAGAGTTCTGGCTTTATTCTTTAGGTAAGAGGAAGCCTTTGAAGATTTTTGAGCAGGAAGGTAACATGACTAAAGTAGTGCTTTTTGTTTGTTTTGTTTTATTAAAAGAAGGATTATGCAGTCTGGAGTGTAAGATAAATGGGAGGGAAAGAGATGAAGGAAGATGGGGAGGCTGGGGCTTGGCTGGTGGCTGTGAGAATGGGAGGGAGAGGGATTGGAAAGGGACAATTAGCAAGATCTGGAGATTGGTTGACTACATCAGGAGAAGGGAGAAGTCTGTGGATTCCAAAGTTTCAAGAATTTGGAGAATGGAGACTGTCAAAGGAATAGCCTGGCTTTAGGGCAAGCTGATGATTCCAGTTCTAGGCTCCTGGATTATGTGGGGTTGCTGAGACATGAGAGTTTGCAGGCAATGAAAAGAGAATCGACATTTTCAAGTGGGTCAAGGCCACTTGAAAAATTGAAAGAGAATTCGTAAAGTGATTGAGCTCTTGGGGGAGTAAGTGGAGAGAAAGGAAGAGGAGAGCCAGCCCCAGAACCGAGGCGTAAATATGCATTTCAGGAGCAGGAGTCTGCGAATTGCCAGAGAAGCAGGAGGAATTCTACTCTCTTGACAGCCCTCCTGTCAGATAAGTTAGATAAGTATTAGGAAGGTTTTCATTTTATGGAAGAGATCATGAGTCTCAAAGAGGTCAAGAGATCATCCCACATTCACCCAGTAAGTGATGGCAAGAGTTGTCCTGTGATCCATGTGCTGGTACCCAGCCCAAGGCTCTCCTCCTTACATTTTTGTCACATGTTCTTTCTTGCAGGAACTAAGTGGCTCCTCCATGGCCCCTATCTTGACAACAGTGCAATCTAAAACAGCTCCTCCCACGTTTAACAGGACCAATAAATTCACTGCTGGCTTCCAGAATATTGTAGATGCATATGGTATAGGCAATTACCGGGAGATAAACCCAGGTAAGGTGTCTGATATGTTGCATGCCTGAGCAGCTTGAAAATGAAAATTGGGTACGATTTACCCCAAGGTAGCAACCTAGGAGGTGAATTACTTAAAACTGTGATTTTCCTAAAATCGTATTTGTTTTTTTAATGCTCTGCATTGTTTTCTGTAAAGGTGATTAGTGAAAGATTTGTTCCTTGTCAAGATTTCACCTGTTCTCCCTTAAACTGTAGCCTTATCAGGCAGCCAAATTCAGTTCTTGTTTGTTTAACAATTCAACGAGGGTCATCTCTAGGCATCTTCACACTCTCATAGCTGTGTGGGAGAGATGGGAACACACAGAACTTGGAGTCAGAAGCCTGGGTTCCTAGTGACATAAACTGTGATGTTGGTGGCCTGGTTTGTAAAATAAAGGGGTAGACACATGCCTGTTAGCCAAGCAGTGCATGATGCTGTTCTTGTCTAGCCTGTGTCCCAATCTAATCTGTGAACCATAATGCAGGGCCCCATAGTGAGTAACTGCTGGAGGTCTGTGGTACATGTGAATGGTGGAGAAACAAGCAGAAGACGGTAGTGGAAAGAGAATAAAAAGCACGTAGAAAGTGGATTTTAAATCCCATGAAACTTTGTGATCTTGGGCAAGTCACTTAACCGCTCCAAAACTCAGCTCGTCTATAACATAGGGAATAATAGTATTTATCCACTGATGAGCTCATGTATGTGGGAGCCAAGCAGGTGTCAGGGGTGTGAATACTGAGAGGTGACAGAATCAGAAAGACCCAAGGGAGCCAGCCTCTCACAAGGAGCATGATAGATCTTTAGTCGGGAGCCCAAAGGACTGTTGGGAAGACTCAGGCTGTTGTGGTTCTCACCTCTGCAGCTCCCTATACCATCATCACATTCCCCTTCCTGTTTGCTGTGATGTTTGGAGACTGTGGTCATGGAACCGTGATGCTCCTGGCAGCTCTTTGGATGGTCCATAATGAGAGACGCTTGCTCGCCCAGAAGACGGATAATGAGGTGGGCGCCCATCAAATGTCTCATTTCCTCAAGAACATTAAAGTGTGTATGTTGTTTTTGCCATAGGAATAGCATGTTCTTACGAAAGGTAAGGGCCCAAACTCAGCATAAACACTAGGCCTCCTCTGAGCTTGTCAGGTTAGCATGTGGTCCCTTTTCATCCACAGTCCTTTGGATGGTTTGGTGTAGTTCCTTTTAGCATTTTCGTTATTTTTTGTGCATTGTTTGGCAAGGCATTGATCTTTCCTTTCCTTTTTTTTTTTTTTTGCTAATATTGATTTTTTTCTTTGATTATAAAAGCAACATATATTCATTGGGAAAATACAGCCATCTACTTAGAAAAAAAATTACAATGAGTATTTCTGTATTATCTTTCTAGTTTCCTTTCCGTGCTTATACAAAAATATATAATTTTAGAAATTGGCGTCAAATAGTGCATATTAATCTGTAGCCTCCTTTTTTTTCACTTAAAATAGCACAAATAGTTTTTAATGCAGAGCCCTTTCCCCACAAGCCCATGCTCAGGGTTCTTGTGAAACACAGACATCCCGAATACCATGTCTTCACTTTGACACTTGAAGTTTCTAGACCTTTCATGAAGTTCCCTCACAGAGCAATGTGAAGGTTGAGACAACTCAAGAGTTGCATTGTTTCAAAGTTAATCAGCTGATGTCACTTTGTGGCCAGTGGTATTGCACTTTACAAAGTGCAAACATGCCTTTAGCTATGTTCTGAATTTTAAGACTATCTGCAATCTATTTTTTACAGGTTGATTTAACTAGAGCTAGTTCAGTGATGTCAGAGTGAGTTAATCATAAGCAAGGTTAGTGATAAATTGACCTATGACTAATACAGTTTTCATGACAAGCATTTTATTTAGAGAAAGAGGAAGGGAGAGAGAAAAAGAGTGAAAGAAACATTGATTTGTTGTTCCACTTATTTATGCATTCTTTGGTTGATTCTTGTATGTGCCCTGACCTGGGATTGAACCCACAACCTTGTCATATCGGGATGACACTCTAACCAACTGAGCAACCCGGCCAGGCTCATGACAAGCATTTTAATAGATGCAGTTTCCTGTAATAAATATTTGAAGTCTCCAAGTCCCACTCAGCGGTTCTGATGGTTGTTGCACATCCTGCAGTATTGGAAGAAAGCACTTTCTCTTCTTAGTGGCTGTACTTACAAACTCAACTTTTAATGGAGACCCCCCCAAGTGAGTACAGATTTGACTTGCAGTACAATTTAGCAGCCAGCCCAGTGTTTACCTCCCAGAAGTGCTTGAGACACAGCCACCCACTTTCAAGTCCCTTCTTTCACAGGTAAGGCCTCAGTTTCTGCTTTAATCACATTTTCTAACCAAGGCTGAATTCAAGAACATGAGGCTTCTATGCTTGTTTCCACAATAGCAACGAACGACCAGTTCAGGACTTTTCTAAGTCACCTGTAGAAGCTCAGGAAAATCATGATGTGTGTGCTTTTGCTATTTGGGTCACTTTGGTGCCTGCCTCATCGCGTGGCCCATCTGCATAGGGCCTGCGTGCCTTGCTATGGAGAGACCTGATCACACACACCTCAGGGCCGGCTCAGAGATCACTGACAGTCCTGTCCTCTCTGTCTCCCCGAGGCCAGATCTGGAACACCTTCTTCCACGGGCGCTATCTCATCCTCCTCATGGGCATCTTCTCCATTTACACGGGCTTCATTTACAACGACTGCTTCTCCAAGGCTTTCAACATCTTCGGCTCGTCTTGGAGCGTCCGGCCCATGTTCAGAAATGGCACATGGAAGTAAGTTCACAGACAGGGATGAGTTGTTCCCTGGCCACCTATGGCTGAGCAAATCTACGCCTGGCTCGGCCCAGAGGTGCACCCACAAATTCAACAAATAATACCATTTTCTCAGCTGAGCGTGAGACCTTGTGCCACTTTCTCAGTAGCTGTGCTGGTAACTGTAACACATGGAAATAGTTTTTAAGACTTTAGATCAACTGCCTGGCTGGTGTGGCTCAGTAGTCGAGTGTTAGCCTGTGAACCAGGTCATGGTTCGATTCCTGGTCAGGGCACATGTCTGAGTTGAGGGCTCAGTCCACAGCATGAGGCATGCAGGAGGCAGCCAATCAATGATTCTCTCTCATCATTGATATTTCTATCTTTCTCTCCCTTCCTCTCTGAAAGCAATAAAAAATATTTATTTTTTTTTTTTAAAAGAGAAAGGACTGACTTAGAGGATTTGGCCTCTAAGAGAATAAAGGTTATCTCTGGTCATTTTTGTGATTTGGACAATGTCCTTCTGTTGATATGTCCATATTCTGATATCAGATATGGTTGTGGAATGGTTTTGCTTTTGTCTCCATCCATCGCGGTCACAGGATGGCCTTGTCTGATGTTGGTGTTCAGTGAAATTGTTTATGCTCAACAGCAGGCTTAGTTGTGGGTACCCAGCCAGTTCTCTCTTGTCAGGGGTGGCTTTCTGGTTTGTGGACACACAGACACGCCTCTGCTAGTGAAATCCAACCACTTGCCCGGAGGTGTGTTGTTAAGACAGGTTTCTGTGTTTGTCTAGGGTGGCCAATTAGTGCCAGCTGCCTTCACTGTCCATCGAGGGCCTGGGGGCATGATCAGATTCCCTAATTCTCCTCTCTGTTACCGAACCCCTCCAGCACCTCAGCTGCAGGAGGAAGGGGGTGTATTTGCAGACAGTCTGTCAAAGTTGCCAGCACTCTGTCTCTCACCATTTCAAATACTCATTTTGGGGGCCCTCTATAGATGTGTGCTGTTTTGTGCTTCTGGGTGAAAATGACACAGAAACTTAAAGACATTCATGGACCCCAACTGTTGAGGGCTGAGTTTCACAGAGATCAGGGCCCCTGTGTGAAAGCCAGCTCCCTCCTCCAGGGTCACCACATGTTCCCAGGGTCACCACGTGCTCCCGGGAAAGAGTGCCTGGCTGGTCCCTGGGCTGGAATCTATTTTGTGGGCTCCTTCATTCCTGCCCCTACCTTTTCTCTGATGTAGTATAATTTTTTAAATTAAATTAAATTTTTTTTTTTTTACTATATGTACCCCACCAAGCTGGGAGCACTTTGAAAGCTCAGACTATATACTCCTTGGGGGCTGGTGGGTCATTTCTGTCGCTCAGGCCACAGGACGTTACTTGGCACACAGTGGGGATTCAGTACCATTCATGGAGTAACCGAATGAGCCGAACTGATGCGTGCACTAGCAGTTAGCTGTGATTGGCTTGACAGATGGCACCCTAGTACTTTTTCCTGCCTTTGGTCTCTCACTGGCTTTGTTTTTCCTTTCTCCCTCTGTAGCATGGAAACGATGGAAACAAACCCACTTTTACAGCTGAACCCCGCCATTCCAGGCGTGTACTCTGGGAACCCATACCCATTTGGGATTGATCCGGTAACAATGGCCTCTGGGCTTACGTAGTTATTAAATGGTTAAATGACTGACTGAGGAGAAATCGGGGCAGGGGTGGGGGGTGAGGGCTGAGTTTCAAGAACCTGTCAAAGCAACCAACTTGTGTTGAGATAGAATTACATGGACGGAAGGTTTTTTGTGACACTGCGCTGACTTCAAGTAAGTGTTTTGCCTGCATCCCTGCCCCAGCCCCTGTGTCGTTTTCCATACAATTTCCCAAACCTCTGCCTCGCTCTCCATCACTTATGCCTTGGCGGTTAATGATTGCTTCGTTTTAAAACATTTTTTTTTTATTGATTTCAGAGAGGAAAGGAGAGGGAGAGAGACAGAAATATCAGTGATGAGAGAGAATCACTGAGCTGAATCCTCCTGCACACCCCTGCTAGGGATCGAGCCCACAACCTGGGCATGTGCCCTGACTGGGAATCGACCCTGACCTCCTGGTTCATAGGTCGACGCTCAACCACTGAGCCCCCCCCCCCCCCCCCCCCCCCCGGCTGGGCAATGACTGCTTCTTTTAAAAGGGCCTGATTGCCTGGAAAGTCTGCATATTAGATCACCAATTTAGCATCCTAATCAAGTTTCCTCCTTTGGCATTTTCTTGCAGTGAGGTAACATTTTTTTTCCCTAGAAAAATATGGATTTGTTTTTATTTTTGTTTAATTTTACTGCCTAGAATTGATACAAGTGGAAAAAGAGATTGTCAGTTTTTGTTTGTTATATCTATCTCAATTGGATTTGAGCTGAATAAAACAAAGGTGATTCCTCACACTGGATATGAAAGGGTTTTCCAGAAGGCACGCACACGTAGTGGCCCAGTGCAGATCGCCACTAGGTGGCAGCCTTGTGCTCCAAATGAGCATGAGTGGTCTTGACCTGAACTTGGGAGACGCAATCCAGAAGTGTATCTTCTAAGCTCTTTTTGTGACAGAGAACCCAAAAGCTCAGCTTTAGTTGCTGACAGTTAAGAGGGAACAGCACTGGCCCTAACATTGGTTGTGTGGTCTCTCCTATCTTGTGGGTCATCTCTCTCCTCTTCAGTTTTCCTGGGTCCTCCCACAGCCTGCCCTCCTCCCCTCCCTTATAAAAACAGAAAGTGCCCTAGCTTTTCTGTTGGCTCAATGGATAGAGCATCAGTCTGCAGACTGAAGGGTCCTGGGTTTGATTCCGGTCAAGGACACATGCCTCAGTTGCAGGCTCTGGCCCTGGTTGGGGCACACTAGTTGATGTGTCTTCTCACAGTGATGTTTCTCTCTCTCTGCCCACCCCCCCCCCTCCCCGTACTCTCCCTAAAAATCAATGAAAAAATATCCTCTGGTGAGAATTAAAAACAAACAAACAAAACAGAAAGTATTACCCAGGCTGTACCTGGTTTGGCTCAGTGGATAGAGCATTGACCTGTGGACTGAAGGGTCCCGGGTTCAATTCCAGTCAAGGGCACATACCCGGTTGTGGGCTCGATCCCCAGTAGAGGGCGTGCAGGAAACAGCCAGTCAATGATTCTCCCTCATCATTGATGTTATTATCACTCCTCCCCTCCTCTATGAAATCAATATATATATATATTAAAGAAAGCATTACCCAGGATGTGTTTTTGCTTGCTTCCCAGGGGCACTTGCATTCCAAGTTTTATCAAAAGAGGTAAAGTCCTTGAAAGCTTGTTTGCAAGCAGCAAAGTGCTAAAAAGATATGCAAGTTGTGATTTTTGTAGACTGGAAGGCTTTATCTTTGGTCCTGGGAGTTTTCTGATTAGCAAGCAGGTGAGGGAGTTCAGAGGGGGTGTTTTTAGGGTCTGATTGGCCTTGCTTTGAATCGTTTTGCTCCCACTATCCTCTCTCTTCCCCTCAGAGCCTACATATAATGCAGCAGCAAACCCTGTGTGCCCAGGTCTGCTCCCCACAAAGGGAGGGTGGTGTAATTCACATCTCAGAGCTGAGCCCTCCAGAGTTCCTGCTCTGTGTGCAGTTTTTGTCATCTGTCCACCAGTCAAAAAATGAAAGGAAAATGTGAGGGTGAAAGAGAAGGTGGGGTGTTGAAAATAATCTTCTTCCAGGTAGCACTTAGATTTTTAAAAATTTATGGTCTTTTTATCATAAAAAATAATATGTATGGTTAAGAATCCATATAATACAAAATACTGTAAAAATGAAAAGAAAGACTTGTTTTTCCCACCTCTGCAGTTCCTGCAGTCCTAGTTCCCAGAGATAACCTGTTAAATAGAACATCTCTGTGCCTATGTTAGCTCTTACATAGAGTAATGATGGGTTTGATTTTTGTATAATGGAAACTTCTACAGCTGCATTTATTGACTGAATGCATCATCTATTTTGAATCAAATCATGAAATACTTGGCTGTCAGAGCTGCGTGGTCTTTCTAAAGGTGTCTGTAAATATTTTATAAGAAATGAACATAACAGTGGTTATGAAATCAGGCAGCCTGTGTTTAAATCCTGGCCTGAGACGCTGGACACTGGCTCTGATTTGAGCTCTACTGACACCCCTGCTACACTTCTTCTATAGCTGGACTAAGGGAAATGGGACTTTGGAAAGCCAGGGGCGTAATCCCATGGAAATAAAGCTTTCTACTATATTGCATCTTCCTGTGGGGGCCTCTGGAAGTGTTTATTTCAGTGGTACCCCAAGAAGTCCACTCCCACTAGGAATGGGAGAAGACAAGACATGTATTTCTCCCGTAACAAGAAGGTTAAATGATTTTCACATGTAAAATGCCTAGAAAGAGTATACTACATAAATGGGGTAAATTTGCTATTGTATTATTTCTTTCTAGGTGTTTAAGTAACACAGTTTCCCTGAAATTAAGATAAATTCCCTCATACGTAAAAAGGGAATCCTTATAGAGTTGTCCTCTCTTATTCATGGGGACACATCCCAAAACCCCCAGTGGATGCCTGAATCCGTGGATAGTACTGACTCCATGTACACTGTTTTTTCCTGTACATACATACCTCTGATAAAGTTAATTTATGAATGAGACACAGTAATAAATTAGAACAATTATAACAATATACTGTAACAAATGTTATATGAATATAGTCTCTATCTCCAAATATCTTATTGTACTGTGCTTACTTTTTACTTAAAGGAAGCACTGTATAGATGCTTTTTGGCATATCTGAATTGCCAGCATCACCTTGGGGTCCTTATTAAGTAAAATAACGGTGACTTGAACACAAGCACTACATAAGTATCAATACTATATTAGTATTGATCTGATAACCAAGGCTACTCAGTAACTAACGGGTGGGAAGCGTGTACAGTGCGGAGATGCTGGGCAACGTAATGGGGAGGGGCGGGAGGCTCCTCATGACTCAGGTGGTATGGAAAGGGACAGTGTGAGATTTCATCAGACTTCTCAGAATGGCACACGATTTCAAACTTATGAATTGTTTATTTCTGGAATTTTCCATTTAATATTTTCAGACCACAGTTGACCATAGACAATGAAACCACAAAAAGTGAAACCATAGCTAAGGGGGGACAAATATCTCTATCTCATGGGGTTTTTGTTAGAATTAAACAGGATAAACACATTTAAGGATCTTAGTGTGTGCCTGGTACTTACCGATGAGCATGGTTCATTTATCAGGCTTGGCTGGCTCTGCAGCATGCTAGTTACCCTGCCCTCACCAAGCTGAGAGATCCTGTGGGGTTGGCTTAGCAGGTGGGCAAAGGAGGAGCAGACCATGGGGGGCAAGCCTGGTGCAGCTTAGAGGTCGAGGCACACGGGGAGGGGAGAGAGGCTCCTCTGGTATGTGGACATCATCACTGATGTCCCTTCTCTTACCTCCCCAGCGACCTCCTTAGTGATCGTCCAGCTGGGAGCCACTCAGGACATTGTAAAGAAGCAGTGAGATGTGGTCCCTGCCCCTGTGTGTACACAGGGGAGAGGGCAGGTGACTATGCATTGAGCCTGTGCCTAGGTGGATGCTGATCCTGAGTCACTGTAGGAGGGAAGAGAAGTTTGTGGCTTTGCTACCTTTGGGATGCAGTACGACAAGCCCTCAAGATGTGTCTAGCAGGCATTTGGGGATGTGCCTGAAGTTGGAGAGCTGTCAGAGGTAGTGGAGAGAACTTGAATCATTTGCCTGAGAGTGGGGATTGGAAACTACAGGGAGTTTAAGACTTCTGTGGGGAAGAAGAACGTTGGTGAATGGGGTCACTAATCAGCCCCCTGACCACTGGGGGTGCTTGCTGTCTGGGTTGTTCTCCTGCGGGCAGGCAGATACACATGCCCATCACTTTGCAAGTTGACAAACAGGAACTTCAGAGAAGGCAGGGACCATGCCTTACCCATAGTGCTAATAAATATAGGCTACAGCAATGACTTCTTGCGAAGGGCCTGGAAGATGCTTTGTAATGTGAAGCACTATAGAATTTCAGTCAAACATGCTATTTATTATTAAGAAGGGATTGGATAGCCCAGCTGGTGTGGCTCAGTGGTTGAGCCTCGACTTATGAACCAGGAGGTCATGACTTGATTCCTGGTCAGGGCACATGCCTGGATTTCGGGCTCCATCCCCAGTGTGGGGTGTGCAGGAGACAACTAATTAATGATTCTCATCATTGATGTTTCTCTTTCTCCCTCTCTGAAATAATTTTTTTTTTTTTAAAGAAGGGATTGGGTAAATTCATGGGCCAGAGATCTACACTTTTATTAAGGGAACTGAGGCAAGTTTGGGATCTCCAAACTATTTCATGATTTATTTTCATTTAGATCAGGGAAAAATCATGTAGGATTTTCCTCCCCAGTTTCCTTCCAGCTACTTGATATTATACTGGCACTAATGGTTCGGACACTTTTGTCATCAGAGTTGCATTTATATAAGGGGCGTGGTCCTTCTCTGAACCTAAAACGCATGAGTGGAACGGGACTGAAATTAGACACTGTGGATCCCAGAGCAACTTCTCAGGGGAAATTGTGGGATAGGTAGGACAACCCTGGTAGGACATCCAGATTCTGGTCTCAAGCATTTCTTCACGTTTCCCACCCAGATTTGGAACTTGGCTTCAAACAAGCTAACATTCTTGAACTCCTATAAAATGAAGATGTCGGTGATCCTGGGGATCGTCCAGATGACGTTTGGCGTCATTCTCAGCCTTTTCAATCACATGTGAGTTTTAGGGTTCTCTTTCCTCCTGTTGGTCTGACCCCGTTGCCGATGAGCAGTGACAGAACCACGGGTGTGCCCCGTGTCCCTCTGTGTGAGGTTCCTTCCCATGTCCCTTGGCGTGAGCCAGGACAAGCTGGTGTCTGGAAATGGCCCCTCTGTTTCTCAGCTGAATTCTTCAAAGGTGAGTAATATTTTCATGAGGGTTCAGAATGATGCTGGCAAGCCCACAGCACCTTGTGTCCCTCAACCTGAAAGTCTTGTTCGTGTATATCAAGTCTTAGCTGCCACCAGTGGGGACATAGTGCCTTTTGCCAAAGTGCCCTCAGATTCTAAATTCCCTTTGGTGTCATTTCTTCCTATCGGCAGCACCCTCTCCCTTCTTTGGCTGTTAATGTTCTCCTGCCTATTCCTTTCCTTTGATTAAGAACCATCTCTGGAAAGCTTCTTTAATTTACTTCTGCAGGTATACATCTTTGAAGCCAGTGTCCACGGTGCCTGTTCAGAGGCGCCCTGTGGGGACCTGGCAGCCCGTAGGAGTTGCTGCCGAGTAGTTTGAGAGTAAGTGAGGGCAGCATGAGGCCACACACATGATACAGGGTTTGGAATCAAGGTTTAGCATGTACTGGGGGGTAGGGGAGGCTGGGGGGAGGTTAATGGGGGAGAAAAAAAAGGAGACATGTACTACTATTTGTAATACTTCAAACAATAAAAAAAAATAAAGGGGAGAAAACAAAACAAAACAACACAAAAATAAATAAATAAATAAAAATAGCAGGAAAAAAAAGGTTTAAGTACTGCTTCCAATTTTTCATATCCGTGTGACCATGGACATGTTGCTTAACGTCTCTGAGATTGTTTTCTTTTATAGAATGGGAATATAGTAGTCAGAATGAGTTAGGTTATTGTGAGGTAACAAATAACCCCCAAATCTCAGTTGCTAAGCTAAAGCCCATGACGTGTCCACTGTAGGACCACCGGGGGCTCTGTGCCTGTCATCTCACACCGGGACCTGGGCTGACGGGCAGCCGCCAGCGGAGCGCTGCCAGTGCCATGGTGGGAGGAGACTGGTTAATTACTGTTGATGCTTAAGTTTCCACCCCAAAGTGACACCTGCCACTTCCGTTCCCATTTCATTGGCCAGAGCCAGTCACACAGTGCGCCCTGATCTGAGAGGTCGAAGAAGTACAATTCTACTGAAAAACAGGAAGTACTTAGTGTGCAAACTAATGACGAACACCAGGCTGGTGCTCCTGCCTGCCTGGAAGTGCCATGCGGATTCAGTGAGAAAGAATCCCAGATGGCACTCTCTGCCTAGACCTTATCTGGCATCAGTAAGTGTCAGGCTGGCCTCATGTAACTCTGATAATCCCATTTTTTAAAAAATGGCATCTCCTTTTCTAGCTCTTGCAATTAACGAAGGGCATGGGGCTCTTTCCGATATTTTTCACTTGGGTGCCTCCAACTTAGTCTGTGCGGCCCAAGGCCTTAGAGCTGGAGTTGGCATGCATTCTCTGCAAAGGGACAGATAGTATATCTTTTAGACTTTTGAGGCCAGACGGTAACGTGAAAACTGCCATTGACAATACAAACACATAAGGGGATGAGTGTGACTGTTCTAATAAAACTTGATTTATGAATGCTGAAATTTGAATTTTGTGTAATTATCATGTATCATAAAATAGTATTTTAACTTGCAGACTATAAAAACCTGAGGGCCCTACTTTGCCCCCCTATTTTAAGGCATTCTTAGGAGGAAAGCTCTCAAGTCACCCCCATATACCCGTGTGTTTTAAATGTTTTGATATGATCTGGGCCTGCATTTGAAGCTTTGGCCAAATCGCCAACTGACTGTGTGGGCTCAATCTTTGCTTCAGACTTGACCTCTAGACTTTGCTTCTCTCCAAATCTTTTGTGCAAAAGCACTTTCCTTTCCATCCATGCATGATTGCTGCTTCCTAGGGGGAGTGAATGCAGTTAACATTTTATGCTTTGGGAAGAATAATTAGTTACTGATATTTTTTCTCATTGTTCTGTGTGTGTGTGTGTGTGTGTGTGTGCCCCTAGATACTTCAGAAAAACGCTCAACATCCTTCTGCAATTTATTCCGGAGATGATTTTTATGCTGTGCCTGTTTGGATACCTAGTTTTCATGATCATTTTCAAATGGTGCTACTACGATGTCCACATGTCCCAGAAGGCCCCCAGCATCCTCATCCACTTCATCAACATGTTTATGTTTAACTACAACGACCCCTCGAATGTACCCCTGTACAAACATCAGGTATTATGGGCTTTTTCTTCTTTTATGCACCTAATTAAGGTAGATCTCTCTCATACTCTTGAGTACCACAGAGACTAGTTATTTGCAAGACTGAGCTATCTTGCTCTAACCAGTTTGGATCAGTGGCTAGAGCATCGGCCTGCGGACTGAAGGGTCCCGGGTTTGATTCATGCCAGGGTTGCGTATGTCTCTCTCCTTCTCCCTTCCTCTATGAAATGGATATAAATATATTAAAAAATGAAATAAAAATAAACTCCAGCTAAGATTTACAAGAAAGAAAATGGAAATAGGATCAGGAAGAGGAGTCCCTCTGTTCACATGTCAGGCCCTTCAGGGGCTTCCGCTGGCTCGTTTGGGTTTTATCTCTTCTTTTCCTCTGGGCTCTTCCTCTCTGGACAGCACCGCCCAACGGTCGGACTTTTTTGCCACTCTGATTCCTTCCATTTATTTCAGCTTCACTCTCAACTTGATATTTTATTTTTAAACAGTATAAATGTTCCATGGGAGCTGGATATAAATAGCACTCAGTGAGTCATTCTTTGGTAACACAAATAGTTCTCTTCCTCTGGCTTCTCCCAGTGATTAACCCGATAATATTGCTTGAAGGTCGAGTTTTCACTGAAGGAAGGCCCACGGATATAGGTCGTGATTCCCCTGGGTCAAGTTCTAGAGCGAGGGGGACCCTGCGGTGTACCTGTCCCCACAGTGAGTGCTCATCCTGGTACCCTGGTGAAAGTCAGGCTCCTCCCAGGGCCCTGCACGGCCTCATGAGTTTGATTCCTACTTGTTTCTTCCTTCCCTTCAGAAGCAGCAAATAAGAAGGAAAAAATGCCTGGTGGTGGGGTTTTTTTTGTTTGTTTGTTGGTTTGTTTTTTAATGAAAAAATAAGAGACTATTTTCGATAATAACCAGAGAAGACTTATACCTCTGAAAGCTCTCTGGTGGTAGCCTATCTTTTTGTTATACATCAATGGTAACCTTGAACCACCCCTAGCTGTTAGCATTAAATGAATGTATTTGGAAGGTTAATGTACTCATTGCCTGAGTCTAAATGAAAATTTACTTGGATTTTCCAAGAAAGTCTTCACTTTTAGGCAAAGGACTGAAATTCATCCAACAGTTCACGTGCTAATAGCCCTTTTCATGAAGACTGAAGCCCTCACTTAGTCTGGACTATGCAGTGAGCATGGCTTTTCCAGCTTCTTCTCATTAAAAACATCCTTAGGGTTGACTGGTTTTCCCAAGCCCTAGTATGAAGATGAATTATCTTGACAGTTTGAAGTTTCCATAACCTCATTTTGGGGTCAAGCCGCTGGGAGAGATGTAGGTTGATAAATACAGCCCTTCCCAGCATTGTCCTGGCTGTCTTACTGTTGTGCTTGACTATCAAAGAAGAGCAACAGATAATATAAATCTCCAGTTGCTTGTACAACACGAGAGGGAGAGCCTGGTTTAGAATAGACAAATGGGCCTGGCTGGTATGGCTCGGTGATTGAGTTTTGACCTATGAACCAGAAGGTCAGGGTTCAGTTTCTGGTCAGGGCACATGCCCAGGTCATGGACTCCATCACCAGTAGAAGGCATGCAGGAGGCAGCCGATTGATAATTCTTTCTTATCATTGATGTTTCTATCTCTCCTCCTTTCCTCTCTGAAATCAATAAAAATATTGAGAAAATAAAATGCAACTGAAATGACTCACACTTAGCACTTTTATCATATAAAGTATGCTGTGTGATCACCTTAAAGTGATAGGATCTTATCATTCTGGTCTTGCAGCAAGAAGTCCAAAGTTTCTTTGTTGTTATGGCTTTGATTTCTGTACCGTGGATGCTTCTGATTAAGCCATTTATTCTTAGAGCCAATCATCAGAAATCCCAGGTAAGAGTCATTCCTTTCAGTTCACTCACTGTGGGTAGGCATGTGGGTTCCTTGGAAATAGAAGTCTGGGGTTGAGAGAGCATGCTGTGTGGACCAAGCCTGAAGACAGTAGCGAGGTAGGTAACTGGACTTCCCCAAATATGTTCACTTCTATAGAGTTTGACTTTTCCAGAATAATGTTCTATTAAGGCCAAGCAGGTTTAAATCTTATGTCTTGCAAACTTTGCTTGCGTGTGTGTGTGTGTGTGTGTGTGTGTGTGTGTGTGTGTGTATGTGTGTTTGTGTGTGTGTGATTGCTATATAATACTCCCCTGCATGAATATACCATAATTTAGTTACCATTCAGATACTGATAGTTATTTGGCTTGTTTCCAATTTTGGTAATTATACATAGTGCTTCTGTAAACTTCCTGTGCACGTTCTTTGGCACCTGTGTCTTTAGAAAGTTGCAAGTAACTAATTTAAAATTGATTATTTTATTTCAGACAGCACCCAGGTCAAACAGCATGAGATGTTAGCTAAAGGGGCTGACTACAAAGTATATTTTGACGGGGAGAAGTGTCACTACCATTCACAAAGTCCAGTATCATGCTTTTACCAAACTATTCATGTTTATTTTAACCAATTCCAGCATAGGACTAGAAAAGGCTAGAGTTAGAGATGGAAGTGGAGAAACTATCTTTTCTTTTTTCTGTGATATTTTCTCCCTTCAGTTGACGGGGAGAGAAAATAGGATTTGAAGAAGACAAAGTAATGTTAGTTTAAGTCACATTCCTCACCATGGGGCAGGGAACCATGAACCCAGAGCCCCCGTCGGTACCTGGTACCCCGGAATTCCTGTTCAGATGGACTCAAGCCCGCTTCTGGGCTCTACAAAGGTCCAACCACAGCACTGGCACAACTAGATCCTGGGATGGCCACTGGGCAGCAGTTTGTGGAGAGTGTAGGTGAGCATGGACAGTGTGGGGTAGTATCCACACATGTGCACACTGGCCCTCCGGCTGTGGGAGAGGACCAGAGATGGAAAAGGAAAGTGGCATGTCATCGCGCAGGCCAGCTCTCCTAGGACTCTGAATTTGAACCTGGCCTTTCGAGTTCTTATGAGGCTAGAACATATTTTACTTAGGAATATGTTGGCTTAATTTATAACTTTTCAATATTTAAACGTATGACACATGGACTTCCATTGTGACCTTTGCCCAGGGGCCTGCAAATACTAGGTGCAGACTCGCTGAAGAGAGAAAGGTACTGATACGTTCATGCCTAATTTGCAACACTCCTCCCGTGAAATCATTCTAGGAACAACTTTCAGCATGGGACATGAAATTTCACAGTGACTGGGAAGAAATAGTTGATTGAAACTCAGGGATAAAACCAGGCCAAACTGAATGGTGATTACACCTTAATTTCCCCCCCTTTGAATCTTTTTCTTAGCTATTTTTATAAAGTGATGTTTTTATTTAGAAAAGTATATTTGTGTTGGAAAAGTGATTGTCTTAGTCTGTTTTGGCTGCTATAACAAAGTACCACAGACTGGGTGACGTATAAACAACAGAAATTCACTGCTTACAGTCCTGGAGGCTGGGAAGCCCAAGGTCAAGGTTCCAGCACATTCACCTTCTGGGTAAGGCCCCTTCCTGGTTCATGGTGAGAAGGCACCTTCTCATTGTGTCCTCACAATGCAGAGGAAGGGGTGAAAATGCTCTCTGGGGTGTCTTTTATAAGGGCACGAATCCCATTCCTGAGGGCTCCACCCTCATGTCCTAATCACCTTCCAAAGGCCCCACCTAAAACTATCATCTTTGGAGGTTAGGATTTCAACATAAGAATTTTGGAGGGAGACACAACATTCAGATCATCATTAATTCCTAATTTTTCCCATGGAAATCTGGATGTTTCGGTCACAAGGCTAAGTATGTGAAAGGTGTAACGGATGCTTTTATGACTATATGTATATATGTATAAATAGAAAGGCACTCTGGTGTGTGCATTGGTTTACTGTAAAGAGTGACCTATTTGGCACCTTCTGGCACCACAGAGAAAAGCACATGCTCTGGAATCCCTGCCTGGGTTTGAATCCTGGCTCTACTGCTAACCAGCCTTACCGGCTGGGATCCTGGGCACATTTGTTAACCCTTCTGTGCTGTAGTTTACCTCTCTGTAAAATGGGGTGGTGACTCTGCTCATGTAAAAAGGTTGTTATGAAGGCTAAATGAAATAACGTAGAGAGGGTTTAGAACAGTGGCTGGGACGTAGCTAATATTTCACGAGAGCCTGTATTTTGTATAGAATTGTTGTGATTCTGATTCTAAGATGAATCGAGCACTTCATTTCCTTGCTTGCTGACAGCTACAGGCATCCATAATTCAAGAACATGCTGCTGAAGACATTGAAGGTGATAACTTGAGCCCTCCCAGGAGAGCAGGTGCTCACAGGGCCCAAGAGGACTACGAAGAAGAGGTATTTGGGACTCGACACCCTACAAAGACTTCCCAGTTTGTACAGATTCTAGAAGCAGACCTGGTCAGGGGCAGTGGTCAAGTATTGAAAAGCCATTTGGGCGTGGGCCCCAGCTCATCAGAATGAACTTAGGCAGTAGAGCTGGTTGGGTCAAGAGGACCCTGCTGGTGGCAGCCCTGTAATTGCTGAGTCACAGGAAGCTGGGGAGTTCCTAGGGCAGGGGATGCCTACAGGATCAGAACAACAGCTACTTACCAACCAATCTAGGAGTATTGTAATATTTTAGCCCAGGTGCTGCTACATCTGTGAGTGTGAGGTGAACATCAGCCTTCAGATCTAGTGACATCAGAGGCCATCAATGGTATTGAGACCTCCTTGGCTCAGCACTGGGCCCCAAAAGTCAGCTTTCCCATCAGGGCCCCTCAAACTGTGAGAGCGGAGCCCAAATGTCACCCTAGATATTGAAGCAAAAAGTGGATCATTTTTTTCCAGTCCCCTTCTGGACCCAAGTGTGCACAGCCTCCATTGCCTCCTGCCTCAACCCTGCTCTGTCACAACCTCCTTCATTAACCTTTGTAAGACTATCTCTCTCCTGTGAATTTAGGAATTATTTTGTTTCCTCCTCCCTCCCTTCCCCTTTCTGTCTAAGGGCAGCCACTCCCCCCTCAGGAATGTGCCACATTTTCCCAGCCCGAAGGGCTGCTTTTATGCCAAGACTGGAGTCCCCCACAGTCCTGAACTGTCTGGGGGTTATCACTGGAGCTCTATTCTTATTCTGCAGTGGGGACAGGGTTCTGTGAGGCCTGAGGGATGAGAAGAGTAGCTCCATTTGTGATGTCAATTACTAAAAAAAATAATCATTTGAATTAATGGATGGTCATTAGACCTAATGAGGAAAAAAATCTGAATTTTGAACAACTGTTCCTACAAGATTCCAGGGAAGGAGAATAACCCATATTGGTGGCTATTGACATTACTAAGTTTGTTAGACTTGCTGGAATGTTTTAGACTCCAACCCACACATCTTCAGACTTACCAGGCCCAGCCTATCCAGTACAGCTTCTATAATCTTCTCATGGCCTTGACATGTATCCAGTCCCTGTTCACCGGCCACCACCACCATGACCTGGCTGCCCCTGTTTCCTGTTGGGTAACGTCAGGTTCCGTTTGTATGGTCCTTCCCCCTGCCTCCTCCCCGCCGCACCCCCCCCCCCCCCCCCATAGTCATGCATGGGTCTCCCATTGCAAGGTGAATACAGGCTGGACTCCGCCTCCCGCTAGAAGTCCTCTCCCACTTCTCTCCTCACCAAGAGTTAACTGAACTCAAGGGTAAGGACACAGTGCCCAGACTGCCAAGTCTACCCAAGACTTCTGACACTAGCCACAAGTTTGAGGCTCCCCAGGGTCCCTTCAGACTGCCTTAGGTTCAATCATTTATAAACCTACTCATAGAACTCAGGAAAGTGCAATACTTAGTTTTGTTGTAGCAAAAGCACACACATCAGAAGCAGCCAGAGGAAGAGGCACACGGGGAATTCACTGGGAGGGGGCTCCAAAGCGAAGCTTCTGTGTTCTCAGGGGTAGGTTATTCTCCCAGCACTGACGTGTGGTAATGCGTGCGCAGGTGGCCAGCCCAGAAGCTCACCTGAGCTGCACTGCCCGATGTTTTATTGGGGCCTCATTACGCAGGCATGGTTGATCTAGTGCCCCCCCAGGTGGTCTCCGTCACCCTTTCTTCCTGGAGATGGGGCTGAGAGCATGTGTCTCCAAGTCCAATTCTAACCACTTGGTTGGTCTTTCTGGGGTGGCCTACCCCCAAATAAATGACCAGAAGTGGTCCCAAGAACTCAACAAAAATAACAAAAGCATTTCTTTCAGTTGTGAAAGTATAAGGACTTGGAGGTGGCCTTCCGGGGCCAGGACGAAGCTGAATCTCTCTTTGGGTAGGGTTAATTCTTCACTACACATTCTTCCTTTTCCTTGACTCCCTCTACCCACCCTGTCCATCTCTGTTCATTCCCCACCCTTCAATTCCTCCTAGCGGTTTTCATTGCCAAATTGAGAGGCATTGATTTTTGTCTTTTCTCTATAGCAACTGACATGGTTGACCACACCCTCATTGCTTCCTGGATAACCTCTCCATCCTTGACTGCAGCCATGTGGTTCCTCTTACCTCTGAATGAAGATGTTTCCCAAGGCTGAGTGAGAGCTCTTCTTCCTATGATCTTTTCCTTATTGATCTTCTCAGTTCTCCTCGCTCCCACTGTCCCTCCTCCCACAGGTGAGGTCCCAGGTGTCCATTTCCAGCCTAGATTTTTCTTCTGAGCGTGTTCAGCCTCTACTATTGTGTGCTGAGATTCTACTTGTACGGGCAACTGTCACCTGGAACGGGACACCTCTGAAAATTAAGTGCTCATCTCCTTTTCCAATGTATCCATTTTTGTCAATGCAACTCTTTTCATTACTCAGACTTAGGAACCTCAGAGCCCTGTGTGACCCTGGCCCCTTCTGGGTAAAGGGTCCTTCTCTGTGTTCCCACAATGCCGCTACATTCTCAATGAGGGCACTTCCTGTACTGTTGTGTGGTATCTGTCTGTCTGCATATTCTCCCTGGTAGACAGTGAGCTACTTGAGGGCAGAGAAGGTGCCAGTCATTCTGTGTCCCCCACAGCATCAGAGTACATGGAGGAAACAGTGGGCCATCATTGCTGTCTTCGCCCCGTTTCTTCTCCCCTCATACCCAGGATCCCTAAGCTAATCCACAAACCGACTTTTTTGCTTATAGGCTGTCCCTTCACTGGTCCATTTTGCTTCCAGATTAATCTTCGCCCAAATATTTCTTTATCTTCCCCTGCCATGTTCTATCCAGATCCTTTTGATGGTTGCTCAATGATTCCGGGTCATTTTCTCGGCTCTGTCCTGCGTTGGTCTTTCCTGAAACTTCAACACCTGCAGTCTCTTACTGGTCACCTACACCGGCTCCCAGTTCCAGCCAAATTGTTTTTTCCCAAAACTTGCCTCTGTGATATTCCCACCTACCCGCCTTATTAGAGTCCTTCTCATTACCAGGAATGGTCTTGTTTTTCTTTGACTTCCAGATGCCTCCCCATCCTTCATGGCCCAGCACAAATCGCATGAACCCTTTTCAATAACTTCTGGGACATGTTACTGCACGCACACCACATCCTACTTGGTGCTGCTAATTCTCTTTCTACACGTACAGTAATATTTATTTTCCTCTAGTTCACCTGGAAATATCTTAACAGCAAAGCCCATGTCTTACTCATCTACATATTATTTATACTACGTTGTATATAGAAAGTACTTAATGAAATAGGACAAAAAGTTTCCTCTTTCAGTTCAACTTTGGAGACATATTCGTGCATCAGGCCATCCACACGATCGAGTACTGCCTGGGCTGCATTTCAAACACAGCCTCTTACCTCCGGCTCTGGGCCCTCAGCCTGGCCCATGCAGGTGAGTGAGCCACCAGCCGTGGTGCAGAGCTCGGAGCATGTGCTTGTAGCAGTGCCTTCTCTGGGTTCTTCCCGGCTCTTCTTTCTTAGGAATAGTCTGCATTTGCCACATAAACCTGTGATGTTGCTCTTGCGTCTTATAGAACTGTCTGAAGTGCTCTGGACCATGGTGATGAACATCGGCCTCCGCCTGCGAGGCTGGGGAGGACTCATCGGGGTCTTTATCATTTTTGCTGTGTTTGCTGTCCTGACAGTAGCCATCCTGCTGATCATGGAGGGGCTCTCTGCTTTCCTGCATGCCCTGCGGCTGCACTGGTGAGGACGGCGGGCTGCAGGACCTCTGAGGGCTCCAGGGTGGAAGTCGGGCTGTCAGGCCAGCCGACTGGGTCCAAGTCCTGACCTGTTGTGTAACATTAGCCACTAGCATACCTTTCTGGAACCTTAGTTTAGGCACCTGTTGATGAACTATTCAATGATCTTATCTAATAAAGAGGGGATATGCTAATTGACTGCCACACCCTCAAACATGGCGGCGCCCACAGCCACAAGATGGTGGCCCCCAGTCCCCTCAGCCCCTAGCCGCCCAGGGCTGGCCTGAGGCACAGGCAAGCCTTGGATGGCAGCTGCCCAGCTGCCCAGGGCCGCCTGAGGCTCAGGTAACGAGGGCTGGCCAAGGCTTGTGCTGCCAGCAGTTGCAGCAGCAGAGAGGTGATGGGGGCGTCGCCTTCCCCTGATGGCCCTTCCCACCCCTGAGGGCTCCCAGACTGTGAGGGGGGCAGGCCGGGCTGAGGGATGCCCCCTCCAGTGCATGAATTTTCATGCACCGGGCCTCTAGTATCATATATGTATGCACATATGGCTACCCTGTGATAAATGCTAGTTCTCATTTACTCCTTCTCCTTTACATTTCCACTTATTGTATTACAATTGGCTTTAGAATATGGGGTACCTGCAAATGTTGGTAAGATGACAGATCTGAAATGGGCAC
The DNA here is from genome assembly GCA_026230045.1 of Corynorhinus townsendii. Classification (NCBI taxonomy): domain Eukaryota; kingdom Metazoa; phylum Chordata; class Mammalia; order Chiroptera; family Vespertilionidae; genus Corynorhinus; species Corynorhinus townsendii. Next base: position 130,540,096 of record JAPDVU010000004.1, on the reverse strand, counting down.
ACGGAAGGCCTGCTGAGTCTGGGACCTTTGGCCTTTGCTGCCGAGTGCAGGAGTTAACACCCATAGTTCAGGCTTCTAAATTCTCAGAAAGTGGAAATTGAAGGAGGGTGCCTGCAAGGGAGAAGGCCCCCTTGACATTCACAGATTTGTCTGGAATGTAGCCCGTCTTCAGCTTTCGCCTCCCTCTGTACCTGCTGTTCGTAAAAAATATTTTCATGTTTCACTACTGAGTTGAGAATCATAGCGTCCCCTGCCTAAGGTTATAACATCATCTCTGCCCGTGTCATTAGGAAGCGAACTCTGCAACATTATAAACATAAATGATCTTACGTGATATCTGTTCTGTACGTTATAGAAATATAAACCAAGATTCTGATTGTTATGCAGTTTAGCATCAGGATGAAAATGAAAAAGCACGTGTAACCTGCTAAGCGCTCTGCTCACTAGCTCATCAGACAGTGGTTCAGAGCGAGGGTGCTGGGGGTGGGATGGCTATTCTGGTCTGTGAGGCCACCAGCAGAGGCCTGGTGGTGGTCGGGGCGGGGCGGGAGGGGAGGCAAAGTGTAAGAGAGAAGGTAATAAAAGCCTCAGAGGATCCCTGTGGCAGCATCAGCCTGGGTTCCTCCCCGCATGCCTTCCTGACACTGCACATGGTTTGACAAATGCTTCCTAGCTCCAGCTGCCAGCCTCTAGGTACCCCTTAGAGGTGGGTGTTTAACCCCCGTTTTCTTGCCCCCAACAACAGGGTGGAGTTCCAGAACAAGTTCTACATCGGGGCTGGGTACAAGTTTTCTCCATTCTCCTTTAAAAACATCCTGGATGGGACAGCTGAGGAGTAGCTGCAGGTCCCATGGCTGATGGCTGACACCACCTTCTGTATCAGTCTTGTCTTTGACATCCGCCGTGCAAGGCTGTCAATGGAATGATTGTTCTCAGCCAACCAAAGGCAGGAAGCCATGTATTATTTAGCTACAAGCCCTGGGATTTGATACGACTTCACCATGTTATAGAGGAACTACGTAGCAAGTCATTTCAACCTCCTGTGGGGTCTTAATGGTCAAATACTAAAATGATAGAAAAATTGGGGAGGGGTTGCTAAATTGATGTTTTATTGTCATATTGTAACTATTTAAGAAAATAAACTTCTGGGGCCATTCACTTTTTCCGTAAGATGTCTTTATTCAAAATTATTTCATAAAATTTAGTGTCAATAATTTCAGGGCAAAGTTTAACAATAGAGCTACACAAACTACTCCCAGAGAAGGATTATTATTTGATTCCTTCATTTCCTGCTTCCTCAAACACCTTTTATCTTCGTCTGAGCCTAAGCTGTACAAGATCAGGAACTTCCTCATAGATTTTCTCTCTGGGTGAGGAAGAACAGCTAATGTTCTGTGTTCGATGGAGGGCTGGCCCCTGTGTGGCTCTCTGCATTGTTAAACCCCACATGACATCATCAGCAACCTTGTTTGCTCTGAGAGCACATTATGCTGGAGTAACTGGAGAAAGTGATTTGTAGGCTTGGACAAGTTCAAGGGCCAGGTGTAGAATAAGATTGTTCCAAATAGACACACAGACTAATAGAACAGAAGTGACACAGAGCCAAAAACATACAATGGAGAAAGGAAATCATCTGGGAAAACTGGAAAGCCACATGCAAAAGAATGAACCTAGACTGCTGACACCACATACAAAAATTAACATGAGTTAAAGGCTTAAATATAAGAACTGAAACAATGGAATGCATAGGACATATAGGTACTAAACGTATGGATCTTGGTCTCAGAGGGTTTTTTGTGAACTTGACCCCAAAGGCCAGAGAAGTAAAAGCAAAAATATATGAATGGGGTTACATCAGACTAAAAAGCTTCTGCACAGCAAAAGGAACCATCAAAACAAAAAGGCAACCAACCAAATAGGAAAAGATATTTGTAATGACATCTCCAATAAGGGACTAAAAATGTATAAAAAAAAATCCCCACATACAGCTTTTTCGCAATGGGCTTGCCACCAGAACACAGGTGTCATGAAAACCACTGTTAAACCCAAGATGGGGAAGGAAAAGACTCACATCAACATTGTCGTCATTGGACACGTGGATCCCGGCAAGCCTGCCACTCCTGGCCATCTGATCCACAGATGTGGTGGCACCGACAAAAGAACCATCGAGAAATCTGAGAAGGAGGCTGCTGAGACGAGGAAGGGCTCCTTCAAGTATGCCTGGGTCTTGGATAAACTGGAAGCTGCACGGGAGCGAGGTATCACCACTGATATCTCCCTGTGGAAATTCAAGACCAGCAAGTATTTTTTTTTCTTTCACAAATACCCTGTAACAAGAGGAAGGGGTTTGGGGGAGAGGGGGAGTGGGGAAAGGGCAATAAAAGAAGTTTCATAAAAATCCTAAGTCAAATCACTGATAAAACTGCAGACTGAGCACAGGTTCAAGAGCATCTGCTCCCTCCTCTGCACGCCCTCCAGACCCCGGCCCCTCCCTCCGGTGGCCAGAGCCGAAGGCAGGAGTCAGCCTCTCATGAGGTTCTGGGCTCCGAGAGCAGTGGGCAGTCTGTATCTTCATTTGAAAAACAGATTCAGGTCGAGAGTTATTGCTTGTCCTCCAGTGGAGAAGGACGGGCTGAGCAGTCAGTGAGCGAGGGCCGCCGCCTCCAGGGCCCGAGCCTTCTTCCGCCTCTTCAGAAGCAGAGGGTTGGAGGCATCTTTTATCTTTTTTATCTTGATCTGCTCATAGTCGACACGCATGGTGGCCAAGGCACTGGTCATTTCCTACTTGACATCCTCCCACTGCTCCTTGTCCTCCTTCAGGACCCGGCTGGTGTGCAGTGGGGTTTGAGGGACCTTTGTTGATTGCATGATCCAGGGGTGGTTCATGAACTCCGTGATGGTCATTCTCTGAGTGGGCTCTGTTTTCAGCAGGTTCCGGATGAGCATCTTCACTTCCTCTGATATTTCTGACCACTCTGGGTTGGGAGACTCGTACTGGCCCATTCGGATGCGAGTCTTCATGCCCGGAGAGATGGCAAGGCCATGGTTGGAATAGAAGGGTGGGTACCCACACAGTAGGATGTACATGATGACACCCAAGGACCACATATCACAGGACTTGTCACACTTCTCTGGGCCCAGCACTTCTGGAGCCACATAGCAAGGCGTATAACAAGGAGTGGTCAACGAGTTGTGGCTGGTGGTTTCCTTGGCAAAGCCAAAATCGGTGAGTTTCAGGATGGCGTTGGGCCTTTTGGAGGTGTCTAAGAGATTCTCGGGCTTGACATCCCGATGAACAATGTTGATTGAGTGCAAATACTGAGTGGCCTCACAGATGCTCTTCATGATTTCTGAAGCTTCTCTTTCTGTGAATGCCTCGTCTCCTCGGTCCTGGATTCGGCTGAAGAGTTCTCCACCACCCAAGCACTCCATGACGGTGAGCAGGCACCTCCTCCCCGCCTACAGATTCTCATAGACGTCCACAATCCGCACGATGTGTGGGCACTGGGAGGGCCGCCAGTGCAGCTCCCCCTCGCGCCGGGCCTTGGGGCGGTCCTGCAGCATTTTTAGGGCGAATTTCTCCTGCGTCCTCTTGTTGAAGATCTGCAAAACTTTCCCGTTGATGCCCAGCTCCAGGACCTGGGTGGTGACCTTGTAGTCGTCGATGATGGCGTTCTTCTTGATCTGCAGGCTCGACTTGACGTGGAACTGGGGAAACTGCTGCGGAGGCTGCGGCGGCTGCTGGGACGGGGCTGCGGCGGCGGCGGGTTGGGGAACAGCACCGGCGGGGTCTGGCCCTGGGAGTTGGACAGCATGGTGCCGGGAGCAGGGGCGGGAGCAGGAGCGGGAGCGCCCCCGGCCGCCCCCTCCTCCCGCTCGGGACAGGGTCCCCGCCACCCCCCACCCGGCGACGAAGTTTGCTCCGGGCTGGAGCCGGCTTCCCCAGCCGGGTCCGGCTCCAGGCTCGGCGGGTCGCGGGGCTCCGTGGGTCCCGCCGTGCTCCGCTGGTGCCCACTGGCCCTGCTCCCACCCTCCCTCCCGGGGGCCTGGCGCTCGGTGGAACGCGGGACGGCGGGGGGCGGGGGGAAGCGGCCGCGCGACAAACTACCCTGCCCGGGCCCGCGGCCGCGTCACCAAGACCAGCAAGTATTATGTGACCATCACTGATGCCCCAGGGCACAGAGACATCATAAAAAACATGATTACGGTCACATCTCGGGCTGACTGTGCGTCCTGATTGTCGCTGCTGGTGTTGGTGAATTTGAAGCAGGTATTTCCAAGAATGCACAGACCCGTGAGCATGACCTTCTGGCTTACACACTGGGTGTGAAACAGCTGATTGTTGGTGTTAGCAAAATGGATTCCACTGAGCCTCCCTACAGCCAGAAAAGATACGAGGAAATTGTTAAAGACGTCAGCACCTACATTAAGAAAATTGGCTACAACCCTGACACAGTAGCATTTGTGCCAATTTCTGGTTGGAATGGTGACAACATGCTGGAGCCAAGTGCTAATATGCCTTGGTTCAAGGGATGGAAGGTCACCCGTCAAGATGGCAATGCCAGAGGAACCACATTGCTTGAAGCTCTTGCATCCTGCCACCAACTCATCCAACTGACAAGTCCCTGCGCCTGCCCCTCCAGGATGTCTACAAAATTGGTGGTGTTGGTACCGTCCCTGTGGGCTGAGTGGAGCCTGGTGTTCTCAAGCCTGACATGGTGGTCACCTTTGCTCCAGTCAGCGTTACAACTGAAGTGAAGTCTGTTGAAATGCACCATGAAGCTGTGAGTGAAGCTCTTGCTGGGGACCATGTGGGCTTCAATGTCAAGAACGTGTCTGTAAAAGATGTTCGCCGTGGCCACGTGGCTGGTGACAGCAAAAATGACTCACCAATGGAAGCAGCTGGCTTCAAGCTCAGGTGATTATCCTGAGCCACCCAGGCCAGATCAGTGCTGGCTATGCACCGGTGCTGGATGTCACACAGCTCACATTGCTTGAAGATTTGCTGAGCTGAAGGAGAAGATTGATGGTCGTTCTTGGAAAAAGCTGGAAGATGGCCCTAAGTTTTTGAAATCTGGTTATGCTGCCATCGTTGATATGATTCCTGGCAAGCCCACGTGTGTTGAGAGCTTCTCTGACTACCCTCCTCTGGGCCGTTTCGCTGTTCATGACGTGAGACAAACAGTTGCTATGAGTGTCATCAAAGCAGTGGACCATAAGGCTGCTGGAGCTGGCAAAGTCACCAAGTCTGCCCAGAAAGCTCAGAAGGCTAAATGAATATTAGTCCCAACACCTGCCACCACAGTCTTACTCAGTGGTGCAAGAAGTCTCAGAACTGTGTCTCAATTGGCCATTTAAGTTTAATAGTAAAAGACTGGTTAATGATCACAATGCATCGTAAGACCTTCAGAAGGAAAGGAGAGTGTTTTGTGGAGCATTTGGTTCTTTTGTGTGTGTGGCAGTTTTTAAGTTATTAGTTTTTAAAGTCAGTGCTTTTTAATGGAAACCACGTGACCAAAAATCCGTCACAGAATTTTGAGACCCATTAAAATAACAAAGTTTAATGAGGGGAAAAAAAACCCCAAAAACGCATACAACTCAACAAAAGAAACAACCGAATGAAAAAATGGGGAGGGTGGGACAACTTCAAGTGAACCAACATCCGAATTTTTGGGGTGCCAGAAGAAGGGAGAGAGCAAAATATTGAAAACCTATTAGAAGAAATAATGACAGAAAACTTTCCCTACCTGGTGAAAGAAATAGACTTACAAGTCCAGGAAGCGCACAGAACCCCATACAAGAGGAATCCAAAGAGGACCACACCAAGACACATCATAATTAAAATGCCAAGGGCAAAAGACAAAGAGAGATTATTAAAAGCAGCAAGAGAAAAACAGTTAATTACCTACAAGGGAGTACCCATACGACTGTCAGCTGATTTCTCAACAGAAACTATGCAGGCCAGAAGGGAGTGGCAAGAAATATTCAAAGTGATGAACAGCAAGAACCTACAACCAAGATTACTCTATCCAGCAAAGCTATCATTCAGAGTTGAAGGTCAGATAAAGAGCTTCACAGACAAGAAAAAGCTAAAGGAGTTCATCACCACCAAACCAGGATTACATGAAATGCTGAAGGGTATTCTTTAAGGAGAGGAAGAAGAAGAAAAAGGTAAAGATAAAAATTATGAACAACAAAATGACATCAAATACATACCTACCAACAAGTGAATCTAAAAATCAAGTGAATGAAAAATCTGAAGAACAGAATGGACTGGTGAATATAATAGAATCAGGGACATAGAAAGGGAGTGGACTGACAATTCTCAGGGGAAGCAGGTATGAGGGGTGCGGGAAGAGATTGGACAAAAATCTTACTCCTATGGATGAAGACAGTGGCGGGGGGTAAGGGCATGGGGTGGGGTGGGGAATCAGGTGGAGGGGAGCAATGGGGAAAAATAAAAAGAGGAACACCTGTAATAATCTGAACAATAAAGATTTATTTTTAAAAAAAATGGGGAGGGAACCTGAATAGACGCTTTCCCCAAGAAGGCATATAGCTGGCCAACAGATATAGGAAAAGATGCTCACTTTCACTAATTACAAGGGAAATGCAAATCAAAACCACAGCGAGCTCACACCTGTTAGAATGGCTATCATCAATAAGACGAGAAATATGTTGGAGAGAATGTGAAGAAAAAGGAACCCTTATCCACTGATAATGGGAATGCAAATTGATGCATCCTCTATGGAAAATACTATGGAGGTTCCTCAAAAAATTAAGGTACCATATGACCCAGCAATCCCTCATCTGGGTATCTACCCCCAAAATTTGAAAACATTTATTCCCAAAGGTGTATGCACCCCTGTGTTCATTGCAACATTAGTCACGGTGGCCAAGACATGGAAACGACTAAAGTGCCCTCCAATGGGTGATTGGATAAAGATGTGGCACATACATACAATGAAATACTACTCAGCCATGAAAAATGATGAAATACTGCCATTGTGGCAGCACGGGTAGAGCTTGAGAGTATCATGCTAAGTGAAATAAGTCACATGGAAAAGGGACAAGAACTACATTATTTCACTCCTGTGGGATTTAAAACAGCAACAAATGAACAAACTTATGGAAACAGATAACAGCATGGTGGTTACCAGGGGGTAGGTGGTAGAAGTGGAGAAGGATGAAGAGGGTAAAGGGGGAAATATATGTAATGGAATGTAAATATACTTTGGGGCAGAGTGAGCATACATGCAATATACAGATGATATATTATGGAATTTTACATCTAAAAATGTTATTAACCAATGTTACCCTAATAAATTTAATTTTTTAAAAAAGATTGTTCCATTAACTCTTTAGTCTGAATGACCTTTATCCAGGTTAATTATAATGTCTATGGTAACTATCCTGGTAGAATGAAGTCTACTTAATACATGGTGCTTTACAATTTACAACGCACTTCCACTTAGTATCTAGATCTAAATAAGATTCCAGAAGACTAAGAGGCCTTTGATCTCTTCTTTGCAACCCCACCTGCCCCTCCCTGTATTGGGTTGCCTGGTGATTATGGAAGTGTCATTGCTCACACCCAAGGGGGCTTCTCTGTCACCTTCCACATCAAGATCATGCATGACCTGTCCAGCACAACATAAGGCACAATTAGAGCTCAACAAATATTCATTTAATGACTGAAACAGGCTGAGCCCAAGAATGACAGTTGGAATCAAAAGATGTGTGTCCTGGAGCTCCATCTCTGAGAGCTTATTGTTTGTGCTCTCAGGCAGGAAGTGGGGTTGTTCCCCTGATGGCCAAAGTGGGGACAGTGATCTCCACCTCTGGGCTGTGGAAGGGGTGGTAAAGCACTGGGTACGGACAAGGCATGCAGCCAATAATGTTGATCCCATGCTGCCAAGGTCAGTGGACAGTTTCAAGGTTCTCAGCTCCTTATTGCCCTTCTCAACAGCCATCTAAAACTATGCTCTGCTTAGATGGATCACCAACCAGCCTTTTGCCCTGTAATTCTAAACAGTGATGGCTGCAAGTAAAGGTTTGAAAACGCAGAACTTCCCTCTGGACCTGGCCTAGACCCCTGCTCTTTCAGAAATCCCCCCACCCTTCCTGAGAATAACATATGAGTATCCTCCAAAGCTTGGCAGCCTCTTTCTGTTTTCATAAGAGATGTAACTTCCCCTTTATACTAGCAAAGGGATCAGGTGAAGGGCTGACTGAGAAGGGGGTGTGACCTGGATGTCACTCACTTGTCCAGGATGCAAGGTTGTTTCTTAAATAATCCCGTTCACAGAACTGAGCTGAACGGGAAGGAGAAGACCTGGGCACCAGGTTTCTTGGGAAAGTAAGTCCAGAAGCCATCAGTGGTGCAACTTCTAGGTGGGATTGGCGGCTGTGAAGGAGAAGCAAAAAAGCCCCAGACTGGAAAGATTTCCAAGAAATACACACAGGTAAGAAACCCTAACGGGCAATATGGATCTGGATTGATTTCTCCTGCTTTGGGGTGGTGGGGCGGTTGGACCACGAGTGCCTGGCTGAAGGCAAATGGAGTTTGAGACTTTCTTCTTATTGACATTGCAAAACAAATTACATCACACACACACACACACACAAGTTCAGTTTAAAAAACTCTACAGTGGCCCAATTATTTCTGACTAAAATGGAGTAGAATAAAATGCCTGCCCGTCACCTAGAGTTTGTTTTAATGAAGCTTGAGCTCCATCTAAGCCTTGAGTTTCAGAGTAAATCCCCAATATGTAAGTTCTTTTTAAAAATATTTTTTAATTGATTTCAGAGAGGAAGGGAGAGAGGGATAAAAACATCAATGATGGGTGAGAATCACTGATTGGTTGCCTCCAGCACACCCTCCACTGGGGATTGAGCCTGCAACCTGGGCATGTGCCCTGACAAGGAATTGAACTGTGACCTACTGGTTCATAGGTCGACGCTCAACCACTGAGTCATGCCAGCTGGGTGTCAGTTCTTTATTAGACTTTTTTAAAGGTAGGCCATAGGTAATTTTCCCATTGTAGTTTTTAAGGAACTGATAGGGCTGTGAAGCATTCTTCCCCATGTTATTCCCTATTTTCCTGAATTGGTCTGATCACCTATCCATCCATCCATACTCTTACTAGGTTAGAAGGGATTTAGAATGACGTAGAGAGCCAAACAATAGAAGATACCAACTCAGTTTTCCCAACATTTTATTTCAAAATTGAGATGATAAACTCTGTCTCTCAGGAACGTTCCTCATCTCCATCTCTCTGAAACATTCATCCTCCTCTTTGTGAAAACATCTCTTTATGAAACTTCTGGCTGAATCTCTAGAAAATACTAAGCAAATACTTTCCATGCCTATTGACGTTAAGTTAGTGTTTGAGTGTCCTCTGAATGATCTGGAATGTAAGCCCCTTTACAATGCACAGATATAAATGCCCATATCCTGACAATCCATCCACACCTCTGCACCCCCTACCAACATGCGCCGCCCCTTCCCCACCCCGCACCCGAGGGAATCCTGTTGTTGAAGACCCTGCCTCATAGGCAGGAACAGAGCTTTCTCTGTGGCCAGTAACTTGTTTCTTCCATCCCTTGGCAGCCTCACCTGACATTGGGAACCCATCGACCTTGACCATCTTCAAGGGCTGGGCATTAGAAAGATGGATGTTACAACTGCTGACACTAAACACCGTGTGTGTCTGGGCAAGGGCCAGGTTTGCTCCTCTGACTAGAGTTTGAGTGAGTCCACACCTCACTGCCACCCCTTTTCTCCACCCCACCTCACCTCCACATCAATGAGGCCATTCCAAACTGAGGTGTGGAAGGTTTTTCTTTCTCTAAAATATGCTAATTATACACGAAAAGCAATCTGGAACAAAAGAGGTATTTTTAGTGTGAAATCATCCATGGTGTTGTGCCTTCCATAAGGAAGCTGCAGCGACTGGTTTGGGTGAATATCAGTGTTACATTTGTGGTTGGAGTGGTTTTGAGGTCATGTTTTCCAATAGGCACGTAGCACCCTAGGAGGGTTTCTTAATACCTTACGTTTACCCTTGAAATAAGAGCAACCTATTTCAGAAAACAAGGAACTGGTGGTGTTTTCCCTTTGAGGTGGTTTTTCATTTGAGCCCAAGGCGTTCTCATGTTAGCAGAATATTAGCAATGAATGCCTTTGGAGCCATATACGTTTGCTAACTACGTAGATACGAACTAATGCTGAGTGCATTTGATTTATGGTTACAGTGAAGTTTTAGACACTTCGTTGATATCTCCATTCAGAGATGAGAAACAATACGAACTGCCGTGAGTGCTTATGTTGCAATGGGCACTATGCCATGTTATACAAACATCGTCTCATTTCATCCTCATTTCAGACTGGAGGCAGTTTATCAGTTAAGAATTGCACACAGCTGGCTAGTCAGAGTGCAGTGCTTATAGTTCATCACAGCCAGTTGGTCATAGGTTTCCTTGTTCCTCCCACTGCTTCACTTGACCAGCCTTAAAAAAAACAATTGCACACAACTGCAAGTAAGTAGTGGAGACCAGAAACAACTGTGTCTTAGACAGGAGAGAGCCTTCGTTTCTTTCCCACGTTAGAAGACAGCGGGAGGTACGGAGACCAAGGTGCGGAGAGCCCCGCCTCGTCGGCTCAGGCGCTTTCTCACCTATGCTCTCACCTATGCTCTGCCCGACTTAGCCCGCGGTTCCCACCTTTCCATCCTCACGCTTATATCAGGACCCAAGACGCCTGCTGAAGCACCAGCCATCAGGTGTCCATGGGCTGGAAAAAGGCAGGAGGGGGAGTGGGGGGGGGTGAATAGAGCTTTCTCAGAAGTGCCACCCCTCCAACAACCACCCGCAACTCAGTGCTCCCTCCCCCGCCCCCCCATCAACCAGGTATACAAGAAGACTTATTATTATTGGAAGGCAGCAGGCTATTTCTCCCACCAGTAGCTGATACTATTTTTATTTTCAGGCGAAGGAATGAAAATAGAAAGGGAACCAGTTTAATCTGTCTCACCATGGCTGCTGCTTTCCTGCCTCTCCGCCCCCCCCCCCCCCCCCGGCCCCGTCCTCTAATCCTCTCCTTCTCTCCATCCCTCCCTCCTTCCTTTCTTTCCTTCCTCTTCCCCCGCCCTCCCTCTGTCTTTTCTGTTTGTTAATTTAGCAATAATGAAAGGTTTTTGTTACTGTAATTGTCAGTTACTACAGAAAGTGAACAGTTTTCCAGTTTTGTTTATAATTTATATATCCTCTTGTGAATTGCCTGTTCATATAATTTGGCCATCAATTTATTTGGATTTTATTTTTTTATTGTAATTTGTTGTTTATATCTACCACAAACATTTAAAAAAAATATATTTACTGCCCTAGCTGCTTTGGCTCAGTGGATAGAGTGTCGGCCTGTAGACTGAAAGATCCCAGGTTCGATTCTGGTCAAGGGCATGTACCTTGGTTGCAGGCACATCCCCAGTAGGGGGTGTGCAGGAGGCAGCTGATGGATGTTTCTCTCTCATCGATGTTTCTAACTCTCTATCCCTCTCCCTTCCTTTCTGTAAAAAAAAAAAATCAATAAAATATATTAAAAAATATATCTATATATATTTACTTATTTCAAAGAGGAAGTGAGAGGGAGAAACATCAATGATGAGAATCATTGATCAGCTACCTCCTACACACCCCCTGCTGGTGATCGAGCTTACAATCAGGGCATGTGCCCTGACCAGGAATCCAACTGTGGCCTCCTAGATCAACCACTGAGCCACACTGGCTGGCTACTACAAACATTTACTGGAGAAAAGAATAAAAGAGAAAACAAATAAGAACAAAAAAAAGAAAAATATTAAAAAAACAAAGAAAAACATGAGTGTACAGATGATGTGTGGTAAAATTATGCACTTGAAGCTGTATAATGTTGTTAACCAGTGTCACCCCAATAAATTCAATAAAAAAAATAAAATAGAAATAGAGAACAAACAAACAACAAAATCCTGTCATTCTCGGGAGCATTTGAGGTCTTGCTTCCTGGCAATTGCCAGTTTGGGCTCAAATAAACTCATAAAAATGCTTTCCAGGTTTGGACATTTCTTATATAGACAACTATTAAAACTTTTAAAGGTTTGTGTATTACCTAACATCATCTCCTTATATTTGTAGTAAACCTGGTTACTTTTGGAAACTTCTCAGTATAAAATAAATGACTCTTCATGATTTGGCCTCTGAATGTGTGTGTATGTGTGTGTGTGTGTGTGTGTGTGTGTGTGTGTGTGTGTGTGTGTATATATATATATATATATATATATATATCTGAAATCACAACTGTAAATCTCCCTTTACAGGATAGCTTTATTTTATTTTTATTATTTTTTATGGTATCAGCTTTAATTAAGAGAACCTTAATGCCATTATCTTGGACGTAACACCTTTGCCAGACCGTCTGAGAGAAATCACCTCTCTTTGCTGATAAGAGAAGTAGAATATTTAGGACCCCTGGGGCTACCTAATCAGGTTAAAATATACCTCAAATTAAAGCTTGTTCTGCTTAATAGTAAGTGGCAGATTTCCTGGGTTTCTTTTCTTTCCGCTTAATAAAAGAGCAAGGAGACTTACTGCACATTGTCTTATTACTCAAACGTAAGCCTTTATGAATGTTAAAATTGTAAAACATGTTTACATTGCTGTGAGAAGTCATAAAACTTCTCACATAGAAGAGTTATATGTTGAGTGAAGACTGAACGTGCTGTTGAGCATTTAGTTGTAACTGAACTTAAGATGAACTTACTGGGATTAAAAAAATATTTTCCCACCCAACTACATTGTTCCATTCTTTAACACTATAAATGGCAAGAGTCCCTTTTGGTTTTTAAGTCTGCTGCCATGATTTAAATGACTATTTTTAGAGGGGAAAAAATTTATATAATTTGCATGCAATAATATTCACCATTTATAGTGTATAATTTAATGGTTTTTAGTACAGCCACAAGGTTGTACAAACATCACCACTATTTAAATCCTCACCGAATGGCCTTGTTTTCATATTTTGATTGCGGTAATCTGTGGCTCATCTTCCCATCTGTAGAAACATGATATGCAGTCAGTCAATGTTTAAGGTGCACTGAGGGCCTCTTGATAACCAGAGAGGACCTCAGTGCACAGGATTAGAAGTTACCAGATACAGAACACCCTCCAGGTGGGCTCTCCCTCCCTGAAGCACATGCCACGTCTTTTCCTTCCCCCTCCCTCCCCCACAGGCACATAACTCTAAACGCTAAGGGACCCCAGGAGACTTGCAACCAGGGGAGCCATGAGCAGCAGCAGCTTGCCCCAGGCTCACCCCTGAACCCGTCCCTAGACCCCTTTTCTCTGACTCCCCAGTGAGCCAAAGCCGCCAGCCCCTCCTGGGCTCTCCTGCCACTTCCTCAGTCCTAAGCCCTTCCTTATTGCACTGCTCCCCGCTTTAATAAATGAACCCCCCTCCCCCCCCCCCAAAAAAAAAGCACACCCCTCCAAAGGGTGTTTGGACAATGTCTGGAAGGAAACAAGGGTAGTTTCTAGAACAGTCTGTCTTCATGTCTTTCAGGCTTCCCGATGGGCCGAGAGACCAATTATTTTTACTTTCCCCGCTCTGTGAAATAGTAACTTTGCATGCTTTTCATGGTGTCTCTTGGGAAAGGGATTTCCAGGATTATTTCTGAGCATTATTGATCTAGCTGTCACTGTGACTGCGTTTGAAGAAAACAAAGAATGTCTACATTGCGGTATAGTTGCTTTCATGTGTGTCTGCAGGGTCCCCAGGTAGATGAAAAACTCCTCAGGGCGAGGAACATGCCAGACGCCCCCAAGTGCCCACAGGAGCCCACGCCACACAGGGCAGTGTGGTGCTTGCCAACGTTAAGGACTTGACGGGCTGCCTGCGTCCCCGCTGCTGCTCACAGGCGTCTGGCGAGTGATTGAAGAATCTCAGAACCTCCTTTTGCGAACCATTTACTGTGAAAAATGTTACACTTCTTCGAAAGCAGAGGATGGTGAAATGAACCTCCTATATGTGCTGGTATCAACATAATGATACCAGTATTATTACTCACAATATAATTACTGAGGCCAGATTAGGAGTTCTGTTTATCCCCGGAGGGGGGTAAAGTTAAACGACTGTATCTTAAAGACACTTCGGAAAACATTTTACTAACTTGATCCTCAGCTTTCTTTGGTTTATTTTTCTTTTGGTTTGGGGGATTAAGAATCCTTTTTTTTTTTTTTTTTTTAGGATTAAATACAGAAAGGGGGAATGCAAAGAAGGGCTCCATGGGTTTCTGTCAGTAATAAATAAAAATAATACACAAGAAAGCGCACTGTGACATGTGGTTACACTGTCTATGCAGCACCAATGGGAATGGAAAGACCTGGTGTGGAGATCACCTCCACTCCCACGCAGAGGCTGCTGGTCAGCTTGTCCAGAGCTCACCTGGCCCCACGCAGGGGCCCAATGATCTCATTTGGCCATTTAACCTCTCTGTGTTTCTGATTCAGTAATATGTAAAACCCACTTCACAGATTTTCTGTGAAGATTGAAGAAAAATACGTACTCAGCTACAGCTCCTTCCATGTTCCCTCTCCTGTGTCCATCAGGGAAGCTGTGTGGGACATTTGAACCATCAGAAGATGGCAACCAAGCGGGCGGAGCCGGTCACCATCCTCAGCCTCCGGAAGTTGAGCCTGGGAACCCCAGAGCCACAGCCGAAAGGTCAGATGATCTAGAAGTCTCTGACGTCAAGCTGCTGCTTAATTCCCCCCCCCCCCCCACCCGGGTATTTACTAGTCTTTATAACAGGAATTGGTTCCCCAGCATCCTCTGGGGTGAGCAATAGTCCACACACATTTCCTACCTGCAGAGGCTGTTCCTTTCACTGTGCTTTTCCACCTTAGAGCCGAAGACTTTCACCGTGGAAGAGGCCGTGGAGACCATCGGGTTCGGGCGCTTCCACATCGCCCTGTTTCTCATCATGGGCAGCACAGGGGTGAGTGCTGCTGGGAGATCGCGTGAGTCTCCCAGGCCATTTCCTTGTGGGACACAGAGTCGTGCACTGACCTCAGCTCAGGGATGTCCGCTCGGGCAGGTGTGAAGAGGGCAGGGAGTTTGTGAGGCAAACGTGTCCCCTACAATTCATTTCCCCCTGGTCCCCCTTGATCCTCTTTCCCCTTTTAATTATATCATTTTCATCCCTTCCTCCAGGTACAAAAACTCAGGATTATCTTTGACTTTCTTCTTCATTATTCTGAGCTGGATTTCTAGCCTCTATTTCTATTTATTCTATCAATTTTTTTCTAGCATCCACTTCATTTCCCTAGGAGATACACTCATCCTGTAATGGACAGCAAGATATGGTCAGAGGATGATAATTAACCTTTCTGTTGAAAGGAGTTTTTAGGCCCTGACCGGTGTGCTCAGTGTTTAGAGTGTCGACCCACACACAGAAGGATCTTGGGGTTGATTCCTGGTCAAGGACATATACCTGGGTTGCAAGTTCATCCCTGGCCTCAGTCAGGGTGTGTGTGGAAGGCAATCCATCAATGTTTCTCTCTCACATCAATCTCTCTCTCTCCCTTCCTTCCACTGTCTCTAAAAATCAATTGGAAAAAGTATCCTGAGGTGAGGGTTAACAAAACAACAACAACAAAAAAAAGAAAGAAAGGGATATTTAGTAGCACATCTTATACTGTTTGCTAAGTAGACATTCTTTCCTGATGATGAACTCATTGTTTGTACTTGTTACTTTATTGTTGTCTAGCTTTCATGACTCTTGTCTCCCCATCCCAACTTCTTGAGAAAGGGACTATTTTAAAAATCCATTTGCTAAGAGCATGCCCTGAGATCTTCATGATGATGAGTATAAAACAACAAAGCTAGGTCGAAGTGGATGGTGTAATGAGCCTCTAGTTAAGTGACTGGCCTCCGCACAACACCCTCAGATACAACGCAAATGCATGCATCCCCAACATCACAAGTAAATATGAGCGATAAACCTGGGGACATTTCAAAATGTTCAAGTAGTGCTAAGTGGGTATGCAATAGGTGCTCCCTAAATGGGGGAGGGGAGGGAAGATGTAGGACTAAAGGGTGGTGGAAGGCGGGTGTGGGGAGAAGTGGTGACAGGCTGGCACTCAGACATGGCATTTTCCCTCCCTTTTCTTAAGATTGCCGAGGCCATGGAGATCATGTTAATAGCGGTTGTGTCTCCCGTCATCCGCTGTGAATGGCAGCTGGAGAATTGGCAGGTGGCGTTAGTGACCACGGTGAGTGCCTGCTTCCTGAGCTGCACATGAGCCAACTGGAGACCAGGACTTTCGAGCCCCTTCCCCATCTCACAGAGCGAGACTCAAAGTATACCCCACCCTTAGCCTGTTGGCTTTCAAAGCTGATGGGTTTGCAGCTCCAACTAGCATTTGAGGCCTTTCTTCCTGTATTTTCCCCCTCTAGAGAGCATAACTTTGTATTGCTTATTTTCCAGCTCCTAGCAAAAGCCCCAAAGAGATAAATGCAAATCAGAGAAAGTAACTCTTAAGCCATGAGTTAGATATGCTTTAACTATTAGTTCAGAACACTAAGAGGCTAGTGTGGCCATAGTGGCTTAACCAATCACCAAATTGAATTGTTTGTGTTATACACTCAACTTTTCTCAAAGACCATGTGAATAGTTTTATGAGTTTCACACCAAATACTGCTGCAAAGTGGAATGAAGTTTGCTGTAAAACAGTACACGTATTACACCAGCAGCAGCCTCATCCATCTCATGTTGACTATGTCTCTTGATCTCATCACATTCCCATATGCTTAACTTAATCTTGTGTTGTTTGTATAGTAACAGGCTGTAGAGGCTTGCACCCTAGGAACAATAGGCTATACCAGTGGTCGGCAAACTCATTAGTCAACAGAGGCAAATACCAACAAATTGAAATTTCTTTTGAGAGCCAAAGAAGTTTTTAAACTTAAACTTCTTCTAACGCCACTTCTTCAAGATAGACTTGCCCAGGCCATAGTATTTTGTGGAAGAGCCACACTCAAGGGGCCAAAGAGCCGCATGTGGCTCGCGAGCCGCAGTTTGCCGACCACGGGGCTATACCATAGAGCCCAGCTGTGTTGTAGGCATACCATCCGTGTTTATGTGATATAATGTTAGCTGGGTGACGAAATCGCCAGACTACGCATTTCTCAGGGCATCCTCACCGCCAAGCGGTGCATGGCTATAGGAACTTAATTTCAGGGGAACCCAAAATTTGGGATTCACCAGCTGATAGAATATATTTCTTAAACCGAGTGACTGACATTAGAACATATATGTATTTGGCAAGTAAGGTCATTAGAAGAAGAAAAGAGGCAGAAAAGCTTGCCATCGACAAACACCATCTTTCAAAAACAGAAGGGCACGTTATTTATTACCAACAATCAGAAATAAAATTATTCCAGGATAAAAAGAGCCCTTTATAGTGAATGAATTTAGATCCATGCAAAGTGTATCCCTGTGTCCTGTTTTTACCACTTTGCAGGGGACTGGCTAGATTGCACTGTGGCGAAGCAGTGTCCCAGGCCTGGCACTTAGAAAACACTGCCCCCTTCATCTCTTCCTAGGAAGGTCAGGGCACAGAGGAAACGCATGGCTTTTGTCTTCCAAGAATAGACACGATGCTGTTGTTTTTAATAGTTCCCTGTGGAAGAAAAGCATCTGAGTCTTCCTTAGGAAGAGTAAGGAAGAGAGGCAAAGAGAAAGCAATGCAGACAGCAGAGAGAAACAGATCTTCACGGGAAAAGTGTTGACAATGCCAGCTCCCACCTTTCCTTTGATTACCTTGGAAGCAGCCAGCCAGCAATCTTACCAGAAGGCAAAGCAGTGAAGCTTGGAGCTGCCAAAGGCACAGACATTCGTTTACAACCCAGGCTGAGCTAAAATGCTGGTATTCTATCCAGGTTCTTGAGTTTTCTTTAGGGAAAGACATTGTGAGAACAAGTAAGGGAAAGAGGTAGGTTTGTATTTGATTTGAAGAGTGTTTCTAAATGAATGGTTGGTTTGGTTTGTTAAAAGTTTATGTTTATCTGTAATACATAAAGGAGACTGCTTCTAGAAGTCTCAACTGTGTGTAGAACTGGAGCATGAATGGAGGTTTTTTTAAAGTTATTAATATGGAAATTCACAATTATACATCTGAGTTGAGTAGGGTCAATGCCATCATCTCGAATCAGAGGGAAAGCAGTTGCCTGTTCTTTCTACCCGTTTCCACCTGGTGGCAGTGTTTCCAGGTGTGAAATCTGCCAAGGAGAAGCATCAGCCTCAGAAGCCCCAAACAGGTTCAGCGGGAGTCAGGGGAGATCTTCATGAAAACCTGTCTTCACTCCACCCCGTGCATAGTTCTAGTCTACCTGGGATTGAGGTGGATGCATGCTTAATGCACTGAATTAGCAGGTCATCACAACTCTGCTTCGAGGATTATTTTTTCTCAACCCTCCCCTCCCCCCCAGATGGTGTTTTTTGGCTACATGGTCTTCAGCATCCTCTTTGGCCTCCTGGCTGACAGATATGGCCGCTGGAAGGTAGGTTGGCTTTGAAAGGTGATTTGTAATTTTCTTCTGTGTGTTGTTTTGTGGCCATGTCACCACTGCTTCTCTCTCTTTTTTTAAATGAGGCTTTTTAAAAAATATGTATTTTATTGATTTTTTACAGAGAGGAAGGGAGAGGGAGAAAGAGTTAGAAACATCGATGAGAGAGAAACATTGATCAGCTGCCTTCTGCACACCTTCTACTGTGGATGTGCCTGCAACCCAGATACATGCCCTTGACTGGAATCGAACCTGGGACCTTTCAGTCCATAGGCTGACGCTCTATCCACTGAGCCAAACCGGTTAGGGCTATAATTTTTTCTTATCTAGTGTATTTCAAACATCAAATTCAAAAGGAATTTTTCTCTCTGAAACCTTCACATGTATGGATGCCCTCGCATACTATTGGTATAGTTTTTCTGACCATCGGTTTGGCAGATCAAGAACCTTGAGAATATACATCCTCCTCATCTGACAATTGTCATTCCAGAAATCTAGCCTGTTTAGATCATTGGAGAACTGCAAAGATTTATGCACATTCATCATCACAGCTCATTTTTATAGAAAATGCGAAATCACTTCAATATTCAATAACAGGGGAAAGGTTTATGCATTATATTATATGTATTATAGTGCATCTTTCCAATGGAATATTTTACAGCCATTAAAAATAGGTTTTCTGGCTCTGGCTGGGCAGCTCAGTTGGTTAGAGTGTCATCTCAAGAAACCAAAATTATGGGTTCAATCCCTGGTCAGGACACATATAAGAATCAACTAAGGAATACATAAATAACTGGGACAACAAGTCAGTGTTCCTCTCTCTCTGTCTCTCAAAATCAATTAAACATTTTTTTTTTAAGAAACAGGGAAAATTGGATAAAATCATATTAAGAGTATTTTCTCTGGGTTGGAGAATTAAGGGTGATTTATTTTACTAGCAAATAGGTTTTTTAAAATATATTTTTTATTAATTTCAGAGAAGAAGGGAGAAGGAGGAAGAGATAGAAATATCAATGATGAGAGAGAATCACTGATAGGCTGCTACCTGCATGCTCTGCACTGGGGATTGAGCCCATAATCCAGGCATGTGTGCCCTGACCAGGAATCGAACCGTGACCGACTGGTTTATAGGTCGATGCTCAACCACTGAGCCAGGTCAGCCAGGCTCTTTTTCTTCCATATTTTCTACTATGAACTTAGGTTATTCTTACAATTAGAGAAAAAAGAAATACCTTAAATTTTCTCCTTATACCCAACTCCCACATAATGCTTCCTGTGCTCCTGACATCCTTGTAAGCAGGGAGGGCACATTTCTGCATTCTCAATGAAGTTGGGGAATTTCAAAGAATGGTCTAAACTCAGAATTGTGAATGGGCCCAGGCTGGGTAGCTCAAGTTGGTTAGAGCATTGTCCCTATACATCAAGGTTGTGGGTTCGATCTCCAGTCAGAGCACATACAAGAGTCAACCAATAAATGGAGCAACAAACCTCTCTCTCTCCCCCCTCCGTAAAATAAATAAATAAATTTGGAAAATAATTATGAAAACAAACCAAAAAAAAAAGGATTGTGAGTGAAATAGGGGCTCTAATAAATGTGATAAGTCCAATGAGCAAAAGTAACCTCACAGGGTGATGTGATCATAAATTCCTAACTGGGTAGGTCATGGTGGGCAGTCATGCTCTCAGCCTGTAACTTCTTTTTTTTTTTTTTTTTTAATTAAATCTTTATTGTTCAGATTATTACAGGTGTTCCACTTTTTTTCCCCCCATAGCTCCCCTCCACCTGATTCCCCACCCCACCCCATGCTCTTACCCCCCGCCACTGTCTTCATCCATAGGAGTAAGATTTTTGTCCAATCTCTTCCCGCACCCCTCACACTTGCTTCCCCTGAGAATCGTCAGTCCACTCCCTTTCTATGTCCCTGATTCTATTATATTCACCAGTCCATTCTGTTCTTCAGATTTTTTATTCACTTGATTTTTAGATTCACTTGTTGGTAGGTATGTATTTGATGTCATTTTGTTGTTCATAATTTTTATCTTTACGTTTTTCTTCTTCTTCTTCTTCTTAGAGAATACCCTTCAGCATTTCATGTAATCCTGGTTTGGTGGCGATGAACTCCTTTAGCTTTTTGTTGTCTGTGAAGCTCTTTATCTGACCTTCAACTCTGAATGATAGCTTTGCTGGGTAGAGTAATCTTGGTTGTAGGTTCTTGCTGTTCATCACTTTGAATATTTCTTGCCACTCCCTTCTGGCCTGCATAGTTTCTGCCGAGAAATCAGCTGACAGTCGTATGGGTACTCCCTTGTAGGTAATTAACTGTTTTTCTCTTGCTGCTTTTAATATTCTCTCTTTGTCTTTTGCCCTTGGCATTTTAATTATGATGTGTCTTGGTGTGGTCCTCTTTGGGTTCCTCTTGTAAGGGGTTCTGTGCGCTTCCTGAACTTGTAAGTCTATTTCTTTCACCAGGTAGGGAAAGTTTTCTGTCATTATTTCTTCTAATAGGTTTTCAACATTTTGCTCTCTCCCTTCTTCTGGCACCCCAAAAATTCGGATGTTATTTCGCTTAAAGTTGTCCCAGAGGCTCCTTACATTATCTTCATATTTTTGGATTCTTTTTTCTTTTTGTTTTTCTGGTTGGATGTTTTTTGTTTCCACATATTTCAGATCTTTGGTTTGATTCTTGGGGTATGTTGATCTACAGTTGAGTTTCTGTATATTCTTTATTTCAGACAGTGTATGCTTCATTTCTGACTGATCCTTTTCCATTTTTTTGGCATTCTCATTAAGGTCCTTGAAGGTCTCACTAAGCTCCTCAGAAGTGTCATCAAGTTTCTCGGCAGTTTTTAGAAGATTCTTGAGTAACCTTATAAATGTGATTCTGAACTCTATGTCATCCAGTAGTTTGCTTTCCTCCGTTTCTTTCATTCGTGACATGTTTCTTTGTTTCTGCATTTTGGCTGCTTCCCTGTGTTGATGGAGTGGCTTTGTGTGGTAGGTGACCTATAGGGGGCAGTAGCTCAGCCTCCCCAATCACCTGATGTGGATGCTCTTGGTACACCCCTTTGTGGGCTGAGTGCAAAGTCTTGGTGTAGTTAAGCCTGAATTGCTGTTGGTACGCTGGGAGGAATTGACCTCCAGGCCAATTAGCTGTGAGCACTCCCTGTGTCTATAATGGAAGAAGTGCTGCGCTGAAGACACGCTTATGGGGCAGGACTTGTTTCAGTGGGGCTTTGGTGCTCACTGAGTCTGCCTCTTGAATGTGTCACTTATGGATGTGAGGAGTTGAAATCTGGTGTCTCACACTGACCACTAGGTACACTGGCTTCTGGATCTCCAATGGGGTGCAGGTCAGCTACTGTCTGAGGCCACTCAGCAGGAGCTACAGTGAGAGCTGCAGTTTTCTCCTCTTTGCTTGGGGTTTGGAGGTTTTGGAGCTGTCTGACCCTGGCTGCAAGTTTTCTAGGTTAAGCTGCGATAGGGCAGGCTTTCTTATGCTAATTGAGCTGCTTGGAGCTTGGGTGGGTTTGTAGGTTGTGTGGGGCGGGGTCTCAGGGCGTCACTAGGTTAGGGCGTGGCAAACAGCAATGGCTGCTAGTAAGCCGGCTCTGTGTCCCCACCGTGTCCTGGAATCCTGTGCCCCAGTGCCGTAAACAATTATTCCTGCGCGCAGCTCTGCTAGCAAGCCACTCTCACTGGCAGACAGTCCAGCTTCTCCCCGTAGGAGTTTGGGTCTCCCGCGTCTCCCCAGAGACTGGATTTCAGAGTAATCGGGGACTTGTCTCCGTTGGGGTTGAAAAAAGCAACGCACCCAGTCGCCCGCCGCCAGCCCGGATCACGCGCCTCCGTACCTCAGCTTTTCAGCGCTCGTGCACGTCTCAATGCTCTTTTCTCTTTCCTTCTAGTTGTAGAACTTCCACTCAGCCAGCTTTCCCGTGGTTCTGGGTGATAGACGTTTTATCTTTTAGTTGCAGTTTAAATTGTTGTGGGAGGCAGCAGTTTAGGTGTTTACCTATGCCGCCATCTTGGATTCCTCCAGCCTGTAACTTCTTTAAGCAAGCCCTGTCCGTTGTTCCTGGGCATCTAGGTACACCCCTTTGAAATACCAGAATAATCTTCTTTTCCAGATCCCTTGGCGACAGGGGCAAATCACAGGCACTCTCAATGAGCGCAGAACTATCCTGCAATCCAACCTTAGAGATTTCCCGCCTTGCTTTCCCTGACCTCCGTGGAATCTTCCTTAGGTTCCCTCCTTAATTCCAAATGTATAAAAGGAACCGCACCGCTGTCATTCCCCAGAACACTTGCGATCTTGCTCCCCAGAAGATGTCATTAGTTTGCCTCAAATAAACTCATAAAAATTCTCTGCAGGGTTGGAGGTTCTTACATCCACGGAATGTCTGGGCTTTCGGACAATATAGAGTATTACGGTTGGTATTTGATGATTGGGGGAGATCAGTGAGCTCGCTGTAGGCCAGCCCCTCAGAGGAGCAAACACCTGGATGGAAATTAAAAATTACCTTCGGAAGTGAGGGTCCCCCCATCTTCTATGGAGGCAGGTCCCATTAATAACTTTCTTTTTGTTGCTTCAGATTTTGCTCATTTCGTTCCTGTGGGGAGCCTACTTCTCCTTGCTGACCTCGTTCTCTCCCTCGTACATCTGGTTTGTCTTCCTGCGGATGATGGTGGGCTGTGGCGTGTCTGGTCATTCACAAGGGTAAAGACTTCACCTATTATTGTATTATTATTATTATTAGTAGTAGTAGTAGTATCTTTACTTATGATTTATCTTTTAGGCAATGAGGGCTGGTAATACCATCAAGAAGTTGCAAATTTATCAACTTCACTTCTGCGAATTATTATTGAACTTTTTGTTTTTAAGTGATGGCATCTTATTTTATTAGTTGCTATTGGCTCACCCAAACGATGTTTGATGGTCAGGCTAGCAGACTGCTGGATTGAGCGTGGGTTAACTTTTTTGTTGCTAAGGTTGCTCACTTTTTAGATAAATACTATTTTGTTAGACTGAATGCTAAATAAAGAGTGGCATATGATGTCAGAAACAAAAATGTCCACCCAAACACAACCTATTCATTTCTTGAATTTGTTGGAAGAGTTCAGTTTGACCATAAGCACCTGAAACATTTAGGAATGACCATTTAAAAGTGCTATTGCCCTATAATTTAAGACTTTATCAAATGAATTTGCAGAGCAGGGCGTGCGGCAATGAAAGATACCCTTGGATGAGTGTGCAGTATCGTGTGTGTGTGTGTGTGTGTGTGTGTGTGTGTGTGTGTGTGTGTGTGTGAAAGGGGTGATGTAAATTTTCAGCAATTTGGGACCTCCCTTAAATTAACAGGGCCTCTCAGGCTATTCTCTCCTGGGTGCCTGGGAACAAGTGGCCCTTAGAATATATTAGGAGACTTCAAAGCACCTAACTGTTACCTTAATGTGGTGGGGAAGAAATTGTTCTTTCCTGGGGCATGAGTTAAATATCACTTGTGCTTCAGAGCCCTGGAAGAGTAAAGTTAGTAAAATTTTAAAGCATCCCTCAGAGGACACCCAATAAATGCACACGTTAAAAACTAAACCCTTGCTAATAACTGCAATAGAGAAGAATAACTAGAAAGATGATGGGATATGAGTTCATATATTCTTCTATTCACAGAATTAATACTACTTAATTAGAAGCTGTGCTTTGACTGTCATTATTAGTCGAAGGAACTATCTGCTCTTGGTGGTATTTTAATTTCCAAAGTGTATTTTAGAAAAGCAAATCAGACTTGGGAAAACATATTTCCAACATTTCTCTTGGCAAAAGAGATAGGCTAATACCTCTTAAATAGTAAGAGATTCTGAAAATTCAGTAACTTTTTTTTTTAACAATGAAATTCTTTTTTATCATTTTGGAGAAAGCAAACAGGGGAAAAGTCACACACATTAATAATCCATGATGCCAAGTTTTTGAAGAGTGAAAATTTCCCAGCTAGGAGGGATGGCTCCCTCAGTTTCTGTTTTATCAGTAGGAATTAAAAGCACCTGCTCCTTCACCAACAAGTCTTGTACTCAAAAAGAACAGATCCAAGTCTGAGAGAACAACCATTTGAACTGTAAAAGGCTGAAGCCTCCAAACACAGTCACTATTTTCTGCCGACTATCTTCATCTCAGTGGTGACATGGCCAATGCCCAGGAAACCTGTGGCAGGGATCCCAGGATGAAGCAACAGCAGAAGTCAATGAACACTGTACGGTGACAGTGGCTCACAGCCTCCAGACTCAGAGCTCCGCATGGTGGGCTTCTGCCTTCAACAACTCACTGGGTTTCATGAAGATGCCTTCCATGGCTTTCCAGTAATTGTTCGGACTTGGCTGAGCCATGCCATGCACCTCTTCTTGCCCACTGATGGGCCGACCATATTGTTCTCCAGTGACAGACAGCAGAACCTTGGTGGAAGAATGCTTGAACCGCACCTCAGCATCCCTCACCCAGTAGGGCCCATTACAGAGCACTGTCCAGTCATCCAGATAATCACCTTCACCTTCTTCACCAAAAGCACTCACTTCCTGGTTTCCAGAAAGAGGTGAGGTGAAGTGGTGACTATGGAGGTTTCGGCCAGTGTTGACATGTGTCAGCCGAATGGGCTGGCCACATTTGATGGGTGTTCCCTCTCACAAACTGTGGATGTCTTCCCCCATATCCTCCAGTAACTATTGCTGTCATCCACAGAAGTTACACCTGTCACTGACTGCTGCCCACTACCTGACCCATAGCGCACGTCGTGTGAGTGTAGTTGCACGTTGTGGCGCATATTGAGTAGCTTTACCACAGAACCGCAGGTAACTACAGCGCTCCACAAACCCCCGAACAACAGTAACGAAACCACAGCCATCCTGGCTGTGCCCAAATTCAGTAACTTTGACTTCCAATAATGTTGGGCATACAAGTGTTCATATAACATCAGGAATAAAAGTATAAACAGAAGAGCAGTCTTTACATTTACTTCTTGTTTTCTTATGTGGATCTTAGCTATATTAATCTAAAAATAAAAAGCCACAGTGACAGGCAACATATGCTCATTTGAGCCAAGAAAATAGGTATTCAGGAAGCACCAATCTCAGCAAAAACCCAGGGTTCCAATTGGGAGCTGAAGGCAAGGGTGTATTTATGGGAAGGGGAAGGGGAATTACTACGTGACTAGAAGGAAGGAATTTCTATGGCTGAAGATAAGCTAAGGAAGGAATTTCTACAGGTGCAGATACGTTGACATAGTGACTAATTCTGAAGAATGACTTTAATTTTCTGCTTTCCTGTCACCTTTGCAAGCAGTTATTTGGAATACAGTACTGCTTCAGGCACAGTCCAAAGGTCATTTTGCCCATTTCCAACATTCCAGAGGTTTGAGAAGACATGCAAAGTGGTTGTCTGGGATGGCAGCTCGGACTCCATTTTGTTTCTTTGTTTGCTATCAGAGATGATATTTTTTCCATTGATTTTTAGAGAGAGTGTGAGGAAAGGAGGGGGGGGGAGAGAGAGAGAAACACTGATATGAGAGAGACACATCGATTCATTGACTGCTGCACTCGCTCCAACCAACAATCAGGTGTGTGCCCTTGACCAGGAATTGAACTCTCAGCCCTTGAGTGCACGGGCCAGTGCTCTAACCACTGAACCACAGAAGCCAGGACTCCAGCTCTATTTGGAAGTGGCTTCGTTTATATTATTTTTTACAGCTGTAACAATTATATTTTGATGTATGATCATCTAGGGGCTTAATCACAAGGAACAACAACAGCCTGTAATTATTGGAATCAAGAGTCTAGGTCAGTGGTCGGCAAACTCATTAGTCAACAGAGCGGCAAACCGTGGCTCATGAGCCTCATGTGGCTTGCGAGCCGCAGTTTGCCGACCACTGGTCTAGGAAACTCTCTTCTGTTTTCCTTCAATGTTTGCACTCACTATTTCTGACAAAACTTCACTTCTCCAGCTGTGTGGATTTTTCTCACACCAACAAGTCTCTGGCGCCAGCTGGATGCCCTGCAATTCGTTCTGATGCTAACCAGAGTTGGTACGGTTCCCACAGATTAAAGCCCCAGTTTGCACACCACGTGCAAGTAACAGGGCCTCAGCTTAGCCACAGCTGCTGGCTGACTTGGCTAAAATCGGAAGTTCCCACAAACCCCTTCTCAGGTTTGAGAATTTGCTCCAGTGACTGGCAGAACCCAGGAAAGCAGTTTACTTACTATTGCAAGAGGATTGTTTATTACAAAGTCTATTTCAAAGGATACAAATGAACAGCCAGATGCAGACATACCCAGGACAAGGTCCGGGAGGGCCGCCAGTCAGGGAGCCTCCACCCCTGTGGAGCTGGGGTGCGCCACCCTCCCGCACACGGCTGGGCTCAGCAAGCTGACGGTCTTTGAACGCCACACTGCAGAGACTTTTATGGAGGCATCACTGTGTGGGCATGACTGAGAATGAACCCACTTTCCAGTCCCTCTCCCCTCTGGAAGATGGGGCAGGACCGAGCATTCCAACTTCCTAATCGTGGCTTAGTCTTTCCAGGGGCCGGCCCTCATCACAGAGCCTGAGAGTTCCTCTGTAGAATGAAGGATGGGGCACTGAGGCAGGAAAGTAGAATAGGGAACAAAGGCCTGAGACTCTACCCTCCCCTTCTCCATTGTGGCTGGAACATCACAGACATGACCCTCACTGACCACCTGTTCCTCCTCCCCTCTCCCCAACGTCCTGGTTGGGAGGACCAAAAAGAAATCACTATCCGGGGAGGAGAGACAAGGATGAGCCGGTTAGGCAGTCACCCCACCAGCGTCAGAAGCAGAGGATCACCCTATGCCCACCTTGCCCACGTTTAACAAAAACCTCCCACCCAGACACCACCAGGTGTCTCATTCTCCAAGGTCACCCACTCTCACTTCTCCAGCGAGTACTATCACTTTAATAAATGTACTGTGCTTTGCTAAATCTTCCTGTCATGCTCTTGAATTCCTTCTTGTTTGGTGACAAGGACTTGGATTCGGTTGAGGCCTCCATTTGGCCGCCCCAGGTGCTGCCCGGCACCACGGTCACCCAGGACATTTCAAGGGTTTTAGGAGCGCCCGGGTGTTAGGAGACCAAAGACCCACTATTTGGGAACAATAGACACATGTCTTACCATTTCACAAGGATGAATGTCCATGTTTTCTCAGTCTTTATCTCTGTGACAAGAAAAATTATAACTGTTCAAATGAGTTAATTGGTTTTCTAAAAACAAAATTATGTTTTCTCCCCTTCCTGTGTAGGCTGATAATAAAGACTGAATTTTTGCCCACAAAATATCGAGGCTACATGCTTCCCTTGTCCCAGGTAAGGTAAATAGGAACTCTACCCAGTCTTCTGCACCTAGAGAATATGGGGTTCCAGGGTTTCCTTCTGGCTGGTTGACTGCTCTTAGAGTAGGTCCACTGTCTGTTGCTTGGAATGCTGGGCAGTCCAGGTCCAGTTCCGAGTTCCCTGAGCCAGGATTCTGTCACCCGCAGCAGCGTTTAGAGCACAGCACCCCCTTCCTCAACAGCCAGGAAACGGCAATGGCTGATCTCACTGGAATGACAGGAGCCCAGGAATGCATCTACAATGAACGTTCTCTATGGAGGGACATAGCCACCACCCTTTTAGGGTGTCTCAGGCGTCTCACCTCCCTCCCCAGGATACTAGTGTCTGTCACTGACCCCTGCCTGGGGGACCATGCCATGCTGCAACCCCCATGATGAGCCATTTGTCCTTAGGAGAGGATTGGGATGCTGTCCAGCCCCTCAGGCCCTGCTGGCCACTGATGAGAGGCCACAGCAACCTAGGTGCCCTGGTCCCGCCTTTGATGCCATCCTTGTCCAAAAGCGCTGGCCTTTCAGAGGTCCCAGGAAAAAGACAACAATAAAGTAGTAGGATATTGCTTTTACATTTATTTTTAATTTTTCTGATACTAAATTTAGGCAACAACAACAACAAATTAGAAACCTAACAAACAGTAAATAGTTCTTTACATTCCCCCCAGATTTCTTCCTCTGATCTTTGTTGAGGTGGACACACACTCTTTTAATACTTAGAGGTTGGGTTTTACATTTAACATGATTTCCTTGGTATGGTCCTGCTCAAGGTCATCTGTGGGCGTTGCTTCTTGCACCTGCCACTGAGTCCTTAGCATGCTTCCTGGTTATGCATTCTCCTTGTTTGTCTTATTTTCCAGGTCTCCTTGGGTCATCTAATTTACTTCAATGTGTTTAGCTATCTATGTGCGTATGACCCCCCAAAATCTTTATCTACCACCAGGAGCACCTCCTTGAATTTCTGACCCTGGTGACCAGTTACCTGATAACAACTTGAATATCCTACATGTTCCTCAAATACAACATTCATAGAGCTCATCTATTTTTCTTCTTCCCCTGAAGACTCTTACTTACTTTCAGTTAATAGCAAATCCTATCCCTTCAGTCATCTGAGCCACAAACTCAAGAACCATCCCTGGCCCCTCCCTTCCCCTCACTGCCATTCAATGAATTGCCAAGCCCTACTGATTTGTCCCCTATAATGAGCCCTCAACCACAGTGTCCATCAGTCCTGTCCCCTTGACCTCCAAAATGTGTGTCATATCCATGAGCTAAACTTTTTTTTTTTTTTTTGCCATTTCATTATTAAGATCCTCTTCAATGCCACATCACCTGTCCCCTGGTCTATGCAATGGTTTGTTACTGCCCTTCGTATCCATTGTCTCTTCAGAAAGGTTGTCCCTGATCACTCAAGTCTCCATCACATTACTGTGTTTTTTTTGTAGTCCTTATCACTTCCTGAGATAATCTTGTTTGCATTTTTGTAGTAGAATTCCTTGGTGATGAAATAGTCACCCCTAAGTAGTCCCTCAAAGAATCTCCATCTCTGTGAGGTGGAATGGAATTATTGTTTATTCTCCATTTTCCAAAGTGGAAATAATGTTCAGGCTGAACATTCAGAATTGTCCTAATGGGGCCTGGTTGTAATCAGCTGCTATGTTATTCATTGATATAAAATGATCTCCAAGTTATATATTTAGTGTGGAAAGCCAAGTGTAAGCATGAGTTATACTATGTGACCATTTGTGAAAAAAGAGAAGAGTATAATACTACACTCTTATTAGCTTGTATATATTTAGAACAGCTTTAGGAATATGTAACAAACAGAACACAGGTCCTTTCCGAGGAGAGAGGAAGTAGGAGAAGAGAACCTTTTTATAGTGTTCTCCTTTGTATCTTGAGATCTAAGCCAGTGAATTACTTACTTGAGAAAATAAAAGCCAAGGTCTGGGGTCCCAGATCTTTAAAACTTTGGTGACATTATTGACCCTCAGTCTACGAGTCCCCCACTCAGGCTAGCGAACAAAGCCACGGGCAGTGAAGTCCCTGCCCCCAGTCAGCCAGGCCCTGAGTGGAACCAGAACGTGGGCTCCTCAGTCAAAGACCCTCTCTCCATCTCACCCTCTTCCATTAGTAAAATGCTGGGCGGGGCAAATCCTGAGAGAGGAAGTCTGGAGCAGGTTTGAGAGGAGGGATTGCATCTTCCATTCTTGCCCCAGGTTTTCTGGCTTGCTGGCTCCCTGCTCATCATCGGCCTGGCCTCTGTGGTCATCCCCACCGTCGGGTGGCGCTGGCTCATCCGCATCGCCTCCATTCCTGGCATCATCCTCATCTTGGCCTTCAAGGTGAGGAAGCTCACTGGGCTCCCTCCATCCTTCCCTCCAGTGGTCCAGTGGCCTTTTGGTCCCTTACCCACCTCTCTCCTTTATTTAAGTATCCAGCTCAGTAAGCATTGTGGCAGGGCTAACATGCAAGGCCTGTCTGAAGGTGTGAACGCACAGAATGTATCTGGAAGAGAGCAGGGAGGCTGGGCGGCTGGGATGAGGGGTGCTGGGGGAGGCTGGGGAGACAGGCCTGTGTCCAGATTAGGAAGAGCCTCACAGGCCAGAGGCTCTGGGGTGTGAGAGGGGTTCTGTGCTGGGAAGCTGGCTCAGGGCTGGGTGGAGCCTGGGCAGCAGAGGGCAGGAAGGCAGTTAGAAAGTGTCAGGACACCACCGGTGGGAGATGAGGAGGACCCAAGCTGCCCAGTGGCTGTGGGAATGGGGAGCGAGGTGCTGCCTTGGGGAGATGTTTTCCGGAGGAAGCACCAACCAGCCTGGACTAGGTGTGAGGCCCGAGGGGGAGGGAGCAGGCCAAGCTGATTCTCCAGGTCCCAGCTTCCGTGGAGACCTGTGCTGCTGCTGAGTGTGGTGTTCAAAGTATTCAACAATCAGGGGGGTAAGGACCTTGGCATTCAAGAGGCCCTTGTGGGTGCTGGGGCGCCTTCTGTGGTGATCTGTTGCATTGTGGGGAGGTCTTGGGATTCCTGCAGAGGACTGGGGTGGCAGAGCAGTGAAGGGGCACGGGGGGCCTCAGGAGGGGATATTTACCAATTAGACAAGAATGTCATTGTATGAACAAGTACGCTGAGCCAAGTTGGTACGAAGTTCCGTGTCAGCCCGCTGTTGTCTAAGATGGCACTATGATAAGGAGAATGCAACCTTTTGCTCCAAGTCAACCTGGGATGCAAGAGCGTGCCTGCTATGTTGTGTGCCTTTACGTTGCCACACCCTTTTCCATCACTGGAAACTGGGATGGTGAGGTTAGTACGTGGAGACAATAGTCGTGTCCCTGGGTTCATAGCAGCTGCAGCTCTCATGCTCTTTGTCATCTGTGCCCAGTTTATCCCTGAATCTGCTCGCTTCAATGTCTCCACCGGGAACACGCAGGCTGCCCTGGCTACGCTGCAGCATATCGCCAAGATGAACCGCTCGGCCATGCCTGAGGGGCAGCTGTGGGAGCCCGTCCTGGTGAGTGCCAAGAAGGGAGGTCTCCTCCCCACGAGGGACCACCCGGAATCCCCTCAGTCGTGGAAGGCCAGCGGGAAGGGGGCCATAGCTCTCCAGTCCTGCCCCTGGAGGGAACAGCGACAAGAGCAGAGGAGATGGGACTGGACCCAGCTCCACCAGGGAGCCCTGGTCAGTTACCTACCTCCACTTTCCTCACCAATAAAATGGGCCTAATCACACCTACCTTGCCGAGGATTGGCATCATTGTTTACGGGTGAGAGATTGACTTAACATTTAATTTTCTTGTACTGGCCTCATCTTCTTTTGATATCAGTTATAAACTTCATTAAATGCTTTAAAAAAACACACACCAAAATGTGGCGTTTAAATTCTACTGGTTCAGGACTCTCAGGGAAATCTGCATTCATTCCACACACCAGCCCAGACACCTTCTTCACCCACCTGCAGGCGACTCAGTCCCAGGCTCCCGGAGGAGTTCACCCGACCTCTCCCGCCTTCTTCACCTGTCCCGCCACCTCAACGATAGTATCTATAAGACAGGAGTGAGCCTCTTTGAATGTATGCTAAAACTTGCCTCAAGGCATTTACACCTAATATTTATTTTGGAGTGGTGGGGAGGCAGTTAGGGCATGGTCAAAGGAGAAGTTTTAAAATCGAATTTAAATTTATATAAGGATTAGAGTCTACTTATGTTTAATACTTTTAATTGAGTCAATTTGGGTAATGCATATATGGTAGAAAATTGTTCAATTCATCTAGGTTTTCAAATTTATTCATAGAAATTGTTCCTAGTGTTCTCTTGTGAATTTTCAAAAAAAAATCTGTGTGAGTTTTTTTTCACTTTTAAATATCATTTATTTGTGCCTTTCTCTTTTTCCTTGGTCTGTCTTACTAGAGGTTTGTCTATTTTATTAAACTTCAAAGAGCAAGGTTGCTTTTTGGTTGTGCTCTCTTTATTGATTTTTTTGGTGGACTCATTAGTTTCTCCTCTTGATTTTGCTTTCTTTCTTGGCTTTTTATGTTCTCCTAACTTTTAGCTTCTTGAGCTCAGTACTTCGCTTATTTATTTTCAGTCATTTTTAATTTTAATAAACTATTTAGCTACATTTAGCAAGTTTTGTTATAGAGTAATTTTATTTCTATTTTGTAACTGTTATGAGTTTTCTTTAACCAATGAGTTATCTATTAATAATCTTTTTTGATTCTTTGTTTCTAATTTAATTGCATTATTTTTGGTCAGAGGATATTATCAATTATTTGGGATTTATTGAGACTTTCCTTTTGTTCTCTATAGTGTGTGTGTGTGTGTGTGTAATTGATTTCAGAGAGGAAAGGAGAGGGAGATAGGAACATCAATGCTGAAAGAGAATCTTTGACAGGTTGTCTACTGCACACCCCACACTGGGGATCGAGTCCGCAACCTGGATATGTGCCCTGACCGGGAATCGAACCATTACCTCCTGGTTCAGAAGTCGATGCTCAATCCCTGAGCCACACCAGCTGGGCTACATAGTGACTTTTTATTAATGTTCTGTGTATGCTTCAAAAAGATGTTTTCTTAAATCCTATATAATAAAACCCTAAACCCAAATCAACCAAATATTGGAAGGACCAGTCACTATGATATGCACTGATCACCAGGGGGCAGACACTCCATTGCAGGAGCTGCCCCCTGGTGGTCAGTGTGCTCCCACAGGGGGAGCGCCACTCAATCAGAAGCCGGGCTCACAGCTGGTGAGCGCAGTGGCAGTGGCGGGAGCATCTCCTGCCTCTGCTGCAGGCAGTGGTAAGGAGTGAGGGGTCCCAGATTGCGAGAGCCCTGGACTGCGAGAGGGATGTCTGCCTGCCAGCTTAGGCCCAATCCCTGGGGGGAGTGGGCCTACACCAGCAGGTGGACATCCCCTGAGGGGTCCCGGAGTGGAAGAGGGCACAGGCCAGGCCTCTAGTTAATTAATAAAAAAGAAAAAAATCCTGAGGTACTATTTGAAGAGTAGGTATTAGTAAGTATTAATCTACTATCTGTGTGTTACTCAAGCAGAGAGATAACACCCACTTTAGGGATGGGGATGGGTTGGATTGAACCAAGACTTACTGTACTAGGGACGTGGAGAAGATGTGGCTGACCTGCTTTGATTCACTTATTCTACAAATATTTATAAAAGCCTATTATGTGACAAACATTATGCTAGCTCTTGAGATATAAATAAATAAAACAAATGTCTTTTCTGTCCCTAATAGAAAAAACACACACATGTGCTCTCATTGACTATATATATATTCTTCTGAGATCTCTTGTGGATGGCTGTCTTCTCCTTGTATCCTTACATCATCTTCTCTCTGTGTGTCTTTGTTCTGATCTCTTTTTATAAAGAAATCAGTCATATTGGATTATAGTTTATCCTAATGACTTCCTTTTAACTTAATTACTTCTTTTAAGGCCTTATCTCTAGCCCTGGCCTGTATAGCTCAGTTGGTTGGGTGTCCTCCCATGCACCTACAGCCAATCGATATTTTGTTCTCCCATCGATGTTTCTCTCCCCCCCCCTTCCTTTGCTCTCTCTCTAAAAAAAAAAAAAATCAATTAAAAAAAAGCCTTATCTCCAAATACAGTCACATTCTAGGGGTTAGAACTTCAACATGAACTTTGGAGGACATGATTCCCATAACAACCACCCTCCTCCTCCACCCCCTTTATATTCTCAGTACTCCCCATCCTCCACCCCCTCTTACATCCTTCTCCTTTCTTCCCTCCACTTCTTCCTTCTGCATTCCTTCTTTGCCTCCAGCTCGTAGCCCATCCATCATGCCCACTAAATGATCTTGTCCTCCTTACTCATCCATTGTGCAAGGCTCTGTGGCTGCAGAGATACAAGCAGTAGACCCTGCCTTTTACAATCTGGTTGGAGAGAGGAGACTTATATGGGAACGAATCAATAACAACAGAGCCCAGACACTTAGAACCAGGTGAGCTGTGCAGGTGACTGGGTGCGTGTAGGATCAGAGCAGAGAGGAGACCGCGAGGCAAGGCATTGGTGGGGCATAAATTGAGCAATGAAAAGAGGAAAGAGGCCACCACAGGCAGGAGGAATGGTGTGAGCTGAGACCAGACGCAGGGATGTGAGGTGGGTTTGGTCACACGGCTGCTGTCAGAAGCCATGTGGAGGAGGCTGGGCAAGATGCCATGGGCTGTGTGGAGCCTAGGCAGCTTCACTCCAAAGACACTGAGATGAAAGGCCTTGGGGACTGTTTGAGGAAGGGCCACACTATGGATGCAGTAGACAAGTCCACCCATTTGGATTGTAGCCAAAGGTTCCTCACCCAATAACTTTATTAGGATAAAATTTGTGACTCAATGGGACACTATAAGACTCAGCTTTTTGAATCTCCAACAAACTTGAGGAGGTAGGGGACCATAGTCATATCTAAACCAAGGGGATATAGCAGATGGTTAGATGGCCAATACTCAGGACTGGTGCTCTGGAGACCTGGATTCCGGGCTGGCTCTGCCTTCACACCGCTGTGTGATCTTGGGCAAGTCACTTAATCTCTCTGGGCTACATATTCTGTGTTGGACAAAGGGGAGATAGGACTAGATCAGAGGTTTCCAATGATGAGTAGCCAGAGCCCCAGTATGTAAAGCTGATGGAAATGAAGTGTCAGTTGCTTCACTCCACCCACAATAACCTCCAGGTCCCTGGAGCAAAAGACCTCTGAACTCCTTCAAGCTCTTTCTGTGAGCAGGTGTGGCTCAGTGGTTGAGGGTCGACCTATGAACCAGGAAGTTACAGTTTGATTCCTGATGGGGATGTTTGCGGGGGTGGGCCGATTGATAATTCTCTCATTGTTGATGTTTCTATCTCTCTTTCCCTCTCCTTCTCTCTGAGATCAATTAAAAAAGAGAGAGAGATTCCCTAGCCAGTTTGGCTCAGTGGATAGAGTGGTGGCCCACGGACTGAAGGGTCCTGGGTTCGATTTCGGTAAAGGTCATGTGCCTTGGTTGCAGATCCCCTGGCCCTGGTCAGGGTACATGCAGGAGGCAACCAATCGATGTGTCTCTCTCACATCGATGTTTCTAGCTGTCTCTCCCTCTCCCTTCCACTCTCTCTAAAAATCAATGGAAAAATATCCTCGGATGAGAATTAAGAGAGAGAGAGAGAGAGAAAAAAAAAAATCCTGGACTCCCAGACCACACTCCTTGTCTCTCTCAAGAGTCCTTTGATCCCAGGTCTATTTGTGAGAAAGGAGTAATTGGTTTCAGCTGAGAACCCCCAAAGCTTCCCTAACTTTACATAAAATCCATTACTGTCAATAATATGGAACTCATCCTCATTTATTTTTATGCAAAAGTACTTAATAGGTACTGACTGTGCATAAGAACTTTTGCTAATTACCCTAAAGACACAAAAAGAAATCGGGTGTTCTAGCCTCTTATAAAATTTATGACTTTTTTTCTTATAAAAGCCTCATACATTTCATAAATGTTAGATTTTTCATTTTAATGTTAATAATAAAGAATATCCCATCAATTTTATGGTTTTTTTTCATGTATCCTCCTATGTTCTACCACACCCCTCACCAGCACCGGTGAGAAGAGGATGAATGCAAGTGTTAGAATCATAAATTCCACGAGTTCGGGTACCTGCCAATAAAAATAAGTGTGCAGAGACTGATTGGCTTGGATGCATGTGTTAAAAATGATTATGGGTTTGGGTGGGATGTACTCATAGGAATTCAGTGGTTATTTTACCTCCCCACATCCCATGTTGTCCTTGTTTTAAAATATTTTATTCATATTATATACCTAAAATATTAGAGACATCTTTGCTTGTCCTTAACCTACTAAATCTACTCTGTTTCCCTCTTTTCACTACCCTAGGATAAAAGAGGAAGGTTTGCAGACCTGTTGGATGCTAAATATTTGCGGACCACTTTACAGATCTGGGTTATATGGTAGGAATGTAGTTACTTCAGCCCTTGCTAGTGGCTCATTGGTTGGAGTATCTTCTTGTGCACCAAAAGGTTGCAGGTTCGATTCCTGGTCAGGGCACGTATAGAAGACAATTGATGTTTCTCTTTCTCTCTTTTCCCCTTCCTCTCTCTCTTTCTCAAAAAAAAAAAAAAAAGAAAAGAAAAGAAAAGAGGAAGATCAATTAAAAAACTTATCCTAGGTTAAGGATTTTTAAAATGTAATTATATCAAAATGAGTTTTATAGAAAGCCTATTAAAGTGAATCTACTCTGAATGCTACTGGAGAGAAAAAACACAAGAAAGACCCCAGCAATCTCATCTTTTTACTAATACCACCAACCAAAGAAATAAGTAAAATAGCAATTTAAAAAAAGGAGAGAAAAAAAAGAATCTTAATTGTCCACAGTGTTTTTATTTTGCATCTCAACATAGGACCTCACTTTCTAACCCTTTGAAGTCTGGTTCACCATTACAAATCCACCTACATGGCCAAAATTAAAGACGGACTGTACCAAGTGTTGGGTGGATGTAAGGGAACAGGAACTGTTGCATTCACTGCTGATTAGAGTTCAAATTAGTACAACCACTTTGGAAAACTGGAAAAATCTATCACAGTTGAAAATATGCATATCCTTTGGCTCAGGAATTCCCCTCCTGGGCTTATACCCAACAGAAATGCATACATACATTTACCAAAAGACATTTACATGAATGTCCATTGCATTATTTTATTTGTCACAGGCCCAAACTACAAACAACCTACATGTCCATCAATGACATAATGGATAAATTGTGTTATATTCATAAAGTGGAATACTATACACTAATGAAGATGAGAAAACTAGGAATCAACACTCCACACAGCTGAATCTCACAAAGGTAATAACGAGCAAAGGAAGCCAGACACACATAATGCATATGATGTGATCCCACTTATATAAAGATAGGAAATAGGCAAAACGAATCTTTAGGATTTGAATTCAGGACAATGGTTGTCTATCTGCCTTCTTCTGATATAATCATTATTAATAGGTTGATATGTCTCCCCTTGAAACTTTAAAAATTTTTAAATACTGTTAATATTTGGAAATCAGCCAAATTAAAGCGACTTTAATAACAAGGGGAGACATTTTTATTGTTTTCTTTTTAAATATTTAATTATGAAAAATTTCAAACATGTGTGTAAGTAGAGAGGATACCAGGATGAACTTGGATTCGCTCATCACCCAGATCTGATGGTCATGGATATTCACCCTTATTAGCCTCAGCTACATTTTCCTGTGCTGAAGTATTTTCAAGCCCCAGCCTTCTGACATTTCATCCCCAGATATCTCACTAAGGCTCAACTACTTAGGGTGTTTTCTTAGATGGCTACAATCCTATAATCACACTGACGAGAGTAATGATCTTCAGGTTACTCTCATCCAATACATGATTTCCTCTGATTGTCCCCACATATCTTTTCAGCGGGCTTTTGCAACCATTTCTGAAAAACCGGGAGGCTGATTTTTTTTTCTTGACTTTTGTAGATGAACTTTTCTGTATGTTATTTTTTAATCTCATTAAAGACATCTATTAAAGAATGGGGAGAAAATATAAAGCAAACACAAAAACCGTCTGTGACTCATTATAGCCTGCTAAAGGCACTTTGCGATAGGCAGAATTCTAAAGTGACCCCAACTCCTGCTGATGCAATCAAACACTAATTCAGGTGCTGATGTGAAGGGGCTGTGAAGATGTAATTGAGATCACGGGCCTTAAAATAGGGAGAGGATTCGTATTCGTCAGGTGGGCCCCATCGAATTACTTGCGTCCTTAAAAGTAGAGAAATGTCTGCAGCTGGGCAGAGAGCTGGAGAAGAGAAAACAGAAGAGGCAGAAGGAGAGGACAGAGAGATTCAAAGCATGAGAAGGTCTCAACCCCATGCTGCTGGCTTTGAAGACGGGGAGTGAGGGGAGCAGGTAGAAGCTGAGAACAACTGGTCAACAGCCAGCGAGGAAACAGGTATGAGTTCTCCGGCCCCACCGGGCTGAATTCTGCCAACCATCTGGGTGAGCTTGGAAAATGGATTCTCCCCCCACAAGACAGGCCTAGGACCCTGCCTACACTTTCATGTTTGCCTCTGAGACTTGGAGCAGAGGAGTGAGCCAGACCCAGAGCACTTCTGGCCTCCAGGACTGTGAGATACAGGATGTGTGTTGTTTTAAGCCACAAAGTTTGTGCTAACTCATTACAGCAGCGACAGAAAACGAATCTAGACTTCAAACTCCTTCACCGGGCCTGTGGGGTCCTCCTAACCCAGCTGCTCCTGCTCTTGCAAATCTGTTTCCCCCTGTGTGGCTTCCGGTCCCCCAGTCCCCCGGATATGTGAGCTGGGGTTTCTTCCCCGCCCTGCCCTCCCCACCCACTTTCCACCTGAAGCCCTCTCACATCTCCCTGCAGCTCTTGGTGGCTCCTGCTTTTCTCATGTCCGTCTTTTCTCACTCCCAGGCTGGGCATCTCTTTCGCCTACTATGGGGTCATCCTGGCCAGCACCGAGCTGCTGGAGCGGGACCTGGTCTGTGGTTCGAGGTCCGAGTCTGAGGTCGTGGTGAGCGTGGGGGTCTCAGAGGAGAGCCGGAGCCCCTGTTACTGCCACATGTTTGCCCCCTCTGACTACCGCACCATGATTATCAGCACCATTGGTGAAATTGCCTGTAAGTGTCTCTACGTATGGGGCCTCTCTCTGTTTTGGGTGGGGGACAGGCAACTCAGCCCCAGAGGGGAGAAGTGTGACCCTCCATAGACTTGGCTCCTGCTTGGCAGGACTGAGCAACTCCCCAGATCATGCTGACAGCCGCCCGTGTGGTTCGGGGTGGGGAGAAGTCTGGAGGGGCAGAGCTTTGAATTATGAAATCCTGTCCATTTTAAGATGTAATTTTTCTTCACATTTAAAAAAATATTTTTTTATTGATTTCAGAGGGGAAGGGAGAGAGAGAAACATCAATGATGAGAGAGAATCATTGATCGGCTGCCTCTTGCACACCACACAAGGGGGAATGAGCCCAAACCTGGCCATGTGCCCTGATCGGGAATCGAACCGTGACTTCCTGGTTCATAGGTCGACACTCAACCACTAAGCCATGCCGGTCAGGCTTTCTTCACATTTTAACATCTCTGAAATTGGAATGCATCTTGCAATGGCATGTTAGATTTTAATTTGCAGTACTGTTTCTGTCTTAGTAGACATAAAATAATGGTACTTAAATTTCAATGACACCTTGAATTTGATGAAAGACCGTATACAACATTTAAAATATAGGCCTAGCAAGTAGGACAACAAACCTACATGGTAAGCACCTGGGCATGAGAAATCCTTTATACACACCAGTGCTTGTCATTCTTGGACCCATGATTTGTGAAGCTGCTTCTTCCTGAAATGAGGAGGAACCCGTGCCATCCTTCCAAGGTTCCAGAAATTGTCTTTGTCATTTGCTTTCTAGTGAATCCTCTGAATATCCTGGGCATTAATTTCCTGGGCAGACGGCTGAGCCTGTCTATCACCATGGGCTGCACAGCTTTATTCTTCCTTCTCCTCAATATTTGCACTTCAAGGTATTTTCTCTCTGGTTGCTTCAAAATAGTCGAGTTTTGTGCAGTGGTTTTAAGATGGGGTCTTCTAACCCATAGTGTTCATTGGGGGTCAGGGTCAATTCTCTTTTCACCAGGAGAGTAGAAAATGGGCTGTTTGTCTAGAACAGTGGTTGGCAAACTCATTAGTCAACAGAGCTGCAGTTTGCCGACCACTGGTCTAGCATGATCTTACCTGGCATTTACGCTGGTACCTCCCTCTTCCCACTGACCCAGCCCTCTTCAGATATCACAGGATATGGATACCACTATGGGACTACTCATTTCACTCACCCACATATTTAGGATCTTTATACCAAGCTTCTTGGAGAAATGGGACCCTTGTTGTTAACAAATTATGCTGACTATGAGTCAAGATAGTTTAGTGATACATAACATAAAACAACACATACCTGTGGTGTGAAAATTCATTTAACTTTTAATTTGCCACCCTAGAGTGGCCTCAGTTATGATATAAACCACTTATTCTGCCAACTGTCCTCACCATTTTGGGGGAGGGGGAGCCAGGCTAGACTGGCACACTTTGGGGAGTGGAGAGGTCAGGGAGTAGGACTGAAGTTCAAGTCGGGCATCTGCTTTAGGACCCCCTCATTGGGCCAGCTGAGAAGCAGCTGATCATCTGTGGGTGGGTGATGGCCTCTGTAACGCACTTGACCGGGGCCATGGAAGACCCTGCACGTTGCCTTTGGTAACTTTTCTCTTGCTTTCTGTTCCCTAGTGCCGGCCTCATTGGCTTTCTCTTTATGCTGAGAGCTTTGGTGGCTGCCAACTTCAACACCATCTACATTTACACCGCTGAGGTTAGTTTGGGGAAGGGTTGGTTCCTTCAGGGGATGTGAGCTGAGCTACTTAGAGAGGATGTCCCTCCACAGATAACGCATCCCTGGCTTCTGTTGACTTTTGATGATTTTCTAAAACATCCCATTAAAATGATGCCAGAAGGTTGATTTGATAGGGACTGTCCCCTGCCCCCTTGAGTCTAGTGCAAGCCAGTGTCTGAGAAGAAACTTAGACCTCCTCCCTTCTCCTAGACAGCATTCATATAAAAACAACGCCCTGTCCTAGCACCATGCTTTCAGAGAAATAGGGCCCAAGCTGCATGTTGCTGTTAAAATGTAAAACTCCCGATTTCCCTCTTTTTGAAATTGGGATGTATTTTTCACCTTTATTCCTTTGAAAGATCACACCCCCTTCATCTGTTTTTGGCTGCATGTAGCTTACATTGAAATTTAATAGTAATGTCGTCTTTCTGAATTTACTGAACTGATACATCTACTATATGCAAGGCCCTGCCTGAGGGAG
Organism: Corynorhinus townsendii; assembly: GCA_026230045.1. NCBI lineage: Eukaryota > Metazoa > Chordata > Mammalia > Chiroptera > Vespertilionidae > Corynorhinus > Corynorhinus townsendii. The sequence goes on along the minus strand of JAPDVU010000004.1, from coordinate 130,498,707 downwards.
CTAGAGGCTCCTCTCATTAACCCTCACTTTAAAGAGCTACTATCCCTAGAAATGAGCAGTTTCTGGGGAGGAAACGTATTTTCCTGGTTTTGTCCTTCAGTGAGCTGGAGAAAGAAGTGCTGTCGGGACTGATGAACTGCCTCGGTTGCCATTCCTGGAAATGTGAAGGCTGTTCAGGTTATAGACATGACGTGTCAAAGACATGAAAGCCACAGGGAAATATTCTCCCCGCCCAGATAAAGATAGGAAATGATGAAATATTTGGCACATACAGAACACTTCATTTAATTCCGTTAACAACATCTAAAATGATTTTGTGAATTTAGAATCAGTGTGTAATGTGCTCTGCTTCTAAAGCTATATTTGCAATGTTCAGTTTAACATTTTGGAATGTTTTCATAAAGGTCCTTTCTAAGTATTTTTTCCCTTGATACTTATTTTAAAAATCATCTATTTATTCTATCTCCCAGAATTGTCAAAATCTGAACAAAAGACTTTATTAATATTATATATAGAAAAAAAATCATATTATATATAGAAAAAAAATCACCTTGTATCCAAATCTGTTATTTTCAGGTTCAGTCAGCAGCCTCATTTTCTAGAAAAAGCAAGCTCCCCTGAGACTACCCCCCAACCCCCTCTCCTATAAACATAGCAGTGGCCGCTGAGGCAGGAATGCATTTCGCTTTTGCGCCTGACAGATGGTGGTTAACAAGACTCGCCTGGTGAAAGGGCTGCGTGCTTTGTTTTAATGAGAGTATTGTACAGTATTGAGAGAGAATTCTCCAGAGTTTTTAATCTCACTTGTTACATAACATTTGCTTTCTTATTCAACTTTTGCTGGTTCCTATAAGAATTCTGAATTAATGAAGCACAGATTAATGAGGTTTTACTATAAATGTAAGAAAGTTGTAGAAAGAAAGTAGATTATGTCATAGGGTTTTGCAGTGAGAACATGGTGAGGGTGTAGCATGTATCTAGCACTGTCTCTTTTTTTAAATATGTTTTTACTGATTTTAAAGAGAGGAGGGGGCCGAAACCGGTTTGGCTCAGTGGATAGAGCATCAGCCTGCGGACTGAAAGATCCCGGGTTCGATTCCGGTCAAGGGCATGTACCTTGGTTGCGGGCACAGCCCCAGTGGGAGATGTGCAGGAGGCAGCTGATCAATGTTTCTCTCTCATCGATGTTTCTAACTATCTCTCTCCCTTCCTCTCTGTAAAAAATCAATAAAATATATTTTTTGAAAAAAGAGGAGAGGCAAGGGAGGGAGAGGGAGAAGGAGAGGGGGGAGAGAGGGAGGGAGGGGGGAGAGAGAGAGAGAGAGAGAATGTTGAGAGAGAGAATGTTGAGAGAGAAACATTGATAAACCTCCTGCATGCATCCCAACCAGGAATCAAACCCACAACCTGCGCATGTGCCCTGACTGGGAATCGAACCAGTGACCTTTCCGATGGCACTTCTTTATTTAAGGTTTCATTGAATCACTACTTGGGAAGTATTTTTCCTTCCGTAGAACTGCCCTTATGCATTTTTAGCTCCAAAGTGGAAATCTGTCTGATTCCAGAGCTTGCTTTTCTAAAATTATATTTTTAATATTCAATTAAACACATAGTTTGGCCCTAACTGGTTTGGCTCAGTGGATAGAGTGTTGGCCTGTGAACTGAAGGGTTCTGGGTTTGATTCTGGTCAGGGGCACATGCCTGGGTTGTGGGCTTGATCCCAGTATGGAGTGTGCAGGAGGCAGCTTATCAATGATTCTATTTTATCATTGAGTTTCTAGCTCTCTCTCTCTCTCTCCCTCTCCCTTCCTCTCTGAAATCAGTAAAAATACATTAAAAAATGCATAGTTTGGAATTTGTTTAAAGGATAATTTCTAAGTGCTTATTCTTTTTGTGATAGTTATAAAGTTTAAAAATTCAAAGTAGTGTACCTGAGAAAATGAATGTCTTCTATATCCTATATAGAATATTTGGTATTTAATGTACAGGTGTGGACAAAAGTAGGTTTTCAGTTGTGAGTATGCTAAACACAGTTTATTCTTGTATTATTACTTATTAATTATTGTATTATTAATAGTAGTATCCTTACTTATGATTTATCTTTTAGGTAATGAGGGCTGGTAATTTCCCTGCTTTTGCCCACCCCTGCATACACCAGAGCCTGACCTGGGGAGGGAAGGGCAGGTGAGAAAGAAGAGGCCTGGACTAACTGGTGCTCTGTGCCCTCCCTCCAGGTCTACCCTACCACCATGCGCGCTTTGGGGATGGGGACCAGCGGCTCGCTGTGTCGCATTGGAGCAATGGTGGCACCATTTATATCCCAGGTACACCCAGGAGTCTCTGCAGGAGGGTGGGCCTAAGGGAGGTGGGTAAAGAGGGACCCGAGTCCCTTCGGGGTAAGGGTGTAACCAGATTTCTGCTTACTCAAGGAGTTTTCTTGAGGTGCCGTTGTGCACTGTGCGGTGAATTTGGATAGGGAAGGGAGCTCAGCTACTGCCCAAGCTCCCATCAGTCCCCAGCAGGTGTTGCATTGAGAGCAGGGTTTAGGTTTGGTTGGTGCTGTTGGGGGAGGATGCGAAGACATGGGTGACACTAGGGGCTTGTGCAGCTGGATGACAATGGACTCCACCAGGGGTGCAATTGCACAACAGAGCTGAGGTACTGGGAGGTGGCCTCAGGCAAATCAGACACAGGCTGGGGGGAAATCCAGGGCTGAATTGGACCCGTGGATGGGGCATTGTTTCGGGAGGAAAACAGGCAGATCTGGCGACCTGCGTGGGCCTGGTGCCTCAGAGGGCTAGATGGCTGGTCCCCCTCTGCTCATTTCTCTTTTGGCCACAAGAAATGGGAATCCACCTGAGCTGCTGCAACAGAAAAAGCCGGAGTGAGGCTGGGCCCCGGAGGGCCTGCTCTAGGCAGGGGGGCTGACAGGAGCCCAGGCCCTGCCTCCTCAGGCCTGTCTGAGGCCCGTGGTCGTCCTCAGGCTTTACACCTGTCTCCCTGAAGACCAGTGTGCTGGGCTAGCTTGTGTATGTGGCCGCCCCACAAATCCAAAGCACATGTCCTTCCATCCAGCCTCCAGAAGACAGTGATGCCTCTCTGCATCCCTAGAAAGGGCCTCTCATTGGCCAGGTCTGGTTAACTGTTCATACTTAAGCTAAATCGGTTATGGCCAAGAGTCAGAGCTATGTACAAATGCCACTGAAGGCGGTTTGTGATATCGTGATTTTATAACAAGACAGCTGTATTTGGTCTTCATCCTGATTTCTGGCACAGAGCTCCTAAGACCCATGCGATTTCCTAAATGACGAAAGCCACAAGGACGTCTTGCTATGGTAATGAGGTGACCTTTGGACTGTACCTCAGGGTGGGGACTGGTTGTCAGGAGAACCAACCATGTGATTAGAGGACTGGGATTTCCAGTCCCACCACCCTGACCTCCGCGGAGGGAAGAGGGGCTGGAGGTTGAATCTGTCACCAGTGGCCAGGGATTTAGTCCGTCATTCCTGTGTGCTGAAGCCTCCCTAAAAACCCCAAAGGGAGGAGGAGGGTGTGGGCAGCTTCCAGGTGGGGAGCCAGAATGCTGTCAGTGCCACTGGGCAGGGCCCCACATTCCCACGAGGACAGAAGTGCCTTTGTTTGAGACCTCGCCCTATGCGTCTCTTCATCTGGCTTTTGATTCATACATTCATACTCTAATATCCTTTGTTATAAACTGACAAGCTAGTGAGTAAACAGGTTTCCTGAGTCACGTGACTTGCTCTAGCACATTAATCGAACCCAAAGAGGGGTCATGGGAACCTCTGACTCACAGCCAGCTGGTCAGAAGTTCAGGGAAGAACCAGGACTGACTGGCACCTGAAGTGGGGCAGCCTTGCGGGACTGAGCCCTCCGCTGTGGGACCTGATGCCACCTCCAGGGAGATAGTGTCAGAATTGAGTTGCTTGGTGGTGTGGAAGAAAACCCCCGCCGCGCATGGTGATGGGGTGTAGAACCCAAAATAGGGGTGCAGTTTTTAGACAAAAGGTGTTGTCTGGGTTTGGGGTGGGGTGAGCTCTTCAGACAGCAGGGCGTGGTGTCACTCCTGAACTAGCGGGTCAGCCTTCCCTTAGACGTGGTCCTCCAGCTTCAGTGTGTCAGAATCGCCAGGATGACTAACCTGGTAACATGAACATCCATGACTCTACCCAAAGATTCATTCTGTATATGGCACCATATACAGAATTGTGTTTTTAACAGGTATCCTGAGTGAATCTGAGACAATTGGTCTGTGGCCCCCCTTTGAGAGGCATGAGGCACCACCATCAATAGGAAAGATACCAACTGGGAGATTAGCTTCTAATTTCACTTAATTCTTGCCGCCTCCTCTTCATCCCTTCCCTCCCTCTCCTTCTCTTCGCCTTCCCTTTCTCCTCCTCTATTTTTTTTCCTCCTCCTTTTGCCCTAAAACAGACTATTAAACAAATTATGAATGTTTCAAGATGTTTAGTAGTTAAAAACTTTAATGGTATAGAGCCGCGGTTTGCCGCTCTGTTGACTGAGTTTGCTGACCACTGGTATAGAGTAATAGGAGTTGTGGGTTATATAGTCCAAGAAAATAGAAAAGGGGATATTTGGTTACAAGTAGTAAAGCTTCAACAAATGTAGATGGGACCAGTAGCCCCTTACCAGCAGGTCAGGGACTGCCTTCCCACTTATTCTGGGAAATGGCAAGAAGTCGGGTGCCTTGCCGGGCATGCCTAGGTTCAGCGATGTCAGGCCTGCAGGTCTTACTATAGATGGTGAAGGTCCTTCCTACATGTATGTATCCTTGGACTTCACCCTAAGTTTTGCATTCTAGGCCCATCTAGGCATGGCCACGTAGCTGTGGGGACTATAGGGTCTGGGTGACTCAAGACTGTTTTTTGTGGCCAGGTTTAACATGGTGCCACATCAAAAGAAACTCAGTCCAGCATCCTATCAAGGCACTGAAAACATTTTAAATCTTTACAAAAGCCTCTTAAAGGGGTGTCCATGGGGAAGTGCATTCGTAAGTCCCTGCAAAACCTTTAAAAATCCTCTTTGCCTGCCTCACTCCCGTTGTCACCAATGGTGTAGCAGTTGCACCATCTCCAGTCTCATCCCCTCAATCTCATCACCCCTCACAGTTCAAACGCTACCAAATGCCGCCTGAACTAGCTCTTCTCTGCCCCTCCTACAGCCTTCCAGAGCTCTCCGCTGTCCGTCTCTTGAGCAACTCTGCTGCTCGAAACTGAAGTCATATAGCCTCTCAGGGTTCAAAGAAAGCTGGACACACAGAGCCTCTTTGTCAGGAGTCAGGGTTTCTTCATTTAAGAAACTATTGTGGTGACTCATTCGACAAGCTGTTTTTGGAGGAATTATCTACAAATTCTAGATGCCCTCATGCAGTCTGCCAGTTAGACCACCACAAAGAACTCTCGCTACAATCTATAGTTGATAGGATAGAATTGAATTTCTTTTATCTCAGTTCCACATTCAATCAGCACTTATCGCACGCTTACCCTATGCCTGGCATCATTCTAGTTCTATTTATTAGTATCACATGGTAATCTGGTTGCTGTCACATTGTAGCTTGAAATTAGCATGGTGGTAGTTGAGACCAAAGTATGAAGAGTTGGCAACTTGTAAAGGGAAGTAACATTTCAACTAGGATGGCAGCTGCTACAAAGGCCCGGAGATGAGACAGATACTGGTGTGCTCCAGGAACAGGAACAGTGACTCCCGTCACTGGGTGCTGGAACCACCCAGGCTCAGCCACCTGGTGTGCGGATGATCGAATAAATTTGGTGAGCAAAGTAGGGAGACGTGCAAGGGAGAACGTCTTTTGCACATGTATTGAGGACTTTGGATTTTTTTTTTCCCCCTCAGGAGTAGTGGGAAATAATTTAAGGGTTTTAAGTGGGCGAGGGACACAATCAGTTTTGCATTTAAAAAGAATGCTTTGGTTGCTTATATAGTTAGTGATTTGGGGGATGGGCGGCAAATAGACAAGAGTGGAACAAGCTTATAATAAGACTCTAATTTCACATCACCATGTACTATCCACATGAAAAGGGAGATTTCAGAATTTTAGAAAAACCCTTCTCTTACAGGGTAAAGATATAGGAAAAGCCTATATAAAAATTTTAAATTTCTGCACAGAAAAAATTTACCATAGATAAGGATGAAAGACAAACCTTGATCTTTCAAGGGTCTCAAAAACTCTAATTGAATTGTCACAGGTGAGCTATGATTTTCTTGTCTTATCAAATACCTTTTCTCCAAAAGCATGAAAACCCAGCCAGTCAATGCAGAAGATGGTTCACAGAGCTTCACAAGTTAACGGGAAGGAAAGATAATATCCAGTTTCTATTTCCATAAATAGACATAAACTTATTGAGGAACTGTACAGCGATAAACTCGGGAACTAGCTAAAGTGGTTTGGACCACTTTTGATCAGTAGAAAGTGCTGGCCTAGGGAAAAGAGACCAGTGTGAACTGAATTCAACTTTGATGTGTACAGAGGTGACTGGTGTATGAAAGAGAGGCTGAGGAACTAGGATGGCAGGATCTGTAGAGTCAGGGAGGTGAAAAATTGCAGAAAGCAGAACGGGAGCTGGGTCCATGCGAAACCCAGACAGGAGCTGAAGTTCAGGTGTCCCTGGAACAGACAGCAAGTTCTTTTGGCAGCCCAAGTCATCTCCAGCAGGCACTTTACGGGGGCCAGAGTTATCCCAGGGACGCAGCTCTGAGCGGTTAGAAACTGCTAGTGTTTATTCAAGTCTTTAAAGACCAAGGTTGAGGCCTAGGTGAGAAGAGGCTCAGAGAGGCCTGGCTAGTGTTAGGTCGAAGGAGGAGGAACGAACGAGCCAGAATGGTGAGGGATCACAAATTTATTCGATCATCCGCACACCAGGTGGCTGAGCCTGGATGGTTCCAGCACCCAGTGACGGGAGTTAGCGGTTTTTAAAGGACTTTTGGCGAGCTTCTTCTGGGTGGGGAATTCTCTGTGCAGGTTTTGAGGGGAGACATAATGGAATGTGGTCTCGGCAAGTAAAGTGTGGTCTCAGCAAAAGGGAATGTCCATAGTGAAATGGCTTGAAAAGTCAGTTCCTGGGGGGAGGGGTACTGATTCAATTGCTCGATCAAACCTAACAGCTAGGAGTCTTTGTCAGTGTCAAGTGTGGTTCGTAAATATGTGTTTGTTGTACTTTCCGTGACTTAAGAGATTTCCAAAGGCATTGTTTTCCCCATGCTGAGAACAAATAATTAAAACTAAAATGAAAATTTCACTACCTAATATTTTACTAGAGATAACAAATACAAATATTTTAATGAAGCTCTTTCAATATATTTAAGTACTAGTGCCCCAGTGCACTGATTCATGCACATGGAAAGGAAATTAATTAGAAGGTGGCCGGCGGGGCAGGACGGGTGAGACAGGCTGGATACTCTCTGGAGCCAACCTCCCACGGTCTCTTCCCGGCCAGGCACGCCTAATGCAGTGCTGGGGCTCGAAGGACATCTGCAGAGTGAGTGGAGTCCCGCGGCCTGGCCTGCAGGGATCGGGCCGAAACCGGCTCTCCGACACCTCTGAGGGGTCTTGGATTGCGAGAGGGTGGTTCTCAGGTGATGCACCCCGGAATCGGGCTCCCTCCTCTCTGGTTCCAGGTGTGTCACTCGAGAACCATTGCTGCCAAGTCACCGCAGCTCAGCAGTTCCTGCGTTGAGCGTCTTCCCCCTGGTGGTCAGTGTGCATCATAGCTACTGGTCGAACAGTCACGTAGCCTTTTATATAGATATGTATGTATATGCATATACATTTACCCAAATTTGATCATAGCTCATTAGTTCATATACTTTTTTTTTAATAAATCTTTATTGTTCAGATTATTACAGGTGTTCCTCTATTTTTTCCCCCATAGCTCCCCTCCACCTGATTCCCCACCCCACGCCCTTACCCCCGCCACTGTCTTCATCCATAGGAGTAAGATTTTTGTCCAATCTCTTCCCGCACCCCTCACACCTGCTTCCCCTGAGAATCGTCAGTTCACTCCCTTTCTATGTCCCTGATTCTATTATATTCACCAGTCCATTCTGTTCTTCAGATTTTTTATTCACTTGATTTTTAGATTCACTTGTTGGTAGGTATGTATTTGATGTCATTTTGTTGTTCATAATTTTTATCTTTACCTTTTTCTTCTTCTTCCTCTCCTTAAAGAATACCCTTCAGCATTTCATGTAATCCTGGTTTGGTGGTGATGAACTCCTTTAGCTTTTTCTTGTCTGTGAAGCTCTTTATCTGACCTTCAACTCTGAATGATAGCTTTGCTGGGTAGAGTAATCTGGCTGTAGGTTCTTGCTGTTCATCACTTTGAATATTTCTTGCCACTCCCTCTGGCCTGCATAGTTTCTGTTGAGAAATCAGCTGACAGTCGTATGGGTACTCCCTTGTAGGTAATTAACTGTTTTTCTCTTGCTGCTTTTAATAATCTCTCTTTGTCTTTTGCCCTTGGCATTTTAATTATGATGTGTCTTGGTGTGGTCCTCTTTGGATTCCTCTTGTATGGGGTTCTGTGCGCTTCCTGGACTTGTAAGTCTATTTCTTTCACCAGGTAGGGAAAGTTTTCTGTCATTATTTCTTCTAATAGGTTTTCAATATTTTGCTCTCTCCCTTCTTTTGGCACCCCAAAAATTTGGATGTTGGTTCGCTTAAAGTTGTCCCAGAGGCTCCTTACACTATCTTCATATTTTTGGATTCTTTTTTCTTTTTGTTTTTCTGGTTGGATGTTTTTTGTTTCCACATATTTCAGATCTTTGGTTTGATTCTTGGGGTACGTTGATCTACAATTGAGTTTCTGTATATTCTTTATTTCAGACAGTGTATGCTTCATTTCTGACTGATCCTTTTCCATTTTTTTGGCATTCTCATTAAGCTCCTTGAAGGTCTCATCAAGTTTCTCAGTGGTTTTAAGAAGATTCTTGAGTAACCTTATAAATGTGGTTCTGAACTCTATGTCATCCAGTAGTTTGCTTTCCTCCGTTTCTTTCATTCGTGACATGTTTCTTTGTCTCCTCATTTTGGCTGCTTCCCTGTGTTGATGGAGTAGCTTTGTGTGGTAGGTGACCTATAGGGGGCAGTAGCTCAGCCTCCCCAATCACCTGATGTGGACACTCTTGGTACACCCCTTTGTGGGCTGAGTGCAAAGACTTGGTGCAGTTAAAGCCTTAATTGCTGTTGGTATACTGGGAGGAATTGACCTCCAGGCCAATTAGCTGTGAGCACTCACTGTGTCTATAATGGAAGAACTGCTGGGCTGAAGACACACTTATGGGGCAGGACTTGTTTCAGTGGGGCTTTGGTGCTCACTGAGTCTGCCTTTGAATGTGTCACTTATGGATGTGAGGAGTTGAAATCTGGTGTCTCACTCTGACCACTAGGTACACTGGCTTCTGGATCTCCAATGGGGTGCAGGTCAGCTACTGTCTGAGGCCATCCAGCAGGAGCTACAGTGAGAGCTACAGTTTTCTCCTCTTTGCTTGGGGTTTGGAGGTTTTGGAGCTGTCTGACCCAGGCTGCAAGTTTGCTAGGTTAAGCTGCGATAGGGCGGGGCTTTCTTCTGCTAACACTGCTGCTTGGAGCTTGGGTGGGTTTGTAGGTTGCGCAGGGCGGGGTCTCAGGGTGTCACTAGGCTAGGGCGTGGCAAACAGTAATGGCTGCTAGTTAGCCGGCTCTGTGTCCCCAAGGGCGTCCAGGAGTCCCATGCCCCAGTTCCGTAAACAATTATTCCTGCGCGCAGCTCTGCAAGTAAGCCACCCTCACTGGCAGACAGTCCAGCTTTTCCCCGTAGAAGTTTGGGTCCCCCGCGTCTCCCCAGAAACTGGATTTCAGAGTAGTCGAGAGCTTGTCTCCCTTTGGGTTGAAAAAAGCAATGCCCGCCGCCAGCCCGGATCACGCGCCTCCCGTACCTCAGCTTTTCAGCGCTTGTGCATGTCTCAATGCTCTTTTCTCTTTCCTTCTAGTTGTAGAACTTCCACTCAGCCAGCTTTCCCGTGGTTCTGGGTGATAGACGTTTTGTCTTTTAGTTGAATTTTTGAAATTGTTGCGCGAGGCAGCAGTTTAGGTGTTTACCTATGCCGCCATCTTGGATTCTCCTAGTTCATATACTTTTTAAATTGAGATATAATTGACATTATATAACATTATATTAGTTTCAGGTATACAACATAACGATTTGATATGTGTATGTATTACAGAATAATCACCTCAGTAAGTCTAGTTAACATCCATCACCACTCATTTTTCTTTTCTTGTGATGAGAATTTTAAGATTACCTTAGAAATGTTCAAATATAGAATACGATATTGTTAACTATACTCATCATGCTGTATGTTATATCCCCAGGACTTATTTATTTTATAACTGGAAGTTTGTATCTTTTCACCCCCCTCTTACCCACTTTGCCCCCTTCCCCAAATTCTCCACCTCCAACACCTCTTATAACCCTCGATTTGTTCTCTGTATTTGAGTCTGTTTCTATTTCTCTCCTATATGATTTGATGTGGGTTTTTCTCTTGTGCCTGATGTGTAGGAGGTGTTCAGCTAGCTTTGGGGTTTCTTTCAGAGGAAACTGTTGCATATGTGGCTGTAGATTCAGTGTGTCAGGGGAGGAGGGGAGTTCAGAACCTTCGTATACTTTCTATAGTTTGCTTTTTGCACTGAAAAATACATTGTAGACTTTTTTCATGTCAATAAATATTTAAAAATGCCTTTCAAAAGTTACTTTTCAATTCCTTTATCAGTTCCATATTGTTGAATATCTAGACTATTTCAGATAATTTTCTATTATAAACAACAGTAGTGAGCATCCTTGTGCTTACATTTTTTTATGTTTTCATATACATATAATTGATTTCAGAGAAGAGAGAGAGATTAGATAGAAACATCCCCTCCTGGCGATCAAGCCTGAAATCCAGCATGTGTCCTGACCAGGAATTGAACGGTGACCTCCTGGTTTATGTGTTGACACTCAAACACTGAGCTTCATTGGCTGGGCCTTGGGCCTTACATTTTTATCTAGCTATGCAGTTATCTCCTTTGGATCAATTCCTAGAAATCAGATTGGTAGGTCAGAGTGTGTTCATTTTCCATTTTGATATATTGTGCTAAAATCCCTTTGGGAAGGTTGTGCCAATGCCTGAGAGCCCCACTATTTCACATATTTGCCAACTGGTTTTGTTAGTCTTTTCATGTTTGCCAATCTCACTGTCCAAAAATGGTATCTTTGTTATTATACTTAGTATTTCTTTGATAAGGAATGAACCTGAATTGTTCTTTTCATATTTTAATTGGGTGTTTCATGTTTTTTAGCTTGCCCATTCAGGTCCTTGCCTGTTTTTCAGTTCAGTTTTTAAAATACTAACCTGTAAGAGTCCTTCATATACATAAAGGATTTTAATTATTTTTTCTGTCATGTTGCAAATATTAACCCAACTTTCCAATTTCTTTCATTCCTGTCTATGTTCTCCTTTCTCTGTATTTGAGGTTTTTATACATTTAGACTAACATCAATATTTTTCTCCACAATTTCTGGCTTCTATGATGAGGATTATGAAAATCCACATCTGTCTCTTCTTGTCCATCTTTTGGCGGGGAGAGGGTGTATAAACTTATTGAAGCATAATATCCATATACAAGTATCCAAATCATAAGTGGACAACTTAAAATAATACTAAGCTGCTTTTCTGAGGACCCAAAATGATCCCTGATATTTCAAAAAAATAGTTGGTTACAAAATTAATAGGAAAAATAAATTCATTTTCTTTATACAAAATAACCAGTTAGAAACATCACTCACAACATATTCTGAGTATCCACTATACCATACGCCAGGTCCTGGAGAATGAGCTAGGAGTAAGGAAATTAGCAAAATATGCACACATCCCTGTCCTCATGGGGCCTAAAGTCTATTGAGAGAGAGACCACAACTTAAAATACTAGCCATTCAATTTTCACAAAGTGAATGAATCCCAGGACCTGACCCAGAAAGCCTTGACATGCCCTCTTTCAGGCTTTGGAGTATTTATTCATCGAAGGGTGAAGTCTCGTTCAGGAAACGGCTCTCTGATTTCCCACATGGCAGGCCAGTTGTCCCTACACTATTTATTGAATAACCTAGTTTTTACTCATCAATAGAATTGTTTGTTTGCTCGTATTCCCACAATTCCTTGGTCTATATTTAGTCTCACTATATTAGTCCATTTATCTGTCTGGTATTGTCACTGTCATATGACATTGTTGAATGAAATTTATAGTACAATATCAAAACTGGCTGCTAAAGCACCACCTCGTTGCTCTTCTCAGGTACACGTTAGAATAATTGTTATATTCTGCCTCCCTTGTCGGCCCAAAACCTATTAAGATTTTATGTATGTATATATTTTTAAAAATATATTTTTATTGATTTCAGAGAGGAAGGGAGAGGGAGAGATAGAAACAGCAGAGACAGAAACAGATGAAAGAGAATCATTGGTCGGCTGCCTCCTGCATGCCCCCCACTGGGGATCGAACCCACAACCTGGGCATGTGCACTGACTGGGAATTGGATTGCAACCTTCTGGTTCATATGTTGATGCTCAACCACTGAGCCACACCAGCCTGGCCCTATTAAGATTTTAATTATTAACTTGTTAAATGTATCAGTTAATGTAGTAAAAATGGACTTCTTTCTGATGTTGTCTTTCTAAGATTATGGTTTGTGTTTCCATTTGTTTGGTGTTCCTTCTACAACGCTTGCTGAGATTTTATTGTTTTCTTAAAATAGATCCTGCATATCTTGTTTATTCTTAAGCATTTTATGGCTTTTCTTTGTTATTGTGAATAGATTTTTTTCATTACAATTTTTAGTCCAACATTCTAACAAGTAATTTGTATTTAAAGAGGCTATTGAGTCTTTCTGTCTATTGATTTTTAAAAAGTCAGCTCATTCTGGATGGTTTTTCATTTGAGTTGAGTTTTTCAGGTTTATAATTGTATCCTGTGGTTTTATTTCTCCATGTCGAATCCTTCTATTTAGCATTTTAACGTGCTTAAGATTTCACAGCTTACAAAATGTAAACTCAACCCTATAGACTATCTCTTTCCAGCCAAATTACTTAAGAGGGTTCCTTCTCTTTACTGTTCTCATTTCCTTCTCCCCACTCACACGGTCACCCTCTCCAGCCTGGCTGCAGCCATCCCTACTCTACCACAATGAATCTTGGCAAGGTCTCTGAGAGACTTCCACATCTCTAAATCCAAACGTTGTTTTAGTCCCCCATCTCATGTGACCTCTCCCTCACTTTAGGGACTGATGGCCATGCCTTCCCATGCCAACCATCACCTTGCCCTCTGTGGTTTTCTTCCTACATCTCCGGCTGTTCCTTCTCTATCTCTTTGTAGTACATTGTCCTCTACTCTAATTTTTGAGGATTCTTATTGCTCAATATTAGACCCTCATCTTTTCATATTTTACTTTCCACTTAGATGATTTCACCTATTTTTATTTTAATTATCATCTATGTGCTCATGAGTCCCAAATTTATATCTCTAGACTAGGCCTTTCTTCTGAACTGCAGTTTGATACATCCAATCACCTCTTCAACATTTCCATTTGAATATGTCAAAATCATCTTAAATTCAGCATGTCCAAAATTCATGTCATGACATTTCTCCCCAAACCCACTCTTCTTCCAGTTTCCAACCTGGAGTTGTCCTCTAGTCCCTTCTCTTTTATCATCATATTCAATCCTCAAACCATGTGGCTTTAACATCCCAATAGATGCTGGGCCATCATCTTACCTGCTTTTCCACCCCCAGCACCACTCTGGTTGAAACTACCATCACCTGTCATTGGACTGCTGAAATAGAGTCCTGACTGGTCTACTTCTGTGTGCTCTTCTTCTCATTCAACTCATTTTCTTTACTGCATCCATGTAGATCTTGTGTTATTCCTGTGCTTATAGCCCTTTATTGTATTGCTCCCTCCCTTCCTCATACATAAAGACCAAAATTCTCAACATGATTTACAGGGCTCTACCATTGAGGCCCCCATCTGGTACTCTTCCCTGCTGTTTACTTAGCTATAAACAATCTAGTTCCTGTAGTTTATTAAAACTACCACAAATTTCACACACACACACAGACACACCCGCCCCCAGGGTTTTCTCAATTGCTTGTACTGGAAACCCTTATCCCTTCCTACTCCATCTCCACCCCATTTAGCTATGATTCATTCCCTGCTTAAGAAAGCCCTCCCTCTTGCCCTAAACTAAGTTTGGTCTCCCTGTTATGAACTCTTTTAGCACTTTGAGATTTTCCTTCATGTTGCTTATCAGATTGTAGTTGCCTATTTGTCAGACTAAAATCTCTCTCTCTCTCAATAGACTTTAGGCCCCATGAGGACAGGGATGTGTGCATATTTTGCTAATTTCCTTACTCCTAGCTCATTCTCCAGGACCTGGCATATAGTACAGTGGATACTCAGAATATGTTGTGAGTGATGTTTCTAACTGGTTATTTTGTATAAAGAAAATGAATTTATTTTTCCTATTAATTTTGTAACTATTTTTTTGAAATATCAGGCATCATTTTGGGTCCTCAGAAAAGCAGATGCCACTATGGAATATACGCAAGAGATTTACTGGGAAGTACCTGGAAGGGGGAACGGGAAGGAGCAGGAGCGGGCAAGAAGAGCCTTCAGGTCATGCTGCAGGTGTGACAGCAGCAAGACCTCGTTTAGCCAGTGTTTTCCTCTTTCAGAGAAGCACTGAGTTTTATGTGCCCGCATTTTATTTATAAATGTTGAACCAATACACAGAAATGACATGGTGTCTGGTTTTTGTTTGTGTGTGTTTTATCTTTCCTAGGTTCTCATTGTCATCCAGGTTTCATTAAAAAGAAATAAATGTTTCTTCTTTCACTCGACTCTGTTCCTTAGAAATCTGAAAGAATGGGCACTTTTGGGGCTGTACTTGTTAGTCACTTTTTTGGGGTTGTTTCTGTCGGTTTTATATCTGGGAGTAAATGTCAGGAAACATTTTTATTGAATAACTAATTATTCAAATTTATAAGCAAATATAAATTTTGGGGTAGTATTTTTATGGCTCTTTTCATCCTCTGTATTAGTGATTATTTCTTTCACATTCTTAATTCCATGTTTTTAGGATTTTTTCACTTTAAAAAATATTTTTTTATTGATTTCAAAGCGGAAGGGAGAGGGAGATAGAAATATCAATGACAAGAAAGAATCATTGATTAGCTGCCTCCTGCACACCCCCTACCGGGGATTCTAGCCCACAACCCAGGCATGTGTCCTGACTGGGAATTGATCTGTGACCTCCTGGTTCAATATAGGTCGATGCTCAACTCCTGAGCCACACCAGTGGGCTATGAGTTTTCACGTTCATAACTAGTTTTATTTTTTTCTAAAATAGCTCTTGGATCAATTTATCAAGTCTTCCTGTTTCTGTTTTTAATTTATTAATTAGGCTTTTGTTTTTATGAATTCTTTTACACTAATTTTGTAGGTTTACTAGCTTTTTATTTTACTTCTTGAGTCAGAAGTATAGTTCAGTGGTTATTTATACTAACAAGGTTTACAATCATTTGGGGATTTTTTTCTGAATATAAAAATGTTTGTTGTGAAACTTCAAACACAGAAATGTAGAACCAAGAAAGGAAAAATTCCTTGTAATTTGATCACCAGAGATAATAACTGTCTCTCCTAATAGTTTGGGGTATGTTCTTCCAAATGCTTTTCTAGGCATATATTTGTCTCTTTTGGTGTGCCTGTGTAGCAGTAGTAGTATTTGTATACATGTAAATGTGCATATGTATTTTTATATTTATAATGTATGTATTATATACACACAGATGTATGTATAAGTGTAGATATACTTTTTACTTAGTTAATACGTATTTCAGGTCTCCGAGGGAGGACAGGCCTCTCAGATCCGAAATGGCCTGAGGGCAAGGGAAGCAGATTGCCTGGGTTTCTATTTTGGTTAGGCTGAGAGTTCCCGTGCTAGGGCAGGGGCTTGTGTAGTTCAAATCTCCTGCCAGCGCCAAAGGAAGGAGCACTCAGGCTTTTTTATAAGTTTGTCCGGAAGTTGGAGAACAAGGGAAAGAGAGGAGGGTGAGGGTTAAAGGCTGTCAGTAGCCATCAAATAGATATGTTTACATCTTTACACTGTGTTTCTACATGTATGTGAGTGTATATAGACAGGCCTGCGTATAACACCTACCCATACATCTACATATTTATATATATGCTAGTGGCCCAGTGCACAAAACTTGTGCACATTAAAAGGGAATTAATTAGAGGAAATATTTTAATATTGCTACTTGCCCTTTCTCTATAATAGAAGTGTCAGAGATGAAAGAAAATTAGTAAAATGTATATGAAAATCTCCCTCCTGTCAGAGTCTGGGGCATGCCATGGGACCCAGAGTCAAGTCCCTGCCCACCCCCGTGCACCGCAAAATCATGCAAGACCCAGACCCAGCCGGCCCCACCCCCATCAAGCCCCACAGGGCGGGGGGTGCAGCCTCAGGTCCCCCGGTCTGGTGCTGGGTGGGGGGCACAGACTCAGGTCCCTCCATCAAGCTCCGCTGGGGTGGGAGTCATGGCCTCAGGTTCCCTGGCGCAGTCTCAGGTTCCCCAGCCCTGGCTCTGGGGTGGGGGATGCGGCCTCAGGTCCCCCATCAAGCCCTGCTGGGTGGGGGGGTGCAGCCTCAGGTCCCTCCATCAAGCTCCGCCGGGCGGGGGTCATGGCCTCAGGTTCCCTGGCGCTGGGGTGGGGGATGCGGCCTCAGGTCCCCTGGCCCGGCACCGAGGTCAGGGATGCAGCCTCAGGTCCCCCAAAGCTGGCGTGAGGGTGCGATGACCATTTGCATATTAGCTCTTTATTATATATGATATCTATGTATTGCAACTGCCTTTTCTCATCAATTGTTTTATGTTAGTACATGTAGATCAACCTCATTCTTTTAAGTACTAGTAGGTGCATAGCTCTCCACTGTATGGATGTGCCATAGTCGGTCATTACCTTGTTTATGAGTAAGTTGCTTCTGTGTTATTTCTCTATGGTTTTACAATGGAACAATGGACATCATGCACCCTACACTTTTGTACATGTGCAACTGTGTTATTCAACACATTGTCATTGAACTCCTTTATGCTCCAGATACTGTACAAATGAAGGTCCCAGATTCTTTAAAATTACACTATAGTGGTGAAGGGACATGGGACAGCTTATTAATACGTCAGATATGAGTAATGCTATGTGCTATGCAAACATATAAAATAGGGAAAGGAGACAGTGATGAGGGTGGTCTGCTAATACTAATACAGGGTGGTGGGGAGGGCCTCTACAATAGGACACAGATGTGAGAATGAATGGAATATGTCTGAGGGAAAAGCAGAATTTTTAGAAAAGCTCTACTGGGTAATTTTTAGGTCAAAGGATGTACATATTTTAAATTGTGATGATCTTGTCAAATTTCATTTTTTAAAAATTTATGCATTTCATGATATAACATATTAACCATTCTTAAGCATCCCTGTTTCCATCCATCACCACCAAAAGGGATAGTAACCTTTTAAGCCTTATTAATATGGTACAAAATACATTATATCATCTTAATCTACAACTTGTTCATTTTTAGTAAGGCTGAGCACCTTTTATTTATTTTCCATTTGTATTTTTTTGGTAAATTGTTTAATGTGATTTGCAATTTTTCCACAGGCTATTAGCCATTTATTACTATAATGCAGATATTTATTGTTTGTGGTTTACTTTTTTATCTTACTCTGTATTTTTATTTTTTTGGCATGAAAAATTTAAAATATTTTTCATCAACTATTTTCATTTGTGTTAATGTTTTGTGTCATGCTTAATGGACTTCATCACTTGTTTATCCATATTTCTAAAACACTGAAAGTCAATGCATGCTTAAGGCGTGAAGTTAGGGTCCAGCTTTAAAAAGCAGCAAAACAACGCCTCACTTGTTGTTCCCGCGCCGTTAATCATCCTTGTGTTTTGGCTCATCTCATTCCACTTACTACACCCCTATTATAATAAACCAAATTTCCATAGATCCTTTTTTTTTTAAAAAAAATATATTTTACCGATTTCTTACAAAGAGAAAGGGAGAGGGAGAGAGAGTCAGAAACATCGATGAGAGAGAAACATCGATCGGCTGCCTCCTGCACACTCCCCACTGGGGATGTGCCTGCATGCTACATGCCCTTGACCGGAATCGAACCTGGGACCCTTCAGTGCACACGCCGACGCTCTATCCACTGAGCCAAACCGGTTAGGGCTCCATAGATCCTTATATCTATTCTGGCACCAATCACACTGCTAATGACTAAAACCTTGTTTAATGCCTCTTGGGCTAAAAAACCTCCCTCAGACTCTCCTATCTCTCAGACATGTTTTCAGTTTTTTTTTTTCTTTCAAATTAATTATAGAAACAAATTTTCCCCAAAATTCATTTTTAAAAATTCCTATTGGGATTTTGATTGAAAATCCATTAGCATTACTTACTTTTAAAAAAAAAAAATATATATTTTATTGATTTTTTTTAAGAGACAGTGGGAGGGAGAGGGATAGAGAGATAGAAACATCCATTATGAGAGAGGAATATCATCAATTGGCTGCCTCCTATACCACTACCCGCTACCCCCAAACAGGGGATAGAGTCCGCAACCCAGATATGTGCCCTGATCAGGAATCGAATCAGTGGCCTCTTGGTTCCTGGCTTGTTGCTCAACCGCTGAGCTACACCAGCTGGGCAGCATTAGGTTACTTTGGTGAGGATTATGTTATAAAATTTAAAAATACTGTTTTTCCAAAAATTAGATTAATTCAAATTTTCATGCCCTTAATAGTTATAATTTTCATGTCTTATACATTTCTTAAATTTATTCCTAAGTATTTTTTGTTCCTATTGGCTATGTCCCACAAACTTAATATTGTATTTTCATCACATTCAGTATATGTTTTATTTTTATTTTTGAGACTTCCTTGACCCACAGTTTAAACGCTTTTGGAAGTTTTGCTGTTATCTTTATTTGTAGCTTAATACCATTTTAGTCAAAGAACCCATTCTATAATTTTAATTCTTTAAAATCTTTTGAGGTTTATTTTATGGCCCAGCATATGGTCTGTCTTGGTGAGTGCTCCACAGGCTAGGAAAGAATGTACCTCCTGCTGTTGCGGTGTGTTCTATTCCAATCAAATTCTGGTAGTTGGCGTGTCATTTTGTGTTTTTGTTTGTTTTTTATATCCCTGCTTATTTTGTATCTATTTCTATCAATTGCTGAGAGAGGGGCACTGAAGTCTCCAACTGCATGTGGATTTATCTATTTCTCCTTTCAGTTTTTACTGGATGAATTTTTTTTAATATATTTTTATTTCAGAGAGGAAGGGAGAGGGATAGAAACATCAATGATGAGAAAGTATCATTGATCAGCTGCCTCCTGCATGCCCCCTATTAGAGATTGAACTCGCAACCCAAGCATGTGCCCTTGATCAGAATCGAACTTGGGACCTTCCAGTCCACAATCCAATGCTCTATCCACGGAGCCAAACCAGCTAGGGCTACTGGATGCATTTTGAGGCTCTTGTTTGGTGTATAAATCTTTAGGATTGTTGTCTTGGTGGACTGAAACTTCTATTAGGTAACTAAAGGCCCAGTGCATGAAAATTCGTGTACTCAGCAGGGGGGTCCCTCAGCCCGGCCTGCACCCTCTCGCAGTCCAGGACCCCTCAGGGGATGTCCACCTGCCAGCTTAGGCCTGCTCCCCGAGGGATCGGGCCTAAGCTGGCAGTCAGACATCCCTCTGGCAGCCTGGGAGCCCTCGGGGGATGTCCGACTGCAGGTCTAAGCTGCAGTCAGATATCCTTAGTGCTGCCGAGGAGGTGGGAGAGGCTCCAGCCACCACTGCTGCACTCGCAGCCATCAGCCCAGCTTGTGGCTGAGTGGAGCTCCCTCTGTGGGAGTGCACTGACCACTAGGGGGCAGCTCCTGCATTGAGCGTCTGCCCCCTGGTGGTCAGTGCATGGCATAGCGACCAGTTGTTCCCCCTCCCCCCATCCCCTCACCCCCCCCCATTAGGGTCAATTTGCATATTACCCTTTTATTATATAGGATGTCCCCTTTGTCCCTGGTCTGGGCTTTTAAAAGTAGAGATTACCCGATCTTTTTGATACAGTGAATTTGGAGTAGGGCCCGAAACCTGCATTTTAACAAACTTCCCAAATGATTTTTTAAAAAAATATACTTTATTGATTTTTTACAGAGAGGAAGAGAGAGATAGTCAGAAACATCGATGAGAAAGAAACATTGATCAGCTGCCTCCTGCATGCCCCCCACTGGGGATGTGCCCACAACCAAGGTACATGCCCTTGACCGGAATCGAACCTGGGACCCTTCAGTCCGCAGGCCGACGCTCTATCCACTGAGCCAAACCGCTTTTGGCCCAGATGATTTTTTAAAGCAGGTATTACTCAGAATTCTAACTTGCAAACAATAGAAATTACTCTGATTAACTTAGAAAGGAATTCATTGGGAGACTATCCAGTAGCATCCACTGGACTGCTCAAGTCCTGCCAGGCAGAGCCCTGTGGCCCTCTAGGGAAACCAAGATGACCCGAGCTGGTTGAGCAGTTTGAGCTAAACTAGACCGACCCATCAGGGTGCCACACCACCTAGGACTTTGAATCTGGTGCCAAGGATATGAGGTGGGGAGAGTTTAAAGTTCATTTTGTGGGTGGTAAGAATTTTGATGTCCAATAATAAAAGGGGCAGCAATGGCAGAATTTAGACACATGCCTAACAATTGTATGATCTGGTCATGATTCAGGCTACCCAGTCTCTTGGTTCCTGCATCTTTTCCTTTTTCTGAGCCCGGTTTCCCTGCCTTACTGATGGACACATACGCACACACTCACTTATACAACTCCTATTTCAGAAAGATTGTATGTACTTTATTTTGGGAAATAAAATCAGAAATGATACACAGGCCAACTACAAAACAATGAGGCTAATATCATGGGTTCTATCGCATGCCAAAGGGATTATTTAACGTTCTGGAAGGCCAAAGGCCTCTGCAAATGACGGGCTCTCAAACTGCCTATCTCAGGAGGACCTAAGTGCTGGTAAGAGCACTGAGCTGCGTTAGGAGTTTGTATGTGACTTTGGACAAGTGGTCACTTAGCTCTGACTCTCGGATCATCTGTAATGCAAAGAGTTTGGACTAGACCATAGTTTCTAGGCCTCTCCAAAGTGCAATTTTCTGTGACACTAGAGCCTTGCTGCTCCTGAATGGCTTCAGGTCATTTTTGTGAGAGTAGTTGACAACTGCCAGGTGCCTGGCTGTTTACTAACTGCGTGCACAGTCCTGCAGAAACTGACATGTGAGATGGAGTGTATGAACTTACTCGCCATTACTAGGGTGAGAGGATCCAGGCCAAAGAATGTATGTAGAGCGACAGAAATCCATTCTTACTGTGGGAAAATGGTCACCATGTGGTTTTGTCACATATACAGTGAAGCATAACGACAAGACACACTGTTTTCAGAGACCCTGAGATTATATTTTTTTCTAAAAAAAAACACCACAAAACTTTCTCCTGACTCATCCTATCAGAATTGAAGAGGGAAAATGGATGTTTGGCAGAAGGGGTCACGGAATGGACGACAGGGTTAGAAGTTAAGCAAGCTGCATTGGTATGCGAGAGAGGGTGGGATCCTGATTTGCTCTGGAAATGCCTGAAGGGTGGGTGCAGAGGCAAGTCTAAGCTGGCCAATGCATATTGCCAGTCCCAGTTCATGGAGGAATCCCACAAAAGCACAACACAGAATGGCTACAAAGGATCTTCATTTATGTTTGGTGAATCCTTTTCCCTTTGATGGAAGGATCAGTTTAGAAGTGCCTGGGGCACAATAAATTAAGTCATTCTTTGTGACTTGCAGGTTCTGATGAGCGCATCGTTGCTGGGGGCCCTGTGTCTTTTCTCATCCGTCTGTGTTGTGTGTGCCATTTCAGCATTTACCCTCCCCATTGAGACCAAAGGTCGGGCCCTACAGGTAAGTGATGCAGGGATCTAAAAACCCTCAATCCCCACTTTTAGAACAAAGAAATGAACTTGGAGTATGAAACCCTTTTAAGCAGACATGATTATTCATAGGCTAACACTGATATTTTAGTGTGTCCAAATAAAAAAAAATGGGTATCCATTTCCCCCACATGTAACTTTGAGCAGCACTTAAAGTAACTGATTACCCACCTCAAACCTGCTTTCGGTAAAAGTTACAGCTTGATCCAGAGACCATGGTGAATGATAGTTGAGGCCTCAGCATTCTACCCTTCCCACTTTTCCACCTGGATGTAAGCACTGCTGCAGAACTGAAGGCGGCCCAAGGAGCAGAAATAGCTGGTTGTGTTGCCCTTAGAATGACGGTGTTGACATACTAGTCCAGCTACCTTTCCCCTAGTACTATTGGCCACCATTGATAAGTCGAAAGCTTCAGCTGCGCCAGTTGCACTTAGCAGTCAGTAGACACTGACTGCTTACTGTATTTCACAAAGTACATAGAACACGATGCACCTAAGTATAAGGTATGCTCCATGGGCCAAGTGGTAGAGGACAGGGCCTCTCCTATCTATCCCTGTGCCCCTATCAAAGTATAGGTGGTGGCACTGATGTTCTCCTGCTGTAAACATGAAGCTTATTGCTGGATGCAAGGGTGTGAATGTGCATATGTGCATGGAGGCAAGTGGGGGGCAGCTGGGTTTGATCTTGAACTGCTGCCCCTAAATGAGGCTGTTCAGTTTTGCTGCTTCTCCAGCTGAATGTGACTTGTTCTCTCCCGTGTCCTATTCATAGTACATTAATATTGGCATTGATGCATTTTGTTGTCTGAGTAGATACAAGGAAGGTACTTTTGAGTAAAGTAAAAAAACACACCACTCTTGTATGATTTGTTTCTACGTATTAGGCCATTACCCAAGCTGGGCATTCTAGTTACACCTGTGTGGGCTGCGTGCATTGTCTTGTTATAGTTGAGCCTTGATTATTGTTGGCATCATTGGGAGAAATTGATCCCTAGGCCAATTGGCTGTGAGGATCACCTGTGACTGCTGTGGATCAGGGCTTGCTTTAGTGCTCACTGACTGCCCCTTGAGTGTGTCACTTGTGGATGTGGCAGAGTTGTAATCTGGAATGGCCTGAAGCTGTCCACTCAGTGCACTGGCTCTAAGGGCCTCCTGGGAAGGTGCAAAGTCAGCCACTGCCTATGCTCTGCCTAGGGCCAGCTGGCACAAGCTACAGTGATCTGCAATGGCTGCTTATATTGGGCTTGGAGGTGCCCAGGCGGCCAAATTGTGAAGCAAGACAGGTTGCTTCTAGTGCCAGGCCTGAGGCCACTTGAGGCATGTGGTACACTGAGTCCAGCTGCTACTTGTTTAAGAGATTTTAGGAGAGTCTGAAGCATGAGCCTGAGCCAGGACAGGCCATTCATATGGAAAAGCAGCTGCAAATAGCTTGGGTTAGGCGGGGTTTCAGGGAATGACCAGAGTGGTCCAAACAGTGTGAGCCATGATATGAAGACTCAGATATGGCATCTGCCAGTGAGCTCAGTGATGAGGGAGATCTCAGCATATCAATAATGACCCCTGCAAGCAACTTTGCCTGGCAGAAAGTTGCCCCTGAGTTATTGCTCCAATGTCAGACAATCCAGTTTCTCCTCATATGACCCTGGATTCCCCACAAGCCACTGCTCCAGCACTGGAGCTCAGAGGGAGTGAATCCAAATAAGTCCATGTAAGAGAAAGTGCCTGGTCTCCAGCAGCCTCCATGTCACTCAGCCACAATCCCTGCTGTTTTTTTTTTTTTTAGCCCCACAAACCGGGGACTTCTCTTCACAGGAGGCCTCTGCAGCCAAGATATCCCTCCCAATTAAAAAATGCCACATGTGGGTGCAGGGCCAGCCTGTCCCATGCCCATGCCCCCACCCCTCCTATCAATCTCAATGTGCTTTCTTCTCTAGTTGTAGGACTTCCATTCAGCCAGATTTTAGGTGATAATTAATGATAGTTATTTTGTATTTTAGTTGTAATTTTGATGTGGTTGTGGGAGGCAGTTAATTCTATGTATAACTACAACTCCATCTTGGTTCTCCAGTTTGTAAAAATTTTCAAGTGTATCTCAGTCTTGTGAGCACTTAACATTAGAAATGTTTAAACATGCTAACAAAATTTAATTTCCAACAGTTTGGATGAATCCTGGTTAATAGCAGTAATTCCACTTTAGAATTATTCATGTTGATGAACCTGGTAAGCTGGAAAAAAACTCTTGAAAGAGGGTATTTATAATGTGACTTTTTTCTGGTGACTGAATTGTACAGCAACCATTCCATTTTCAGGTACACAACGGTAAATTCCTTTTAATTTTAATAAAAGAGGCTTTTATTACTAGTTTCTAGTACCAGACAGCTGAGTTTAAATGGGAGAAGACTTTAAATGTAATGATCTATTAAATAACTTATTTTTCTAGCAAATTAAATGAAGATCTGAAAACCAGTGTCTACCAAAGAAAAATGCATTTTATCTTCACAAAGAGCTGTGGTACATTTTGAACAACCTGGTTTTATTTCTGTATGCTACTAGGTAATTAAGAAACGGATTCTGATTATTTTTTAAAAATAAGGCACACAAGAATAAGGTGGGTTAACTGCACATCGATCTCTTCCCAAAGAGCCAAAACACCTAGAACTTGTATGAAGTATACTTGAAAATTGAAAAGGAATGTCTGGTAGAGGAACGGTGGCTTTTCTTCCTTGACATCAAGTCCCAACTTTTAGGTGAATAATTCTCAAACAACATATACACTAAGATAAGAACTTGGAATGGCATCATTAAAACTTTCAAAATAGTCAAATTTACAATATAAATTAGCATATTTATTGAAATTGTGACCTCCAGTTTATTAATGAAAATTGCTTATTCATAAACAATATGCTTGTTAGTATGAGCCTTGTTATATAATCACCAAGAAGCTGAGAAGAACCAACTTTCCCCACTTTTTTTCTATTCTCATTTAATTAATTTATTGGGGAATTTCCATGAAATAAAACAAAT
The DNA here is from genome assembly GCA_026230045.1 of Corynorhinus townsendii. Lineage (NCBI taxonomy): Eukaryota > Metazoa > Chordata > Mammalia > Chiroptera > Vespertilionidae > Corynorhinus > Corynorhinus townsendii. The sequence continues at coordinate 130,473,518 of JAPDVU010000004.1, read as the reverse complement.
GAAGAGTGAAGCAAGCTTACCTCACCACGCAACTGTCTGCCCTTTGTTGAACAGTCACTGCATGATCTCATACATGCCACACTCTACTAGGTTAGATATGCTGTGGAAAGGAAGCACCTACGGTTTTCACTTTATATTTCATTTTTTATTACCGTTCAGACTTATTGTGAAGTCCTCGGAAATTGGGTTCCCAAGGCTTGGCTCACCTACTCACCCCCGTTCTGCACTAGGAAGACTTGCTGCAGCCTCACTGGTGTCCCTGCCCTAGCAAACTGCATATATGAGATTTATACCCCTGCTTCATTAGGTGTGCAAGTCATTCCTATTTAACCACAGGCACAGATGGCTTTAAGCAAGGAAGCCTTTTCTGTAAAGGGGCAGACAGTAAATACTTTAGGCTTAGTGCACTACATATGATCTGTTGCTTTCTCTCTCCTCCACAAGCCTTTAAAAATGTGAAAAACAGTTAGCTCCGAGGCTGTGTAAAAGTAGACCATAGGTTGAATTTTGTTGAAATAAATTTCTACGCCCAATTGAAGACTACTCCTGCCTGGGGTACCACATCAGCAAACCAAACCTTGAATAAATTTTGTGTCCCTATAAATGCTCTGCTTGACCAGAAATATATTGTAACTAGCCACCCAACTCTGGGCTCTATACTTTCTTGTTCCTTATTCTTTTTTTGTGTGTAAAAGTAAGAATTGTATTTAAAACAATGTAAAATGTTTTTAAATTGTTCCCAGATGACTAAAAAATGGGTTTTAAAATAAATCTTATTACAATTGTTTCTCCTTTCCCCCCCCATAGCTCCCCTCCACCCAGTTCCCACCCCACCTTCTGCCCTTACCTCCCCCCCCACTGTCCTCATCCATAGGTGTACAATTTTTGTCCAGTCTCTTCCTGCATCCCCCCCCCCATACCTCTTTCCCCCTGAGAATTATCAGTCCACTCCCTTTCTATGCCCCTGATTCTATTATATTCACCAGTTTATTCTGTTCCTCAGGTTTTAATTCACTTGATTTTTAGGTTCACTTGTTGATAGATATGTATTTGTATTTGTTGTTCATAATTTTTATCTTTACTTTTTTCTTATTCTTCCTCTTCTTATTCTTCCTCTTCTTAAAGAATACCTTTCAGCATTTCATATAATACTGGTTTGGTGGTGATGAACTCCTTTAGCTTTTTCTTATCTGTGAAGCTCTTTATCTGACCTTCAATTCTGAATGATAGCTTTGCTGGGTAATCTTGGTTGTAGGTTCTTGCTATTCATCACTTTGTAGATTTCTTGCCACTCCCGTCTGGCCTGCATAGTTTGTTGAGAAATCAGCTGACAATCATATGGGTGCTCCCTTATAGGTAATTAACTGTTTTTCTCTTGCTGCTTTTAAGATTCTCTGTCTTTTGCTCTTGGCATTTTAATTATGTGTCGTCTTGGTGTGGTCCTCTTTGGATTCCTTTTGTTTGGGGTTCTGTGTGCTTCCTGGACTTGTAAGTCTATTTCTTTCACCAGGTGGGGGAAGTTTTCAGTATCTTGCTCTCTCTCTTCTGGCACCCCCATAATTCTGATGTTGGTACACTTGAAGTTGTCCCAGAGGCTTCTTACACTATCTTCAACTTCTTGGATTTTTTCTTTTTTCGGTTGAGTGCTTTTTGCTTCTTTGTATTTCAATTCTTTGACTTTATTCTTGCGTTCCTCTAGTCTGTTGTTGGGTCTCTGTATAGTGTTTTTTATTTCAGTCAGTGTATGTTTAATTTCCACTTGGTCCTTTTTCATATCTTCGAGGGTCTCGTTATATTTATTGGCCTTTTCTAGGATATTCTTGAAAAGCCTTATAACCGTGGTTTTGAATTCTATATCCAGTCATTTGTTTTCCTCCATTTCTTTCGTTTGTGATCTGTTTCTTTGTTGCCACATTTTCCCTGCTTCCCTGAGTTGGTAGGGTAGCTCTGTGTGCTAGATTTCCTATATGGCCCAGTGGGTCGGCCTCCCAGTTATGTGAGGTGGACTCTCTTGGTGCACCCCTTTGTGGACTGTGTGTACAGCTTTGTTGTAAAGCCTTGATTGTTGTTGGTATCACTGGGAGGAATTGACCTCCAGGCCAGTTGGCTGTGAGGATCAGCTTTGTCTACGCTGGGAGAAGTTCGGTGCTGGAGACAGCCTTATAGGATTAGACTTGCCAGATTGCAAAAGCCTCTGTGTTCAGCTAGGATAGGGTAAGCCTCTGTGTTCAGCTAGGATAGGGTAGAGTCTCAGGGCGGAGCAGTCAGTCTTGGCTTCCCGTCAGCCCTGCCCTTGTGTGCGTGTGCAGTCTGCCTTCCCTGGCTCCCGAGCCTCCACCCCAGAGTCCAGATGCCCCCCGCAAGGGCGTGGGTCCCCAGGGGCTCACCTGGAACTGGGGTTCAGTGCAGTCAGGAGCTTCCGATTCCCTTCTGCTAGGGAGAGCCTGTGGCAACCTCCTCAGTCTTTGTGCGCACTGTCGCGCACGCGCCTCCAGACCCCCTCCCCCGGGTGTCCGAGTGCCTTTCTCTCTACCTGACAGTCCAGACTCCCCCTGTATGAGCCTGGGTCCATGGAGTGTCTCCTGGAACTGGGGTTCAGTGCAGTCAGGGGCTTCCTTCCCCCTCCCACCAGAGAAAGTCAGCCAGGTTCTCAGCCGCCCTTTCTCTCTGCACGCCCAAAGACCCTTTGCCATACCTCAACCCTTGCTGTTCCTCCAATTCTCCATGAGCTTTTCTCTTTCCTTTTAGTTGTAGAATTTCCACTCTGCCAGCTTTCCTGTGGTTCTGGATGGTGTCTGTTCTTTTAGTTGTAGTTTTGAAATTGTTGTGCGAGGCAGCAGTTTAGGTGTTTACCTATGCCGCCATCTTGCGAGCTTTGTTCCTTATTCTTTATCCTTTATAAGATTCCTGCCTTCTGCCCATACTTAGGACCCCCTGAAACTGTAGACTGCCTGCTTCAGCAAGTGTTAAATTAAGTTTGTTTGAAACACCTAAATTGTCTTCTTTAATCATTTTAAACAGTTTTTGGTGAAAAGGATGGAAGTTGACTACTAACGGCTTGCAGGACAACAAGACACACAGGCTAGGAGCCCAATGAACCTTTTGAGTTCAATGTTCCTGTCATCAAAGCCGAGGGCCATTGTTAAGTCACTCTTGGATTTGAGCTCCACTCCCTTGTGTGTAGCTCTCCAATCTAAACCCTTTATTGAAAAAAAAGACTGCTCCCGGAAAGGTTCCAGGACAGTTATAGTGGAAGTCTGCAGTAAGTGGTAGCTGTTAGGAAACTCAAAGCTTTGAGGAAAGTCCACAGCATAAACTAAACTACTAGGAGACTTGGGGAACTAAAATAAGACTGTTTTAACCAATGGCACAACAAAATCTAAGTAGGCATACACCAGACAATTAAAAGCCATTAGGGTGTCTGACACTATAAAGAAAGATTCTCAGGAAAGGAATAAATCTATTGCTAATAGGAATCTCAGAGGCCAAAGCTGAAAAATGGTGGGCACAGGTCAAACACTTGTAAGATGTTACAGTACTCGCCACTAAATCTAAGCCTTCTGTACTAGGATAAGTTGGTCATGTAATACATTAGATTGAAATTAGTTCACCTGCTAACCTCAAGAAAAATTCCATGCAATGAGGTACACTGTAAAACACCACGCAATCCCCAACCCAGTGGCACATCCCTTTTAGATATTCAAGATATTCATTTGGCTTCAAGGTGGGGAGCCATTTTTCTAAGGGCCATCTGGATATTTATAACATCATTTGAGGACCATACAAAATTATCAACTGTAGATTTCTACAAAAATGGCAAACTCTTACTGCAACAACCTAACATTACAATGACCATTATGGCGAATGTTCTAGTTAGGCAAGATCATTTCCTTACGAAGTGCACATGAAAGGGTTTCCAGATCAACAACCAGAATGGAATGCCTATTATAGTTGGTATGCAAAAGACCCTTCTCCCCCACAAAGGATTCAAAATTCCAAAAGGCTAAATGAAAAATTAAAGACACAAGACGTGCCCTGGCTGGTATGGCTCAGTGGATGGAGTGTCAGCCTGTGGACTGAAAGGTTCCCGGGCTCGATTCTGGTCAAGGACACCTTGCCCAGGTTGCGGGCTCAGTCCCTAGTGGGGGCATGGGCGTGCCAGAGTCGGTTGGTGGTTCCCTCTCCCTTCCTCTCTGAAACCAGTAATAATAAATTTTTAAAAAACCACGGAAGACTGATGTGACTCCTACTCCCCTCTATCCTCACATTCCACAAATACGCTAACCCAGTGGTCGGCAAACTCATTAGTCAACAGAGCGACAAACCGCAGCTCGCAAGCCGCATGTGGCTCACAAGCCGCAGTTTGCGACCACTGGTCTAACTGAATCATCTCTTCACTCTGAAGAGGACCACAAGGTAATAAACAAAAGTCTACCAAAGTCTACCAAATTAGTGGCCCTGCAACACCCCCACAACCATGATCAAAATACTGGCCCTAAAATCTGTCTCATTTGCAATCAGCTGGGACACTGGAAGAAAGTGTGTCCTTGAAGATTCTGTCAAATCCTTCTCTGCCAACTTCAAAACTCTTATATGGGCTCTCCCCCAAACTGATATGACTTCCTTAAACAGCCAGGTAAAACTAAAAGGAAAACCTTGCCAAATCTGGTTGATATCAGAGCTATAACATCTACTTTAAACTCTACTAAGGAACCTGCAAATGGGATGCTGGGGAAATTAGCAGAATCTGGTGAAGAGGGAGAATTCTTACCAAAGTCAGCTCTCCTGGTCAAAAGAGGAAACATAAGATAAAACCCAAATGGGTGTGTGTGTGTGTGTGTGTGTGTGTATGTGTGTGTGTGTATATATATATATATATATATATATATATATATATATATATATATAAAAAGTTGTAGAATGTGGAAGAGAAATTTTTCTTGGCTAAGACTAGAATGGATTCAAGCTTTTAAAAAATTAGTTTTAATATCAAAAGTACACTGGTGCAAAAAAAAGAAAGAAAAGAAAAACAGCCCTGACCAGCGTAGTTCAGGGGTTGGCATGTCAGCCGGAGCACCAGAGGGTCATGGGTTTGATTCCCTCTCAAGGGCACATACCTCGTTTGCAGGTTCGATCCTGGGCCCTGGTCAGGAGGCAACCGAGCAATGTGTCTCTCACATGTATGTTTCTCTCTCCCCTTCACCCCTTTCCACTACAAAACAAAAAAACAATGGAAAAAATATTTTCCGCTGAGGATTAAAAAACACAATTTATAAAAGCACACTGGTGCAAAATTAGAATATTTTTTATGTTAAAAGGACAAAATTTTCTTAGTCTATTGGTCTGATCTTAAGAAACTGCAGATAAAGTTTTTTTTCTAGCTTTTAAGAAATTGGCCGCTCCCCCAAATCTAATTCTAAAGTCTTTTTGACTTTGAATTAACTTGAGACATTCCAGGAAGGGTTAGGGGTGCTGATCCCCCTCCACCCCCATCCACTGTGCAGTTGAAAATCCATGTATAACTTTTGACTCTCCCAAAACTTAGTAGCCTACTATTGACCAGAAGCCTTACCAGTAACAACAGTTAACATAGATTTCGTATGTTATAAAAAGTATATGAATTATATATTTTCTTAAAATGTAAGCTAGAGAAAATGTTAAGAAAATCATAAGGAAAATACATTTACAGTATTTATTGGGAAAAAAATCTGTTTAAGTGGACTCACACAGTTCAAACTCATGTTGTTCAAAGGTCAACTGTAAAAGAGAAATGTTAAACCAATAAAGCTTATTTGATATATTAAATAAGAAATGTTGTTTATTTAAGCTTCTTAGGTTATTATTTGTATGGGTATAAGTGGTTTCAGAAACTGTATGAAATTCCTAAAAACCAGGTATATCCTGGTATTTCGTTACATCACAGAAATAACCATTTCCTTGTCATGTCAATTATATAGCCTTTTGTCATTTACAGACATTGTTTTACTCCGATCCTTTTGCAAAACAGAAATTCATGGAAAAGATCCTACGTACTCTTGACTACTGACATCACTGCCAAATTTCAAGGTGTCAAGTCTTAGGTGTATATTTCATAACTGAAAAAGGCTCTACCTGACTTCTGGTACTTTGTAAACAATATACAGACCTCAAAATCAAATTGACTAGGAAAAGAAGTAGCCAACATTGAGGTAGACTTCTGCTTCCCAGGAGGATCAAGAACAATTTCTCCATTCCCTCTTTGACCATCCATTCCCTAACTTTTACACCATAAAGGTATTTATTATTCTTCTGTCAACCTTTTACTTCCCTTAACCTAAGAAGATGCCTTTGTTCACACACATCAGGCCATTACAAAGGACGGTAATCCAACCTCCAACACACACTTCTCTGATTTCTAATGCCTCAGTTTCTCTAAAACAAGCTTGTAGAATAATTCTGGGGAAGCAGATTACATGAAATACACAAACAAGACAACTGGCTTAAAAAAGTATCCTCCTCTCTGGAATCATTTCTTGACTTGATTCTAGTAGGTTTGAGATATGGGAACCTTGGCTCAGGAGCACACTCCAAACTGTGGGCATTAATAATGGTTGCTACTGTGTTCTCTCAAAAGTTTTAGAGTCACACTAGTACATTAAAAACAAACACAAACCTTTTGAATAGTCGAAATGGCCAAAGGGAGTGGGGGCTGTTGAAATAAATTTCTAGGCCCAAGGTTGTGTCCCTGGAAAGTCTTTGCTTGACCAGAAATGCACTATAACCAGCAAGCCAGTTCCAAATTGCCAAGCCAATCTAGGCCTCCAATTTCTTCTTTGTTGCTTATTTTTCATTCTATAAAAGCTTCCTACATTCTGCCCCATGTTGCAGTTCTCTGGACCCTTGGGAATGTAGATTGCCTGCTTTACTGTTAAAAGTTTGTTAAATAAAGCCTCAACAATCTTAAGAACAAAATTGGCGGGATCATAATACTGGATACCAAGTTTACTACAAAGTCACTGTTATCAAAACAGTCTGGTACTGGCACAAGAATAGGCATATAGATCAAGGGAATGGAACAGAGACCCCAGAAATTGACTCAAGCCATTACACTCAATATTTGACAAAGGAGGCAGGAACATACAATGGAGTCAAGACAGTCCTTCAATAAATGGTGTTAGAAATTTGGACAGATACATGCAGAAAAAAATAAACTAGATCACCAACTTATACCATACACAAGAATAAACTCACAGTGGATGAAAGACTTAAATGTAAGCTGTGAAACAAAAATCCTAGAATCATAGGCAGCAAAATCTCAGACATCTCTTGTAGCAATATGTTTATAGGTATATTTCCTAGGGCAAAGTAAACTAAGGAGAAAATAAACACATGGGACTACATAAAAATAAAAAAGCTTCTGCACAGCAAAAGAAACCAACAAAATGAAAAGGAAGCCCACTGTTTGGGAGAACACATTTGGCAATGATACATCTGATAAAGGGTTAATATCCAAAATATATAAGGAACTCATACAACTTAACAAAAGGAAGACAAATAATCCAAACAAATGGGCAAAGGACATAGACACTTCTCTAAGCTGGACATACCGATGGCCCAGAGACCTATGAAAAAATGCTCACAGTCACTGATCATCAGAGAGATGCAAATTAAAACATTAATGAGGTATCGCCTCACATCTGTCAGAATGGTTACCAGCAACAAACGGTAACTGCTGGCGAGGATGTGGAGAAAAGGGAACCCTAGTACATACTCTGCTGGTGGGGATGCAGACCAATAAAGCCATTATGGAAAACAGTATGGAGTTTCCTCAAAAAATTAAATATAGAACTGCTATTTGACCCAGTGATCCATTCTGGGAACATATAAGAGACCCGAAATACCAATCAGAAAGAATGAACTAGTATGTACCCCTATGTACGTAGCAGCCCTATTTATAATAGCTAAGATCTGGAAACAGCCCAAGTGCCCATCAGTAGATGAGTGGATAAAAAAGGATCTCTTACCCTTTGAGACAGCATGGGGGGATCTGGAGGGTATCATGCTAAGTGAAATAAGTCAGAGAAAGACAAGTATCACATGATCTCAAGTCAGATATGGGATCTAAGTATCAAAATAAACTGATGAACTGAGTGAATCCAGAGACATGAAAGCATGGAACAGTATGTAGAAATCTCGGAGGGAAGGCAGGGGAGGGTGGGTGAGAGGGAGATAATCAACCAAGGACCTTGTATGCATATATGCATGGCCCATGGACACAGATGAGGTCATGCATATATGGGGCAGTAGGGCCTGGGGCAGGGGATGGGCTGGAGTGTAATACTGGCAACAATAAATAAAATATTTTACTAAAAAAAAAAAAGTATGTTCATTGCAGCATTATTACAATAGTCAAGATATGTTAGCAACTTAAGTGTCTATTGACAACTGGATAAAGATGTGGTCCGTATGTACAACTGAACATCACTCATAAAAAACAATAAAATCTTACCAACTGTGACAACATGGATGGACCTAGAAGGTATTATGCTAAGTGAAATGAGTCATACAGAAAAAGGCAAATATATGATTTCACTTTTATGTAGAATCTCAAAAAAATGAAAACAAACTCATAGATACAGATAACAAATTGATGGGTGTCAGAAAGAGGGTTGGTGGAATTGGTGATAAAAAGGTAAAGGGGTTAAGAAATACAAATTGTCGCCTTAGCTGGTTTGGCTCAGTGGATAGAGCACCAGCTTGTGGACCCAAGGGTCCCAGTTTGATTCCAGTCAAGGGCACATGCCTGGGTTGCAGGCTTAATCCCCAGTAGGGGAGGGGATTAATGCAGGAGGCAGCTGATCAATGATTATCTCTCATCATTGATGTTTCTATCTTTTTCTCCCTCTCCCTTCTTCTCTGGTATGTCAACGGTACTTGAAAAAAAAAAAGTGTTTTTAATTTCAAAGCTTACAGCAGCCATTTATAATTAAAACCAAAGTCAACCTATGACAAACCTGATGCTCAAGCACCTTCCCAAATTCAGGAACTTTCAATAGTTGTGGGGTTATCCAGGCTTAAGGAACTTTGTGATGTTGTCCAGCACTGTCTAGCAACCAGAATTTCTAGAAGACACTAAATGACCAAAAAAGTCTAATAACATAAATCTAACTGAACACTTAAATTTAAGAAATCCTTGATAAATGTGTTCATTTTTTGTTTACATTTCTACTATTGGTCATTAGTAGAAATGAAAGTCAATAAATTTCCTATCACCTATAAATGTTTTTGATTTCACAGCCTATGAAAAAACCAAGACAATACTCGTTGAAGTATTGAAAACACTAATATAAGTGGAATCCAATACGATAAAGGTTGCATTTGTCTGAATCAAATGACATGTAGAGGGGAATTTCTGTAACTCTCTTTAAAAGCATAGTCTATACTGGCAAAAACTCCTATAATATGAATGCCAAAACCTTTATTTTGGACTTTTTCTATGTTGATCTTTTTTAACATATACCGTCATTAGAGAACCAGATTAAAGAACCAGATTAGAGAACCAGAATCACTGTCCAAGTGGCATCTGGTGGCCCATTGAATTGTTGTTCCTGTCTTGCCATTCCTCCTCTCCTTTTAAGGACACTTACCTTCTTTGGGGATGTGCCACTTCTCAGGTCAGTATATTGCCATTCCAAGTGTGAAAAGTCCTTAACCTGGTTGACCCATGTATTTTATCCCCTCCCCTAAAACAATCAAACCTGGGATTTAGTCATTTTCAATGGAAAGATTCCTGACTGAATTTTCTGGCTCACTTGGGATTAAAGACATTAGAGAACATATGCAAAGGATTCATACTCACAAGTTTCCTGATACATGGCAGACGACTGTGAACAAAAAGGAACTGCACAACAGACCCCACAAGCTTAGCCAGGACTACAGTTTCCTTAGCAAAAGTCAATCACATACCTTAAGTGAGCCCTGTTCATTGTTCTTATGCATCTAGGATAACATACCTTTGAAATGTTCAAGTAATTTTCTTTTTCAGACTCCTCTAAGGCACAACCACCTACTCTGGTGACAATGTAACACTTCATTGTTATCTTGTTTCTGCATACCACTTCTATGTGCTGTAAATGTTAACTATCCTGTACCCACCAATGTGAAAGAAAGCATGTTTCTCTCCATTTCCTTTTTTCTCCAAACCTAGGCATTTCCACGGTTTGCTTTCTCTTGCCTTTTTAATGTACCACCAACAGATTCCATACAATCTTCCTTACGTTTTCTCATGATTCTAAATGTATAAAATAAGCTGCAAAACTGCCATCCTCTACAGCATTCTCTGTCTGTTGAGATCTTGCTTTAGGGAATGTCCTCAAATCTTAGCTCAAATTCTTATAGAGCTTTCTGCAGATTTGGACATTCTTCTATCAACAACTTTAAAACAGCCTTTCTTCTATAACACATTTGAAAGTGTCAGAAAGATAAAATTTGGCTCAATGTTTAACTTATAACTTCTAAGAAAGGATATTTCTAGGACTCAAATTAGGACCTACTTATTCTATTTAAAAACTCATTTACAAATCAAATAGAAGGCTGTTCTCATCCCCATCAAAGTAAGATCTATTAAATATCCAATAGTAAGTTTTAAAAAGTTATTTCTGTCAATCAAAACTTTCTAACCTTTAAGGTAAAATTAACATAAATTTTCCAAGTGACTTGTAAAAAACATCACTCATACTTTGTATAACATCCTCCTCCCCCAACAGTTCCTCACCCCCCACCCCCACCTTTTAAAATATATTTTTTATTTATTTCAGAAAGGAAAGGAAAGGAAAGGAGACGGAGAGATAGAAACATCAACGAGAAACATCAATTGGCTGGCTGCCTCCTGTACGCCCCACATTGGGGGATCGAGCCCACAACTTGGGCATGTGCCCTGACCGGGAATCAAATGCATGACCTCCTAGTTCATAGGTCGATGTTCAATCACTGAGTCAATAGCTCGTTTTTTGGAGGGAAAGTAGAAATCAGCGTTTGAAGATATTTTTCACTCCCTTCATGTGGTGAAATACCTGTGTTAGAATTTTAAAGTTTCCTATTATTATGGACTAGTAGCTTGTCCCTATGTATCAATTTTATAGAGGAACACAAAAAGATAGTACAGAAGGCAGACTCAAACTAGTTTAAATTCTACTGAATGATACAGTTTTTCATTAAAAAATCCTTGTTGTGGTAAAATATTCGTAGTAAAAATCAATCGATGCTAATTTTTATTAAAATCAAAGCACCAGTTGGCTCTCTAAAATTAAACAAACAAACAAGGACTAGATCTCAGATGTCCTTCACAATAAGCAAAACCTCCATGGATATAGAAAATTGTGATCTGATTGGCTAGCATTATTCTCAGAAACATGAGCCACCAGCATGTGAATTATGACTTAGTAAATTCACACCCAAAATGACAGGGTGATTATGTTTGTAAAAAGACATCAACTATTAATTTACATGAGGTTATAAAATACTTAAAAAAATATGTACATGATTATTTAAAAGGAGGTGCTCTAATTCAGTAAGAAATTAGATAGTTGAACTCATGGTCATGTCCATAATTTTAATGGCTAATCAGATCACTTGATTTTTCTCATTTATAACAAGTACAGATAAATAGAAAATGAGTATATCTTCAGTTTAAACCTAAAAAATTTTTGTTCATCACATGAAGCAACTTATTTTTGGGATTCACATTTGAATATGCATTTGACAATGCATTTGTAGATCAGGGCTCAGCAAAAGGAGGAGTTCCTTCTTTCATTGTCTAGTCTCTCCATGAAACCCAAATTCAAAAGTTTAAGCATTGCAGCATCATAGATGATGACTTTAAAATGCAATTTCATAAATAGAGTAAAGGTCTACTACTCACCTTTTGGACTTTGGAGTGAAACTTTCTGAAAGCATTCTTAAGTTATGTTACAACTACACTATTATTTTGTAGTAAAATGTGGAGCCTCTTCTTTAGTTAAGAAACCTAAAACTACCCAGGCAAGAGGACATTTCCTCTTAGCATTTTCCAATTTCCTACCCCTCCATTCAGAAAAAGGTAGGCAGGATCTGTTAATTCAAAAGGACAAAATGATTGCATTGCCAGATGCTGATGTACAAATACATTCTGAACTTAATATGGTAGATATATCTCAGTCCATTTATACTTTTTGCCAAGGTCATGTAAGTCACTGTGCACTTGGGTTTCCTTATTGCTGGAATGATCAAATGATTGGCATCTGAGAAAGCTTTTGCTGAGTTGGACTTGAGTAAATCCTAGCTCCTATATGTTTTACTTGTTCATAAGCCCCCATTAAAGGTGTGATCATGTATTGAGGGTCTTGCAGCTATGATACTGGGCTCTTGTTTCCAAATCCAGAAGGGTATCTCCTGGAGTTTTTGAATCAGAGATAAACACTGGCATGTTTTTCTGTTAGGCCAAGGTTGCTTGATGTGCACTAAACTTTTGGGAGGATGTTCAATAAATGAGCAGGGGGTGTATATAGTTAGGATATCTTACAGCTGTCCATTAGAATTTAAGGACTACTTAGCTGGGATCCACCTGAGTATATAGATGCCTGTTAATAAGGTCACAGGACTTTAATCATAAAGACTGTCACTGCAGGCTATTTGGAGAGAAAAACACTTACTTTAAATACTGTTTTAAAAGATTAATATGGCACTGAATATATCAGTGCAAGTTTTGAGTATGTTAGAAATTCTGGTTCATATACCTTTATAAAATATTACATATATTTTCTGTTTAGTGCAACTTCCCTTTGTGATCCTTCTCAAAGTTTATCTTTATTGTCCTGTTTCAACTCTGGAGACAAATCTGGAATAACAAACTGTCAGAAGAACAATATTTTAAGATACCAACATTAAACTTACTACTAAAAGCTCAACAGCTGATGTGCAATAAATGCTGATGCAAAATGAGACAATTAAATGGTATATGTGCGATTATAAAAAAATTTTCAGTCTTTGGAGAATAAATGTCAAATGCATATTCAAAACAATATTACCACCACCACAATTAACCTGAACACAAATTTGAAAAGATGATTAAGACTTTTTAAACATTAATTCATAATTTACATTCTGAACAAGCATTAAATCTATATAGAAAGTGAGACACTATTGCTAGTACGTTATCCTCTCATATTTTATCTTTATCAATGTCTGAAAACTCAATCAATTAGCCACAGAATATTTTCAAATTGTTCATTTTAAGAAGCAATGCTACATGGATAAAATCAAGTCCTCTAGGTTTAATTCATGGAAGATGATACCTTCCAAAAAGTAACATTCTTTCAAGCCAGCCATATTTTCATTCCATCAGCCTAAAGAGAAAAATGTCCTCAGCCAATTAGTGTTTTATAAATAAAGGTTAATTTGGCAAACTAAAAATAATTCACATGTAAATATTTTACCAAATGTTAAATTAGCAAGGGGCACTACCTTAATCTAGTTTCCTTCTTTGACACTGATCAATAAGGAATAAATGAATGTCAGTTAAACTAGCTAGGTCTAGCCTATTAAGGAATACTCTTGTCCTCAGAAGACATCTTTTGTATCTCTATTGGAAGGATATAAATGAAATTCAGAATTGAGATCAAAGAATCAATTTGAGGGTCTGGCTCTTAAAAATAGGAAATGGATGCTTCAGAAAAAAATTGAAAATTTCACTATAATTCTCTCCAAGTTCCTGTTCCCAAATTCTACAATACATTTTCATTCCAAATAATAAAGACAGATTAAAAACAACAAAAACTAGTCCCTTTCAGGGTGTATTTTTTTAAATTCTCACATCAAATACTGCACACAACTGTATTTCATATTTCAGGTGTTCCACTAAAAACCATACTGCAAACAATGAGTCTTCATATAAGGATCATCTGCACAGTTAAAACAAGCAACAAAACCACACACAGACATACAGTAAAACCAAATGTGTTCACTTACTTTCTCAGTGGAAGAAGTTCAATTAAGAAATGTATGAAAATGGCCTTGAAAATCTGCTATACCAAACATCTCTACAGACAAGAAAAAATAAATAAAAAACACTTGTTTTCCCATTTTTTCTTTAATACAATTGCCATCTTACATGACTATTAGATGCCTTCTTAATAGTGTCTAATCTAGTTGTTGTTGCACCAGTAGGCATTCTACAATAGAAATCTTATTACCATCCATGTTAATTCACTGTGGCCCAGCTGTTCTTAAGGACAGTACACCTAACTCATGGTTGGGCCATAATTAATTAGTAGTGGTATTTTCTAAAAAAGGATTAATGCACACATCCAAACCACATTAAAATTTCAACTTAGAATTCATACAAAGTCTGTTTCCTTTCTATAGTTATCATTCCAGATTAGTTTTGAAATCCAGAAAGTAGGAACAATGTCTTTATTTTGTTGTTGGTGCTTCTTTCTCTCTCCTTCCCTTTCTTTCTTACTTTATTAATCAGAAGGTTAAAAAAATGGGTTAAGAAAAGCAAAATCTAGTAAACATCAAAAAATTATAGATCAGCATTGTCACAAACTCTTCTTTGTAATGATGTTAAATTATTTACAAAATAATTTTTGAAAACAAAAAAAAATCTAAAAACCAGCACACGCCAATGGTGCTGCTTATTTAAGCAACTGGCGATCCTCTATGCTTTTGAGGCGTTTCTTCCGGGGCTGTACAAAGTCATCATCTGAGTCATCACTAAATTTATTATCTTCTGATTCATTCCTGAAGTCAAGTTTGGGAAACTGTTTTTCTGGATAAAGGTTCTTTAGAAGTTCTTCAAAATAGCTTTCAAGCTTTATACCAGCACTGGCTACTTCTGAATCAGGCTGTTGGGTAAAAATAAAAATATGAATTAAAGTCGGACACCAACATTTAGATAGCCAAAAGTAGTAAATTTCTCACATTTTTGTTCCCTTTTAACTTGAAATTAGGAATACCAGTGGATTATTTTGGAAAAATATTTATACAATGTCATTGATATAAAGTAAATAATAGTCTGGGGCTAAACAAAGACACATAAAAGGTAAACAAAAGGCTTTGACTCATCTGGCTTATTCTATAAGGGCATGGCAGTTGCAGGACTGGATTCCCAAACAGAAATAAAGATGCCATAATCACAGTATTATATAACAGGTATTTTCAGAACATATAAAAATGTGGAACTCTGGAATGAGTAACCAATACATAGAACAAGACTCTTAAGTCTAACAGCTATTTGGATAAATTGACAGATGAGAAAATATTAAAATAAGAGTTATTTAGACCACATCTTTAATATTTCAAAATCAATATAAAAAAAACAACCCCACTTAAGTATGGAAGTGCTATATTCTAAGAAATAAAGGTAAGAATGACAAAGAATGCTTCTAGGTTAGATAAAAATATTTTTTAAAGTGTTTTCAGTTTTCAGCTAGAATTTGCATTTCCACTCAACATATAATAAACATTGGAATATAAATATGGATAAAGTCATTCTCTGAGAGACTCCAACATTTGGAAATTTATGCTAACATAAATAGATTATCTTACTATCCTTCTTCGCTGATAAGATGTTTGGTTTATCCTTGCTTTCAATATTACTATTAGTCTTCCCTCCCTTCCACCTCACCTCGTTGAATTCAGCACAGTTTTGAAAGATTAATCTAAAGTCAGCTACAAAATCCTCAGGCTTTGTATACATGTAATACTCTTCTTGTAGTCTTTTCTTGATAGTCGACAAGTCCATTGGATTTTTAATTATTTTGTAATAATCAGGCACCTTTCAAAATAAGAGAGATACTATAATGCAAATTCTACCTCGTCCTAAATAACCTCTACAAGTAGTAGCATAAAATTCAAATTGTACTATTTTGTCATTGCTAAGAAAACCTATGCAGCATGTGCCTACAGCCTTCCACACAGTGGAAAATGTTTTGTATCACTTTTTTCAAAATATTTCAACAATTATTTATTTATTTATTGTTAATCCTCTCCCTAAGGTATTTTCCCCCCAAGAGAGTAAAAGGGAGAGGGAGAGACAGAGAGAGAAACATCTGTTGGTTGCATCCCACAAGTGCCCTGACCTAGCGCCAGGGATTGAGCCAGCAGCCGAGGTATGTGCCTTTGACTGGAATTGAATCTGGCACCCTTTCGTCCATGGACCAATGCTCTAATCACTAAGAAAACCAGCTAGAGCTTCACCAATTATTTTTTAATTAAAAAAATCACCTTTCCCTCCTAAACCTCCGTCTCTATTCTCCTTCATTATTAAACAAAAAGCAATTACTAGCCTTAGAGCAAGCAAACATGTCAAACTCAAAGGCTAACATGGGTCAAATAAACAAGGTTTAAGTTTATGTGGGCTACAAAAAAATCAAAAGCTTCAATTTTCATAGAAATGTACATTTATTTCGATAGAGACATGCTGAATATAAAGGGCTGAAATAAATGAGTGATCGCTAACATAAAATAATAGAACATTTTAATAAAAATTAATATATTTTTCTTGAACATTAACTTACCAGACACTGAATAACTGCACAAATTAATAAGCGTAACGCAAATAAACCTATTTTTCTTGTTCTCCAAAAGCAAAATATTTCCTGTTGCGCACACCAAACAAGTCAGTACAAGACTAATGATGTGGCAATTGGCTGCTAAAATATTTGCTGCTGGTATTAGTGGAAATGGTGCACCTGCACGTAAGCCGCATAAGATAAATGAATGCAACACGATTATAGTAATCAATTAGTGAACATTGTAGCTCGTTATTAATAATTATGTGTCACAGGGTATTGTAAAAATTAAGTTATGAAATTTTTATTAAAACGTTTCTTATATACTGTTATATTGGCTGGGCTGCAAAAATATTTGTTGTGGGCCACATGCAGCCCTCGGGCCTCGAGTTTGATTATGCTTGTCCATCAGCCTGCGGACTAAAGGGTCCCGGATTCAATTCTGGTCAAGGGCACGTACCTCAGTTGTAGGCTCAATCCCTGGCCCTGGTTGGGGTGTGTGCAGGAGGCAATCAATCAATGTGTCTCTCTCATATTGATGTTTCTCTCACCCCGCCCCCTCCACCCCCTTCCACTCTCTAAAAATCAAAGGAAAAATAGCCTTGGGTGAGGATTAACAACAAAAAATAAAATAAATAAAATAAAAAAGCAGTATTTCCAAATCCACTATAGTTTAAAAAAAAAAACACACACATACACAAAAATGCAATGACTTGAAATGTTTTTGCTGCATGTGTCATAACAAATGGGGTTTGAACCTCAGCTCTGCTACTCAGTAGCATGCTCCTGGGTTAAGTTAGTTACTTCACTGAGCCTTATATATCAAATAGGGATAATCCTATCAACTTCACAGCTTTTGAAAGCGCTAAATGAGATGATATATATTAAGCAAAAGGGGGCTATTTTGTGCTGCTGTTGTTATTAATACCAAATATAACTGAAACCAAGATCATAAAAACCACCAAGTTCTAGGTTCAATTTTTAAATGGATTAAGTTTTTACTGGTCACAATCCCTTCCCCGCTGGCCCTCCACCCCTATTTTTTGCCTGCCTCTTTTGATCACAAAAGGTCCCTTAAAATATTTATTTCCCTCCTATCTCAACTTCTCAAAATCTGTTCTCGAGAGAGGTTCATTGTTTATCTGCTGAATAGATTTACTAAGCTAGTTTTCTTTTCTAGTCTTATATTAAATTTTTAAACTTTATCAAACTGTAGAATATTAACATTTTAAAGGAATTTTGGACATCAGAGAATAGAACATATTTTTAGTAGTACTTTTAGCACTTTAAGATTATGCATTAAAGTCTCATCAGACTTTCAATATGAACCTTTCTGAAGTCAATTTGTTAACACACATGCAATGCGTATGCACACCTTCTTCTATTGTTAAAGTCTACTTAATCTTTGAAGTATGGACATATACATCAAAATATGAACAGAGAATTTGGGGGGTATTTATCTCAAATGGAAAGTTTCCCCCTCAACAGGTAAGGAGATATATACCTAAATCTCCTAAGAGGCAAGTGATGGAAATCATTACAGAGAAAAGTAGGTAAAGTATATGAGATGAGGTGTAGGAATGTGTAAGAAATGAATAGATGTTTTGGGCCAATTATATTAACATTAAAATACATTTAAGATCAAAGCTTTCAGTATGCATCAATAAGCTTTAAGATTAGATTAGACATAAGAAATTAACTACTGAAAAATGATACAGAAACTAGATGATCATAAATCAAATTGCAGAAAAATCATTCCATGGTGTAAAAATGGATAAAATGACATTAATACTTACAGTTAGAGGAACTGGGTCTTGAAAAGCCAGGCTCATTTCATGGCAATAAAGAAATAAAAGTAGGCGTTCACACTTCTAAGCAAAAAAATAAAAAATAAAATGAAGTCACAGCTTATTTTTTATAACAATGTCATATATATCAAAGTATCAGAATAAAAAATAAAACCAGATGAATACAAGGCAAGTATTGATACTTAAGAGTTTTTATCTCCTTCCCATTTAATGAAATGTACTGTTTGATAGCTTGAGGTTTATGTGGTATCTGAGAGCAGTCCTTTGTAATTATGGGAACAAACACATTATCACTAGAAACCCATTTGAAGCTCTTATAAATTTCCATTTACTTCTCCAATTTGTATTAAATTATTAGTAGAGAATAAAAGAAGAGATCTAAAGGTGGAGTCCTTTCCTGGTATGTACAATCCTAAGGCCCTAAAGCAGATGGTGCTATCATGCACTCTGCTACTTCTCTGCTTATGGGTTTATACAAATGCTGAAGCACTGTAGTGCGTGTCTGGCCCCCTCTTGCATGACAACTTTATACTCTTTGTTCTATTTAATTAAGCAAAGGAGCTTCTTTAATAATACAGAGTGTTGATTTCGTAGGTTTAAATGTTAGTTACAGTTAAATATTTTAGCTGGCTTTAAGGTATAAACCTAGTACCATGGGTGAAATTATGGAAATAGAAAAAGTCATCTCTCAACAAATTCTGAGGAAGAAAACCTATTTAACGTAGAAATAAAACAAAACAGAAATTTACTAAAAGTAGACCAAATTTAAGAGTGCAGGCCACATAAAGGACACACATTCTACCTTGTTCAAGTACAGTATTTTAGGTTTCTAGAAAATATAGTACTTTATAGTACATATATGTACTATATGTAGTACTACGATTTTTTAAAATAAAAAAAGTTAGTCTGCCTCTAAGTATATTATTTAAAATCCCTATACTGTTGTGGAAATAAATACTAAAGAAAAAGAAGTTAATGTGAAAAGCACACCTGCATTACAATAATGCATCTAACCAAAAAAAACAAAACAAAACTATGTAACAGTCTAGGTTGGAAATGCTCAAAAACTTACCCTTTTATCTATTGGTGTTAATTTACCAAGGCTTTCCGTTTTCTTTTTTTCTGAGTTGTGACTGGGAGCATCACAATCATATTCAACTTCTGGTTTGGATAAGTCTCGGCAGAAAGTGCAAATCCACTCTCCACTGTTGGGAGATAAAGTATTTTAATTATAATACATTGTATCGCTCTTCACCGTATCCCTTTTCTACCTTCTCCATGCCATCTATGATACAGAATTATTTGACATGAATTTCAATCACTGAAGAATTATTGTATATGTACAGCTCCATCCTGAGAGAGCTAAACAGTTGTAATAATATAATGCAAGAGTCTAAGTGGTATAAATATAAGTCTAGCTAAGGAGGTAAGAAATACACAAAATAAACAGACACATTCGTCTATGGCTGATGTGATGCATAACTCATATTTTTACCTCAAATAATTCAAGACAAAAAACATTCTTGGTACTATTCTTGCAACTTTGTTTGAAACTGAGTTTTAAATAGTATATCCTTTGAGGAACTGAGAGATTAACTCAATGCTCTTCTTCATCATCATCTCAAAGGGACTATGAGAATTTACTTGAAATATTTATAAATGTCAGCGCCTGCCAAACAATTGTGGCAGTTGTGCATAAGGATCATTGCTCTTTATGGCAACCCCATGTAATAAAGTATTTTTTCTTTTCATAACACTAGGTTTTTGAGAAAAGCACAGGGAATTAGAGGCAGGGTATGGGAAAGAAACCCTACATTGTAGGTTTTGAAGCATGCATTTGTGCCAAATGGACTTTTATTTTTAAGGTTTTACAATGGTTTTAGGTTATAATAACTGTCACCCTTTTCTTTGCCCCTGCTCTATGTTGTATCCCATTTCTGGGTTCTTGTTTTCCTCTTTCTTGGTTTACTCCATATTTGATGAATCATATTGAAAAATAGCTTCCTGAGAATAAGAACATGGAAATTAAAGTTTTTCAATCTTGCATGCATGTCTAAAAATGTTTATTTAGCCCTAGCTGGTTTGGCTCAGTGGATAGAGTACTGGCCCATTATTATTGACTAGAGGCCCGACGCACGCTATTCTTGTACAGATATGGTCCCTAGGCTTGACCTGTGATCAGGGCCATCTGCCGGCCCCGTCCCCTGCCAGGTCAGTATACTTCATAGCTACTGGTCAAGCAGTCGTTCCACAGTTAGGTCAATTTGCATATTACTCTTTTATATATTTACTAGAGGCCCGATGCATGAAATTTGTGCAATAGTAGGCCTTCCTTCCCCTGGCTGCTGGCACCAGCTTTCCTCTGGCACCCGGGACCTGGGCTTTCCTATCAGCTCCAGATTTGTCTGGAAGGATGTCCAGTCTAATTAGCATATTATGCTTTTATTATTATAGATAGATGTGCTCCAATCCTTCCACTTCCAGGGAAAGGGGCAAAGGAGCGTTGCTGAAAGCAATAAGGGAAACAGCAAGGTGAACTTTTATTGGGGGGAGGGGATGGGGAGAATTTCCTCCTGGTGAGGGGCTTCAAAGGACAGTAGCCTACTTCTGCTACCCTGTCTCCAGAGACACAATTAGTGATTGGCATTTGGCAAGACAGAGTAGTTGCAGGTATAGGATGGGAGCACCTTTCTGCATGCAGCTCCCTGGAGAGTCTTTTATGGCCAAAGGAAAGCTTTGTTCTAATCATTTCTCCTGGAGCCAGAGCTCCTGGATGGTCTGGGGCAGGAGGGCAGAATAGAGGTGGGGGAGGGCAGGAAGAAGTATGGGGTAGAAGACTGAGCGGTGGGGGAGGGAGAGGGTGAAAACTGTGTTGGTGTGGCAGGGAGGGCTGATGCAGAGGGAGAATTGGGGTCAGCATAGGAAGGTTTGGAGGTAATGGGGGAGTAAGAGGGACCAGCAGATGCCAAAACAGGGGAAAGGGTCTACGGAATCAGGTGGAGGTCTGCGGGGGTGAGTATAGACTAAGTCCATCCCCCCAGACCCTGCCATCCCAGGTGGCTAGTGGGAGGGGTCCACAGCGAGACGCTGAGCCCCCTACACTTCTGTGTCCGAGGCTCCAGAACATATGGCCAACATGCCTCGCCCCTGCCACCCCCACCAAAGTGCTGCCATTTGGAAGGCGAATTCTGCTGCTGTGTTCCTTTGTGGGGGCGGCAGGGGTGTTCTCCACAGGCAGAGATCCCATGAGAGATAGAGACAAGAAGCCCAGCAAGACATGGGGAATGAGTAAACAGGATCAGAGAGCAAGCAACAGGGAGAGAGAAGCACAGGGCGAGACAGACAGACACAGAGAACCCAGGAACATTAAGGGAGGGACTCAGCCCTAATCTCAGAGAGTCCCAATCTCAGAGCGATTGTACTGAGAAATCCTGCTTCCGGGAGGCTGATCCCTCCACCTCCAACTAAGGCCCCTGGGGCTGAGCTTGCTCTCCTCTGTGCTCTGGTTCAGTTCAGCTAAACAGGCCTCAGGAAAGGCCTGGAAGGATGTGGCAAGCAATAGACTGAATACGTAGGACCAGGGTTCACCGAGGGCTAGGTATCTGAGACCAGAGAGAGAGGACCTGGAGGTGTTCCCTCCCAGGTCCCTGCACACCAATGTTTTTGAGTGAAGCCCGAATCCCGAATCCCGTGCCACAGCTCTGGAATGGTGGCCGTGGCCTGCTGTGCTGCCTAGGGTGAGTTCCCTAACCTCTCTGAGCCCTGGCTATGCCACCTGCAGGAGAGGAGCGCTGGTGGCTGAGGTTTGAAATGGCTTGGGGGGCGAGGAGACAAGAGCACAGTTTGGGACACCTCAGTTTGGTGGTTATATCCGAAATCCCAGGGATATTTGGCTTTGGCCGGCTGCCATGGGCTCATGTTTATGTAGGACTTGCACAAACAGGAGAGCCGGGCACTAGTACTTCCTTCCTTCGGAGCTGAGAACCAGTTCATCCTCCCTCTCCCGCCGCCATCCCTCCTCTCCTCATCAGTGCCTGGTACTCGCGAACCTTCCCAGTGGCCAGTGTAGACACACGACCAAGGACACACACAGATATCCCTAATCTAGCATGTGGTGGCTCTGTAGACAGTTGGGTAAACACAGACACAGGGTGCTGAAGACGGGGATAGAGCTCCCTGGCCCGGTGAGAGGGCTCATTTGGTGGAGCAGTGGCTCCGTGGGCGAGTTCACCACAGGCGCAGCTCTCAGGCCCATGTCAGAGAACTGAAAGCCCAGGATAATTAGAGCTAATTACATGTGTGCAAACAGCCGCAGCAGATGCTGTGGGCCAGCCACCCCTCCCCTGGCCTGGCCCCTGCGATCCCGCCTCAGCAAAGGGGCTTTGCTAGCACAGCTGGGGCTGAGTGCCTGGGGAAGGGCGCGCAGGCGGAGAGCCCCTGGGGCCCAGGGGTTCAGGTGAGCCCTCCACCTCCAGAGCACGCCCCACGATTACACACTCCAGCGCATACTGCAGTCCCAGGATGGCAGGTCGCGATCTGATTAGGAATTGGAGCCGAACTTGGTCCGAGCTCCCCTTGGCCTTATGCTGAGTGGGTCCTGGCAGCATAGGCCCCAGCATTTGGGTCCTTAGGTTTCTATTAGCTTGACCTCCTGAGCATTCCTATCTCTGCGAAGATTCCTGGCGGGGCTCTCCTTGTATCCTGCCACAGGGCGTGCCTGTCTGGAGCTGAGGCCACAGGATAAGGGACAGAGTCTGGTGCTTGGCTTTATTGGTAATCAGTTTGTCTCTGCCTGGATACACCACAGGACCCTAAAAGAGTGACTTTTCTTAGCTTCCATTTGCATGTCTATACCGTTCAAGCCTCCTCTGAGGAGGCTTAAGCCACAGTCGCCCATCCTTAGTGCTGCTGAGGAGGTGGGAGAGGGTCCTGCCACTGCTGCTGCACTTGCAGCTGTCAGCCCAGCTTGTGGCTGAGCGGAGCTAGCCCTGTGGGAGCACACTGACCACCAGGGAGCAGCTCCTGCGTTGAGCATCTGCCCCTGGTGGTCAGTGCGCATCATAGCAACCAGTCATTCCTAGTCATTCCGCCATTAGGGTCAATTTGTATATTACTCTCATTATATAGGATAGAGGCCCAGTGCATGGGTTGGGGCTGGCTGGCCTGCCCTGATGGGGGCCCCTGATTGGGGTGAGGGTTCCCGCTGGGGGGCAGGGCCAGCTGGGGCAAGGGAATGTGGTCATTCTGGTCATTCCATTGTTTTGTTCACTGGGCTTTTATTATATAGGATAGTGAAAGAATGTGGAAAAAGAAAGCAAGTACTATCTTACCTTGGAAAATTTGCCAATGTGGGCACATGACACGAAAGATGAAATACTTTGGGACACTTCTCACAGCACAGGAGTTCCCCTCCATTCTGACAAACTGCACACCAGTCCTCATTGGGGTCATCTTCTTTCCTTGTCTCTCCAACATGAAGAGGTGACTTTTGGGAGGCATCCAGCCACTCAGACTTTCCATTTGAGGAATTTTCCTGGTGAAGTCCAGGTTGATCTCCTGTACTATCAGGGGCATCTGACCTTAGTACAGACTCCTCAGAAGCAGAGTTCTGACTACTATTTAAGAGCAGGGAGGTGAGTATGCTTCTTGGATAGTTGGTCTGCAATGGAAGGAGGTAAGAGTATATGTATTCTTAAAACTGGCGTTCTTAGTTAGGACTCCTGCAATTTAGACCAAAGACTGCTCTCTCATGGGCACCTGGTAACTTCAAAGGAGTCTATGAACACGCATGAGAAAAAAAATTATCTTTACTGCTAAATGTATTAGAATCTCTAATGGTAAAGAAGACATGGACCTGTACTGGAAAACATGATCAAAATAGAGTATCAGTAGTAAGGGAGTGTGGACAATAAAGGAAAATTATATGAATTAGCTGATAATTTCAGAAATGGGAGAATGGGTGGGTAGTGTAGAAGTCAACCACAGAAATGTAAGTACATTTTAGTGGATCTGTTCATTTAAATTATAGCTAGACATAAAACATGCCTACAGATTTTTAAAAAATCATTCATAGAGCTATTAATAACTTTAAGATAAATCAAAATTTTATGTTGGAGCCTAGGATGGTGAAAATGTCAAATCACTGTCATTCTCACAATTTCAAACAGTGTTATAAAATCCTCAATTTTGTCAAAACATTTTCCTACCCTTACATACATTCCTATGGAGTCCTCTGTCCTACAGAGTTTACTGAAGGAGCTGCTGTACTGGGGACTACCATTTTCTTTGCCCCTGGTCTGTGTTATATCTCATTCCTGGGCTATTGTTTTCCTCTTTCTTGGTCTACTCCATATGTGATGAATCATATTGTAAAATAGCTTCCTGAGAATGAGTACATGGAAATTAAATTTTACTCAATCTTGCATGCATGTCTAAAAATGTTTATTTAGCCCTAGCTGGTTTGGCTCAGTGGATAGAGTATTGGCCATGGACTGAAGAGTCTCATGTTGGATTCAGGTCAAGAGCACATACGTTGATTGCAGGCTCGACCCCTGGCCCTGGTCGAGGTGTGTTCGGGAGGCAACCAATCAATGTGTCTCTCATCCTCCCTTCCAGTCTCTCTCAAAAAAAAAAAAAAATCAATGGAAAAATATCCTCAGGTGAGGATTAACAAAAACAAACAAACAAAATGTTTAATTTTTACCCATGATTGATCATTTTTTTCACTAATGTCTGGTGCTTATTAGGCCCTTTCAGTTCAGATGTTCATGCCTTTCAGATACCCGAAGTTTCGTTTTATTATTTGAAGTCATTGATATAATTAACTTAAAAAAATATATATAATATAGGATATATATATATATATGTGTGTGTGTGTATATATATATTTTAATATATTTTATTGATTTTTTACAGAGAGGAAGGGAGGCGGAGAGTTAGAAACACCGATGAGAAATACTGATCAGCTGCCTCCTGCACAAGCCCTATTGGGGATGTGCCCGCAACCAAGGTACATGCCCTTGACCGGAATTGAACCTGGGACCCTTCAGTCTGCTGGCTGACGCTCTATCCACTGAGTCAAATTGGTTAGGTCAAAATATATATATATATATATATATATAGAATTCACAGAGGAAGGGAGAGGGAGAGAAGGTTAAAAACATCAATAATGAGAGACAATCATCGATCAGCTGCCTCCTGCACGCCCCACACTGAGGATCAAGTCTGCAAACTGGGCATGTGCTCTGACCAGGAATCGAACTGTGACCTCCTGGATCATAGGTCGACTCTCAATCACTGAGCCAACTTCCTGCCAGGAGATATAATTACATTTTGAGGCCTAGATTCTTCATCTGATTCTTGTTTCACTATCACAACAGGAAAATCATAATTTTCAGGTGGTCCACCATTTTCTTGTTTTATTCGGATTGGCTCCAACATGACCACTGGGACTTTGTGTGTAGAGTCAGCTCCTGCTGGTTTGCTAGAAGAGCCAGAGCTATAAGTGTAAGAAAGAAAGAAAAAACAATCTAAGAATGCTACCTTAAGTATCTCCAAATAAAGTATAACCGCTTTGAGAATAATGCTCTATCTTCACAGCAATGGTAACTACTATATCAGCAATAAACGATACATAACTTATATGCAACTGCTATGTACAAAAATTTCACTTATGAATAAAAAATGTTCTACATATCAACCTATCTAAATAGTTACATCTGAAAAGATATTTAAATAAATTTAAATAATACCTCAATTAAAAGAAAACTGCCTTCAATATTCTGAAGCTCTAAAATTGGGCAGCCAGATTTACTTCTTAAAGCTAGCATCTTTTTTTAGGCTTTCCCATTTCTTTCTCTAATCAGTGAAAAAGAGAACTCTGAGCTCATATTAATGATTTATTATTATGAAGTGTGAAGATATTGCGGGACATAATTTATTGATGTTCTGCTACTTAAAAAATGTAGTGGGGAAAAAAATCTTTTACAGATAGCCATTATGTTTTCATGGAATTGAACTCAAACTTTCTCTCTTTAGAGAATGCTTCTTCCATATGATGAGCAAAGCAGTAAGTTAAAATAGAATTTCAACAAATGTAAACTTATTTTTAAAGCAAACTCAACTCTTGGTCATTAGAAAATTCAGAAAACACTGAAGTTAATATAAAATTATTTTTTATTTTCCCTAAGTTTGTATTTGTGTGTGTTCTCATATAGTACAGTGTGTTTATTATAGCCCACGTTTTTATTTTTTTCCTTGCTACTATGATAAAATCATAACATTTTATTTTCAACATATATACAAAGATAATTGTATCTTTAAAGTTACAATTATAATTTACTTAATCCATTAGTTTATTAAATTAACATAATATATAATAATTATTATTTTAATTTAAAAGTGAAAAATAAAAAAGTTGTTCAAAATGTATTGACTACCCAAAGTGTGTTGAGCACTGGGGCAAAATAAATATAATTAGAGATTTTCTATCTGGAGAAAAAGGTTAAGTCAGCTTACCTTCCTCGACTCCCAACACTCGAGGCACTAGGTGAACGTATTGGCGGGTGTACACTAGTCATAGTAACAGGTCCTGAAGAGGAGGAAATCATACACATTCATAAAATGAATGATTATGTATTTAATCCCAATTGAATGTGTTTTCACTTAATACTACACTGAAACTGGAACACATAAAGTATATAAAATGGTTAAGTAGTTGCTAAATTCCATGCACAGGAGTTGAAATTGAAAAGGTACAGAGGCTTAACCTTTGATTTCTACTTTGTAAGTACCGTATACTATACTAATTTTAAATTGTGCCAAACCCTTTTAAATCATCCAACAAAAAGGGGGAGGATTTTTTTTTTTTTTTTAAATTACAAATTGAGAAAAAACTGGAAAAACAAAATCAAAAGAAGCACACTTTACCTGCAAGACCTGGAGATGGGACTGATGAATTTGGCGACTGGACAGTTCTGTTTGAGGGTGGTCTTGGCTGGCCATGATCTATACTACTATCCTTCCTCACAATATTGTCCAGCATAATAGTACTTGAACAGTCAATCTTATAAAAAAAGAAAATTATTTTGTGGTATCCATGGTTTGCAAGTTAAAAACCACTTTAAATGAATAAGAAAACTTTAATAGTTTAATTATTACCAAATGCTAAAACATGAAAAATTGTATTTGAGAAGTTCTGATGCGTATTTTCCCCATAACAATCTTAAAAAAAACTTGCACTCTTATTGCTGGTTCGATTCCTGGTCAGGGCACATGCACAGGTTGGGGGCTCGATCCCAGTAAGGGTGTGCAGGAGGCAGCTGATCAATGATTCTCTCTCATCACTGATGCTTCTCCCTCTCCCACTCTCTCTAAACAAACAAACAAACAAACAAACAATAAAAACATTAAAAAAACACAAAAACTTGGCACTCTTTTTTGTTAATCCTCACCGAGAATATTTTCCCATTGATTTTTAGAGAGAGTGGAAAGGAGGGGGAGAGACAAAGAGAAACATTGATGTGAGAAAAATCCATTGATTGGATGCCTCCAGCTGGCACCCGGACCGGGGCCGGGGATATAACTTACAACTGAGATATGTGCCCTTGACCAGAAATTGAACCCTCAACCTTTTGGTCCAAGGACCGATGCTCTAACCATTGAACAACAGGCCAGGGTTTTTACTCTTCTTAAATGTTACATGTTAGTAAATTCACTGAGCAACACTTCCAGAACACTAACTTCAGCTAAGCACACTATTACCATTTGGTAGTAAAAATACATGCTATTTTAGAAATCATGAGCCAAGAGGAAGAAGTATTGTATGTCATTCACAACCTTAAAAATTAAAGCAAAAACATTTTAATGCTTAATTTATTTAACAATAACAAAATGTAGCCAATTAAAAAAAGCTTGGTGAGAAAAGTAGCAAAATTTCACATTTTTGCAGATTTCTTTAGCATCTTGCTTAATAATAACTAATAGGATTCTTATATCTGCTTATGTACTAAATCTCTTTTGATTGAACAATATGAAGAAAAATCTGGCCTTACACAGGGAAACCTTATGGGACCTCTGAAAGAGTTTTAGAGACACCTGTGTCCCTGGTCCATATTTTGAAAACCGAGGCTTTGGTATGCACCAGAAAGCTGAAACAACATTTCCAGAACACTAATATCACCTAAGCACATGATTACTGTTTGGTAGGAAAAAAATGATCCCTCCTGGATTCTTGCTTTAATAAAATAGGTTTACAAATAACACGTTTCATAATTGATTACCAGGCTAAAATAGTGATAAATTTCTATCAAATAAGACTTTCATGCTTTATATGCAAATATTTTTCATGCTTCTATATACCATTTATTTCCAAGAATGTCTTTGTGATTAAAATCCAGTTCAATTTTCTAATACAGTTGCAACCTTTCTCAACCAGGATTCTACAAAAGAATTAAGTCCTGTAGTCCTAGGACACAGACTATATATAACAAATTTATGTCTTGCCTCTGCATCTAGAATGGTGCTAGTTATGAACGTTAGGAGGACTGAGAAAACAGACTCTCAAAGCAGCTTCTTCTGTGGTCTAGATGAGGAATCTCAGTTGAGAAAGGCTGGTGAACACAGAGTCACCTGTATCTGAGGACTGCAGAGAAAAGAGCAGAAGGATAATATTAATATTTGTGGGTCATCTTTCAGTTGGGGGAACAGGGAAGTACCGGGGTCATTTATGTTTAATATTTTTTTGGCAATACCTTGGTCAGTACTTTTCAGAGAGTGCAAAGAGTATTGAAATAATTGGATTTAAAAGATCTTAATGTAAGAAAAGTTATTTACAACTGTGGAGTAATCCTAAAAGCTAAAATAAAATTATCAGAATGAGACAAAAAGTTTTCCTATGTATTACCTATGTTTGAAAAATACATGTACTCTACCATTTAAAGTATATACAATTATTTAAAAAATGAAATAACTTTGGTAAGATTAATGATGTCACATTTGGGAAATGTTAGTTGATCTCAGTAACTTAAACTAAAGAATAAAAATTTTAAAATTCTTTCACAATCTTACAAGATTTTAAGTTTTTAATATTTGTGTGCATGATTACCAAACCTTGTAGGATAACAAAATATAAAACAAATATCAACTTATGTGTGGAGATCAGTCTACAGAATATTTTCTGCCTTTTGAAAGTTTTTAAAAGTCATACTAACAAAGTGCATATATATATATATATATATATATATATATATATATATATATTTTTTTTTTAATAGATTTTTATTGATTTCAGAGAGGAAGGGAGAGGGATAGAGATAGCAACCTGGGCATGTGCCTTTATCTGGAATCGAACCCAGGACCCTTCAGTCCACAGGCTGATGCTCTATTCACTGAGCCAAATCAGCTGGTGAGAGAGTTAATATATTTAAGTAGAAATCAGAGGTAGTTTTGCACTAGTATGATGTAACAGAAAATGTTTTCATTTCTAACTTCCCTCCATCTCTGCTAATGTCTTTAATTCTAGACTCCCTTTCTAATCTGATTATATTCTTATATCAGGTTCCAGCAATTCACCTCTCTAGTACCTCTTTCTTATGTCCTTACTTCCCTGCTTTCCCAGCTTAGATTCCATATCCATCACCACAATCATTCATTTCCATAATGCATCATCATTTTGTGAATCATTCATTACAAACACCTTAAGCTCCAGCACCTTGAAAGATATTATGTAGTATGGTCAATAAACTTTTTATTTTTCTGGCTGTTATATTTCTAAAGGATGTACATAACTTCTAAAACAAACACACACAACCTATAATGCAACAAACCCATCATATCTTTTACCAAATCCAAGTCAAGGTAAAATTTTCGAAATAAGATTCTTAAAAATTCTCTGTATACTTACATCTGGCAGAGAAGGAAGATTATAGGAACCTCCCACTGGTGAGCTCAAATCAATCATAGGTGAGCCAAAAGCCTTTCCATCATATCCTGCTGCACTAGTAATGGTGGGACTGGAAGGAGTAGAGGATGTGCTATTGGCAGTTGATGGGGGGGCCTGCCCACTGCTAATCTGCCACTACAGTAAAAAGAAAAAAGAAAAGTTGTCCATCAGCAGGCCTGTAACATAAAATGTCCACCTAATCCCTATTAGAGACACAAAACAAAATGGAAGACATTCTGCAATTTGAATTCAATTGTAATTGGAAGAGGGAGAGAGCACAGGTATACATAACTTTCATGAATCCTGTTGAAAAATAAAAAGCGCTGATTTTTACCAGAAGATAGCAGTTAGTATATACCAGAAAACCACAGTACCAATCTTAGAAAGCTTGTACGTACTGGAAAAGAAATATAAACACATGTGCAGCAATCTCAAAGTAAAGATGGAGGGCAAAAAACATACATTTTCTTCTGTCCCTACCTGATATATATGAAACTAAAATAATGGTTAAAAGGAATTTTAAAAAGGCATTGAGTCATAAAGACGAGAAGACAGAAACGGAAAGCAGATGGACAAATAGAAAATTAAGCAATTTAATAAAGATGAAATCTAAGGTGGCAGTGGGGAAAATAAGAGAAGCAAATCAACTTACACTGCAGAACCCCTAAAATCTTGGAAATTAGAAGCGTGAGAGGTGAAGCTGGTGCTAATAATCTGAGTGTTTAACCAGTGTTAAATCTCGTGTTTCTTTCCTACTCTACCTGTAGTTACCCCCAAGGTAGTAAGGACTTCCTCCACCTACACTGAAAAAGGCTAGAAGTTTATTCTCCAAAACAGGTAAAACAGTGTCTTTAGGTTGAAGAGCACCAAATTCAGGTGCAGGCAGAAGTGCTGCATGGAAAATGAAGATTCAGAAACCAAACACACATTGAATGCTGAGCTTCTCACCCACTCTGCTGATGGCTCACTCCCTATCTTCTTCTCTCAGCTGGCTTCAGCAAGCAGCCAGACCCTGCATTTTAGGCAGAAGACAGAAAGATCCTTTGGGGAATGGATCAGCCTAAGAGTTAAGACCTAAAGATGGTGACACTAGAAATTCTCCCAATAAACATTGCTAGTAGCCTTAATATTACAGTGAAAACTCAATCACTAAACACTAGCCCCAGACCCAAGATTTCAGATTTTTTTTTTTTTTTTACTCATTTCTTGTATCTGAACAGGTAATCAAGCATCATTTATGTTAGAGATATTTATGTTAGTATATACCAGAAAACCACAGTACCCATCTTAGAAAGCTTGTACGTACTGGAAAAGAAATATAAACACATGTGCAGCAATCTCAAAGTAAAGATGGAGGGCAAAAAACATACATTTCTGGTATATACTAAGATAAATATATTAACTAAGCTAACACTAGGAATGTTTAAGTGTACAGAGATGAACCATGCTGCTGTCTTAAATCTACATCAAAATCTATAAAAAAATAAGACTTGATTGACTGGATCAAGGGGTATGTACATAATAACTGAGAAGGAATATAAAGCAATCTGTCCTCTATACCACTCTTCCAAATTGTTATGTTTGAAACATCTATAATAATAAGAGCGTAATATACTAATTAGACCAGACAGCCGAACGACCTTCTGGACGTTATTCCAGACGTACTTCCTGAAGAAGCCACGGAGGCAGGGGATGAGGCAGAGGTGGTTAGGGGTGATCAGGAAGGCAGTCAAGCAGTTAGGGGTGATCAGGTAGGCAGGCAGAGTGGTTAGGGGCGATCAGGCAGGCGGACATCTCCTAAGGGGTCCCGGATTGCAAGAGGGTGCAGACCAGGCTGAGGGACGCCCCCCGCCATGCATGAATTTTGTGCACTGGGCCTCTAGTTTCTTAATAAAATACTGGGAAAAAGGAAAGCAACTAAGAGCTTTCTCAAGACTATGCAGAGAAAAACATTCCCAAATACAATACCATTAACATATGGCCTACATTATATGGAGTGATGGTGTCTGAAACATTCTAATTTATATGATCCACTGAAAAAACTATGTAAGGAAACCTGTGAAAGTTATCTTTACTACCTACCTATCCACCCCTCATATCCACCCACCTCTCCCATCTCTGCCCACCCTCCTTTCTCTGGACTCATGTCCTCTTTTGCTCCCTAGAACAGTGGTCGGCAACTGCAGCTCTGTTGACTACTGAGTTTGCCGACTACTGCCCTAGAATAATCAGCTACAGCTGATGTATGACCCTCCAGGTTTTCTCTCTCTATAAATAATATTAAAACAAAACAAACAAAAAAAACACAAAAATAAAATAATACCTAACAAGAATTTAGCATGTTTTCCCGCCATATAATATTCTTAAGATCATATATAGATTACTGCATGTTCTTAATAGCTAAAAGGTATTCCCATTGTACAAATATAATTTGTTAAAAAAAATCAATTAAAACCAATTCTTCACTACATTTGCTACTAGCTTGTTCATTTATTCATTCATATTTAGATTTTTGATCAGGAAACATTCTTAAGAGTGTAGGTCTGCCAGTGCAAATAATAAATGGGGAAGAGAGAAAGTAAAATTTGAGTACACAGAATGTGGTAGGTGTTTTAATACAATATTAGCAGTAAGTCTCAGCACAACTCTATAAAGCATTTATTTTATATTTGGGGTGAATAAGATTTAACGTAACCCTGCAAAGGCCAAAATCTAAGGTCAAACTGTTGTTTGGACCCTTTGCTCTTCACTTCTAATGATGAAATAAAGATAGGAATGAATTTTACACACAAGAAGTGTGTATACTTTTAAAATAAAATTTTCAAATCATTTGATTGAATATCACAGAATTATGAAAATAGCATCATATGGATTTTAGCCTTGGCAAAATAATTAAGCTGAAATCAATCTACAAGTCTTAAGCTGAAAGAACTATTGACACAGTGCGTGGAGAAGACGGGCACTGAGAGAACATTTACTTTTTAAAAAATAATGTAATACCTAGAAATATATTTTTATCTGTAGACATAGAATATTAAACCTCATCAGATTTAAAATGTAACCATATTAAGTTTTATCAGATGCATATGTACTCCATATTAAAAATGTCATACTAATTTGTTTCAAGAAATTTCCTTAAAACATTTATTATTCTCTATGCAGAATGTAATCTGTATTAGAATACTTCTGTCTTAGCACCTAAATACTTCTGCCTGTATTCACCTAAAAGCTCTATATATCACTATTAGAAAAATCAATACCTATGAACACACTGATTATTCTGGCCTTCATTCATATAAAGTGGCTTGATTTTTCTTGTTAATTACAAAGCATCAAGACCTTTCTCTAAGCTTTGTCTCTATGTCAGTCTATAATAAGGTTTGTAATTCACATTTTTTTAAAAGCTTGCTCTTACTTTTCATAACTGTTACTTTATCCATAAATTCAATGTAATTTCAAAGTAGCAACAGGAAAATAAGTGAATATTTATACCTGTTTTATCGCTTGTTGAGCCAAGAAGGCCATCTGTAGGGGGTTGGGCTTTATTGCTTGTCGTGGCATATTCTGCGTTGGTGGATATCTCAGCTGTTGAGAATGAGGAGGGAGAACTGGTCCACTGGGTTTAGGGCTGTGATTCTGAAAATTTATCAAACGTGGTGGGGGTTGCTGAAAAAAGGAAATAAAACCAATTCAGTGACAATAATCTGAAAGATAAAATTATAAAGCACTCTATTTTATTACTTTTACATAAAAACAGCAACTCTGCCACAGATGAATCAACAATTAACACTACAACAAGGGAATAGGGGGAAAAGGCAGCCTTCCAGAATGTATAAAAGCAATTTAAAGAAAAGGAGTTTTATTAAGAGCGTTGGTGGAAGGGTTTCCGATTGTAATTAGGTTATACCAGGATTGGGCCTACACCATGTGGGGAAGTAGGGAAAATTTATCTTTGGTTCTCAGTCTTGTTTATGATTAACTTTTGCAAAGAATTGCCCTCTTCAAACCTCCTAAATAAGGTGGTGGTAAAATAATAATTGCTAACATTTATTTATCAGTTATTGCAAGCCAGGTATTGCTTTAGTTCTTTACATGTGTTAAATCATTTAATCTTCACAACAATCCTGTGAGGTAAGGACAATTTAAGTATCTTGTCAAAAATTAACAACGATAGTAAGGGACAGAGCTGGGATTTGAATTCAAGTACTCTGGCTCTAAGGTCTGCACTTTCAACCAATAAATCATTAATATTGAAAACAGCTGATATTAAACAACATTTTGAAGTAAATGAATTTTAGATTTTATTGAAATAAAGCTATATGCCAGGCATTGTGATCAGCATTTTAACCTCCCCTCATTTTACAAATTAGGACACTAAACATCAGAACGCTTAAATAACTTGAAAAAAAAAAGCCACACAGCTAGTAAAAAGGCAACACTAAGGCTTTTCTCCAAATCTAGTCTACCATATTATTACCAAATCATGTTCTATTATTTAGCTAGGGGTTAATATACTAATTACAGCTTAGAGGATGTGTTTTCCTAAAAGAAAATAGATTTGAAAGGAAACCCTTTAAGGACAAAATTGGTTGATTACAAGATAAGGCAAGGGCTGGGAAGGCAAGCTTACTTTGCTCATAAATGCTAGCCCCAGAAACTGAGACCAGTGTTCTAGAAAAAGGTAACCTTATATGCCAGTCTCTCTTGCCTATCCAGTTCTCTTTATGGTTAGCACCTATTGCAAATACTTACTTGCAGGCTATCTTAACAGTTTATTTTTATGACTAGAACTTCTCAGAGAGGGAACTATTAACTCTCACATTCACAAGGGACAATGAATGTGGAATTTATAAAGTTGAATTAGCAACACCTTAAACTTTGACTCTGTGAAGGCAGATAGCTATAAAGAGGATAGCCCTGTTTTCTTTTTTCCTCTCCCATTTTGGAATTTCCTTTCCTTTCCTGGATAACATTGCTTCTCTTCCCCCATCTCTTACAAATTAATTAGCACTGGGTTCACCCTCAGTAACTTTCAAGAGTAATTATAAAACAAATGAAAAATAAGATTTAAATATTGTTTCAAGACCAAGGAAAATTTTTTGTGTGAAAAATAGAGAAAGTGTCAAAATTTTACACAAGTAAAAAGCCTGAAGCAATAACAATTTTTATTCTTCTACTAAAGTTTTGTGATTTGAATAGTTGGCGAATCATAGTGAAAAACTCCTACATTTATCTGTAGTTTTTTTAAAAAGTGAAAAAGCACCCAAAATAATCCTTAAGGGAGAATAAAGGTAGTTGTAGAAGCTTCTGCTACCATGCTATCACACCCTCACCCAGATTCAGTCAAGAAGAGATACTTGGTGCCATAGCAATGTACTCTGAGGAATCAATGTAGGAATGAACATTGACCCTGCAGTTTGGCAAGATGTGAGGTAATTTTCTTGCCTCTCCTAAACTGTTATATTTGATTGAATTAATTTTTAAAAACTTTGTGACAGAGGAAGCAAATTCAAAGAATAACATTAGGAACTAGTTATGAGCATTAAAAAGAATAGCAAAATCACTGTTATTTTATTCTAAAATGAATACTTTTTATTTTAAAGTAAGTATTTTGTAATTTTTTTAGAGATAGGAAAGGAGAGGGAGAGATAGAAACATCGATGAGAGAGAAACATCGATTAGCTGCCTCCTGCAAGCACCCCCCCCACACCCCCACTCCACTGGGGATTGAGCCCTCAACCCAGGCATATGCCCTGACCAGAAATCGAACTGGTTCATGAGTCAACACTCAACCATACCGGCAGGGCAAAATAACTTATTTTAATTATATGGAGTCAGTTAATTTGTAAGATATCAGGGAGGAGGGGAGAGAGAATAGAAGAACAGAGATCTTAAGGAAACTGACATATCATTATCCTCATCTTCCTTTTAAGTACCTTCAGTATTATAAGGTTTTTTTGTTGTTTTGTTTCATTAATCCTTACCTGAGGCTATTTGGGGAGAGACAGAGAGAAAGAAACATCAATGTGAGAGAGACACTTTGATTGGTGCCTTCTGCTCACGCCCTAACTGGGTCAGGATAGAGCCTGCAACTGAGGTACATGCCCTTGACTGGAGTCAGACCCAGGACCCTTCAGAACGTGGGCCAACACTCCAACCACTGAGCCAAACTGACTAGGGCAGGTTTTTTATTTTATTCTAGGTCAGTAGACCCCAACTGTGTATAAAATTAAGGATAGCAGATGTCTTTCTAACATCCATCACTGTGTAGGGGAATTAACATGTACATATAAAATGAAAATATTTCCACAATAGTTAATCTGGCTCAGGTTCGAGAAACACTGATGTGAATTATATATAAAATAACACATGTGCCCAGCCAGAGTGGCTCAGTAGTTCAGCACC
The DNA here is from genome assembly GCA_026230045.1 of Corynorhinus townsendii. NCBI lineage: Eukaryota > Metazoa > Chordata > Mammalia > Chiroptera > Vespertilionidae > Corynorhinus > Corynorhinus townsendii. The sequence continues at coordinate 130,436,835 of JAPDVU010000004.1, read as the reverse complement.
TGTCAATCTATGAACCAGGAGGTCACAGTAAGATTACTGGTCAGGGCACATGCGTAGGTTGTGAGCTTGGTCCCTGGTGGAGGGCAATGCAGGAGGCAGCCAATCATTCTCTCTCATCATTGATGTTTCTGTCTCTCTCCCCATCTTCCTTCCTTTCTGAAATCAATAAAAATCCTATACTATATAATAAAAGCCCACCGACTGAACAACCGGTCGACCAGTCGCTATGACGTGCACTGACCACCAGGGGGCAGACGCTCAACGCAAGAGCTAGCCCCTGGTGGTCAGTGTGCTCCCACAGCGGAAGTGCCACTTGGCTGACCAGGATGAGCAGTGCTTTTGCAGCAGGAGCAGCTGCTCAGAGGGCAGGTCCACAACCGCTTGGCTGACCGGGATGAGTGGCACTCCCACAGCGGGCGATCCCTGCAGGCCATGACCCCACCAGTTAACAAATCCTGTGCATCAGGCCTCTAGTATATATATTAAAAAATAACACATGTGACAGTGCTAACAAACTTAGATCTGAACATTAGAGTGTAATAGAGTATATTGTATACTACTAAATAAACAGAGATGCACAATGTCTATCAAGTTTTATTACTCAATCATGTAATTATGTATTCAACCACTGTATTACCGAACTCTTTAACTATGCAGAGTACATGGTTAATCTTCAGAGGAAGAAGAACAGAGAGTAATCATGTAAGTGACTTTTAGAAGTAGTATTTTAAATTTGCCTGAACCCTATGGACAGATGTACAGTACAATCTGAACATATCCACAAAGCCAGGAACACACATACACACCTGCTTATAGACAGTCATTTTCCCCACACATATATGTAAATAAACTGGTAGAAAACGAAGAATGTTGGTAAGCAGGGCAATGTAAAAATCTGTAGAGTGCGCAAATTAGTAAGTGGAAAATGTATGAGTGAATGTTTGGCAGAGAGCAGCTAAAAATGAAACATGAGAGTGTGAAAGAAGGTTCAGGAGTCATTGAAAGTCAAGAGAAAAGAACAGTGTATGAGGTAATGAACAAAAGATGCAAAAATTACTTTATTTCTAAGTAAGAAAACTGGGTTGTATAATAGAGATTGTGTATTATATAGATTATGTAAGTCCTAGAGAGGAAAAATAAGATTAAAAGCAAATTTCTGAGATACACAAGCTAAAGATTCAGTGTTCACTTCTGTCTGTCATTGCTTATATAAATAACTACTTATGGGAATGTAACCAAGTTACATAATATCTATTAACTGCCTCAGTTCCTCACTTCTTACTGAAAAGCCAATTTACTCTTCTTCAGGTTAATAGAGTACTTAATAAAAATCACTTTACCATCTCTCAGACACTTCAGATAAATATTAATTATGCAAATGCTTAGCACTAGGCACTGAACAAATTATTTTTTCTCTCTTCTCTTCCTCACATTTATCTTCAGAAAAAGTTTTGGCATTCTTTGCAATCTAGCTGCAATACGTCACTGCAGTCTACAGAGGTAGTAAAAAAATTACTCCTCAATTTTCTTAACAAAATTTCAACTTTGCCAGTTTCACTTCTGGTATCTAAAGTGTACAATTCTTTCCTCATAGAACACTCACCATAAAACCTTAAATTGCTTGTTATTTACTTCCTGTAAAAAGCTGCGGTAAAACAAAGTTTGAAAGGAATAATCAATTGGGAATACTAATATTGCCTTGCATTTGACATGCCTTCCTAATCAAATCACTAGAAAGCCATAAACCTCAAATACATTACCTCAGGCCTTCAAAAAAGCAATTTAACAAAAATCAGGATCTACATATGCCCACAACTTTTATTCAGAATTAAAATGAGTTGTATGAAGACCATTTTTATGTTCTGTACTAGTAAAATTACCACAAAAATACAATTATGCCATTTAATTGCTGTTTTATAAAGGCTCACATAATAGCGTCCTCTTAGTGCTAGTAAAATGTTTTTCCTCTAAATAACTAATATGTTTCCTTTTTATCACACAATATAGATATTTCTATTTCTTTTTCTTAGGTTGACAATAAGATTTGAGCTAAGGCTTACTCTCAAGTATGAGAATTCTTAGCCTAGTTCTACACACTTTGACTCTTATTAAACCCCATTCCATTTCATTCATGTCATTTACTATCCTTCAAATCCTTCTCAGAAATAGGAAGAATATAAATTCATAAATATATGTAAATGAAAATAATAGACAATTTGTATGAATTTGACCTTATACTCCTTACTAAACCTTTATTAAAACTAAGTATGCCCACATCTAAGCTGAGCAGGAACAGTTAAAACATTTAACAAAGTATATGAATATTTTATATTAAAAAATTGGATTAAAAGTAAACAATATTTTATAATTAGTGAAAATAACAATGGTTCATGGAATATTTGCTCAGAAATAAAGTTTGAAAAAGGTGTATTTCTAATGAACCACATCCCTGCCCTTCTATTTAATTTTGGCCTAGTTTCTAAGATGCAATGTGGTTTTCTAAACACTTGCATCCCCACACTGTCTATAATATTAAGACAATGTAATAAAAATAGATGTACCGGCTAAATAAACCATTAATTCTTTTTTTCTTTTTTTTGAGAAGGGCTAAAATCTAGGAGCTAAATCAGGAATCCTCAATGCAATACATTTTTAAAAGTTCATATATTTAAATCATAGATGATGGATGTCTTGGTTATTTTCAGAGATACTAAATACAATTGTACTATAATTATCTAATTTAGGACAGGCCTGCTTCCAAATTTACCTGATGAGAGATGGAAGGTTGCTGGATGGGCCCCTGCATTCTAGGGTTTGGTAAACCCACAGGTGCTGGCCTCCGTTGCACCTGTTGCCTCTGAGCCATTACCTGTTGCTGCATATGCTGGAGTCGTAACTGAGCTAGGCTGATCTGTGTTGGAAACTTGGATAACTGGTTTGAAGATAAACCACCTTGTGGCTGTGAATTCTGTTCCATGACAGGATTCTGCTTAGGCATTTGTGGTTGACTCTCTTTATCTTCAATTACTAAAGAACCTAATTAAAGAGAAAAGGTTAAGTTCTAAAGTTTTTCTGATAGTGAAATACCACATTTTGTAAGGCTATTGTTGCTGAACTTCCAAACTGTCAAGGAACTTTTCAATCTCAGGAAACATTTACACTCTTAAAAACAGATTGCCCCAAAGAGCTTTTATTAACGAAGATTCTGTCAAAATTTACTATCTTTGACACTAAAAATAAGAATTTAAAAAATTTACTAATTCATTTAAAAATAATAGCATACCTTTATGAAAAATAATATTCATTTAAAAATAATAGCATACCTTTATGAAAAATAATATTTTTAAAAATTTAGTGAAGAGTGCACTGTTCTATATTTTAAAAAATATCTTTATAATAGTCTGGCTTGATAGCTGAACTCCCATATCTGTTTCTGCATTATCTATCATAATATATTGTTTAGGTTGAAATATAGGAAGAAAATCCAGCCACACAAGATATGTAGTTGGAAAAGGTAGGCCTCTGTGGTTCCCTGAAGGAGCCTCAAACTGTACATTTTGAGAACTCCTGTTGTATATTAAAACAAAACAAGCAAATCTAACATTGGTTCTAAAAATATTCCCACAAAGTATTTCGGATTCTTTTAATATTAATAATTTGTAATCTCTGGAGTTCCTTACACTTTCACAGTGCATACTATGTCAGTTTTCTGATAGAGAATATTTTGAGTGCCTTACAATTATTACCCTTAAGAGAGTTTAAGGCTGCATCTAATAGGTCTGATCCAAGCACAAGGCAAAGATTAATTTTTTCAACATTAGAAATTCAATTAAATGTTTTAGACTTACAAAGTATATGCATCCTAAAAAAAATATGGCTATACTTCATTAAATACTTACTGGGTATTAGGCACTGTGACAGTAGGTCTATGTATATTGTTAAATACCTTTTCACAGATAAGGGATCTACGGTTCAGAGACATTGAAGAACTTACCCAAATCCCCAAAACATTAACTGAATATTTGTCTAGATCAATATTTTCCCCTTGCCCTATGAAAGATGTTTCTCAGAAGCCATGGAAAACAAGTTGGGAAAATTTATCCCTTTGGAAGAATTAAAATGTAAATTTCATTGTATGACAATTTCCAGAGCTATAAATGACAGCTCTTAGAAGTTCTACAGTAAAGAATAGTATTAATTTTATTATATCAGAGTTTCACAAACTCTTCACAAACAGGAGATGCTGTCTTTATTTGATTTTTTCTGATGCAGACTTACCTAAAATTATATCCATTTTTGTGTGTGCAATTATACATCTATTCTTACCTTTACCTATGCCTATATCTGTATTGTAAATGATATACATAAGTACATACATCTCTATAGATATGACTACTTGTGTGGATATATAACTGTGATAGGTTCTCTGTACAGGTGAATGTGGGTTGGTAGAGATGGATAGGGTTAAGAGATAGTTACTTAGACACATACTTTGTATTAATTAACTAGAGGCCAGGTGCATGAAATTCATGCACTGTGGGGGTAAGAGGGAGGGGAGGAGTCCCTCAGCCCAGCTTATGCCCTCCAACAGTCTAGAAGCCCTTGGGGGATGTCCGACTGACAGCTTAGGCCCGCTCCCTAAGCCGTCAGTCAGACATCCTTAGCACTGTTGCGGAGGCGGGAGAGGCTCCCGCCACTGCCTCTGGTCAGCTGTGAGCCCGGCTTCTGGCTGAGTGGCGCTCCCCGTGGGAGCACACTGACCACCAGGGGACATCACCTGCGTTGAGCAGGATCGAGCCGAAATGGGCTCTCCAACATCCCCCGAGGGGTCCTGGATTGTAAGAGCCACACCGGCCAGGCCAAGGGACACCACCGGTGCACAATTGGGGCCAGGGAGGACACGGGAGGTTGGACAGCCAGGAAGGGACCGCGGGAGGGTTCCAGGGTGTGTCCGGCCCATCTCGCTCAGTCCCAATCGGCTGGATCCCAGCAGCAAGCTAATCTACCAGTGTCTTCTCTCTGGTGGCCAGTGCATGTCATAGCAATTGGTCGACCAGTCGACTGTCTGCCCACTGCCCACTGGTGTCAGTGCACATCAGTGAGTGGTTGAGTGGACTTAGCGTATTATACTAAAGCATATTACGCTTTGATTGGTTGAATAGCCGGCCGGACACTTAGCATATTAGGCTTTTGTTATATAGGATACATATAGTAACCCATATAGGTGTGTGTTTGTGTTTGGTTCCAGTTGCTTGCTATATATCAATAAACATATAGCTTTATGTACTTCTAAACTGAACTGCAAGGGTCATCATATTTTTTCTTTAAGGGGACACCCTATCATTATTCTTTTTGTTCTTCCTTGTATGGATGAGCTTTGTGTAAGCTGATTTCTTCCTTTCCTGGTGTATTCTGAGAGTACTGGCTCTCTATCCTGCCATTTTTCACTTTCTTACTCAGAATCTAGCCTACAGAATGAAAGTGCAATCATTTTTGATGATTTTGAAACAAAGTTAATGAGCCCAATGCTGTCATCAAAGGGAATATTAGTAGTTGATGAAGAATGCGTAGGGAATTCTTAAATTTCTGTTTCTATAATTTCCCTGTGAGAAATTCAGAGAGGAGGCAAAAAGTGAGGACTTTTTCTCCTCGCAAATAATATAACAAGAAAGTTAAAATAACTTCCTACTGAAACTGCCTGCAAGGATGTTTAAGCTCTTAAAGTTACCAAGATGATAGTCTTCCTTTGTGATAATTCAGTGGACACCACTATTTAAAATGTTGGAATTTTTCTGTATGCACATAACACTTCAATTATAAACTTAAATATATATGTAATTATATTTATTACATAAAATTATATGTATAATTATTACAGAAAGGCAAAAGAAAAAGCAATATGTTTTCCCCAGCAAGATAAAGCAAATGAGTGACATTAAGCATTTGATTAAAGAGAAAGCCAATAATAGTACTGGAAATACTATTTTATCAGAAAACATTCTAAATATCAAAAAATTCTATAACAATGCCAGTAACAAGTCAAGAGTTTTATCAACCCATTCTGATAAAAAGTTCAAGCAAGAATCTATGAAAAATAGAATTCCTTAATCCCGAGTCAACAGAGGATGTTTCATAACATCCATATACTTACATGTATGTTAACATTCATGCATGTGTGACATATATACACAGATTAATAAAATGCTAACAAAAATTCCATGTTTTTAAACCAAGGTAACAAAAACACTTTGAGGGTGTAAGGAATACATTTTCAATAACATAATAATCATTAAGAGTTCCAGAAAAAAATGGCACTTGAGAAAATATATACAATGGCCTACCTAAATTGAGAATATTTTGAGCCCAGAAACTAGGATCACAATGAAATTGGATGGTATTGTTGGTCACTGGAGAAGCATCACACCTTGCTCGAAGGAGATGCCGTAATCGGTATGTAATCTAGAAGAAAGGAGACAAACATCAGTATCTTTATCAGGCCAATAATTTATTTCACTCCCAGTAAATACACACAAAAAAAAGTCTCCTGTATGTATACCAACACAAAATCCTATCTAATAAAATGGTAATATGCAAATTAACCATCACTCAGCTACACCCACCAGCCAATCATGATCGAGTATTCAAATTAACCCAACCCAAGGAGAGAGCTGCAGCCAAGGTGAGAGCAGGAGGGAGGCTTGGGTTTCCCTGGCAATGGAGGAAGCCAAGCTTTCTGCACACCCAGGCCAGCTCAGGCATCCACTTAAGGCTACAAAGTTTCAATTATAGAAGATACATAAATCCCAACAGAAATGGCTGCCACCATGGAGCAAGCAGAAGGCTTGGCTCCGCTCCAGGCTACAAAGTTTCAATTGTAGAAGATAAATAAAACCCTGATACCAGGGCTTCCACTTGGGTTGCTGGGGGGCGTGGCCAGTCTGCAAACCACCACAGGCCCCTTGCCCAGGCCACCCCATGCCCCAAGGGAACCCTGATCCAGGACACCCTTCAGGGCAAACCAGCTGGCCCTCACCCGTGCACCAGGCCTCTATCCTATCTAACAAAAGAGTAATATGCAGGTGGACCATCACTCTTACACATAAGATGGTTGCCCCCATGTAGTCAAAGGCCCTTCCCCCATGTGGACACAAGATGGCCGCCACAAGATGGCCAGCAGGAGAGAGCAGTTGGGAGGGACCAGGCCTGCAAGGGAGGGCAGTTGGGAGTAATCAAGCCTGCAAGGGAGGGCAGTTAGGAGGGACCAGGCCAGCAGAGGAGGGAAGTTGGGGGTAAACAGGCTGGCAAGTGAGCAGTTATACATCAATCAGGCTGGCAGGGGAATGGTTAGGGGGTGATCAGGCTGGCAGGCAGAAGCAATTAGGGGCAATCAGGAAGGCAGGCAGGCGAGTAGTTGGGAGCCAGCAGTCCTGGATTGTGAGAGGGATCCCAGATTGGAGAGGGTGCAGGCTGGGCTGAGGGACACCCCTCCTCCTCCCATGCACGAATTTCGTGCACTGGGCCTCTAGCAAAGAGTAAAATATAGTAAATAATAAATCTAGTAAATAATAAAATATAAACTATTAAAAGTAGACAGCCCAGCCTGGCTGGTGTGGCTCAGTGGTTGATTGTTAACCTTTAAACCATGAGGTCACGGTTTGATTCCTGATCAAGGCACATGCCTGAGTTACCAGATTGATCTCCAGTGCAGAAAGCAGCTGATCAATGATTCTGTCATCATTGATGTTTCTCTCTCTCCCTCTCCCTTCCTCTCTGAAATTAAAAAAAAAAAAGCAGAGAGCCCAGGTCAGTGGTTGAGCACTGGACCAATGCACCAATCAAGAGATCAAGGCATATGCCCAGATTGTGGGCTTGATCCCCAGTAGGGGATGTCAGGAGGCAGCTGATGGACATTTCTCTCTCCTCGATGTTTCTATCTATCTCCCTTTCCCTTCCTGTTTCTAAAAATCAATAAAAACATTTTTAAAATATATTTTTATTGATTTCAGAGAGAAAGGAAGAGGGAGGGAGAGAAAGAGAAACATTAATGATGAGAATCATTGATTAGCTGCCTCCCTACATGACCCCCACTAGGCACGTGCCCTTGGCCAGAACTGAACCTGAGACCCTTCAGGCCACAGGCCAATGCTCTATCCACTGAGCGAAAATGGCCCGGGCAAAACATTTTTTTTTAAAAGTAGACCTGCCCTAGCTGGTTTGTCTCAGTGGATAGAGCATCGGCCTGCAGACTGAAGGGTCCCAGGTTCAATTCCACTCAAGGACACATACCTGGGTTGCAGGCTTCATTCCCAATAGGGGGCATGCAGGAGGCAGTCAATCAATGATTCTCTCTCATCACTGATGTTTCTCTTTCCCTCTCCCTTCTCTGAAATCAATAGATATATTTTTAAAAATAACATAAAAAAGTAGACCTATAACAGCTTTCTTTTCAAAACATCAAACATTTTGAGGCATAAAAAAATTTTTTTTAGGTATAGTTTAGTTGGGTATGATGCTGAATACAAAATTAAAGAGTATCTTAAAGTGATAGGTTAAAGGTCAGTTTTTTTAATTAACAAAACATCACAGAAGCATCAACTAAGTATCTGTAAAATAAAAAAATCTTAACATATTTTGTTCTTTTATTTATTTTACTACTTCTTTTATTGAAGGATTCAAAACTTAGATTAGGTGGCTACTGAGTTACAGAAAAGAGAAACTAATCCCTGCTAAGGAAGTATAAGTACAGCCCACAACTAGGCCTGCTAGTTAGTAGAATGGTTCTCCTTATTCCTATGCTTTGAGTTCCTTGTCATCATCCCCCCACCCACATGCAGTCCTCAGTGAGTACTTGAGTCATTCTCCCTCAGCCTTTGAAGAGTTTAGCTCCTGGTTCACTATAACCATCGTCACCATTACTCCAATATTAATTCTTAGTGATTTTAACTTCCACCTAAGTCAGTGGTTCTCAACCTTCCTAATGCTGCGACCCTTTAATACAGTTCCTCATGTTATGGTGACCCCCAACCATAAAATTACTTTCATTGCTACCTCATAACTGTAATTTTGCTACTGTTATGAATCGTAATGTAAATATCTGTGTTTTCGGATGGTCTTAGGTGACCCTGTGAAAGGGTCGTTCGACCCCCAAAGGGATCGCGACCCACAGGTTGAGAACCACTGACCTAAGTTATCTTCCTTATAGCTTGCTTCTTCTTGCACAGATACAGATACTCTCACAAACCCTAAAGATCCTATAAGCCTTTGCTCTTACAATTTTTCCCTGTCCTATTAACCTTACCTTACCATTATCCCTACCCTCTTAGCCCTCAATTCCTTCTTATCCAGCTTAAATCTCAGGGTCAATCATCATAATCATTTCCTTGCATAGACCCTTAACACTTCTTTCTTTCTCTCTCATACCCAATTACACAAAATCCCTTTCCTCAACCTTTTAAGATAAAACATAACTTCAGATCAGTCCCTAAGGTTGACTGGCTATCATATGACATTTATTAATTTATGTTCTGACAAATTTTTATCATTTACTTGTTTACATCATCATGGACTCACATATTTCTACTTAATTCAATGTGTTCTGAGTCATTACTATAGTTATTTAGTTTGAGTTTCAAATTGGTTGATTTGCCCAGAGAGAGCCCTTTTAAGCTGGATCCTGGTCCCTTTGACATGTCCCCAGCATGTCTCTGGTAAAAGATGTTCTGAGTACAATTTGTACTTTTCTTCACTTTGCTTGGAATTTAGAAAACAAGATCTGGAATAATATTGGGCTCACTGCTTTTGTGGTGAAACACACAAGTGCGTGTGCGCGCGCACACACATACACACACACACGCTCATTTACATATTATGTGTGTGTGCATATATGTATATATAAACATCTATAACTATTTCCAGATCTCTGTGTATATGTGTATAAGTCTTGAGTTCATACTTACATTTTTAATTCCAATCTATTGCACCTTAGGACTCTTTCTATCTTTAGCAAAAATATTAGCTGCCATTACCCTCAATATATTTACTTATTTCCTCAATCCACTCACTTATTTGCTTAATGTAACCAAAATCTGAAATATTTCTGCTCACTCTCTCTGTGTTCCCCACTCACCATTTCATATCTCTGGCTGCTAGCCTCATGCAGTGTGATCCCCCAACCATCTTTACTACCCTGAGTCCTCAGTCACCATGCTGATGAGTCCATGACAGAAAGGAAAGATGACCATTTTTCTTTAAAAACATTTTTTTCTTTCTTTAGGTAAATATACTGACTTAGCATTTTGAGTATCTTACGATTTTTAGTATGGAAATTGAGCAGTATAAGCTCTTTTACCTGCCTTCCCCCCCAAAAAAATCAGAAATGTACTTCCTTAAAAGGAAATCAGCTTTAATTAAAGGGAACTTTGAGGTAAATTACTAGGACATCGATACTTTTTTCCCCCTTGAGGTGCTAAACTGTAAACTTCTTTTGCTGATGAAAAGCTACAAGACTCAGAATTTACTTACAATTCAGATAGCTAGTATCTATTTGCCAATTTAGTGTGGCAAGGTCTAAAAGTAATGTCAAAGTTGGCCAAACTCTGCTCCTTATCTTAAGCAACGGTTTTTTTTTTTTTCTGTTATATTTTACTGCCATTCAATGTAAAAATGAGAACTCTCTTGTTGTCAAATTACTTTTGTTGAATGTGTTGGGCTGACATTGATTAACAAAATTATATAGGCCCGGCTGGCGTGGCTCAGTGGTTGAGCATTGACCTATGAAGCAGCAGGTCATGGTTTGATTCCCCGTCAGGGCACATGCCTGGATTGCAGGCTCGGTTCCCAGTAGGGGTTGTGCAGGAGGCAGCGGATGAATGATTCTAGCTCCCTCTCCTTCTCCCTTCCTCTCTGAAATCAATAAAAATATATAGTTTTTAAAAAATGTAGGTTTCAGCTACACAATTCCACAACACATTCTATAGATATTATGTGTTCACCACCCCAAGTCTCCTTTCATCAGATGCAGATTTTAAATAATGCTGAGAAATCATAAAGCCTAACTAGTGTAGACGATGTACAATGGTCATTAAATATACTTATTCATCTCTTCAGGCGTATCTACACTTAAATGAGCACAGGTTTCACACTGAAAACTTAGCTGTTGTTCAAAATGCAAAAATTTTTTTAAAAATATGAAGGATGTCCTAACAGCTTTTGAGATGGCAGTACTGTAACTGTCGTCTATTAAAGTTATATAAACTTAAAAAATATTTCATAAAAAAATGTCATGTTTCTAAGTTTCCAACACTATAAATTAACGAAGTTTCATCTATACTTACAGCTTCTGATAGGAGATGTAATCTGGTACCTTATTTATTATTATTTTTCACTATCAATTTTTCATTGAGTTCCTTAAATTCCTACTTTTAGAAGTATGATCTAATGAAATTCATAGAAAAATACACACTGTAATAAGAGTAGATAAAAGTAAATAATAGGATGATGGACATATGCATAAGAGCTTTGTAAACAGAAAGGGATTCTAACCCAGTTTTGGTCACTGGAGGCTGTGAAGAGGAAAGGAAGATGAAACTAAAATGAACCTGGCAGTCCCTAAAAAGATGAACATTAGTTACTCAGGAGAAAGAATAGGCATTTTTAGAAAGGGTACCAGAACCCAGGTAAGAGAGCATGGTATGTTTTGAGGATCAGAAATAAGAAATTGGCAAAGAGACATTCAGGAAACATAAAAAAGGTCTTTAAAGATCAATTAGATGGGGGGATGGGGGAACTGGAATAGAAGGATTGTAGAATTCCTTTCTACTACTTTATACCCTTAACAGTTTCCTAATCTATATACAGTATTATAGAAATATCTACTATTAGTAAAAAGAATACCTGTGGCTCTAACTGGTTTGGCTCAATGGCTAGAGCATTGGCTTGCGGACTGCAAGGTCCCAGGTTCGATTCTGACCAAGGGCATGTATGTTGGTTGTGGGCACATCCCCAGTAGGAGATGTGCAGGAGGCAGCCAATCGATGTTTCTCTCTCATTGATGTTTCTAACTAAACTATTTGTCTCACTTCCTCTCTGTAAAAAAATCAATAAAATATATTAAAAAAAAAAAGAATGCCTGTATTTCATTCTTCTGGTCTCTCTTCTGTCAATATTTTTACCTTCCTTCTAAATAAATGTAAGGGTAACAGAAGAATCCTAAGGAAATACTGTTAAAATGTTTTAAAATATATTTAAAACTGGACTTCTGAAAGGATTCTGCTATTCCAATAGGCCTGGTCTTTTACTGACTACAATGCCTATAACAAAAAGATGAACTAAGAATTGCAATCCAAGACTGAAATTTCACACCAGCAAGACTTTTTAAAATATTTTTATGTATGTAAAAGCCATCATTCAAAGGATAACGTGAGTAGACATGGCTATATTTATAAAGCATAAGAACTCTTAAAAAAACAGGTTGCATAAGATAGCAATTTTCAAATTTTTGAGACTGAAAATCCTTCTAAATGTGTAAAAATACATTTAAAGAGTAACGTGGGTAAACATATCATATTTACAAAGTATAAGAGCTCTAAAGAATACAGTTGGCATAATATGGTGATTTTCTAATTTTCTGAGACTGAAAATCCTTCAAATGTTTAAAAATAATCATAAGCTTTAACTCTGCATGCATTACAGGCAATTTATTTTATTAACTATATCCTTTTCTAAATAGGCACTAAGGCCAACTCGAATTACATAGGCTTTTAAAATTTAGAAAAAAACATGATCAGGAAATCTGGTAATTTCAGTTCTTTATGATTCTCTATAAGAGAATTTTATCCCTATAAGTAACAGAGAAGACAATCATCCTCTCTCCTATTTCAAAAGATTGGGCAGATTAAGTAAACCTATCTTCCAGTTCTTTTTTATTAAGATCTTCACTGGAGGATATATTTATTGATTTGTATTGTGTTTGTTTGTTTTATTACAGAGAAAGGAAAGTAGAGAGAGAGGCAGAGAGACGGAGTGAGGGAAAATGGGAAGGAGGGAGGGAGAGAAACAAACATTGATGTGAGAGAGAAACATCAATCAGTTGCCTCCTGTACATGCCCAACTGAAGATCGAACCCACGACATATGTGCCCTGACTTGGAATCAAACCTGCAACAGGACAATGCTCCAACCAACTGAGAAACCAGGCCAGGGTCCATCTTCTATTTTTACTGTTTTCTCCTATTATAATTACTAACAAAATTATAGAATAAAACTAGAGAAACAAAATTTTATACTGATAAGAATGAGTATCTGATTATTTATGTGTAAATAATATGCTTTCTTACATACATAAATAACATCAGTAACAGAGAAGGCCTGTACTACATATAAGTTTTTTTGTTTATTTGTTTTCATTAGACCAATGAAGTTTTACAAAAAAGACCTAAAGATTAAGACTACATCATTGATTATTATGAAAGGAAAAAAATCATAAGAGTTGAATACAATTCATGATCAGAAATAGATGCAAATCAACTTTCTAATAAATCACTCACCATTTGTATTTAGTTTATAAAAGCTGATCCAGAAGTGCATTTCATTATTTCAAAATGGTCATTAGAAATTTCTGCGACTTGATTCCAAAAAATGGGATAGCTGATTAGAAAACTGATCTGGCTATCATAATCTGATTACAAAGTATACATTTATGTGGAATCTTTAATAAAATGAAAAGGAAAGCAGGAATTTTTAGGAACGTTTATATGGTTTTTACCTCCAATAATTAAATGTGTCCTACATCCTTAATACTAAAGTCCCGGTCCACAGAAAACTATCTGTATCACATGGGAGCTGGTTAAAAAATACAAAACCTGGCTCCACTCCAGATCCACTGAACCAGAATCTTTAGGTGGTTACTACGCAATCATCATATTTTCAGTACCAAGATTCAAGAGTACTGTCAAAATAGTTCATCAAATCATAAAGCCACTTTTCTCTAGTAAATGGGGTAATCAGGAAAAATTTACTATTATTAGTATTAAGTTCATTTGCTACTAAGACAGAGAAAACTTAGAAAAGAACAATATAGGAGTGACATGGTAGTTTTACAAATCAATCTATCTACCTACCTACCTATCTACTCTTGCAATCAATAGATTTTATCAACTTGGGGTTACAAATAACTCTCTAAATAGGAGATGGAGGCTGGGAGGAAAGGCTGGAGAACAGACCACAAGGCCAAAGAGAAGAGAGAACAACATGGGGAAAGGGGACAATTATGTTGTCTTCCCTAGATCGATTTTCTTCTGGATAGTCTGAGCCTAGCGGTAGATGAATGAATTTATGAGTCCAGCCACTTGGGAGAGAGACAATAGCTGGCACTGTCCCCAGTGGGGTCCTTGAGGTGCCCCTCTTCCACCAAACAAAACCTTTGCGGGGGGGGGGAGAGGGCGGTGGAGAGAAGGCTTTACATTCATTACCCACACCCCAACCCCAAATAGATGACCTGGAGCTTCTAATCTGTGAACATGAGCACGATGGTAGTGCATAAGCCCATCAGGAAATGCATGAAGGACTTGTGCTTCTCTATCAGCTAAAATAGTATTTTAAAAAATCCAATACAGTAACACCTGGCTGTAACAGACTAATTCAGGCAAGGGGGTGTCTACTAGTATTAAAGCTGAAAGTCCATTATAGAATAAAGTAGGTTTTCTGAATGCATGTATTAAAAAAAGTGACAAATTAGTTTACCTGTTTCTCTACTTATGTAGACACGTTTGTGTAATTAAAATTAAGCATGTATGAAAAGCTTAATTTCACAGAAAAGTTTTCTATATGTATTACTGTAATTTTAAACTTATACTGAATAGGTCTAATAAATGCACACAATCACCAGTCACCGAGAGTAAACAAATGCACAGGACTGGGACATGGCTTAGCACACATCAGAACACGTTAAAACTGCTGCAGAAAGTCATGCCACGTAAACAACAGAACCAATTACCATGCACATGAGATACGGTGTGATCATATGCTAATCATTCACCAAACACTGTTTACAAGTGGTGACTCTTGGATTAAAATATGTAGACCACAGTTGTAGATATTTTATGTAGTATTTGTGTCGGCAAAGTTACTACACTTTTTTCCCCCCCAACATATGGCCTGTTTGGTAGAATTTGTTAAAAATAACAGTGAATTAAAAAAAACAAAACCCTGTTAATTTAATTATAAGCAAGTCTTGGTTAAAAAGCATTTTAAAATTAACAGGGTGTTAATTTTCACATATGACATATGGACTAAAAGTTTTGTCCGTTAAATGCGAAGTCTGTTAAATTGAGGGTTTACTGTATACAGGGGTGGAGGCAAAAAGTATGTTAATACAAGCCCGCAACTCAGGCATGTGCTCTAAGTGGGAATCAACCCTGCAACCTTTTAACGAACAGGACAATGCCCAACCAACTGAGACACACCAGCCAGGGCTCTCTTTATATTTTGATGGAATATTAAATGCCACTTGGTCTATCTTACCAGTCGCTTGCTATAGAGTAGTGCTGTACTGCTGCCACTGGAAACTGCCCATTTAGAAAAATGCATGACATGTTCCAACTGTTTAGAAAGTCCAGCCACTTCCTGTTGTTGTTGCATAAGTTTTATGCGATGGTCCTTTGCCAGGCTCTAAAAAGAAGAAAATAATTTCAAAATTAGTTCTGTCTGTAACATATTTTAATGGTCATTTTCAGATTAACATATTAGAATAACCATCACCTTTAAGAAACTGAAAATCCTCTTAGTGTTGCTTTTCCCCATTTAGTACAAAGGGTCAGTCTTCATGCAGCAAAACACTGTGTTCCAAATGCTCCTTATAGCCACCGCTACCACCACCACCATGGGCCTCCACGGCCCCTAACCTCCACCCTCAGTCTGGTTTTATACATTCTGGGACTTAGGTTTTTGTTCATGTTATCTTCCAATATCCTTAGCTATAATACAGTAAATGCCTGTTAAATTCAATACCCACAAATAAAATAAATGTAACCTTTCCAGCAATCTAATCAAGTTACCAGATCACATAATTTATTCAATCACATGATTTCACCTTTTTAGGCATTCTAGTCCTCATTGCAACCATATGGCAGACAACATGTATGCTTTGCATGTGGTAAAAAAGCTGTAACATTATTTTTGTCTAATGAGAGTTACATGGGAACCCACTGATATAGTGACTAATGTGCCAATGCACTCTCAGAAAAGCTACAGAAAAGCAGTACACAGAATTTCTCTCTGAGGGATTTACCTTTCTCTAAGGGAAGTACACAGGTTAACAAAAAGTGAAGAGCACTGAACTTGGGTTTTTTAAAGGTCTCTATCCAAAAATCTCCTTTACCTGGTAAGGAAAGAGAAAGAAAATAGGGCTTTCTACTGGCTTAAGAAAAAAAGTTTGAAGTAAAATTGCTATGCTCCAATATGGACTTATAGTCTCAATAAAAAAAGAACCTAGATCCAGCCATAGTCAGTTTCAAATGTTAAAAATACACGTGCTAAAATGAATTAAGGGAAAAACGGCAGTGACTGTTAATGGCTTTAAAGTTCAGAGATAACTTACTTATTACATTATTTCTGACCTCTGTGAAAACTGTTTCTTTGGAGACATTCTAGAAAGAATAGAAATTCTGTTTATTTTTAATTAGGTAGCAAACTGAGAATCAGAAGGTCTAGTTTCTTGGTATTCCATAGTAACAACTATTTGGGCTGATTTATCTTGATTCTTAGCTAAAAACATACCAGAAGAATGGGTATGAGGACTAGAGGCATATTTAAAAAGTGCTGTAGCCTGGCCAGGTTGGCTCAGCAGTTGAGCATCGACCCATGAAGCAATAGAACACTGGTTTGATTCCGGGTCAGGGCACATGCCCAGGTTGCGGGCTCGATCCCTAGTAGAGGGCAGGTAGGAGGCAGCCAATATATGTTTTTCTCTCTCTCCCTTCTCTCTCTAAAGTCAATAAAAACATTTTTAAACAGTTCTATAAAAACTGTAAGGTAATAACATTGATTAAAAATAATACTGATGACTAAGCTCATTCCTAGAGGTTGGGAATTTGGTCATATTTTGTTCCTACATTTTTTTTTTAAATTAATTTCTTTATTGATTAAGGTATCACATATTTGTCCTCATCCCCCCATTCCCATCCCAAACCCCTCCCCACGCCCCTGTTGTCTTTGCCCACTGGTTAGGCTTATATGCATGCATACAAGTCCTTTGGTTGGTCTCTCCCCACTACATTTTTCTTATTTTTTTAATCTGCAAGTAACTTTGATTTACAGTGAAATTTGGAAATAACCACAACCACTACTGATCTCTGAGAAAGCATTTTGAAGTCACTTTTTATTTTAAGCAGAGCTTTGAAAACATTTTAAATTGTTTAAATGCAGCTATTAAAACAGAAACAGAGAACCTTGAAAAAAGTTACTGTAAATAAGGTCTGATTCTTCCTGGACAGAATAATTCTTCACTAATAAGTATTTGATTATAAAAGAACAAAGAATTATTTTAGTCTTTGTTTCCAGTATGGTTGCTAAACCACGGTAATGGCCTTGCTTTGCAGGGGACGAAACTTTCTAACAAAGACCATATAATTTTGTCAACTATAAAATAAAGATGTTGGCCTTTGCCGTGGGCCTGAGAATTGAAGGGTCAAGGGCATGTACCTCAGTTGTAGGCTTGATCCCCCAGCTCTGGTCAGGGCACGTGCAATGGAAAAGTATCCTCAGGTGAGGATTAACAACAACAGCAAAAAGATGTTGAACTAAATTATTTCTAGGAGTTTTTTTCTAATCTTCAAATATGACAATCCTTTTACTTTTTTCTCATTCTAAATTGCTTCTTTACTGTGAATTCCTTCTGCATCAATATACTAAAAGAATTCTGAAATATCATGCAATTAATATGTTAATATACCATGTAGAAGTTGTAACCTCCATATTATTTGAAGTCAAGCAGTGAATTTGGATCTTGACCGTCAGGAACATATAACAGCTGATGAAGATAGTAATATTTTTCTTATCTGGAGGAGGAAATAACTATCCAAAATGTCCTGGGCATTTCTCCCAAAGTATTGGCTTTAGCAATTAACACGATAAAATGTTAAGGGCAGGAAGCACCTCCTCTTACCTAATATCTCATAAGGTTAAATGCATATAGTTGAGAACTAAACATAGCTAACTCTGTGTATCTTTCCAAAAATTTTGTTCAATTGCACTTCACCCCTTTGGTGATGCAAAATTGTCACTTCAATGAATCTCTAAAATGATTTATCTCTTCAACATTTTACAGAGTTTCTCCTGCAAGCAAGGCATTATGTTTGATACTGTGAAGTAAATAAATAAATAAGAATTAAGACATTCCTAGTAGGAGTATCAACCTACTTGCTAGATGGGATGCTGCTGGATTCATGAATTGTTTAAGATAGCCGATTAGATCTTCAAATTTGAGTTTTCCTCCTTAATACTTCACACGAATGTATCTAATAATTCAGTTACCTACATTTGCCTTATAGGGCATGTCGAAAGCTCAAAAATGCTTAAATTCTTTTGTTCAGAATTATTTTATTTGGAAATCAACTGGAATAAATAATTACACTCTATAAAAAAATCATGATAACTCTGGCCTGTGTGTGCAGTGGTTAGAGCACTGGACTGCACATCGAAGGGTCCTCGTCAAGGGAATGTATCTGGGTTGCAGGTTCGATCTCTGCTCAGGAAGCAACCAATCAATGTGTCTCTCTCACATCAATGTTTCTCTCTCTCTCTCTCCCTCCCCCTTTACTCTAAAAACCAATGGGAAAAATATCCTCAGGTGAGGATTAACAAAAAGCAAACAAAACTAACATCATGATATAATTTGGTTTAAAAAATTATTACTGAATATACCAAAATAAATGTATTTTCTATCATTTCCATAAACAGTCCAAGTTCTGGAAATCCCATATAGCATATATGGGCATCAACTGCATATATGCTATTAAATAACAGCACCCATTCATATTTGCCCTCAGTTAAACTTTCTTAATGTAGATTCACTCTCATTTTTCAGGCTACAGTACTATAAAGATTGACATTAAAAAAAAAAAAGACATTCCTATTGTTTTATAAAGCCATAAATCATCAGCTTAACAATGCAGAATCTGGCAAAGGAAAACATGGGAATAGAGAAGAAATACTATTGAATCATAAAACAATTATATGAAAAAGGCTATGATTTCAAATTCGCAAATACATATGAAATTCTATTAAATCACAACATACTAGTATGCTGCATTAACAGAAACTTACCTCAAGCTGATGCAGTAGAGCTTTTCCTTTTTTATTTATTTCTACCATCAATGTAAATATAGCAACTTTAATATCTTGTTCCACTTGCTTTTGATTTTGATTTACTTCAATTATCCTGAAAATTAAATGAAATGGGGAGAAATACAAGGCAGGAAAATTGTTTTACAATATTTAAAATTGATTTTTTAAAGTCTAAATTAGACCAAAATGTTTTCAGCACTTAAAAGCTCAGCTATTTCTAGGATGCTTCAGTTTAAATTGACTTTCTTGAAAATAATACAGCAGAAATACTGTTCTTCTGAAAGACACAGTCATTTAATTTAACCTTAAAATCAAAATGCATAAAAAACATTTTCAGAAAATATCTTCTGGAAAGATTATGATAACACCCAGGAAAGTCAATACTCAGCCTAAAAGGATGATAAAGAAAACCATGAATCTGGAAGAGTTCTATTTTATTCACTGCAACTAAGAAGTAGGAAAGGGTAAATGTGTCACTTTTATTTACTCATGTGAACTACTACAGTACTCATTATACCTGAATACAAGAAGCAAAAAGACAATAGTTTATTACTTTTAATAACACATTTGTCTTTAAATAAGCAGCCAAATAACTACTTTATGTTTAATCAACCACCAAATATGTTTTTTCCTTTGATTAGAAAAAATGGCAATGATGTTTTCATAGAGATCAAGGACATAAAGAAAATACATAGCATTACACCAGAATATCTTACAAAAGCAGAAAAGGATAATGAGGCACCCACTGAATATTATTAAGAGAAATAAAAAGCTTCTTTTCTTCTGTTTCTCCCATAGTTACTCTCCAAAAAAGGCAGAGATTTTATTCTCTGTTGGAAAATCTTCAAGATAATTATTTGACATCAATATGGCTAGAGTTCAAAAAAACTAATATAATCTTCATGATTGTAGGACAGGATAAAAAAGGGACAATCAGTACCATGTTTGCACATGTGTGAAAATGAATGGTCAAGTAGTCAGTCTAGTAAATTTAATCCTTCTATAATCAGGTAGGCAATAAAGATATAAGCAATTAACACCTAATCCAAAGATTCTTTAATTTTTACAATTCAAAAACCAAAATACTGAAAAAATAAAAGCCCACCAAATTTGGATAATTCACACTAATTTTAAGGATTACTGTTCAAAAAGCTACAGTCATGAAGAAGTGGGGTATTGGCAAAAAAAAGAAAAAAGAAAAAACACAATGGAACAGAACGGAGTCCAGAAATCCTCACACATATACGGTAAACTGATATTCTACAAAGGTGCCAAGGAAATTCAGTAGCAACAGAATAGTTTTGTCAACAAATGGAGTTGGAGCAAATGGACATCCATATGTCAATTTAAAAAAAGTGAAATACTGTATACACATTGTGAAAGAATAAGAAAAAGCCAAAAGGGTAAATTCCACCAAGGGTGGATCTTACACATAAAATTAGTAATCTAACAATTGCTACCACCTGCCACTAGATGGTAGAAATTTGACTATCATTATCTCTCCTTATTCTATAAATATTAATTACAAGTTTTCAATTATTCAGTTACAAAATATTTTAAACGCACCAATTCACTAATTACTCTACTTGGAAAAGTACAGTATTATGATTAAAATATGGTAAGGATTTTTTTTCAAATCAAGTAAACCAAGGAATTCCTTGAAAAAAATTCCCAAATGCCCAACCCTAGTCATGTTCCAAAGTTATAATAGTTTATGATTGCTGTTATGGAAGATGAACCACAAAAGCCTTACAAAATTTTCTCTGAGAACAGCACTCAAATCTCCTGTGAGGCCTCTCTTATCCAGGCTCTTTCTAATAAGCATTTCTTGATCTGTTTAGGCAGACAAGTTAAAAGAAAGGGGATAGAGAATTTCATCGGTGTTGTAAAGGTTGCAAAATGTCAGTGTGTGCCCCAAATGAGATTAAGAAAAAGGGAGCTAGACAAACTCCCTCTTTCCCACAGAGGCCAGTGGTTTCCTTCACCAATCACTGAACTGTGAGACAGGAGCCTTGGACAGTTGAAAGACAAAAACATAATATATAATATGTAGAAACTGTGTAAGTATTGTACCTGACAAGGAATAAAAGGTGTGTGAAACAGTGTAATAATTCCTGTTTCCTGGTCCTAATGTCTCCAATTCATTGCAGTTAAGATGAAAGCCCAGAGGGGGCATCTCAAAGTTTAGCAATATTTAAAACAGCATTCACGTATATAATCAAGTGTTAAAATATTTTACACTAGCAAAAACAGTTGATTTTATCTTTAAAATCCTGGTATTTCTTTAAAATTGAAAAACACTAATAATGATGAATTATCAATAACTTAAGTGAGATGCTATAAATGTAGTGTATCATCAAAATAGTTTTAAATTTCATGGCTGAAAAGATGCTTTCAAACCCAAACTTTCCAGAAACCCAAAATTTTCTGGAAGTCTTATCAACTCTGTGTTGAGTCATCTGGCAGCTTACTTAGATCTATTTCACCATGAGTTAAATAAAATGTATGTTCTAAGAGTGAGTAGACTTAACACATTATATAAAGATGATTTATTATAATACCATAAATGTTAATTTACCTGTTCTGGATCTGATTTCCTGTGAATTTGATGTACTTTGTTTTTTCCATCAATTTGGTGATCAATGTATCTATGATCACTTTCTGATTCTGAAAAGCTTCTTCTATAAATTGATATCTGAAGAAATAAGTCAATTATCACATGAATTAATCTGTGTAAAATGAGGAAAAGCCCCAAAACAAAGAAATAATAGAAAACTATTTAAGATAATAAGAGTATAAAGGATGTAACCCATCAGCTAAAATACAAAATACAGGTAGCCCAAAAAAATGTATACACACACTTTGAATAATTACAAAGGCAGTGTTAATTAAAATACATTTCATTTTCAAAAATTGAGCTATCAGCTATTAAAGTGTGTATACATGGCGGGGGATTGGGGGGCCGGCGCACCCTGTATATCTCTATAAGGCAAGTATTCCTCTCCTGTGGAAATTATCCATTAAGAAAGAGGGAAATTATCCATTAAGAAAGAGGGAGTCTAGCCCTGGGTGGTTTGGCTCAGTGGATAGAGCGTTGGCCTATGGACCGAAGGGTCCCAGGTTTGATTCGGGCCAAGGGCACGTACCTAGGTTGCAGCCTGGGCCATGGTCAGGGCACATGCAGGAGGCAACCAATCTATGTGTTTCTCTCCCTGTTTTTCCCTATCTCTCTTCCACACTCTCTAAAAATCAATAGAAAATATCCTCGAGTGAGGATTTAAAAAAAAAAGAAAAGAAAAAGGGAGTCTTTACAGATATCATACGTGGACACTCTTTAAATTATTTTGAAAATTTGGGAGACACACATTCATCATCAGTTTTAGAGCATTACAGAGCTCACTTGGTCAAAAAGTAATAATAGATATTTAGGCAGATTTAACTATTTTACAATTTCATAATTAAGAAGTTTGAAGCTATAATCATTTTGAGGATCATTTTTAAATAATAAGCCCTTTTAAAATATTTAACTTAGAAGTGAAGATGATAGCCTCTGACAAGTAAGATGACTCAAGAGTATCTTGAGAGAAAGACAACGATGTAAATGATACATATGAAGATTTTCATTGAAAGTTTTTCATAAAATGTGCCCTAACCGGTTTGGCTTAGTGGATAGAGCGTCGGCCTGCAGACTCAAGGGTTCTGGGTTCAATTCCGGTCAAGGGCATGTACCTTGGTTGTGGGCACATCCCCAGTAAGAGGTGTGCAGGAGGCAGCTGATTGATGTTTCTCTCATCGATGTTTCTATTCTTTCCCTCTCCCTTCCTCTCTAAAAAAATCACTAAAATATGTGTTTTTTTAAAATGTTTTTCATAAAATGTATAAATACAGTAATTAACGTAATGTAATTTGAAAGTATAATTAAATTAAGTATTATTAAGAGGGTTGTCAAAGTTAGGAAAAAAGATAACAGATAATAATTTCATTCAATTTCCTTTGTACATAATCATATTTGTAAACAATGACTGTTTAAATTCCTTCTTAGGTAACAAGATTTTTATTTAAAATTTTTTTTTCATTACTACACTGTTTGGGATCCTAATACAGTGTAATGTTGAATGAAATGGTCAAAATGGTCATCTTTATCTTCTTCCTAAACTCAAAGTAAAAACTTACAATATTCCATTTATGATGTTTACTAGTTCTTTGCATAATCTTTAGTAGGTTTGGGAAACTTCCTTTTATTCCTAGTTTCCTAAGATTTTTATATATATGCATGCATATGTTTAAATGTTTTTATATTGATTTTAGAGAAAGAGGAAGAAAGAAAAAGGGAGAAACATCGATCGGTTGCCCATGTATGCACCCTGATGGGATAGAACCCAAAACCCAGGCACGTGCCATGACTGGGAATTGAACCGGTGACCTTTTGGTGCACAGGACGATGGTCAAACCGAGCCAGACCAACCAAGGCAATCATGGGTGATTATATTATATATATATATATATATATATATATATACACACACATATATACATATATATATATATTTTTTATAGCAAAGATGGAGATTTATTGAAGAACAAGTACAGACGCCCACGTAGGGAGTGGGAATTCCGAGTCCCACAGAACTGACTCCCATGTAGGAAGGCGGAAGAGTCCCCCATGGGTTATATTTTTAATTTAATGTGTCTTCTGCCTCTACTGAGATGGTTATATAATTTTTCCTTTATTCTTTAAATATATGAATTACATGATGATTTTCAGATGTTAAATAAACTTTGTATTACTAACAAGGCCAACTCTAGTTGTGATTACATTATCCATACATCATACTACTACTGAATTTGGTTTCCCAATTTATTTCTTAGAATTTTATTCAATTACAGTTTATCTTCAATATTATTTTGTATTAATTTCAGGTGTACAGCATAGTGGGTAAACAATAATATACTGTACTACTGCTTAGAATTTTTAGGTTCATCTCATGGGTCTGACTACTCTGTAATTTTCTATTTTTATTCCTCATAATCAGTGAAGTTTACCTGGATTTATAGATTACTTTATGGGAAAATTATAAATCATAGATTTACATTATATTGAAGGACTAATCTAATTTTCTATTTATTTTGTACTAGTTTTGGTAAGCTGTACTTTCTAAGAATTATCCTCTTTCGTGTAAAAATTTTCTATTGACAGATATCCTTTTTAATTTTTTAATATATTTTACTATTGATAGTATTACAGATATCTCCCATTTTTACAGATACCCTTTTTAAATTTTTTAATTTCTTTACAAAATACTCCCTTATTCCTATTATTTGGGCCTGCTCATTCTTAATCACTCATAAAAAGATTTGGTAATTTTACTAGTCTTCATGAAAGATCCAATTTTTGGCTTTGACTTTTTCATTAATTTCTGCACTTGTCTTTATCCTTTTTCCCATTTACTTAAGGTTTAATTTACGCATTCTAACTTGAGATAAATGTTTAGCACATTCATTTTTTATCCTATTTAATATATGCAATTATATATTTCTAATCATGGTTTTAGCAGTATATTTCAGAAATATTTTCACTATCATTCAGATAAAAATATTTTCTAGTATACTATATAAGGATTTCTTTTTTCACACTTTATTAACTGATTTGGAAATAATTTTAAAGATAAATTTGCAATAGTACAGAGTTCTCACATATACCTTTACACTGCTTAGTTTTTCAAATATTGCCTCAACAGCTCTTTAATTCCATAATTAGTATGCATTCCCTAAAAAGGATTTTCTATTGTTTACCCATAATTATTAAATATAGGAAAATTGACATTGAGATAATACTTCCATCTAATATACAGACCATATACCAATTATATCATTTGTCTCACTAATGTCCTCTATAGTTTTTTCTCCCTCTAATCCAGGATACCATTATTCCATTTTGTTTTCATATGAACTGTATTTCTTCATTTTCAAATATTTGGAGATTTTTCTCATCTATTATTATTTTCCAGATTAACTGCAGTGTTTATAGAAGATTTTATATGATTTTAATCCTTTAAAATTTAAGACTGCTCTGGCATGATTAAATTTTTTATGTTTGAAAAGAATGTGTATTGGGCGCAGTATTTCTTAACATCTATGAGGTTATTTGCTAATTGTTATTTGAATTTTATGGAAATATCCTTATTTTTAGTGTGCTTGTTTTGTCAATTATTGAGATGTTAAATTTCCCACTCTAACTGTAGATTTCTTTACATATGTTCCAAGTTGTCATTTTTCTTTATATATTTTTTCTTTTTCTTTTCTTTTTCTCTATATAAAGGGCATAAATTTAGAACTGTTGTATCTTTTAGATGAAGAAAACGATTTATCATTATAAAGTTTCCCCCTTTATCTCAATGCATTTTGCTATGCCAGCTTGTCTTTGGTTAGTGTCTATATGGCACATCTTTACCTGTCCTTCTTTTTATATACTCTGGTTTATGTTTATCTTATAAAATGCAAATAACAGGCCCTAGCTGGTTTGGCTCAATGGATAGAGCGTTGGCCTGCGGACTGAAGGGTCCCAGGTTCGATTCCAGCCAAGGGCACATGCCTGGGTTGCAGTTCCGCCCTCCCCCTGCCCCGCTGCCACTCACCTGGGTTCCCCATGGTTCCATGATCACAGCATGAGGCCGGGGGGAGGGAAC
Source organism: Corynorhinus townsendii (assembly GCA_026230045.1). Taxonomy (NCBI): domain Eukaryota; kingdom Metazoa; phylum Chordata; class Mammalia; order Chiroptera; family Vespertilionidae; genus Corynorhinus; species Corynorhinus townsendii. Next base: position 130,410,809 of record JAPDVU010000004.1, on the reverse strand, counting down.
AAGAGGTCCCTTTCCGCCCACTTGCCAGTTCTGCCCCACTGCTCCATTATCTGTGGTTCCCCATTTGCCATGCTATGATCAGAGACTGCAGGCCGGGGAAGGGACTGAGAGGTGCCTCATGGTGATCAGTTGTCAGGGACACTGGCTTTTTATATATAGGGGGATATTCCATTCTCCTCCCCTAAATACTTTTACTATTCTTTCAGTGACTACTCCAGATATTACAAACACAGATCTTGACTTATCATCTAATATTGATTTGTATATTTTAACCTCCATTCTAAATTATTCGTAAGCCTTAGACCAGTGGTTGGCAAACTCATTAGTCAACAAAGCCAAATATCAACAGTACAACGATTGAAATTTCTTTTGAGAGCCAAATTTTTTAAACTTAAACTTCTTTAACGCCACTTCTTCAAAATAGACTGGCCCAGGCTGTGGTATTTTGTGGAAGAGCCACACTCAAGGGGTCAAAGAGCCGCATATGGCTCACGAGCCGCAGTTTGCCGACCACTGCCTTAGACCATGAACTCCACATCCTTCTAACAAGTTTGCTATGTGATATACAACACACACAATGCAAACCAACTAGATATTTTTATTGCTTTATAAGTCAACTAGAGGCCCGGTGCACGAAATTCGCTCGCGGGGGGGGGGGGGGGAGGAGTAGAGGGGGGGGTTGTCCCCTCAGCCCAGCCTGCAAACTCTTCAATCCGGGACCCCTCAGGAGATGTCCGACTGCCAGTTTAGGCCCGATTCCTCTCACAATCCTGGACTGTTGGCTCCTAATTGCTCACCTGCCTGCCTGCCCAGTCGCTCCTAACTGCCTGCCCCCGCCAACCTGATCACCCCCTGACTGCCCCCCCTACCGGCCTTGGTCGCCCCCAACTGCTTCCCCTTGCTGGCCTGGTCACCCCCAACTGCACCCCTGCCAGCCTGGTTGCCCCTAACGCCCTCCCCCTCACCCCCTGCTGGCCTGGTTGTCCCATGTAGCCTGCTGTTCAGTTGTTTGGTCATCCCTCACTAACCCCCCTACCAGCCAGATCGTAGGCAGCCATCTTGAGAGGGTTAATTTGCATATTGCCTCTTTATTATATTGGCTATTTATTCAGATATACAAATACTTATTCTAATTGCTCTTATTCTGACATGCATCATCTCCCATTTTTCTCCCGTCTAAAGTGTACGTTAGCCCAGCCAGGGTGGCTCAGTGGTTGAGCATCGACCTATGAACCAGCTGGTCACAGTTCGATTCCCCATCAAGGGCACATACCTGGGGTTTTGGGCTCGATCCCCATTAGAGGGCATGCAGAAGGCAGCCAATCAAAAGATTCTCTCTCATCATTGATGTGTCTATCTCTCACTCCCTTTCCCTTCCTCTCTGAAATCAATAAAAATACATAAAAATTTTAAAAACAAAATAAGTAAAATAATATGTGGGGCTAGTGGTTCTTATCTCAGGGTGATTTTGCTCCCAGGACCATGCATGTTTAGTTGTGACAACTGGGAGGATGCTACTGGAATCTAGTGAATAGAGGTCAAAGATACAGCTAAATACCACATAAAGCATCAGACAGCCCCCACAACAAAGAATTACCTATGGCCCAAAATGTCAATAGTGCCAAAGTTGAAATATCCTATATAATAAAAGCCAAATGTGCCAAGTGTCCAGTCATCCGTTCAACCAATCAAAGCGTAATATGCTAATGATATGCTAAAGCTGCTCAACCACTCGCTATGACGTACAGTGACCACCAGGGGCAGACGCTCAACACAGCAGCTACCCCCTGGTCGTCAGTGCACTCCCACAGCGGGAGCGCCACTCAGCCAGAAGCCAGGCTCACAGCTGGCAAACTCAGTGGCAGTGGCGGGAGCCTCTCCTGCCTCTGCAGCAGGCAGTTAGACACCTCCCAAGGGCTCCCGGACTGCAAGAGGATGCAGGCTAGGCTGAGGAACCCCCCCCTATAAAACCCCTCTACCCCCAACTCCCTCCCAGTGCACGAATTTTGTGCATCGGGCCTCTAGTTCCTGAATAGGTCAAACAAAACATTATCTGCAGACTGTCATTTGGCTAGGTGCCAGCAGTCCTCTACTTTCATAAAGCTGTATTACAAATCTATGTTTATAATGAAAGATGTTGGTACCTATGCTCTTTATGTTCTAATAACTGGCAATCCCGACATGTTAGTTTATCACATGTTTCACAGTAAAGCTTTAGCTGCTCCTTCTTATGAAAAGGACAAAACACTGGTCGCTGACTGGTCACACCAACTGCTTCTGGAGAAACAATGAGAGGCAAAAAAAGAAAATTAACGTAATTGAATAGTAAATAATTAGATTATTTAAATCTAAATCTACTGAGATATAAAAGAATTACAAACAATTTCATCAACAACATCATTACTTCTAGGTTTTACATATGTTAAAATGTTAAGTGTTCTCAGCATTTCAGAAGGAAAATATAAATGAGCTCTTCACTTTCCAATGTGTAAATTTCAATTAATTCAGAAAAAAAATGTGGTTAAAAATATGCTTTATAAAATTAAAAAGTCTTAATGGAGGGTAAGTAAGTGTGAACCAATTTGATGTTTTCCATTCCAAGTACGGGCAGACATTTCTAAAAATGCAATTTAGAAAATACAACAAAGATGTGATAAACAAAAGAAATTTCACTTTTGTAAAAATACTAACAAAGGATACCCATCAACACAAATAATTATAAAGTTTTCACTATTATACAGTCATCCATGTAACTTTACAATAGTTAACCAGAATAGGAATAAAATTGGGCAATACTTACTATAATGTTAAATGGAAAAATTCAGAATACAAATAAATATGATTAATTAAACAGTAAACACCATCAGTTACCTAGTAATTAAAAATAAAATCCAGACATTTCAGAAATAATTTCACCTCCAAAGATAATCAATATTAATAACCTGGTATGTGTTCCTTTGGATGTTTTTCTATATAACTATATATATTAGTGGGTATTCTGTTTTATAAAATTTTAAAAATACACTTATTGTCTTATACACTTTTTTTTCTCCCACTTCCCACTATGTTAGTTATCTTTCTGTGTTAGTAAATACACTAATGTGTTTATTAACTATACTAGAGGCCCAGTGCACAGATTCATGCACATTGAAAGGAAATCAATTATAGGGTGTCCAGCAGGGCAGGACTGGGCAAGACGGGCCGCAGACACACCCTGGAGCCAACCTCCCAGTCCTTCCCCGGCTGGCTGCACCTGGGGCAGTGCCAGGGCTCAAAGGGCATCTGTGGAGTGAGCAGGGTCTCTCCAGCAGGCGGGGTCCCTCAGCCTGGCCTGCGGGAATTGGGCCAAAACCGGCAGTCTGACATCCCCTGAGGGGTCCTGGAGTGCGAGAGGGCACTCTGCAAAGTTGCTGTCCCTAGGCAGCTCTGGCATTGAGCGTCTGCCCCCTTGTGGTCAGTGCGTGGCATAGCTATCGGTTGGATGGTGGCTTAGGCTTTTGTATATATATAGATAGTATTCCATCAAAAGGATATACTACCTGGTAGTGGGCATTTAAATGTTTCTCACTTTTCAATATTGTGTGTTAGTGTTGAAACAAACAAATGAAATGTATAAGTCACTGAATGTTTCCATAAGACAAATTCCTAGTAATAGAATTGTTGGGCCAAATGGTAATTTATATATACATTAGAGGCCCATTGCACGAAGAGATTCGTGCAATAGGCCTTCCTTCCCTTGGCTTCCAGCACTGGTTTTCCTCCGGCACCCGGGACCCAGGCCTTCGCTCCGGCCAGAGTCTGCCGTCTTCGTTTTTGCTGCAGACTCTGGCCAGTTCGTCCTTGCTGCTTCACTGCAGACTCCAGCCAGAGTCTGCCGTCTTCATCTTTGCTGCAGACTCTGACTGGAGTCTGCCATTTTCGCTGCAGACTGCTGTCTTTGTCTTTGCTGCAGACTCCAGGTGGAGTCTGCCACCTTTGTCTTCACTGCAGACTCTGGAGTCTGCAGTCTTGTCTTTGCTGCAGCACTCCCCGCTCCTGTAGATCCCTTCGACTCCCCCGCCACCCTCCCTCTCACAGCAGGCCTCCTGCCCCGCCTGGCCACTCCGTGCCTGGAGCAGCTGGGCGGCTGCCATCTTTGGCCTTTTAATTTGCATACGCACCCTGATTGGCTGTGGGCATGGTGGAGGTATAGTCAATTTACATGTTTGTCTACTGTTAGGTAAGATAACTAAATGGTATTCCGAAAAACTGTATCCATTTGTACTCTTACTCGGGTAGATGGACTATTAGCTTACTAATGAGGTTTTCTCAGTATTTTTAATCTTCACCAATTTTATTTAAAAAAGAAATATTTCACAATCTTTAGGTGCATTTCTTTAATAATGGAGATGAAAACCTGACACATTCATCAACCATTGCATTTTTTTTAAGAGTCTGTTTATAACCTCTTACTTTTCTGTCCAATTCTCTTCACAACTTGTAAACACATTTAATATATTTTTCCAAGCACATGATAGTGCTTATAAGTGTATCAAAACATGTCCGCGTAGAAGGGAAAAAAATGGTGGGAGGAATAGAGAAAAAGAGACTAAAAGAACTAATTCATTACCTGGAGATACTTCCTCTTTCTGTCTCACAGTATGGTCTTTTGTGAACTTCACCCTCTGATGAGCTCTGATGCATGTCTTACAGAGCCATTCAACACACTCTACACAAAACCCATTAGCTTCTGCATTGTCCTCACAGCTTGTACACACCTAATAAAAGAAACATATCACATCAATTTGAGAAAAATGAAAAGGTGGTCACAACACTAATCATCTGTAAATGATACAACCATACTTGACTCTATCAGTTATCTTCTTAACAGGGTTTATAAATTTAAACTGACATTATACTTATTTATTTTGTTTTGTTAATCCTTACCTGCAAATATTTTTTCCACTGAATTTTAGACAGAGTGGAAAGGAGGGGGTGAGACAGGAAAATATCAATTGGTTGCCTCCCACGCTCACCATGACCTGGGGCCAGGATCGAGCCTGCAACCGAGGTACATGTCCTTGATCAGAATTGAACCCAGCACCCTTCAGTCTGAGGGCCAACGCTCTAACCACTAAGAAAACTGGCCAGGACCTGACATTATGTTTTAAACTATAAACATATGAAATGAAAATATAAGGACATTGTCCTTAGTACCATACAGAAAATATTGCAGGCACTATGCAAGTGTTGAGGTTACAACAATCAGGAAAAGCAAGCACAGTACCTGCTCTTATGATACCGAGTCTCAGATGGAATATGGGTTCAAATCCCAGTTCCCCCACTTATCAGCTGAGTACTCTTGGGCAGGTTATTTAGAATGCTTATGTTTATTTATTTAAGATTCTTAAATTGATTTTGAGGGAGAGAGGAAGGGAAAAAGGGAGAGAAGGAGAAACATTGATGTGAGAGGGAAACATCGATTGGCTGTCTCCTGCATGCCCCGCACCAGGGATCAAGCCCGAAACCCAGGCATGTGCCCTGACTAAGAATCAAACCTGCAACTTTTTGGTGCACAGGACTACGCCCAACTGAGCCAAATAGGCCAGGCCTAGAATGCTTATGTTTAAAATGAGGGTAGTAATATAGAATTTACTGAGTATTTGTGAAGATTAAATATGAGACAAATGTTAGAATAATCACACTAATACATAATTACAAACTGAGAAGTGCTATAAAAGAAAAGGTATGAGACACTGTTAACAACGTACAATTGGGGAAACTGATTTCACTTTAGTGGGGTTGCAGAGATAGGGAAAAGTGAAAGGAGAGATTACCCTGACAAGGCTTTCTCTAAGGAGACAGCACCAAAATATGAAAGTTGAGTCATCAATTACCGATGAAAAGCCTTTTAGGTAGAGAGAACAGTATATACAAAAGCCTCCGGCAAGAAGACCATAGCAGGTTCAAAGTGCTGCCAAAAAAGTAGTATGGCTAAAGTGGAGAGATCAAGAGGAAGACTGGCAAGAGAAGCTGGTGGTATAGCAGGCAACAGCCAAGTCAAACAGGATCACAAGACAATTTGATTTCTGTCTAAAGAAGTCTCCTAAAAGTTTTTTAAACAGTAAGTGAAATGGCCAAATTTGCATTTTTAAAATCACCACCACTGCAATGTAGACAAGAGATTAGAAAAAGGGCAAGTGTTTCAGCATAGAGACAAATAGGAGGCTTTTCCGGTGGTTTAGGTGAAAATGGGAGGAAGTGGAAATAAAGAGACTTAGAAAGTAAAACAGCCAGGCTGAAGTGGTTCAGTTGTTTGAGCGTTGACCCTGGAACCAGGAGGTCATGGTTTGACCTGGTTGGGGCATATGCCTGTGTTGCGGGCTTGATCCCCAGTATTGGGCATGTAGGAGGCAGCTGACTAATGATTCTCTTTCATCACTGATGTTTCTAGCTCTCTTCCCTCTCCCTTCCTCTTTAAATTATATATATGAAAGTAAAACAGACTGGTTTGTTGAATGCCCAGCATATGGGAGGTAAAGAAGAAGATAGCTCCTATATTTCCAGCTTAAATTACACCATGTACATAGTTATTCCAGTTCAAAACATATTAAGTTATTATTATATCATTAGTGATTGAGGGATGGAAAAATTTCCCCTTCAGTCAGTGGTTAGATTAGCCGAATTCCAAGTTACCTGGACAGTATTTCTATTAATTAAAACCTCCCTTTTCTAGGTCTTAACATCTTCAACCTTTCTAACATCATTTGATGCCACTGACTCCTACTTCCTAGAAATCATTTGAATTCCTCGAATGATTTCTAATGCCGCGACCCTTTAATACAGTTCCTCATGTTGAGGTGACCCCCAACAATAAAATTATTTTCGTTGCTACTTCATAACTGTAATTTTGCTACTGTTAATGAATCGTAATGTAAATATCTGTGTTTTCCGATGGTCTTAGGCTCTACAGCAACAGTTCTCAACCTGAGGGTCGCGAGCCACAGGTTGAGAACCACTAGCAGGTCTCCAATACATGCATACACGTATTCTTACTGTCTTTTTTGCTTTCTGTTTTGACAGACACAACTCTAAATTCTACTTTCAGCACCAATTCTATTCTTCAGTACTCTTACTCTGCAAGCCATATTTTTGTTTTATGAGCTGGTCTCACATTACATTCCAAGAACAGGTGGTACTGAAATGCCAGAGGAAGAAAGGACTTAATCGTCTTAGTGGGCTTCCTATTTGCTAGGGATTTCTGAGCACACCATACAAAGCAGCAGTTCCGCTCATAGCAACAGCTCATTCTTGTAGTTTTTCCAATACTTGTAAAACCAGCATCATCAGCCTACTCTTGCTCCTCTGAGGTCTGAGTTTCAAAGGCCAAAGGTTCAGAGAGCATCACGACAAATAGCATCTCCTCTTCGGATGTTTTAAACTGACATTCCAAAAGGCCCATCCTCTAACTTACAATATTCCAAACTTTTGTCTTTGTTCTCAAAGCAATCTTGAGAAGGAACAAAGTATCATACTATCTGATTTCAAACCACATTACAACAAGGCTATAGTAATCAAACAGCATGGTACTGGAATAAAAACAGACACACAGAAAAATGGAACAGGATAGAGTAGTGGTCGGCAAACTGCGGCTCACGAGCCACATGCGGCTCTTTGGCCCCTTGAATGTGGCTCTTCCACAAAATACCACGGCCTGGGCCAGTCTCTTTTGAAGAAGTGGCGTTAGAAGAAGTTTAAGTTTAAAAAATTGGCTTTCAAAACAAATTTCAATCGTTGTACTGTTGATATTTGACTCTGTTGACGAATGAGTTTGCCCACCACTGGGATAGAGAACCCAAAAATAAACCCTTATCTATATGGTCAATTAATATATGACAAAGGAGGCAAGATGGGATGAAGTCAGTCTCTTCAATAAATGTTGGGTAAACTGGACCGATATGTGCAAAAGAATGAAACTACACCACTTTCTTACACCTTACAAAAGAATAAACTCAAAATGGATTAAAGACTTAAATATAAAACTGAAACTATAAAACTCCTAGATGAAAACACAGGCAGTAAACTCTTTGACCTTGCTCTTAGTAATATTATTTTGGATAAGTCTTGTTGGGCAAGGGAAACAAAAGAAAAACAGCCCTAACTGGTGTCGCTCAGTGGATAGAGCGTTGGCCCACGGACTGAAGGGTTCCAGGTTCATTTCCAGTCAAGGGCATGTACCTTGGTTGTGGGCTTGATACCCAGTAGGGGGTGTGTAGGAGGCAGCTGATGGATGTTAATCTCTCATGGATGTTTCTAACCCTCTAATCCTCTCCCTTCCTCTCTTTATTTCATTCATTCATTCACTCATTCAGTTTTAAGGATTTTTGTTAGTTTATTTGAGCCAAACTGTCAACAATTGCTGGAAAGCAGTACCGAAAAGGATTGGGGTAATGCTCCCCTTCCTCTCTTTAAAAATAAAAAATATATATTATTTTAAAAGACAAAACAAACAAATGGGACTATGTCAAACTAATAAGTTTTTGCATATTGAAGAAAACCATCAACAAAACAAAAAGACAACTTAATGAATGGGAGAAGATATTCACAAATGATACATCTGATAAGGGGTTAATATCCAAACTACTTAAGGAACTCATATAACTCAACACCAAAACAAACAATCCAATTAAAAAATGGGCAGAGAGCCTGAATAGACACTTCTTTAAAAAGGACATACAGATAGCCAGCAGACATATGAAAAGATGCTCACCATCACTAATCATCAGGGAAATGCAAATTAAAATCACAATGAGTTATCACCTCATACCTGTCAAAAAGGTTTTTATCAATAAATCAATAAACAAGTATTGGTGAGGATGTCATAAAAAAGACTGAAATCTTGCCATTTGTGACAACATGATGGACCTAAAGGGTACTAAGCTAAGTGAAACAAGTCAGAGAAAGACAAATACCGTATGATTTCACTTATATCTGATATCCAAAAACAAAATAAACAAGTAAGACAGAAACAAACCCATAGATACAGAAAACAAAGTTATGGTTGCCAACTGGGTGAAAAAGATTAAGAATTAAAAGTTGCCATTTATAAAAATAGGCATCAGGATGTAAAGTACTGCATAGAGACTATAGTCAATAATATTTTAATAACTATGTATGCTGTCAGATAGGTAACAGACTTAATAAGGTAATCACTTTGTAAGTTACATAAGTGTCTAATAACTATGGTGCACACCTGAAACTAATATGTCAACTACAATCGAAAAACTTTTTAATTTAAAAAGAATTAAAAATAAATTAATTAAAATTACAAAATGAATTAAAATAATTTCTGATTGTACCAAAACTGTCATATAACCAATAATACATAATATAAATATATATTTATATAGATATTTTATGTATTACATTGATATTTACTTTAATAAATATGAATACATCACTAAATATATTAATATTTTTATGTATTTGGAGAAAATAATTATGTCAATGTAGTTAAGGACCAATACTTCTGATACTACAGAAGTGAGATAAATCTATATATATAAAAGCCTAAGTGATCTATATGCCCAAACAACCAGAATGACCGGTCACTATGACACACACAGACACTCAATGCAGGAGCTGCCTCCTGGTGGTCAGTGCACTCCCACAGCCAACCAACCTCCCGCCATCCCTCCCCCTGGCCAGCAGGCTTCAATCACCCCATCGGGGATGGGCCCCGGACTGGGACAGGGAACCGGGGGTGGGTGGCAGAAGACGTGGCCCTTTTCCCAGGGGAGCCGAGGGCTGGCTCCCTCCTCGGGGCTGGCGGGCAACCTCCCATACCCTGTCCCTCCCCCTGGCCAGCAGGCCCTGATCAGCCCACTGCCTGACGCAGTGGCAGCGCAGAAGGATGAGAGGGGGAGACAGGGAACTGCGCGGTGGCAGGGCACCGACGACAGTGGCACTGGTGTCCGTTCTTTCTGCAGCCGGTGACCGTCGCCTCCTCTCCTGACCCCACTGGGGCCTTTGGGCCCCAATGGGCCCGGCCTCAATAACCGGCAGGGCCTAGGGAACCCAGCCATGCATGAAATTCATGCACTGGGCCTATAATATAAAATAATAAAAGGAAAACCCTGGCTGGGTGTCTCAGTTGGTTGGTATAGTTTCTTGTACACCAAAAGGTTTCAGGTTCAATTCCTGGTCAGGGCACGTATCTAAGTTGTGGGTTTGATCCAAGGCTGGGGTGCATATTGGAATCAACTAATTGATGTTTCCCACTCTCCCTTCCTCTCTTTGTAAAGATCGATAAGAACATATCTTCAGGTGAGGATTTAAAAAAAAAAGGTAAAACCCTATAATTATAAATTAGACATACACACACACACACACACACACACACACTTCTGAGGTATTTTTTCTTTCTTTTTTTTCTAAAGTAAAAAGTGTATTAAATCATTCTCTTTAAAGACATAGTAAAATCACTAACCCAATGGTGTTAAGCATCCTAGCACCCATATTGTGGTCTCCAAATACCTTTCCAGATTAAAAGAAACCAAGGATCCTAGAAGAAAAGGCTGGTTCCAGGTCTAGAACAGAAAATGACCAGTATCTTGTCAAGAGAAAGCAAGAGAAACAGCAATGACTATGGTGATTGTGTCAAGAGGACTCGGGAATCAATGTGAGTCTCATATTGCCAAATGGCACGATTTGAGCACCAATAAAAATAACCACAACACATCTTATGTTAATAATCCATGATTTTATAATGATAAACACAAACACCTACATACCACTCATGAGTCACCTTAGTAGAAACTAAGTTACTACTCTAAAAATTAGCAATGAGCCCAGCCAGTGTGGCTCAGTGGTTGAGTGTTAACCTATAAACCGGGAGGTCAGGGTTCCATTCCAGGTTAGGGCATATTCCTATATTGTGAGCTGGATCCCCAGTAGTGGGTGTGCAGGAGGCAGCTGATCAATGATTCTCTCTCATCATTGATGTTCCTATCTCTCTCCTCTCCCTTCCTTCATGAAATCAATAAAATTTTTTTTTTTTTTTGAAAAATTAGCAACTAGTCCTAACTGGTTTGGCTCAGTGGATAGAGCAACTGCCTGCGGACTGAAGGGTCCCAGGTTCGATTCCGGTCAAGGGCATGGACCTTGGTTGAGGGCATGTCTCCCCAGTAGGGGGTGTACAGGAGGCAGCTGATCGATGTTTCTCTCTCATCTATGTTTCTAACTCTCTATCCCTTTCCCTTCCTCTCTGTAAAAAAATCAATAAAAAAAAATATATATATATTTTAAATTAGCAACTAAAGGGAAAGAATCAATGTTTAACCTACCTTCCCTGCTTAACCAAAAAAATAGAGAAAGAAAACTCTTTCCATTCTAGTGTTAAGATGAAAGGGAATGATAGAATGACAATGTAATCATTTCACAAAGCCATAATGAAATATGGATTTGGCAGTGATCATTAATGGACATAAACATCAGAAAAGAGAAAGACAACCAAACATCATATGCTTACCAATTGAAATACAAATGGACATATGAGAGAAAGTATTTTACACGCCCCCTTACCCCTCCACCCCTGCACCCAATGGGACCAGAATCTAACCTAGCCTCTACATTTTTATTTCCAGTTTACACAAAATACAAAAGAGAGAAAAGCACATTAAATGACTTTATGGAAATGGTCAGCAAAATTCAGAACAGGGCTAACTCTATTGAACTAACAACCCAGTTTATCCAACAAATATGTTAGAAGAGAGAAAAAAGAAAGCCAGTGAGGCAAAGGGGTAACTTGAGATTACATTAAAGATATTTTTTAGATAAATCAACCAAATGTATTATGTAGGCCTTATAAGATCCTTATATAAACAAGCTACTGTTTAAAAAAAGAAACTGCAACTAATAGAGATATTTGATCAGTGTCTGAATGTTTGATAATATTAAGGAATTACTATATATTTTACATATAAATTAATAGGGTGATTATGTTTAAAATTTTTTTTTCCATAGCAATAAATACTGAAATACTTATGGATTAGATTATATAAAACCTGGAATTAACTTCAACATAATCTAGTGCGTGTGTGTGTGTGTGTGGGGGGGGGGGGGGTCAGGGTTATTTTATATAAAACAAGAGTTGTGGACAATTGAACTAATGGGTACATGGGAATCTGTTATGCTAAGCTGTCAATTTTGGGGAATGCTTGAAATTATTCATCACAAAAGTTTTTCAAACTTTATGTCTAGGTATAAACTCTTCAGAGCTCCAGTGTGACCACAGAAGACATTTCTATCTTATAGATAAATTTACCACATTCAAAACCAATTCTCTACATCTCTGTCTACTTCCCTGCTCTCTTTATTTATTGAAAGGAACCACCATCTTGGCAGTGGGGCCTCTCTCATCTTCCACATACAATTAGGTATTATCAAGTCCTGAGTGGACTATAACTTATCCCTTTCTTTCCTTATCACCACCATGCTAGTTCAGCTCTACCTCTCACCTACTGCTTCCTAACCCCTAAGTCTTTATTCCCAAAAATATCCCTACAAGCATCTTATTCTTTGAACCAAACTTAATACTCTTCCCACCTCCACTTAAACATTGAAGATGTCTATTGGACTCTATCTCTAGTTTAATTGATTATAACTTACTTTATGTTTCTGTGATAGAAGCAGAGTAAATAAACAAACACTGAAAACTGATTATGAAGACACATAAAACAGCCTCTTAAGATTGTCCTTTAGATGTGAATTCCTTCAATTCTCACCTCTTATCATAATTTCATGTCTTATCATTTCTCTACCCTGTTGATTATTTATGCTGCTTTTTTTTTATAATTTTCTGGGTTGATCATTCACATGTACTACTAGAGTTCACCTAAACTGTAATTGATGCGTGATATGACTAACAAAATACATCTGAAAATATTATCATATATAAAGCAAAGTGATAGGGCACTCTAGACAACAGAAACAAAGTCAGTAGTATTCAGAAGAGAACTTTCAGTGGGGCTATTTGACACTGTAGCTCACATAATTATTATTCCATTCCTTAAAGCTTATTTCACAACAATTAGAAAAGTTTATTCTCTGCACCACACCCTGTTTTGACCTTGATGAAAGTTCACATGAGGAAGAGTTGTAGATATTTTTTAAACAAAAAGAGTTATTTTAGTTAGTAGTGGTCATATTCATTTAAAGTGAACCCTAAGTTCCTATAGTTCCCAATGGAAAAAAAAACACTGAAAGTATAGGAACTTAGCTGTGTGATTACAAAAGTCCTAAATATTACTTTTTAAATTTTTACATTTTAGATTAATAATCACTTTTTTATACTCAGATTCAGTTCCTTCAGAGATCTTCTGTTCCAAATTGAAGAAACTGCCTAGAGAAACTATCAATGACTCATGATCCAAAAATAAGACTAATACACTACACTTAAATTTAGCACATACTGCAGAATTATAGCTCACCTCCGCTAGAGTACATCCACTAGGAACCTGACATTTAGATATAAAAGGCCAACAGAAATGTTCTACATGTGGGTTTATGGAAATAAGGAAAAAAGAAAAACACCATTGGACCTCTAAATGTAATACCTTGGACAATGCCACCAAATGAGGCTTTCAAAGAAATACCATGTAGGAAAGAAGACTTTCTTAAAATGTACAAACTGTACTGGATCAAAGACATGAAATTTTCATATATATATTATAGAGCTTATAATTAAAACAGAAAAAATTTTTAAACGGGAGGCTTAAAATAAAATCTAATTGTCAATAGAGAATAAAATTACAAAGAAATGAAATTAAATAATGTCAAATATAGAATAAAGGTTTTCTCTGCCAGGATAGGTAAGATAGAAGTGTCATCAGAGTTTCTAGATTGGCACTATATTATTCCTTCAGATGAATGAGTCATTATTCTTCATATACATATATACCTTTAAAATAGTATATTATTTCATAGACATAATGCTCTAATGTTTGACACCTTTTATTTTTAAGTCCTCCAACATTTCTGGCTGCCTCATTAAGAGGAGGCAAAAGGCCCGGCTGGTGTAGCTCAGTGGTTGAGTGTCAACCTATGAACCAGGAGGTCATGGTTCAATTCCCCATCAGGGTACATGCCCAAGTTGTGGGCACGATCCCCAGTAGAGGGCGTGCAGGAGGCAGCCAATGAATGATTCTCTTTCATCACTGATGCTTCTATCCCTTTCTTCCTCCCCCTCTCCCAATCAATAAAAATATATTTAAAAATAAAAAAAGAGGAGGCACAAGATTCAAGACTTAATACACTCACCTGATTAGACTTTTCTACTGTACTACTGGGAACCTCAGTAGTATCCTTCACAAAAAAATTATCTATGATGTGTCGCTCTGCACATTCTTGGCTGCAAACTGGACATCGAATGACTCCCACTGAAAAAGACAAAAAATTGAGGTATAACTGACATAACATTATATTACTGCCAAGTGTACAACAATATGACTTGATATCTGTATGTACTGTAAAATAATCACTAAAATAAGTTCAGTTAACATCCATCACCATGCAGTAACAAAATTGTTTTCTTGTGGAAAGAACTTTCAAGATCCACTCTCCTAGCTAATTTCAAATATGGAATACATTATATTATTAACTACAGTCACCATACTGTACATTATGGTCCCATGACATTCACTTTATAACTAGAAATCTGTACCTTATGATTCTTCACCCATTTCATTCACCCCCAACCCTTCCTCAGGCAAACACCAATTTGTTTCTCTACATCCATGAGCTCATATTTTAAAGTTTTAATACAAATCTACTAAGCACTAAAACCAACCAATCTCATCCAAACTGGGAATAGGTTCTTTTGTAACGTTCATGCTCTTCAAATTCATACCTGTTGCTACTTAACACAAAGCAATTCAGTTTATGTACATATATGGATTTTATATGTGTGTCTATACATATCCCACACCTAATGCCCATAATTTTAAATGAGTTACTCCTCCAAATAAACATCCCTATGGACTACTCTTTTTCTTGTTCAGCAACTTCTCTAACAGTGGTTTTCATATAGGAATATGCAGAAGTACATGGGAGATTACTAAAAGAATAGAGAGCTCTGGTTCGCTCTGGACCTATAGAATCAGGATTTGTGAAAGTGGAGCACAGACATAGTTGTTTTGTTTAAAATCTCCTTGGGAGATTAGGAAACACTATTCTATTTCCCTTTAATAAGTGCAAATAATGTTCCTTTAGGGGAGAAAAGGAAACATCTACACCAGTGGTTCTCAACCTTTTTAATGCCTCAACCCTTTAATACAGTTCCCCATGTTGTGGTGACCCACAACCATAAAATTTTCGTTGCTACTTCATAACTGTAATTTTGCTACTGTTATGAATTGTAATGTAAATATCTGTGTTTTCCGATGGTCTTAGGCTCTACACTAATAAAAGAGAAAGATGCAAATTGACTGTGCCTTTGCGATGCCCACCAGCCAATCAGGAGTGAGTATGCAAATAAACCCAACTAAGATGGCAGGTTAATTTGCATACGCAGTCCCCAATCGGCTGGGGGCAGGGCAGGATGCTTGTGTCATCGCCATGGTGACAATGCAAGCCTTCTGCACTGCCCCAGCAGCTCTGGGCCTCTGGGCAGCATGGGATGGCGGAAAGGCAGCTCCAGGTTGGAGCTAAGGTAGAAAGGCGGCTCTGGGCCGGATTGAAGGCAGTGCCGGCAGCCTGGGGAAGGAAGGCCCATTCTTGCCATAATCTTCGTGCATCAGGCCTCTAGTTTCTTATAGTGCTTGATAAGACAATAAATAATTATGAATGAGTTAAAATCTAAATTTGTAGTTAAATTTTTATATATGTAATATAAACTTGATGCTGTAATTTGTACCAAGGAGACTGCAATAAGATTCTCAGATATAGTTTTGCAAAATAAAATGCATAAGAATGAGCATAAAACAATCCAAAGGTCAATTTTATTTGTATATACAAACAATAAATAATAATAAGCACATTTTTAAAAATTTAAAATCTATTTTACAATAACAATAAAAGTCTGTTAAGTACTTAGGAATACATTTTTAAAAATGTATAAGGCCATTGGAGAAAAATGTCAAGCTATATTTTAAAACCTTAAAATATATCTAAGTAATAAAAAAAAAATGTCCACGATGTTAAAGATGGCAAATTTCCCCAAACATATCTACAGATTCAATTCAGTTTTAATAACAATCCGAACAGGAATTTCAATAGAATTGTTCATTGAAATTAATTAAGAACTACAACTAGTCAAAAGATTGCTATGAAGAAAATGGAAAAAAAAAACAGGCTCCAAACTGAGAGATCTACCCAACACATATAATTAAAATCTATAATTATGTGACAATGCATTCTGAAATAGAGAAAGATGGCATAAACACATTTTTCCTATTCCTCCAGATAAATATGACTAAAACCCTAGACCAGTGGTCGGCAAACTCAGTCAACAGAGTGGCAAACAGCAGTTCGCGAGCAGCATGCAGCTCACGAGCCGCAGTTTACCGACCACTGCCTTAGACATTTTATATAAAACAAGGTAGAGAAAAGGTGGCAAACCAGCTAAAGGCCTCAGAACCTAAGGAACCTAGGTTTTCTTTTAGCCTTATATAATAAAGTGGGTGTTGCTGAAGCCACCATACCCAAAACACTAATTGGTGTAAAACAACAACAAAAACGCTCACAGAAGCATGCTTCCTCTATCCAAAGCAGTGGTCGGCAAACTGCGGCTCATGAGCCGCGGTTTGCCACTCTGTTGACTAATGAGTTTGCCAACCACTGATCCAAAGGACCAGGAAAAAGGCAGCCTAACAAAACAGAAAACTTTTAGACAGTAACTGCTCTACTCCAGCCGACTGTGGGCGGTGGGGATGGCGGTGGAGATGCACTCCCCTTTCCCACTACCAGAGACTGATGGGATGTCTAGACTTTCACCTTGGCCAAACAAAAACAGGGTGCCCCTAACTATCCCTGCTGGGCATGTCAGGGAGCTCTGGTGAGAGCTGAGGCTTTGATCCCCATTAGGTTGTAATGAGGCCCCTTGCAGTCTCACTGGAGACCATATGAATGAATCCGACAGTTAAGAGTAAATATGTTTAGGTACTATATAGGGTCTAGAGTTGTAAGTATAGATAGGCTTTATTTAAATGTTTCAATTGCTTTGGTTGTCACACAGTTTATAGTAAAAGATCTAAAAAGTATGTTAGGTCCCAAAGGACTGCTGTAAAGCAAGTTCCAAGAAAAAAAATGTTTAAAAGTATACTTTGCTTGAGATAACATAAATATAGCTAGTTAAGTATAAAGCAATTGACAGCTTAAACAATAACGAAGTTCACAAAATGTTCAGTTTCTGTCCTTTGCTTTGAAGATTATATCACTGATGCACAATCATGAGATATTTTGCAGAATCTTGGTTCCCCAACCTGTTTAGATTACCTGTACACAGTTCTAAGGCTCCGGACAAGATATCAGAAACTAATCAGACTAGAGAAAACCACTGAAGCTTGCACAAGAGTTAACCAATCAGCTTCACCCCTGTGATTCCCTTTCCCTCAATTTTTGTCTTTAAAAACCCTTGATTGAAAGAAGTGATAGCTTCCCATTTCCTTTGCTTGGCACCCTGCAAATAAACAGCTCTAATTTCTCCACTGGAAACCTCAGTGTTAGGTGTTTGGCTCTGCAGCACATTGGGCAGGTACACATTTTCATTCAGTTTCATTACAGGAGCCTGAACTTGCACCTCCAGCATGATAATGAGATACTTTTCCACTTCTATGCTGTGCTGGCATCAGAGGAGGCCTATAGTCAGGACTTTTATTACTGCCTACCAGCAACCTCCTTCCCCTGCCCATGTGCCCACTCCTTAAAGGTGTCACTGAAAAAAGACACATGGAAAGCAGTCAAAAGGCACCCATACCCCTACCAGCCAGGGATGTATTAACAGACGCCTAGGGGAAGCCTTAACTTTCATGCCGTCCACAGTATGGAGAAGGCTGTCCCGCTGCTCCAGGTGTCCCAGAGGCAGAAAATAATAAATATAAGAGCAGAAATCATTGGAACTGAAACTGAAAAGTCAATGAAACAAAACACTGGTTATTTGAATAAGTCAATAAACTTAACAAGCTTCCAGCAAGATTGACAAGATAAAGAAGATATAAACCACAAAATACTGATAAAAGAAATCAAAGAAGATTTAAATAACTGGAGAGACACAGTGTTTATGGATAGGGGTAATAAATATAGCAAAAATGTCAATTCTCCTTAATATGATCTACAAGTTTAACACAATTCCTAATATAGTCACAGCAACATTTTTTCGTAAATTTATATAGAAAGGCAAATACATAACTAAATCAATATGGAAAAGAAGAATAAAGTAGAGAAAACACTCTATTCAATTTCAAAACTTATATAGCTACGAATAGCTATGATAATCAAGAATGTCTGATATCAACCAAGGGAGGGGGAGGGATAGACACAAAGATGAATGAAACAAAACAGACCTGAAATAGACACACACACACAAGCAGGGCCACCTGATTTTTGACAGAGATATAAAAGTATCTTTATGCTGACAAGTACAAAATGCTGATAATATACTTGCCCTAGCCCAGCTGTTGGCTGCTCTGTTGACTAATGAGTTTGCCAACCACTGCCTTAGGGAAAAACACTTAAAAAACATTTTAATAATGTACTGATGTCTTTAACCTGAAGTCAAAACTTCTGGGTAAGGGTAATGCCTTACAGCAGTGGTCAGCAAACTTATTAGTCAACAGAGCGGCAAACTATGGCTCAGCAGCCACAGTTTGCCGACCACTGCCCTAGCCAGTTTGTATCAGTGGATAGAGTGTTGACCCGAAGATTGAAGGGTCCAGGGTTGAATTCCAGTCACGAGCATGTACCTCGACTGCAGGTTCAATCCCCAGCATGCAGGGGCAACCAATCAATATGTCTCTCTCACATCGAAGTTTCTCTCTCTCTGTCTCTTATCCATCTCTTCCACTCTCTAAAAATCAATGGAAAATATCCTCAGGTGAGTATTAACAACAACAAAAAAGTGCTGATAATATACTGTGTTCACGGGTTGGAAGACTTAGTGCAGTAAAGATGTTAAGTCTCCCCAAATTGATCTATAGCTTAAACAAGATTTCATTGTAATAGTTTAATATTGCTATTTGTCCTTTCTCTATAATACAAGTGTCAGAGATGAAAGAAAATTAGTAAAATGTTTATGAAAATCTTCCTCCTGTCAAAGTCTGGGGCACGCCACAGGAAACAGAGTCAAGTCCCTGCCCACCCACATGCACCTCAAAATCACGGGAGACCCAGACCTGGCTGGTCCCACCCCTGTCAAGCCCCGCCAGTTGGGGGGCACGGCCTGAGGTCCCCCAGCCCAGGTGGGGGTGGGAGGGCACACACCTTGAGATCCCCCATCAAGCCCTGCTGAGCAGGGGGCACGGCTTAAGGTCCCCTGGTCCAGTGCCGGGGCGGGGGGCACGGCCTAAAGTCCCCCATCAAGCCCTACCGGGGGTAGCCTGAGATCCCCCTGCCTGGCGCCAGGGCGGGGGGGGCGTGGTTTGAGATCCCCTGTCAAGCCCCACTAGGCAGGAGGAACAGCCTCAGGTCCCTGCTGATTGCTCGTTAAGGCTCAGTACGGGAACTTGGCCTCCACTGTGGGTGCAGCCATCTTGTATTATGGAATCCCTGCCTCCTATGGGCGCATCCAATTTGTTACGGTGTGACGGTCAATTTGCATATTCCCTCTTTATTAGATAGTATTTTGATTTCAACAAAATTTAAAATTTGTGCTCTGAAAAAGATCTGTAAAGAGGATGAAATAACAAGTTACACACTAAGAGGAAATATTTGCAAAATACAGATCTGACAAAGGGTACATATCTACAAGAAATAAAGAACTCTCAAACTCAAAATAAAAAACCCTAATTAGAAAATGGACAAAAGACATGAAGAGACATTTCACTGATGATATATACTTAAGGCAAATAAGCACATAAGATGTTCCACATCACTAGCTATCAGGCAAATGCAAATTAAGATCATGATGAGAGCCCTGGCCGGTTTCACTCAGTGGATAGAGCGTAGGCCTGAGGGACTGAGGGGTCCTGGGTTTGATTCCGGTCGGGGGCATGTACCTTGGTTGTGGGCACATCCCCAGTGGGGGGTGTGTGGGAGGCAGCTGATCTTTGTTTCTCTCTCATCGGATGTTTCTGGCTCTCTGTCTCTCTCCCTTCCTCTCTGTAAAAAAATCAATAAAATATATATTAAAAAAAAAAGATCATGATGAGATACCAGTGCATAGCTAAAACAACAACAACAAAATAGTAACAGCCTGGTCAGTGTGGCTCGGTGGTTAAGCATTGACCCAGGAATCAAGAAGTCACTGATTGATTCCCCATCAAGGCACTGTGCCACTTATGGGCCCAATCCCCAATAGGGGTCATTCAGGAGACAGATGGTCAATGACATTCCTCTCATTGATGTTTCTATCTCTCTCCCTTCCCCTCTCTCTCTAAAAATCAATAAAAACATTTTTTTTTTTTTTAAGTAATGGCAATACCAAATGCTGGCAAAAATTTGGAGAAATTGGGTCTTTCAAATATTTCCAGTGGGAGTATAAAATGAAGAGCCACTCTGAAAAACAGATTGGCAATTTTTGAAAAAAACAAAACATTAACATTTATCGTATGAATCAGCAATGTCACTCATGGGCATCCCAGAGAATAAACTGAGGTTCACAAATCTGAACACAAATGTCTTTAATTCAGTGCTATTTATAAGAGCACTGTGGAAACCCTAATCAAAATATGCCGGATGTCCAAGGCCAATTTGAGTGTGGGGACCCTGTCCAAAGTACGCTGGACGTTCAAGGCCAATCTGAGCTTGAGAAACTCTAATCAGGATGTTCAAGGCCAATCTTAGCAAGGACACAATGATTGTACTGTACACAATGCGCAAGTAAGTGTACCTTTCTATAACCCAAACATTGATGTCACTATTTGGCAAGAAGCTTCTCTTGTCTAAGTTATTATAAAGATGTGTTATTGACCAGCCAGTGCACGGTCATAGAGAGTCTGGCTGCTTAGTATGGCTACATGGTCTATAATAAAGACTCTCTATACACCTATGATTACTAACGTCTTCTCTAATACCTGGTGTCCACGGGGGTACAGCCCCTAGCAGAGAAGGACTGTGCTCTAACAAGGAAAAAACTTAAATCAGATCTCCTTAAATAACTTAATGGTCAAATAAACTGTGGTACATGCACACCATGGAATACTAGTCAGCAATAGAGGGGAACCTACTACTGATAGGTGCAACAAATTGGGTGGATCTTAAAGGCATCATTCTGCGTGGGGAGAAAAAGCTCATTTCAAAAGTTACTTATGGATTAAAAATGTCAGCAGAGTAAGTGGGTGCTGTACAGACATGTTCCCAGGAACAAACTAGAATTACAACTAAAATACAGAAAAACTTCCTGAATAATCAATGGAAAACTTGCAGGAGAGAACCCTGATACCAGAGGGCAGAAAGTGGAGACCGCATAGAGACTGGTAGGAGGGGCAGAGGTGTGAAAGGGCTGGCCTGGCTGGGTGCCCATAGATAGCAACAGAAGTCCTGGAGAGATATCTAAGCTGTGGGGGTTTGCCAAAGAGAACTCTGGAGTCTAATTCCTAAGCTGGGCCATCACAGCAGAGAACACCAGAACTGAGAAGGGTACCCACATAACATCTGGCTGTGAAAAGCAGCAGGGTGCTCTCTGCCAGGGAGTGACAGCTGAAAATTCAGGCACACTCTTAAAAGGCCAACCCACAAAAGTCCCTATGCAGCCACCCACCTTGTGCTCCAGCAGAGGGAAGGTGAAGGGGACTGGAGCTGTGAGAGCAGAAGTCAGGATTGGGGACTCGGGGGATAGAGCTTAGAAGGTAGACACCCCAAGTCCCCTGGGCTAAGTCATTCCCTCACACAGCATAGGACATCTTTCCCATATAGACATTTGCCTTGGGGGAGGGGGGGAGGGGGAGACAATCAACACGCCCTATTGGAAAACACCTTGCCCTAAGGCCACTTAAGAGATTAAAAATAACAATTTGCCAGGAGACAGTAGCAACTGCCCCACTCTGTTGGAAAAAAACTCTCCCTACACCTAAGAGCAATTAAAGTTAGAAACCTATCAGTCTGTAAGCAGAGGCAGTTTCCGGAGGCTTTGAGTCTCTGCCTAACCTGATTAGTCAGAAAACTTCCCTAACCTGGTAAAGGAAAAAGTCACACAGAGGCACAGAGAATTCCCAATCAAGAAGAACCTGGACAGGCCCACACCCGGACACATAATTAAAATGCCAAAAATTAAAGATAAAGAGAGAATCTTAATCCTTTGTATGCCATAAGTGTCTAATGGCACTTTAAAAATCATTTTCTGTGAGAATTTATCAGAATATATTCAAGAACACCCGAATTGTAATATATTTATTTTTATAATATTCATTGCAAATTGATTTCTTTTTAATTAAATTCAAAATATCGTGGCATGAGCAGATGATTTCTGTTTGGACACATGGCAGTTAACTGGTTAAAGGCAGCAAGTAAAAAGAAAACTGTTACCTGCAAATGAGTTCCCATAAGGCTGACACACCTGATTTCTCATCAGAAACTCTACAGGACAGAAGGGAATGGCATGAAGTACTCAAGGTAATGGAAAGCAAAGATCTGAGACCAAGATTACTATATCTAGCAAAGCTATCATTCAAAATAGTCAAATAAAATGCTCTAATCAAAAGGTGTAGAGAAGCTAAATGGATATAGAAACATGACCCAACTATATGCTGTCTACAAGAGATCACCTCAAAACAAAAGACACACACAGGATGAGAGTGAAGGGAGGAAAAAAAATTTCCATGCAAATGGAAAAGAAAAAAAAGCTGGAGTAGCAAATACTCATAACCAACAAAACAGACTTTAAAATGAAGGCCATCACATGGACCATTCATTCACAAAGATAGACCACATATTAGGACACAAAACAAGTCTCTACAAGTTCAAGAAGATTAAAATCATATAAGCATCTTCTCATATCACAGTGGAATGAAATTAGAAATCAACTACCGTAAAAATACCCAAAAACATTCAAACACATGGAGGCTAAATAATATGTTATTAAACAATGAATGGGTTACCCAACAAGGTCAAGAAAGAAACAAAAAACTTTCAGAAAAAAAAAAATGAAAAAATTTGTATGACACTAAAAAAGACCCTGAATACCTCAGCAATCTTGAGAAAGAACAAAGTTGGAGGGATCACAATACCAGGTATCAAGTTATACCACAATGCCACCGTTATTTGCAAAGAAGGCAAGAACATACAATGCAGTCAAGAATCTCTTCAATAAATTGTGTTGGGAAAATTGGATAGATACATGCAAAAAAAAACAAAAAACTAGACCACCAACTTACACTATACACAAGAATAAACTCAAAATGGGTAAAAGACTTAAATATAAGTTGTGAAACCATAAAAATCTTAGAAGAAACCATAAGCAGCAAAATCTCAGACATCTCTGTATCAATATATTTACAGATACATCTCCTAGGACAAAGGAAACTAAGGAGAAAATAAACAAATGGACATCAAAATTAAAAGCTTCTTCACAGCAAAAGAAACCATCAACAAAACAAAGGGAGTGCACTGTATGGGAGAACATATTTGGCAATGATACATCTGATAAAGATTTAATGTCAAAAATATATAAGGAACTCATAGATATGAGAGGAGGAACTGAGAGAGCAGCTGTACTGGTAAAAGCTTTTCAATCTCCATTGTTTCCAACCGTTTCTCCTAAAGGAAATACTGAAGATTACAAAGTGGCATATAACATGTTCAGAGTCAAAACAAGGGAACCTACAAGGGAGTTGAATGACACAGGCAGTAAAAAAAAAAAAAAAAACTCATACAACTTAACAAAAGGAAGACAAATAATCCAATTAAAAATGGGCAAATGACCTAAATAGAAACTTCTCCAGAGCGGACATACAGATGGCCAAGAGACATATGAAAAAACCCTCAAAGTGCCTACAGCTGGCATGGCTCAGTGGCTGAATGTCGACCTATGAACCAGAAGGTCACGGTTCGATTCCTGGTCAAGACACATGCATAGGATGTGCCCTCCATCCCCACTGGTGGTATGCAGGAGGCAGCCAATTGATGTTTCCCATCATTGATGTTTTTATCTCTCCCTCTCCCTTCTTCTCTAAAATCAATAATATATAGACATATATTTTTAAATGCTCAAAGTCACTGATCATCAGAGAGATGCAAATTAAAATGACAATGAGGTATCACCTTATGAGAAGGCTAAACCCTATTTTGTAAAACTGTTTTAAATTCTCTGCTATTTAGATAGCCACTTATTATGTAAAGTCAACTCTATTTTTAGACAGGCCCTTATTCTGCAAAAATAACTTTGCTTTCTAGCCTGCTTGAATAATAAGGAAGATAAACTTAGTTGTCTGACCTTGTATGCCAGAGACTAGATACTCCCGTGCTCTCATGCCAGATGTATTTATTTAATTGAATAGAACAGTGTTGTTTTCAAGGCCACAAGCTTCGAGGGAGATAACTACTAAGCACACATAGGGCTGGCTCTTTAATAAAAAGGAAACTTCTGCTTGTTGCTTTGCCCAGAATTTGAAAGACATTTTTCTCTGGGACCACACGTAATGGTAACAAAGTAATCTCTCTAAGGGTTGCTTGGTTTTCTCTGGTCTTCTGTAACACTTACACCTGCCATAATGGCTATCATCAAGAAATCAACAAATGACAGG
This sequence comes from Corynorhinus townsendii, assembly GCA_026230045.1. Lineage (NCBI taxonomy): Eukaryota > Metazoa > Chordata > Mammalia > Chiroptera > Vespertilionidae > Corynorhinus > Corynorhinus townsendii. The sequence goes on along the minus strand of JAPDVU010000004.1, from coordinate 130,385,937 downwards.
ATATGGAGAAAAGAGAACCCTAGTACACCGCTGATGGGAATGCAGACTGATACAGCCACTATGTAAAACAGTATGTAGTTTCCTCAAAAAATTAAATATGGAACTGCCATTTGACCCAGTGATCTCACTTCAAGGAATATATCCTAAGAAACCCGAAACACCAATCAGAAAGAAGGTATGCACCTTATGTTCATAGCAGTACAATTTACAACAGCTAAGGTATGGAAATAGCCCAAGTGCCCATCAGTAGACAAGTGGATAAAAAAGCCGTGTTACATTTGTACCATGGAATATTATACAACAGTAAAAAGAAGGATCTTTTACTCTTTGAAACAGCCTGGAGGGACCTAGAGAGTACTATGCTAAGCAAAATAAGTTAGTCAGAGAAAGACAAGTATCACATTATCTCAATTATAAGTGGAATCTAATGAAAAACTAAACTGATGAATAGATCCAGAGACCTAAAAGCATGGAACAGACTGCAGAACCTCAGAGGAAAGTTTTTAATCATTGTCTCAAAAGGATAAATTGAGATAAAACAAAATGGGTGCAAATTTGTAGAAGTGAAATGAGAAATCCTACAAATTCGCCAGAATGAATGAATCCCAAGTCATATAAAAAGAAACTACTTCTAGATATAGCACACTAAAATTGCAAAAACCAAGTGGGGGGGGTGGGGGGGGAAGGGATAAAAAGAAAAATCTTACAGAAAAAAAGAAAAGGTGGGTTCTCGTAAAAAAAGACAACAGTAAGACTGATAGCCTACTTCTAATCAGCAATGATGGGAATGAGAAGACAATAGAAAGACATCTTCCAAGTGATAAAAGACAATACTTGATATAGCCAGAACTCTAAATCCAGCAGAAATATCACTAAAGATCAAATAAGATGCATTCGTTGAAAGATAAACTGTCACATTGGATAATAAAATTCCGCAATATGCTGTTATGTTACCGTTTGATATTTTTCAGTTTCATTAGTTCATGTAGTTTTAGAGTTTTTGTTTTAATTTTGGCATAAACTTATTTTTGAATATGTGAAACATTTACATGGTTTAAAAATCAAAAACTATAAAAAGGTATACCAAGTGATATCGGAGGAATGCCGCTTGAGGGTGCACCATGTCTTCTCCCCCTAAAATTTCAACAAGCTAACCAACTATAACTCAACAAAGAAATCCCTGCTTAAAACAGATGCACGCCTGAGAGACCTGCACATTGAAACATCTAAAGGTGGGCAAATGGGAATAAACAGGGAGGAAAGTGCAGACCACCAGCAGATACAGCCTTGCAACTGGTGCCAGGATCTACCTGGAGAGGGGAGGAAGCCCTTGGTAGTAGGCACTTCCTTCTGCCAGAAGGAGCAAACCAAATTCAGCAGCATGTAAAAAGGGGAATATACCATCACTAAGTAGACTTCTGCCTAGGAATGAAAAATCATTTTATTAGAAAATCATCCTTGGAATTCACTATACAACATATTAAAGGAAAACATTATCTTCTCATTAGATGCAGAAAAGGTTTGACTTTTTAAAAATACATTCATGATTTTAGAAAACCAAAAACCTTTTGTGGCTAATAGAAATAAATAGGTTGTGGTAAGGTCTAAAATTAAGACTTAATATAACGTGCTGCTCAATTCTGATAAAATTGGAGAGCCAAGAAGAGTGTAACCACGGGTTCTCCTCCTCTCTACTCCCACAGATAAGGTCCCCAACTAAACATCCCTCCTTTATCAACAGGACCAGGTAGTTTCTGCTTATCCCTGACTAGCAGGTTTTATTTTCTGCCAGCTTATAGAATTATTCAAAAAAACCAACTGCATCTTCTAGGGGGCATCCCACTTTCATAAAAGTACATATAAAGACTGCCTCCCACAGTACCTGGTTGCTAATTCTGCCACAAGTGCAACCTCTGTGTGGCCTTGCATGGTACTCGGTGTTCTCCTCAAGAGGGTTGTTAGTATATGTGACTAATAAACTGCTGTCAATCTCATCTGTCCAGTGTTGGGTGTTGTGTTAGGCCAGTGGTTGGCAAACTGAGGCCCACGAGCCGCGGTTTGCCACTCTATTGACTAATGAGTTTGCCGACCCACTGTGTTAGGCCCGTGGTCAGCAAACTGCGGCTCGCAAGCCACATACGGCTCTTTGGCCCCTTGAGTGTGGCTCTTCCACAAAATACCACAGCCTGGGCGAGTCTATTTTGAAGAAGTGGTGTTAGAAGAAGTTTAAGTTTAAAAAACTTGGCTCTCAAAAAAAATTTCAGTTGTTGTACTGTTGATATTTGGCTGTTCACTAATGAGTTTGCCAACCACTGTGTTAGGCCATTCCTAGGGTAGGAATCTCTCCCTCACCAATGGTATGAATAGGCTATCAAAACAATACAGTACACTAGAGGCCTGATGCACGAATTCGTGCTCAAGTGGGGTCCCTCGGCCTGGCCAGCAGAATTGGACCAAAACTGGCTCTCCAACATCCCCCGAGGGGTCCCAGATTGCAAGAGGGCACAGGCCAGGCCGAGCGACCCCACTGGTACATGACTGGGGCCGTGTAGGGACACAGGAGGCTGGCCAGCTGGGGAGGACTCTAGAGCATGTCCGGCTCGTCTTGCTAGTCCCGATCAGCAGGACCCCAGCAGCAAGCTAACCTTCTGGTCGGAGCATCTGCCCCCTGGTGGTCAGTGCATGTCATAGTGAGCGGTTGAGTGGCCTTAGCATATTACATTTATATTGGTTGAACGGCTGACTAGTCACTTAGCGTATTAGGCTTTTATTATATAGGATGTTTAACATTAAAAAAATAAGTAACCTGGCTGGTGTGGCTCAGCAGTTGAGAGTCAATCTATGAGCCATGAACCAGGAGGTCATGGTTTGATTCCTGGTCAGGGCACATGCCCAGTTGCGGGCTCAATCTCCAATGAGGGGTGTGCAGGAGGCAGCTAATTAATGATTTTCTCTCATCATTGATGTTTCTAACTCTCTCTCTTCCTCTCCCTTCTCTGAAATCAATAAAACTATATTTAAAAAAAATTTTTAATAAACACATAAATAAAACCTGTGTTGGCCAGTGTGGCTCAACACATTTGATTGGCCAATGTGTTGGTTGGATGTCGTCCTGTGCACCGAAAATTTGCTGATTCGATTCCCTGTCAAGGCACATACCTAGGTTGCCTGTTTGATCCATAGTTGGGGTGTGACAACCAATCAATGTTTCTCTCTCTCCCCATGCCCTTCCTCTCTTTAAAAATCAATAAAAACATATTCTCAGGTGAGGATTAAAAAAAAAAAAAAAAGTAAAGACATAGTGATTGAGAGAGGGTGGCACTGATTCTAGGAGTGAGAAATAGACCAACAGATCAAAACTGGCTGAGAAACAGAGATTAAGTGCTGAGAAACAGACTCCTGCATATATAAATAACTAATAACAGATAGGGATGGCATTGCATTGAAAAAAGAATGGCCATTTTCAGTAATGCTGCTGGGACAGCTGGTAAAAAATGAAACTTTCCTAACCAGTTTGGCTCAGTGGATAAAGCATGGGCCTGTGGACGAAAGGGTCCTGATTCTGGTCAAGGGTATGTACGAAGGTTGCAGGCTCCATTGAGGCACATGCGGGAGACAACCAATCGATGTATCTTTCTCACATCAGTGTTTCTTTGTCTCTTCCACTCTATTCCACTCTCTGAAAAATCAATGGTAAAATATCCTCAGGTGAGAATTAACAAAAATATAACAACAAAAAAATGAAACAAGACTCCCACCTATTGCCACATAAATAAATCAACTGCAATTGAAACCAAAACCTAAATGTGCAGGGCAAAACTTAGAGCTTTTAAAAGAAAATAGAGGAAAATAATTTTATTACTTTGAGACATAGAAGATCTCTTTAAGCTAAAGCACTAACTACAAGGGGAAGATTCATAAAACTAAGTTTAGTTCAAAGACCCTATTTTAAAAAGTTAAGACAAACAGATTGGGAGAAGATAACTAGAATATTAAAGAACCCATATTAAAATTAATAACCCAATATTAAGATGGAAAAGAGATTTGAACAAGTACTTACAGCTGAAATCCAAGTGGCCAATATGCATATGAAAATTGCTCAACCTAACTGGTACTTAGGAAAAAGCGTATCAGATCCAAAGAAGGTAACTAGAAACATCTACCAGATTGCCAAAAACTAGAGATTTGATAACACCAAATGTTGGTGAGTGTCCTCATCTTAACCAATATGAATGCACATTACCTACTGGTGGGTATGTGAGGGTTGGTAAAAGTAAGTTAAAGATTCACATAACCTATTAACCAAGAATTCTACTTTTCAGTTAAAAAAAAAACACAAAAATTCAGGGTTCAAATATCACTTTATAATAATAAGCTGAGCTTTACTAACGGAATACTGCCAGAGGTATTATTTTAAAGACTTTTTCTACTCGCAAAATAATTTTCCTTGACTTATTACTAAACATACTTCTAAAAGTTTTTGTTGTTGTTGTTAATCCTTACGCCGTGGATATTTTTTCCATTGATTTTTAGATAGGGAGAAAGGGAGGGAGAGGAGGAAAGAGAGAGGGGAAGGGAGGAAGGGAGAGAGAGAGACAGAGAGAGACAGAGAGACAGACAGACATCGATGTGAGTTGCCTCCCACACCCACCCCAACTAGGGCTGGGGATTGAACCTGCAACTCAGGTACGTGCCCTTGACTAACCCATGACCCTTCAGTGCTTGGGGCCACCGCTCTAACCATTTAACAACAACATCCAGGGCTCTAACAGTTCTTTTTTAACTTTACTAATACATTATTTTTTAAATGGAGTCCCCTATCCAACTATACAATGGAAGATGATGGATAAGTCCCTCTTCATCCTAACATTTATTTCTATTCGTTTTCCATCAAACCATTTGAACATTTAATAATATTCACAACTGAGTCACAGAGCATATTACAATTATATTTCCTTTTTCAAATGAACTTATTCTTGTAATTAAGTTACTTATTTGCTTTGTTTATAGATATTCAACACTAAATCAACACCAAACTTTCCAAAAGTAGCTTTTAATATGTTCAAAACCATCAAGTAATCTATGAATTTTACTTGTTTTCTCACATGTATACTCTGAAATCTGTTATCTTTCCTTCAGCTCCAATCATTAATAAGCCTGCCAGCAAGCTGTCATTCTATTTTATATTTATGCCATATGAAATCTAATTTCAAAATAACCATACCAATATTACCACTAAAAATAGGCCACTGAATGAAATATAAAGTTTCTTTTTGTGATTAGGATATATCATACTAGAAATGCACAATTAATATTGTAACTTAAAATCAGCTGAAAACCACCTGGTTGTCTATATATTTGTTCATTTCAGGGTTGTTCTTTTCTTGGGGAGTGGAGGAGGGTATGGGCTAATATTTTATTTTTTTGTTTTTTATATAGCATATCTATATTGTTCTAAAATCAATACCATAATGCACAAGTTACATTACCCAAGTGTATTTTACAGTCCTATTTCCTTCTATTCCCTTTTACCTCTATTGGTAGCCATTTTTTTTTTATTGTTTCTTTTTAAAATATAAATTTTCTTCTTTCTCGCTCTCCTACTTATTCTTTATTGTTACTGAGATATTGTTGCTTTTGCTTTTAGGCCCTTTTAGTGGACAGATTTAAGGAACACAGACACAATTTCAACCCACTTTCCACAAAAGTTGGCATGTAATACATATTCTTCTATACCTTGCCATTTTTTTACTCAACAATAAATCTTGGAATGCTCTCTATAGCAGTCTACAGAGATCTTCCTCATTTCTCTTTTACATCTACCCAGTGTTATACTATGATTTATTCCACTAGCTGCCTATTGCTCTTCATTCTAGTTTTTCATTATTGCAAACAATGCTGCACCAACTTTGCACATACCTAATTTTATACCGTTGCAAATCTATCTTTAGGAATACAATTAAGATTGCTGGATCAATGAGAAAATGCAATTGCAATTTTGCCAGATGTTGCCAAATTTTGTTCCATTGGAGACCTATCACTCTGCATCCCACTGGCAATATGGCTGAGTATCTTACTTGGGTCAATTGTGACAAACTGATTTCCTATAAAATATCCTTTTGTCATCAATTTTCAAATTTATTTGCATACATTTTCATAGTTATCTTTGTGAATGTTTTAATTTTCTGTTTTGGTGGTTTCTTCTCCTTTTTAAAGGGTAGTTAATAGTTTGTCTGTTTGATAAAACACACACACACACACACACACCAAAAAACACTTCAAAGACCCCTGGCTGGATAGCCCAGGAGGTTAGAGCATTTTCCCAATATGCCAAGATTTTGGGTTTGATCCCCAGTCAGGGCACATACAGGAATCAACCAATAAATGCATAAATAAGTGGAACAACAAAAAGAGAGATAAACAAAAACCTCAAAGGACCAAAATTTTGATGTATTTATTTTACTATTTTTCTGTTATCTAAAATTCATTACCTTTCCTTCTTCATTCTTTGGTTTACTTTGTTGTTTTTCTGCTTTTTGTTGAGTATTCATTAATATTCATTTTCACTGATATAAGCATTTGATGTTCAGATTTTCTTATGATGATTGCTTTGGCTATAACACAGAGGTTGACAAACTATATATAGTCCATGAGCCATATCCAACACACCACCTGTTTTAGTAAATCAAGTTTTTTTGGAACACAGCCATACCCACTTATTTATATACTAGAGGCCTGATGCACTAATTTGTACATGGGTGGGGTCCCTAGGCCTGGCCAATGATCAGGGCCAATCGGGGCCTGCGGGCCAGGAGGAGGGACTAGCAGGGTAGGGGCCGCAGGAAGTTGGCTGGCTGTGGGGAGGGACTAGGGGGAGGGGGGGAGTTTGGGCCGGCCACAGGAAGTTGGCTGTGGGAGCGCACTGACCACCAGGGGGAAGCTCCTGCATTTAGCATCTGCCCCCTGGCCTTCAGGGCGTGTCATAGCAACTGGTCGGTCTGGTTGTAATGGTTGCTTTAGTCTTATATATATATAGAATATAGATAAGATTGTCTATAACTGCTTTCATGCTACAGGAAAAGAGTTCAAAAGTTGCAACAGAGGCCATAGCATCCACAAACTGTAAAAATATTTACTATTGGCTGGCCAGTGCAGCTCAGTGGTTGAGCATCAACTCTTGCTCTTAGAGTTGCTGGTTTGACTCCTGGTCAGGGTATATGTCCGGGTTGTGGGCTCCTCGATCCACAGTAGAGGGTGTGCAGGAGGCAGCCGATAGAAGTCTCTCTCATCAATGTTTGTCTCTCTCCCTCACCCTTCCTCTAAAATCAATAAAACCTTTTTTTTAAAAAAAAAAAGTATTTACTATCTGTCCCTTTTCTTCAAAAAGTTTTCTGACCCCTGTTAAAACCTATTGATTCTGATGTTTCATGTCAAGGAACTAGCAATTTTGTTTGTATTTTCGTAAGTCAAAAGTTGTTTGGCAATGTGTTTGTTTCCAGATGGAAGGGCCTTTTCAAAAAAAAAAATGTTTGACTAGAGAGAGAGACAGAGAGACAGAAAGAAAAAGATATATGATCGGCTGCCTCCAGCACACATCCCAACTGGGGAACCCACAACCTGGCTATGTGCCCTGGCAGGGAATTATTAAACCAGTGACCTTTCAGTGGATGGGACGATGCTCAACTAACTCAGCCATACCAGACAGGGCTATGAATTTTTTAAACTAATTTTTAGTAAAAACAAACTAACACATTGTATCTATTTTGGAGGTAAATTTCAGGGAGTTTTCTTTGTATTTCAACAAATGATCATTTTTCTTCAATGCTACATGTGCATTTGCAAAGAAGGTGTATTCTTTCGTATGTAATACACAACTGTGAGATCCACCTTTTGATTGTATTATTTAGGTCTTCAACAGCCTTATAAAATTTTTGTCTGCTTGATCTATCCTCAACCAAGAGAGATTTTAAGTCTTATATATTATTAATGTTTCCAAGTCTTATTGACTCTCCTAAAATCGTTTTTAAAAATCAAAGAGGTCATAATATCCATACATCTTCATTGAAACTGCAGCTTGTAGCCTTATTTGTATCTTCCTCTTTAATCATTTCTGGCCTGAGTTCTACCTTTTGCAACATCAGAGGAGTAACCTGTTTTCTTTATATTTGTCTTCTCTGGTATTATCTTTGCATAATCTCTTATTCTTCACCTTTCTGAGTCTTTCAATTTTGTTCTGATATCTTCTGCATAGAGCACAAATTTGAATTTTGCTCCCACCCGAAAATATATTTTCTCTTATAGGCCAAAGTCCATTTATTGATATGATCTCAATTCTGTTATAAAGAAAATATATGTTATTTAACCATATTTTCTTTGTTCCCTTTTTCCCCCTTCCATATATCTTTTGGAATTTAGAAAGGCTTAGTTTTTTTGTCTTAATGGTTATCTTCATATTAATACCTTTATATAACCTTAGTCCTCTCTTCATTAGATACTATCTTTAACTTCCTAGTATAAGCAATATAGAAATTAGCTTTTCCTCCTCATACCATCCCTGCACTGCATCCCCCAGCATCTGCTTATAAAGTAATAATATCCTTTGATTCCAAGGTAAATTTCTATAAGGCAATCAATAAGTCTATTAAACCATTTCTTCTTGGTTGTCTGAAATTTATTTTCTTACAGCTTCCTCAGGAAAGATTCATTTGAACTATATTCCTTAAGTTCCTGAATAATTGTATTATACCTACATTGTCAGAGCATATAACAAATACATACTACTGTCACCCCTTATCCCCATCATTAAATTCAGTTCTACAGTTAAACATAAGAATTCCCTGCAGAACATCTTTCCTGTTGTTTTCCTGGGATAAGACCTTTTGACATTGATATACACACTCAGAGTGGTATTGGCATAAAGACAGACAAATAGATCAATAATAAAAAATAAAAAAAACACAACAGAGAGCCCAGAAACAAATCTCCCCATGGACATGGACAACTGATCATTTCACTAAGGCAATGCAGTAGACTTTCTAACAATAGGATGGGAAAATTAAATATCTGTATGTAAAATAAACTTGAATCCCTAACTCATACCACATAAAAAATTAACTCAAAATGGGTCATAGATCTAAAAATTAAAATTAAAACTGTGAAAATATAAGGGGAAAATATCTGTATTGGGAAAAGATTTCTCAGACACAGCACAAAAGAAAATTTTGTAAACTGGACTTCATTAAAATAAGGAATTGGGGTTCCCTGAAGAAATGATCAAGCTGGTGCAGAATAAATACAAGATGAAACTAGAAACTCCATTTTTCCCAAAAATAAGTGCTCAAAAACAGTAGGGGGTGTCAACAAACAAGATGTCAACTTGAAAGGGTTCATACTGCCCAAATGGGAAAAATTTAATTACAAAATAATACAAGGAATGAATTATAACATTAAATTTAAAAATTTAATGAATCTGTAATGATAGACAAATGGAAAGAAAAATGTCAACCATACAGACTAAAAACTAATTAATTAGCATAGAAAAGTCACCATTTTGCAGTGTGCTCTCCTGAATAATAAATTTGAATAAATTTTTAAAAAGTCACTATTTTGCAACATCACAATAATAACTGATGAAGGCAAGAATTATTAGTGGATGCCAATCTAAGGTTTTTGGGAACAGAATATTCACACAGACCCCAAAGAATCTCCCAGAAGGTTACCTAATAATTACAAAGAGGGAAAAAATATCTTCAGAATGGAGAAACCTGGCAGTTCACCACCTTAAACAAGTGATTCAAACCAAAATTAACAATAATGGGACAGAATGAGATCATGTTTCTTAATGTAAAGCACTGAAAAGGACATCACTTTTGCCCAAAATGATGCACAGCATAATACAATAAGGAGAAAGAAATCACACATTAAGTTTGAAAAAAGAAAGTTTAACACAAGTAATATTTTTTAAAAACTTATTTTATTGATTTTTTACAGAGAGGAAGGGAGAGGGATAGAGTTAGAAACATCATGAGAGAGAAACATCGGTCAGCTGCCTCCTGCACATTCCCTACTGGGTATGTGCCCGCAACCAAGATACATGCCCTTAACCGGAATCGAACCTGGGACCCTTGAGTCTGTAGGCTGATGCTCTATCCACTGAGTCAAACTGGTTAGGGCCGTGGTCAGCAAACTGTGGCTCGTGAGCCACCTGCAGCTCTTTGGCCCCTTGAGTGTGGCTCTTCCACAAAATACCATGGCCTGGGCGAATCATTTTGAAGTGGCGGAGTTAGAAGTTTAAAAAATTTGGCTCTCAAAAGAAATTTCAATCGTTGTACTGTTGATATTTGGCTCTGTTGACTAATGAGTTTGCCGACTACTGGGTTAAGGCTAACAACAGTAATATTAGCTACATCAAGCAATTGGGTTAACAAGGACTGGCTAGTAAATAAGAGAGAATTCTAAAGAACACAGGTAGATAGCAGACCTGATAAAATGTATGATTATAATACCACTAAGGCTGAGACAGAATGCACAAGGAAGAATTTTCCCTCCAGGTCTGTTATCAGTCCATGTTGGAGAAGGCATAACCATAGCTAACACTTCAATGTTTTAACAGCACTGCTGCCTTTGTTAATACTTGCCTTCTTTTTCCTGGTTTTCTCCTACCTCTTTTCTCAGTCTCCTTTGAAGGTTCATCCTTATCTAGTAACTAGTGGCCCAGCGCATGAAATTTGTGCCAGGGGGTGGGGGGTGTGTTCCTCAGCCCGGCCTGCACACTCTCCAATCAGAGATCTCTCGAAGGATGTCCTACTGCCGGTTTACAGGGATTGGGCCTAAACTGACAGTCGGACATCCCTCTCACAATCCGGGACTGCTGGATCCAGCCGCTCACCTGCCTGCCTGCCTGATTGCCCCTAACCACTTTGCCTGCCAGCCTGATCACCCCCAACTGCACCCCCTGCTGGCCTGCTCACCCCTACCTTCCCTCCCCACTGGCCTGCTCACCTCCAACTGCCCAACTGCTGGCCTGCTCACTCCATACTGCCCCACCCCCTGCTGTCCTGATCACCTCCAACTGACCCCCACTGACGTCCTGATCACCTCCAACTGACCCCCACTGACAGCCTGCTCACCCCCAACTGTCCCCCTGCTGGTCTGCTTACCCCCAACGGCCCCTGCTGTCCCATCCCTCACCCCCCCCCCCACCACCAGCGACCCAAGGTTCCAGCCCCTCCTTTTTCTTTTTTTTTTAGTGCCTCCTTGAGCAGAGGTCAGGGCCGGCTGGAAGCAAGTATCTAGGATTTACTTATCTTCTATATTTGAAATTTTGTAGCCTTGAGCAGAGGCCAGGGCTGGAGGGAAGCTTTGCTTCCTCTATTGCCAGAGCAACCCAAGGCTCCTCTTGCTCCAGCTCCGTGGCCGGCCGCCATCTTGGTTGGGTTAATTTGCACACTCTCTCCTGATTAGCTGGTGGACGTGGCTTGTGGGTGTAGTGGAGTGATGCTTAATTTGCATGTTTCTCTTTTATTAATGTAGATAATTACATATCAGAATTCCTGAAGGTTTGTCCTAAGTGATCTCACTTTACTCTTCAGAGCGAAACAAGGAAAAGACAAAAAGGAGACCAAAAAAGAAGGGTCACAGAAGTGGGAAGAGAACCTTATACCAAAAGATGAGTGGGAAAGCTGAGCTGACAAGATTAGTAAAAGCAAGGCACATGACAAACAAGCCAAGTCTAGAAGATTGATAAGGATAGGAAGAAACATAAATCAACATGTAGCAGTATATAGAGAGATAAACACTAAGAGTCTCATGTGCTTTAGGCTCCCTTCCTGATTATGCTTAATGTTGAATATAGACAAGTGATCCCAGGGAGACTCTTCCTTCATAAGCAAAGTAAAATAAAGTTCTTCTGGTAGTTATGACTCCTAATTACTATTTAAGACATGTTTCTTTTAAATGTATTATATGTACAATGAAATAAGGACCTTGGGACCATTATACAGTTGACCTCTGAACAGTGTGGGGATTTGGAACAACAACACTAACACCTGCCCCCAGCACAGTTGGACATCCTCATATAACTTGATTCTCAGAAAACTTAAGTTGTCCCTCCATATCTGCGGAAGATTGGTTCCAGGAACCCTGCAGATACCAAAACCTGCAGATGCTCAAGTTATCTACATAAAATGGCAAAGAACAAAGCATACAGTTGGCCCTTTGTATCCACGGACTCCCAACCAGACTGAAAGAAGATTTGAAAAACTAGATGAACGTGCAAAAACAGAGGCAACTCAGCTGATAGTTACATGTTATCGTGTTGTTTTAAACACAAATATTTGAACATGTACCGTACATACTTATGTATATATACTACAATACTAGTGTATCTTGTATATAAACCATCCTGTCTAATAAAAGAGCAAACTAACCATACCTCTGCCACACCCACAAGCCAAGACCACCAGCCAATTAGGAACAAGTATGCAAATTAACCCAACCAAGATGGCTGCAGCTACGGAGAGAGCAGGAGGCTTGGGTTTCCCTGGCAATGGAGGAACTCAAGCTTTCTGCCTGCCCCAGAGGGCCCAGGCCTCCACTTAAGGCTACAAAGTTTCAATTATAGAAGATAAATAAATCCCAACAAAAATGGTGGCAGTCACGAAGCTGGAGAGAGCAGGAGGCTTGAGTTGCTCCCGGCAATGGAGGAAGCCAAGTTTCCGCAGCCCTGGCCTGCGTTGACCTCCGCTCAAGGCTACAAAGTTTCAATTATAGAAGATAAATAAGCCCCAGATACCAGGGCCTTCACTTGGGTTGCCGGGGGTGTGGCCAGCCTGCAAACCACCACAGGCCCCTCACCCAGGCTGCCCCACGCCCCAAGGGAGCCTCCACCTTGACCTGGTTGTTGGGATTTATTTATCTTCTATAATTGAAACTTTGTAGCCTTGAGTGGAGGCCTGGGTCCTCCAGGGCAGGTGGAAAGCTTGGCTGCAGGGCAAACCAGCCAGCCCCCACCTGTGCACCAGGCCTCTATCCTATCTAATCCTATCTAATAAAATAACACGCAAATTGACTGTCACTCCCACACACAAGATAGCTGCCCCATGTGGTCATAGATGACTGACCCCATGTGGACACAAGATGGCTGTCACAAGATGGCCAGCAGGGGAGGGCAGTTGGGAGGGACCAGGACTGCAAGGGAGGGCAGTTCAGGGCGATCAAGCCTGCAGCGGAAGGCAGCTGGGGGGGACCAGGCCATCAAAGGAGGGAAGTTGGGGGCAACCAAGCCTGCAGGGAAGGGCAGTTCGGGGGGGACCCAGGCCTGCAGGGGAGGGCAGTTAGGGGCAAACAGGCTGGCAGGGGAGCAGTTAGGCATCAATCAGGCTGGCAGGGGAGTGGTTAGGGGGTGATCAGGCTGGCAGGCAGAAGTGTTTAGGGGCAATCAGGAAGGCAGGAAGGTGAGCAGTTGGGAACCAGCAGTCCTGGATTGTGAAAGAGAGGGATGTCTGACTGCCCATTTAGGCCCAATCCTACTTGACAGTTGGACATCCCTTGAGGGGTCCCAGATTGGAGAGGGTGCAGGCTGGGCTGAAGGACACCCCCCCTTCCATACCCCGTGCACGAATTTCGTGCACCAGGCTTCTAGTATAAAAATAAGACATTGTTATGTAATGAAATTTAGATAATAAGAATTTTTAAATGTCTTGCTAATGATGATAGCTTCATACTATTATCAGCTAATGGTCCAAGATGTAATATATAGTTAAGGCATAGTTCATCCTTAATAGAGGATGTCAATTACAAAAAGTTTTGCTAATTTTAAAACTTTTAGGGCCAGTTCTTGTTAGATATGGTTAGATAATCATTGCTGTTAACCTCACAATAAGAATGACAAAGCCTATAAATCTAAAGTATCAGTTCTGCACTCTGCTGTTATACTTGTAAAATTATGTAGCATTATCTTTATCTTAGCAGAAAATGAGACTTGTGCCCTAGCCAGTGTAGCTCAGTGTATAGAGCGTTGGCCTGCGGACTGAAAGATCCCGGGTTCGATTCTGGTCAAGGGCATGTACCTTGGTTGCAGGCACATCCCCAGTAGGGGGTGTGCAGGAGGCAGCTGATCGATGTTTCTCTCATCGATGTTTCTAAATCTCTATCCCTCTCCCTTCCTCTGTGTAGAAAATCAATAAAATATATTTTTTAAAAAAGAAAAAGAAAATGAGACTTGAAAGATTCACATCTTTAACTAAGACTGGTGGAAAATCCCAGCTCCATCAACTCCATACACCTGATCAAATAACACACAAAATGGGGCAAAAATGGTTACAGCTTTCTACAGAACATGGATCTCCTTGCCAGCTAATCTACCACTGGCTGCATAGTCAGGTGCCAGGAATGACAAGTATCTATTCCTCTACACAACACTGAAGAAGTCATCAAATTTGAGCAACCCTGATTTTTTCTGACTCAGCCTTCTGTATATTCCTAAACTGGGGAAAAGCCAAGTCATCAGCACCTAACCTTGATTAAACACTTAAATGGAACTACCTCTATGCTATTAATTGGTATTGGGAACACTCTATTTATTGCACATGTGTCCTACAACTTAGGGACTTTCCATATTACTGAAATTGAGGGGCTTTTTTCAGTGGCCTCTATATGGAACTTCCCCAGGAAGTGAGATTAGTTTCATGCCAGGGTCCTGGTAATGGCATACTATGATCTTTTTAGATAAAAACTTGTTAAATCCATAAACCTAAACACATGGAAATTAGTACAATATTGGAGGTAGGGGGTGGGGGTGAAACAATGAGGTCTGCAGTATAGAAATACCATTACCTCCAAGGCAGTGATTCAGGGAAGTGATGCATTCTACTAGAGGCCCTATGCATTTAGATTCATGGAAGAATGGTCCTTCCTTCCCCTGGCTGCCGGAGCTGCCTTTTCACCTTCCCACGCTGCCCAGAGACCCAGAGTGGCTGGGGCGGTGCAGAATGCCTGTGTCCCACCCCACCCCTGGCCGCTGGGCACCTGCGTATGCAAATTAACCCACCATCTTTGTTGGGTTATTTTGCATACTCACTCCTGATTGGCTGGTGGGTATCATGAAGGTATGGTCAATTTGCATCTTACTCTTTTATTAGTGTAGATGATAGGTTGCATAGCAAAAGGGACTGTCTAATTTAAGAGGGCAAATGTATCCCTTAGTGCTGCATATGCCAAAAGGAGTGTATTTCTAACTCACAGAAAGATATTTGGACTCCTCCCTCAGAAGTAGCCATCTGACATGCTTATTCATGTGACCATGACCATGATAATCTACATACCAAGTACTTTAAAACCTAATTTATGCAAATAAGTTCTAATGTTTTCCAACACATCAATGGAGTATATTTTACTTCAGAATGTGGCACACACCTGTTTTTCAGACTACTAGTACAGTATGTTCTTGAAAATGAAGGAATAAAATTTGAGAAAGGGGTCATGGTTACAGGAAGAAATAAACTCATGCATCTTAAACCCAACCATACTAATAATTACTTTAAATGTAAATGAATTAAAGAATTAAAAGCAAAAATTCAGTTTGGATAAAAATGTTAGACAACTATACACTATTTACAACAGACACAAATATAAAGGTTAAAAGTAAAAGGATGGAAAAATACATCACTCAAACACAAAGAGAGAAAATGGTGTAGCTATATTAATACTAGAATGTAGTCAGATTTCATAAAAAAGTAGTGTGAGATAAAGGGCATTTGAGGGTTCAAAAGGGGAGGTTATGAAGCAGTAAGACAAACCTTTAAAATACCTGCAGCAAAAACTAACCAGGTTAAATAGGGATAAATCAATAACATTCTTCTCCATTACTAATAGGGGGGAAAAGCCCTAGCTGATTTGGCTCAGTGGATAGAGTATCAGCATGTGGACTTAAGGGTCCAGGGTTCAATTCTAGTCAAGGGCATGAACCACAGTTGCAGGTTGCAGACTTGACCCTGGTAAGGGCACTTGTAGGAGGCAAACAATTGATGTTTCTGTCTCTCCCCCTCCCTACCACTCTCTCAAAAAATCTAAAAATGGTACATCTACACAATGGAATACTAAGCTGCTGTAAAAAGGAAGGAACTCCTACCATTTGCAACAGCATGGATGGAGCTGGAGAGCATTATGCTAAGCGAAATAGGTCAGTCAGAGAAAGATAAATATCACATGATCTCACTCATTTGTGGGTTATAATGAACAACATAAACCGATGAACAAAAACAGATCCAGAGACAGAGAAGCATCGATCAGATGCTCAAACCTTAGAGGGAAGGTAGGGGAGGGTGAGAGTAAAGGGGAGAGATCAACCAAAGGACTTGTGTGCATGCAATATAAGCATAACCAATGGACACAGACACCAGGGCGGGTGAGGGCATGAGTGGGGGTGAGGGGGACAATGGAGGGATTAGGACACATATGTAATACCTTAATCATAAAGAAAAAATAAAAATCACTATATCAATGTTGAACTAAAAAAAAAATCTAAAAATGGAAAAATACCCTCCATTTAAATCTTACACTATTTTTTATAGTAATGGAACAAGCTATTTAGAAAATCCACTAATAAAAAAGAAATATGCAAATTGACCAGCACTCCGCCACACCCACCAGCCAATCAGAGTGAGTATGCAAGTTAACCCAAAGATGGTGGTTAATTTGCATACGCAGGTGCGGAGAAAAGACTGAAGACAGTGTAGAAGGAAGAGGGAGGGAAAGCGGAAAGCAAGGAGGCAGTGGTGGGAGGGAAAGTATGGGCTGGCGGTGGCAACGGGAGGGAAAGCATGGGGCAGCAACAGCGGGAGGGAAAGTGCAGGGCGGTGGCTGTGGCAGCAGCGGGGGGGGGGGGAAGCCCGCCTTGGTGGGCTTCACTCCCTTCTCTGCTTCGTTCAGGCCGCAGGAAACCCTATTTTTGCAGGAATCTTCCTGCAATGGGCCTCTAGTCTATGTAATAAAAGCCTAAGCGACAGTTATGGCAGAACAACCAGAACGACCAGTCTCTATGATGCACACTAACCACCAGGGGGCAGACACTCAACACAGGAAGCGGGCCTAAGCCGGCAGTCAGACACCCCCCAAGGGGTCCTGGACTGCAAGAGGGTGCAGGCTGGGCTGAGAGCCTCAACATCCCTACCCCATGCACAAATTTTGTGCACCAGGCCTCTAGTATACCTCAATTAACACACTTATAAACAATCCATATATCATAGGAAAAAATCATGACAAATTTTTAAATATTTTAGTGGAATATTAATAAAAACACAACACAAAATTTGAGGTGGCTAGAGAAAAAACTATACCTTTAAAGCAGCGACAAACAATAAATAGAACAAAAAGCCAAAAGTCCATTCATAAGCTCTTAGTAATAGCAGCAGAAAGAGTAAACATGAATTACAATTAACAGAAACAATAAAGGGGGCATCATTCAGCTCCTGAAAACCTTAAAAAGGATAAGAAACTATTGTGAACAAATTTATGCCAATAAGTATACCAATTAGACTAATGTGACAAATTTCTTAAATTTACCAAAGTAGAATTCAAGGAGAAACAGAAAATCTGAATAGTTATGTATCTATTAAAGACATTGAATTCCTAATAAATAAAAAAAACCTTTCCATAAAGAAAACTCCAACCCAAGATGGACTATTTAAATCCTGTCAAATTTTTAAGGAAGAATACTCATTTTACAAAAATTCTTTCAGAAAATAGATATAAAGAGAACACCTCACACATTTTGATACTAGTATTACCTGGGTATCAAAATCAGACAAAGATATAAGAAAACTCTATCACCAATATTCCTCATGAACATTAAAAATTTTCAAAATATCAACAAATCAGACATACGCAAAAAGGATAACACATTGTGACCAAACTAGAGGCCCAGTGCACGAAATTCATGCACTGGGGGGTTGGGGGCTGTCCCTCAGCCCAGCATGCACCCTCTCCAATCTGGGACATCTCGGGGGATGTCTGACTACCATTTTGGTCCAACCCCTAAACCAGCAGTTGGACATCCCTTACAATCCAGACTGCTGGCTCCCAACAGCTCATCTACCTGCCTGCCCCTAAGCGCTTCTGCCTGCCAGCCTGATCACCCCTAACCACTCCCGTGCCAGCCTGATCCAACGCCTAACTGCTCCCCTGCCCACCTGATTGCCCCCAACTGCCCTCCCCTGCAGGCCTGGTTGCCCCCAACTGCCCCTCCCCTGCCAGCCTGGTCCCCCCCCCCAACTGCCCTCTCCTGCAGGCCTGGTCCCCCCCCCCCCCAACTACTCCCCTGCAGGACTGGTCGCCCCTAACTGCCCTCCCCTGCAGGCCTGGTGCCCCCTGACCTCCCTCCCCTGCAGGCCAGGTTGCCCCAACTGCCCTCCCATGCCAGCCTGGTCGCCCCCAACTGCCCTCCCCTGCTGGCCTGTCGCCCCTAACTGCCCTCCCCTGCTAGCCCGGTCGCCCTCATCTGCCCTCCCCTGCTTGCCTGGTCACCCCTAACTGCCCTCCCCTGCTGGCCTGCTCACCCACAACTACTGTCCCCTGCCGGCCATCTTGTGGTGGCCATCTTTGACCACATGGGGGCGGCCATCTTGTGCGAGGGCGTGACAATAGATTTGCATATTACCTCTATATTATATACAATAGGGGTGTATCCCAAGAATGCAAGATTGGTTTAACATCTGCAAATCTATATAATTCTCCACATTAACAGGAAAAAAAAAAGGAAAAATCAAACAACCATTTTAACAGATACTGTATAGAAAATGCATTTAACCAAATTCATTATCTATTCATGATAAAAACCATCAGCACACTGGGAATAGAAGGAAACTTCTTAATTCTGGTATTGGGGATTTATTAAAAAACTAACAGAGCCAAGATATTAATAGTGAACAACCTGAATATTCTCCTAAACTCAGGAATAAAACAATAACATCATCTTTCATTTAATACTAAAATTAAACTTCTTTTCAATATTGTACGGGAGGTTCTAGCTAGTGCAATAATGGAATAAAATTATAAAGGGCAAGAAAGAAATATAACTATACGAAAATAATCCACAAAACACTACTAGATTTAATCATTAAATTTAGCAATATAAAGGATACAAGCAATATACAAAAGTCAATTATATTTCAATATACTAGCAACAATTAGAAATGAAAATTTGCCCTGACTGGTTTGGCTCAGTGGATAGAGCATCAGCCTGCGAACTCAAGGGTCCCAGGTTTGATTCCGGTCAAGGGCGTGTACCTTGGTTGCGGGCACATCCTCAGTAGGGGGTGTGCAGGAGGCAGCTGACTGATGTTTCTCTCTCATCGATGTTTCTAACTCTCTACCTCTCCCTTCCTCTTTGTAAAAAAAAAAAAAAAAAATCAATGAAAATGTAAAAACACCATTTACAATAACATTGAACATTATCATAAAATGCCTTAGAATAAACTTCTGAAAAACTGTATACTACTACTACATCTAAAGCATGCGAGAAAAATTAGTGATCTAAATAAATGGGAGATAAAACATGTTCATGGATCAGAATAGTCAACTTTAAGATCATCCTCCCCAAATTTTTATCCCGAATTCAATGCAATTCCAATCAAAATCAGTCTTTTGTGTAGAAACTGACAAGCTGATTCTAAAACTTACAAAGAAATGCAAATGACTTTGAAGAGCCAAAGCAATTTTGAAGGAGAACAAAACTGTCCAGTTTCAAATTTTACTTAAAACGTTAATGTACAGATAGTACTGAAAGGACAGACCAATAGAAAAGAATCGAGTACAGAAATACAACTATACATATTTCTTCAAATGCCTTTTCATAAAGAATGCCAAAATAACATAATGGGAAAGAACTCTTCAGTAAATGGTGCTTTAACATGAACCTCAACACTACAACCTCACAAAAAAGTTACTCAAAATGGGTTATAGGTATAAATATAAAAGCTTAACTATAAAAATAATGAAATAGCCCTAGCTAGTATGGGTCAATGGGTAAAGCATCGGCCTACAGACTGAAAGGTCCGGGGTTCGATTCTGGTCAAGGGCACATGTCTGAGTTGCAGGCTCCATCCCCAGTAGGGGGTGTGAAGGAGGCAGCAGATCAGTGATTCTCTTTCATCAATGATGTTTCTATTTCTCTCTTCCTTTCTTTCTGAAATCAATAAAAATATATTTAAAAATAATAATAAAATTGAAAGAAAAAAATGGGAGAAAATCTTAGTAAGCACAGAATTTTTTTTTTTAATATATTTTATTGATTTTTTACAGAGCGGAAGGGAGAGGGATAGAGAGTTAGAAACATCAATGAGAGAGAAACATTGAGCAGCTGCCTCCTGCACACCTCCTACTGGGGATGTGCCTGCAACCAAGGTACATGCCCTTGACGGGAATCGAACCTAGGACCCTTGAGTCCCCAGGCCAACGCTCTATCCACTGAGCCAAACCAGTTAGGGCCAGAATTTTTTTTAGAAAACCACTAAACATGAAAGGAAAAAATAAAAAAACCTGATAAACCGATCAAAATTTAACTTCAGCTCCTCAAGAGATAACATTTCAAAAGTAAAAAGGAGTGCGAGAAAAAATACTTACAATAAATGTACCTAACAGGACCAAGATGCAGTGTAAAGTTTTACTTTTCAGTAAGACAAACCACCTAATTTTTTAAGTCTGCAAGACTTAAATTTTATCAAGAGATATATGAATGGCCAATAAGCACAGAAAAGATGCTCATCGTTATTCATCAGGGAAATAAAAATTAAAACCATGACATACTCCGTCACACAAACTAGAAGGCGAAAATTAAAGAATAATACCCAAATTGGCAAGGATGTGAACAAACTGGAACTCTCATACATTGCTGGAAGGAATGCAAAATGGTACAACCAGGGTAAATTCCAACTCTAAGTATTTGCCCAAGGAAACAAAATATATCCACATAAAGAACTGTCCACAAATACTTATAAAAATTGTATTCACAGAAGCCACAAACTGAAAAAAAGTAGCAATTTCCATCAACAGGTAAATACTGTATATACTGTTTATAGAACTGTTGTGTATAAAACTGATACAATATGAATCAACCTTAAATTCTATTTAATCCTTCCTCATATTTTGTACTCAAAAATGATTTATACTTTTTTCCAAGAACCGAAAGAAATCAGCTCCCAGAATTGAGTTATATATCCTACAGCCAGTTAGTAAAGTAGTCTAAGGAAACTGATGGATTCTTATATTTCACACTCCCTGGACAAATAATGTGACCCCTTTCAAACACTTCAGAGCACTTGTAAATTATACTTGAAATAGTGTTTTTATTGATTTCAGAAAGGGAGAGAGAGAGAAAAACATCAATGAAAATCACTGATTGGTTGCCTTCGGCATGGACCCCACTGGGGATCCAGCACCAGCATGTACTCTGACTGCAGGGAATCAGATGGCGATATCCTGGTTCATAGGTCAATGCTCAACCAGTGAGCAACGCAGGCCAGGCTGCAATACTTTTTAAATTATAACATTTCTTTTTTGAAAAGGTAAAGTATTATGTTGATTTTGATTATGAAAAATGTATTAGGAAGAACTTATTTCCTATAACTTTCATTTAGGATAACATAGGGAGCACCAAAAAGTTAACAGAAAAGAAAAGTAGCCCTAGCTGGTTTGGCTCAATGGATAGAGCATTGGCCTGCGGACCAAAGCCTCCCAGGTTCGATTCCGGTCAAGGGTACGTACCTCAGTTGCAGACTCCTCCCTGGTCCCTGCCCTGGTCAGAGTGCTTGCAGGAGGCAACCAATCAATGTGTTTCACTTACTAGTACATCGATGTTTCTGTCTTTCCCTCTCTCTTCCACTCTCTCTAAAAATCAATGGAAAAATATCCTCGGGTGAGGATAAACAAAAGAACTTTAAAAAAGAAAAGGAAAGTAGGCCTGATAGTATTGAGAATTACTACTCTACACCTGAATTTCGGTCATAATTTTCTACAGAATCCTTATGGTCAACTATATTTTGGTCTAAGGAAACACTAGAGCAGTGGTTGGCAAACTCATTAGTCAACTGTACTAGGGTTTTGTATTATACTCTGGAATTCTAAAACTATGCCAAATTGGACTCCCTGGGGAAAGGGGCCTTGAAATCCAAATTTTAACAAGTGTACCAGGTGATTCTAGTAGCTAATACTTGAAAACCCCTATCTAAATCTAAAAGCTAAGCGTGTAACTGGAACATGTTATGTGGCATACAGAAGGGGCTTGTGTGGTTGGTTATGTGGCCTACAGAAAGGGCCTGTATGGGTATGTCATTTTTTTCTTAATTACCTGCCAATATATAATACTAGAGAAACTTTACACAAAATTCAGACCACAGACTTCTTTTGTTAAAGAAAAAAAAAAAAATCCTTCAACACTGGCCTTGCATTCTCACATGACAATCTGCTGGAGCTAGGTAGAATTTGCCACCTCCCCACTCCCCCACCATTTGCTATTTGCAGGCTGACAATTCTCCATCTCAATTACCTGCTTAGCTCCTGCATGTATTGTAGTTTTTGATCCATGGTGCCTGTACCCACCAGTTAATTAAAAGAATCTTCATTAAGAAGGTTCATTAAGCCTGGCCGGGTCTGGCTCAGTGGTTGAGTGACGACCGAGGAACCAGGAGGAGGTCACCGGTTTGACTGCCAGTCAGGGCATATGCCCGGGTTGCAGGCTTGATCCCCAGTGGGGGAGAGGGGGGGACATGTAGGAGGCAGCCTCTCGGTGATTCTCTCTCATCATTGATGTTTCTAGCTTTCTCTCCCTCCCCCTTCATCTTTGAAATATATATATATATATATATATATATATATATATATATTTATCCTATCTAATAAAAGAGTGATATGCAAATTGACCATCACTCCAACACACTCAACCATGTGGACACAAGATGGCCGGCAGGGGAGGGCAGTTGTGGACAATCAGGCCAGCAGGGGAGGGCAGTTGGGAGGGAACAGGCCTGCAAGGGAGGGCAGTTGGGGGCAATCAGGCCTACAAGGGAGGGCAGTTGGGGGCGACCAGGCCTACAAGGGAGGGCAGTTGGGGGCGACCAGGCCGGCAGGAGAGGGCAGCTGGGGGTAACCGGGCTGGAAGGGGAGGGCAGTTGGGGGCAACCAGACTGCAGGGGAGGGAAGTTGGAGGGGACCAGGCCTGCAGGGGAGGGCAGTTAGTGGTGACCAGGCCAGCAGAGGAGGGCAGTTGGGGGCAACCAGGCTTGCAGGGGAGGACAGTTAGGGGCAACCAGGCCTGCAGGGGAGGACAGTTAGGGGCAACCAGGCCTGCAGGGGAGGGCAGTTAGGGGCAATCAGGCCGGCAGGGGAGCAGTTAGGCGTCGATCAGGCTGGCAGGGGAGTGGTTAGGGGTTGATTAGGCTGGCAGGCAGAAGCAGTTAGGGGCAATGTAGTCAAACATCCCTCGAGGGGTTCCAGATTGGAGAGGGTGCAGGCTGGGCTGAGGAACACCCCCCTCCCCCGGCACGAATTTGTGCGCCAGGCCTCTAGTGTATATATATATATATATATATATATATATATATATATATATATATATATATATATATATATAAATAAAAGAAGGTTCATTAAGAGTTCATCAAATGGTCCAGCTGGTTGAGCGTCAAACCATGAACCAGGAGGTCACAGTTTGATTCTGGATGGGGGCACATGTCCAGGTTGCGGGCTCAATCCCCAGGAGGGGATGTGCAGGAGGCAGCCGATCATTGATGTTTCTCTCCCTCTCCCTTCCTCTCTGAAATCAAGAAATTTCCTTAAAAAGTTCATCAAATGAACCCTATTTATTTAGTTCTAAAATGTATTGTCTAAATTTTTACTTCAGCTTGTATTAAAATAAGTTTTCAAGAGGTAAAAAGGAAAGCATTCAAGTCAGTAAGATTCAGGATAATATTCTTAATTTATTGAAGATAACCCTAACTTTTTTTAGAGGTATACACCTCAAAAGTATCATTTGTTAAAGCCTTTGCTTAGTATAAAACCAAAAACATTTATCTTTAAATTTAAATGCCTTCTGCCCTAACCAGTTTGGCTCAGTGGATAGAGCATCGGCCTGTGGACTGAAGGGGTCCCAGGTTCGATTCCGGTCAAGGGCATGTACCTTGGTTGCAGGCACATCCCCAGTAGGAGGTGTGCAGGAGGCAGCTGATTGATGTTCCTCTCTCATTGATGTTTCTAACTCTCTATCCCTCTCCCTTCCTCTCTGTAAAAAAAATCAATAAAATATAAAAAAATAATAAATTTAAATGCCTTCCTTGAACACTTGCATATAATATAAGCACAAAGGTAAAAAATACTTGGAGACTGGAATTACATAGAGCATTCTGAGAAATGAAATTCAAACTTGTCTCAGGATTGAGAATCAGTACTTTTATTACCCATGTTCTCATTCATTCAGGTCTGAATGTCATGGCCAGGCATGTAATACATCTTAATCCCAGAATTATGCAAAATGCAGATCTTAATTGACTACTGGCCTGTTTAACCATTTACAAAATTAAAGAAACCTTAAAATGTGTCTTAAAAAATTTAAGAACTAAGATTTTAGTTTCACCTGTACTAACTTTCTAACAGGTGGGCCACATCTGAGCAAACTAGTGTGAAGACTGATATTTTACTCTACTTACAAGCTAGCAAAGTAGCTTACCATGGATGCTGGTTCTAGAAGACATGAGATTCAGGTCACAGGCAAAGGGCAGTTTTTTACTTACAATAATTATATAAGACAAAGCGCCAACATTTTGCATTGGTTCTGAATCCCAGTTCCCACCAAGCAAAATGAAGAGGACCAGTAGACACAGGCAATGGGTTGTGTTACATGAGAAAAATCTATGCTGTGGGAACCCAAATCTTTTTTTTTCCTCTTTTCTTTTTTCTCTCTGGGAACCCTAATCTTTATGATGAGCAGTAAGCATGCCTTTTACTCCAAAGGGAAACATTTATCTTTATTATACTGGACCATATATGCATGCCTGCGCTTTGCTCTGATGGAAGACACCATCTTCTAAGGCTGTTCCTTATACAAACATCCTTTTAAAATAGAAACAAAGGGCAGTCACTCTGCGGGCAGGACCTGCAGAAACAGAAAATTGTCTCCCTCAACCAGATACTGTTCCTAACATATAATTAAATGAGGAGTCTAACACTATAATCTATTTAACACATTAATTTCATATATTCCTTGACCTAGCTCAATTATTTAATTAGCATTTCACCTCAAATTAAAAATGAATTCCCCCTTTTCAGTTACTTTATATTTTTTAAATAAGGTGCTCAAGTATTTGCAATTATTAAAATGGAAAAATCTCAAGTATCCTACTAGAAACAAATAATTACTGTACTTACTTTAACTAACTTTAAATGTTTCAAACCTTTTAAAGCTAGCAATGGGAGCCACCTGTCAAAACTCTCAAGTATGCAGTAACAAACACCACAAAGAGAACAGAAGCTTCAACATTTCCAGCTGTTGTCTACAAAATACAAGAAAATCCTGCACCCCGAATCACTTTGTTCTATTTCTCTTTGCTCTTTAGAGACTCAAAATAAAATCTTGGAAAGATAAAGACGAGAAAACACCGTCTCATCGTTCCTTTGTCCACAGAAGAGAGAGAACTGGGTTCTCATTAAGGTAAAGAACTCGAAACATGCAAGACAGAATAGACAACGTCTGATCTGTAATCAACCATCAAAGAAAGTCACTATCACTTCATCCTCATTCCTCCTTCCCTACACACACACACACACACACACACACACACACAACATGGGTATAGGCGAGATGACTGGGATCATATGCACCTGGACAAAGCTTTGGGGAGGCAGAGGGTAGCCGTTAACTAGATGCAGTTGGCTAAGAATCCGAGACACAGACAACAGCAGACTCCGACAGAGATTTTTCAAAAGTGCGGGTCGCCCAGAGGAGGCTGCTGAGGGGCAGAGCAGCGGCAGGAGCGCGGCCAAGTCCCCAGCGCCCGTGTAAGTTGCTCGCGGGGCGTGCGGGCCCTTCATGTCACCGCCGCCAACACAGACCCGCTTCCTCGCCCTTCCCCCGCCGCGCACCCCGGTCGGCGACATGACAGTGGGTCCCGCCGCGCAGGGGCGCCCGCCTCCCCTTCGCCCTCCCCCGCGCCCGCCTCTCACCTTGGGTGGCGAACGGCGAGGAGCCGCCGACCGGCGAGCCGGGGCCGGGGAGCAGCGACGGGGTCTCGGCCGAGCCCAGCATTGGTGCCGGCAACATGAGGTAGCGCTGAGGCGCGGGCAGGCAGCGCTGGCAGAAGGAGTGCAAGCAGGGCAGCAGCTTGGGCGCCCGGCTCTGGATGTTCTGGTGGCACACGGCGCAAGTGTCCAACAGGTTGAGCCGGGCCGCCTCGCCTCCGCGCTCCGAGTCAGGGCCCTGCCGACTCTCGGCCTCGTTCTCTCCGCTCGGTGCTGCCGAGGGTCCCCCGGCGGCTGCCGCCGAAACCGCCGCGGCCGCCGTCGCCGCCTTCTCCACAGCCACCTCCATTGTCCTGCCCCCCGCCGCCGCCGCCGCCGCCGCCACCGCCGGGGAAGGGGGAGCGCGGACTCCGCCCGCCGCCGCCGCGGCTCCCGACGACCTCCTCCTCCTCCTCACAGGCCGCTCGGGTGGCCCGCGGGAGAAGGAGGGAGGGAAGGAGGGCGAAGGAAGCCTTCTCGGGAACCGGGGATCCGCCTCCCGGGTAGCGCGGCCTGAAAAGGGGATTCTGTCAGCGGAGACGGTTCCTCGCACCAGGGAGGCTGCGCTCCCCCGGCTTCGCCAATGGCCGGGGAGCTCAACAAACCCGCCCAGCCCGGCCGAGCCTCCCCGCTTTTCTCTGGGGCCCCAGCCCACCTCGGTCCCGCCCCCGCCCCCGCCCTCTCTCCCAGCAACTGAAACAACGGCTGGCAGCGCGTCGTCCAATAGCCGACGCGCCTGGCCAGAGGGCGGGGCCTCCCTTAGCCCGCGAGGCTCCGAAGGCGCAGCGGGAGGCTGGGTGGTGGGAGGGCGCTCGTCCAGCCCCGCCCCTCAGGGCTCTGGAACCGCGGCCTCTGATTGGGCCTTTGTATGCGTGCAGAACCTCTGAAAAGATTAAGGGTTTATTTGTTCACCACTGCCGCCTAATCCAATCCGCCTGTGTTGGTTCCTCCTACAGGGTGGAGCTTCAACCGCGTCTCTGAGTTAATTGACTGCTTTCAAAAGTGGTTTTATTACTGCAGATGGGGAATCGTAGGAAGAGTGAGTATGGTGATAGGGTCAGGTCCAAGGATGACAAAGTGGAGATAGTGAAGAGCGAATAAGGAATGAATTTTAAAAATGGAAAATGTGGGAAAAAGATGTGAAGGTAGCATGGATTTTGCCACCTGAATGCACTAATTTATATGATGAGTGATGGAACATGAATAAAGGGAAGCTTCTTACAAGTAAGAAATTTTTGAAGAATTTCGCCACTGAAAAATTAATTTTTTCGAGTCAATGGTTTGCTTTTTAAGTGAGTAAAAATGGATCATTTTCCAAGGAATTAAAATGTAAAGATTGTTTGCAAATGTCGTTATTGCATATATGCATTATTACAAGAAACAATTAAATATTAATAGAGATATTCCAATAATTCATAAATTCAATATTCTTTTTCATTCCCTCCCCCTCCTTTTACACACACATTTTCACTCAAGAAATAGATAAACTTTTAAGAAGCTTGAAGAATCGAGGTGGGGAAAACAAAGCTTTCTTATATACTAGTAAACAAGACTGTTTAAAAGTTTGTATGGCGGTGCCATGTTTAGGTACAAATAAAGTAGTGCTGGAGCTTTGAGGTGAGTGGGGTGGGGTCAGAAAAGGTTTTGTTAAAATTGTAATGATTTGGAAGAAGAAATGGCAGATAAACTATAGGCATCCTAGCATACCCTCAAGACCTTACTTTCAAAAAAGATTCCTCACCTACCAGCCTCTTTTCCAAACAGCTCATTAAATCCAATTTCCATAAGCCTCTTGAGTGAAGTCTTCCCTCTCCTCCCCTCCCCTTCCATTATATATGTCCCCCTTTTCCCTCCCCCATGCTCCTGGTTGAGCCAAGTTCTTTAATGAACTCAAGTGCTATTTATTTTGTACGCTAGTAGTTTGTTAAATCTTAGTTTACATAAGAATCCCTGGCAGCTAGTTCTTTGCCCTGGCCAGGTGGGACAATTGTTAGAGCATCCTCCCACACACCAAATGGTTGCAGGTCTGATTCCTCCTGGTCAGGACACATAACAAGGTTTCCGGTTCCATTACAGGTCAGGGTGCCTATCAGAGGAAACCAATAGATGTTTCTCTCACATCAATGTTTCTCTCCCTCTTTCTCTTCCTCGCTCTAAAAATCAATGAGAACATACCCTAGGGTGAGCATTAAAATACTTAATACATAAATAAACAGCAAATAAATAAATAAATAAAGCTGGTTCTTTGGGACTGTCCCCATATTTACCTGTAGCAGCAAGCAGCATTTCATGATTTTATCTGGGTGCTCTATGGAGAAACAGTCTGAATTTTTTTACTGTCCTGCCCCTGATTTCATTCCCATTCATCTCTCAAGCTGAAGCTCACACTATTCCCATGCTTTAATTTTAATCCTCCTGCTGAGCACATAATAGTACATTTCCCTTTGTTTTGGAATGCCCTTACTTCAAAATTCAGACTTACCTGTTGTCCTCCTAAAACAACTCAAAATTCAACACTTCTTCCCCAGTACTTTTTCTGTACCCTATCTTTTTTGTAGCTGCACCTGGAAAATCTTTATATACTAGAAAAAGAAATCTGTTGCTAGTTAATGATTTTAATATGATAATTCATAAAGACAAGTCCTTCTTATTCCACCAAGTGGTTGCAGGTCCGATTTCTCCTGGTCAGGGCACATACTAAAGAATGAGAGATAAATTGGGGAGGCTTGTTTTTAAAGAATTCCATGAAATTTGCTGTAACCCACTAGTTTAGTTTCTCAATTAGATAATCAGTGTTAATTATCTTCTCTATTCCTAAACTTTGTAGTCTCCTGTAATAAAACAATCATATGTTTTACTTAATTCAAATAGAGATGGCTCTGAGTTTTTTTAAAATCCAAAAAGTGAATTTATTCAAATCCTAGATCCTGGGCAAAGTAAGTGGATGCTCCCCAGAACAAACTGGTATTACAACTAAAATACAGAAAAACTTCCTGAATAATCAACAGAAAACTGATAGGAGAGAACTCTGACACCTGAGGACTAAAAGTGGGGACCTCATAGAGACTGATAGGAGTGGTGGAGGTGCAAAAGGGCTAGTCAGGCACCCACAGACAGCAACTGAAGTCCGGAGAGATATCTCAGCTGTGGGAGGATTGCCACTGAGAACTTTGGGATCTAATCCCCAAGGTGGGCCCCCCATCAGAGAGGGCCAAAACTGAGGAGCGTACCCACATAACATCTGGCTATGAAAAGCAATGAGGTGCTGTCTGCTAGGGAGAGATGGCTGGAAATTTAGCACAGTCTCAAAGGGCCAAAGTTCAAAATTCCATGTGGAGCCACCCACCTTGTGCTCCAGCAGAGGGAGGGTGAAGTGGACTGGAACTGAGAGAGCAGAAGCCAAGATTGGGGTCTCCAGGGGATATAGTTCAGAAAGCAGACACCCTAAGTTTCCTGGGCTGAGTCATTCCCTTATGCAGCCAAGGACATCTTTCCCACATACACATCTGCATTGCCTTGAGGGAAGACAGTTGACATACCCTATTGGAAAACACCTTGCCCTGAGGCCACTTAATAGATTAAAAATAACAATTAGCCTCCAGGCAGTAGCAACTACCCCACCCTATTGGGGGGAAAAAATCTCACCACACCTGAGGACTATTGTCTGGGGAGCAATTCAAGTCAGAATCCTATAAATGTGTAGGCAGAGGCATTCTCTGGAGGCTTTGAGTCTTTGCCTGATCTAACTAGTCAAACAGGCTTTAATACTGTCCTGCACTAGAGATTGAGGGGTGTAGAGCAAGCATGTCAAACACAAAGGCTAACATGGGCCAAATAAACAAGGTTTACATTTATGTGGGCCCCCAAAAAACAAAAGCTTCAATTTTCATAGACACATAGGTTATTTTGATAGAGAGATGCTGAATAAAAAGGGCTGAAATAAATGAGTAATCGTTAACAAAAAATAATAGAACATTTTAATAAAAATTAGTATTTTTCTTAAAAATTAACTTACCAGACACTGAATAACTCCACATATTAATAAGTGTAACACAATTAAACCCATTTTTCTTGTTTTCTGAAAGCGAAATATTTCCTGTTGTGCACACCAAACAAGTCAATCCAAGACTAATGATGTGGCAATCAGCTGCTAAAATACTCACTTCTAGTATTAGTGGAGAGAAATGGTGTGCCTGGTAAGGCACATAAGGAAAATGAATGCAACACAATGATAGTAATCAGTCATTAGTGAACATTGTAGTTGGTTATTAATAATTATGTATAACATGATATCGTAAAATTTAAATTATGAAATTTTTATTAAAATGTTTCTTACATACATATTGGCTACGCAGCAAAAATATTCATTATGGGGGTAAAGGAAGGGATAAGTACACACACATAATATCTTAATCAGTAAAGAAAATTTAAAAAAATATATTCATTGGGGGCTGCATGCAGCTTGTGGGCTGAGAGTTTGACAGCTTGGTGTAGAAGATCTACTAATACATAGTCACAAACCCAAACAGAGAACCAAAATGAGGAGATAAAGAAACAACCACCAAATGAAAGAACTAGAGAATTCTCCAGAAGAAGAGATAAATGAGGCAGATATAAGAAATATATCTGAAATAGAGGTCAGAGCAATGATGGTAAACATCTCAACAGCATGGAAAAGATATAGTAACTATGAGAAAAGAACAGAGTAAGATAAAGAATGACATAACAAAAACAAAGAACAGGAGAATCCAAGATGGTGGCGTAGGTAAACACCTAAACTGCTGCCTCGCACAACAATTTCAAAACTACAACTAAAAGACAAAACATCTATCACCCAGAACCACAGGAAAGCTGGCTGAGTGGAAGTTCTACAACTAGAAGGAAAGAGAAAAGAGCATTGAGACGTGCATAAGCGCTGAAAAGCTGAGGTATGGAGGCACGATATCTGGGCTGGCTGAGGTACGGAGGCGCGGGATCTGGGCTGGCGGCAGGCGTTGCTTTTTTCAACCAGAAGGGAGACAAGCCCCCAATTACTCTGAAATACAGTTTCCGGGGAGACGCAGAGGACCCAAACTCTTACGGGGTGAAGCTGGATTGTCTAACACCGGGTCGGAAAGTGAGGGGGGCCTGCTTGCAGAGCTGTGAGCAAGAATAATTGTTTACTGCGCTGGGGCACAGGACGCAGTCGGAGACACAGAGCCGGCTAACTAGCAGCCATCGCTGTTTGCCACGCCCTAGCCTAGTGACACCCTGAGACCCCGCCCCACACAACCTACAAACCCACCCAAGCTCCAAGCAGCAGTGTTAGCATAAGAAAGGCCTGCCCTATGGCAGCTTAACCTAGCAAACTTGCAGCCCGGGTCAGACAGCTCCAAAATCTCCAAACCCCAAGCAAAGAGGAGAAAACTGTAGCTCTCGCTGTAGCTCCTGCTGGGTGGACTCAGACAATAGCTGACCTGTACCCCATTGGAGATCCAGAAGCCAGTATACTTAGTGGTCATTGTGAGAAACCAGATTTCAATTCCTCACATCCATAAGTGACACATTCAAGAGGCAGACTCAGCGAGCACCAAAGCCCCACTGAAACAAGTCCTGCACCATGAGCGTGTCTCCAGCACAGCAGTTCTTATAGACACAGCAAGTCCTCACAGCCGATTGGCCTGGAGGTCAATTCCTCCCAGTGTACCAACAGCAATTAAGGCTTAACTATACCAAGACTTTGCACTCAGCCCACAAAGGGGTGTACCAAGAGCGTCCACATCAGGTGATTGGGGAGGCTGAGCTACTGCCCCCTATAGGTCACCTACCACACAAAGCCCCTCCATCAACACAGGAAAGCAGCCAAAATGCGGAAACAAAGAAACATGTCACAAATGAAAGAAACGGAGGAAAGCAAACTACTGGATGACATAGAATTCAGAACCACATTTATAAGGTTACTCAAGAATCTTCTAAAAACCGCCGAGAAACTTGATGACACTTCTGAGGAGCTTAGTGAGACCTTCAAGGATCTTAATGAGAATGCCAAAAAAAATGGAAAAGGATCAGTCAGAAATGAAGCATACACTGTCTGAAATAAAGAATATAGAGAAACTCAACTGTAGATCAACGTACCCCAAGAATCAAACCAAAGATCTGAAATATGTGGAAACAAAAAACATCCAACCAGAAAAACAAAAAGAAAAAAGAATCCAAAAATATGAAGATAGTGTAAGGAGCCTCTGGGACAACTTTAAGCGAACCAACATCCGAATTTTTGGGGTGCCAGAAGAAGGGAGAGAGCAAAATATTGAAAACCTATTAGAAGAAATAATGGCAGAAAACTTTCCCTGCCTGGTGAAAGAAATAGACTTACAAGTCCAGGAAGCGCACAGAACCCCAAACAAAAGGAATCCAAAGAGGACCACACCAAGACACATCATAATTAAAATGCCAAGGGCAAAAGACAAAGACAGAATCTTGAAAGCAGCAAGAGAAAAACAGTTAATTACCTACAAGGGAGTACCCATACGACTGTCAGCTGATTTCTCAACAGAAACTATGCAGACCAGAAGGGAGTGGCAAGAAATATTCAAAGTGATGAACAGCAAGAACCTACAACCAAGATTACTCTACCCAGCAAAGCTATCATTCAGAGTTGAAGGTCAGATAAAGAGCTTCACAGACAAGAAAAAGCTAAAGGAGTTCATCGCCACCAAACCAGGATTACATGAAATGCTGAGGGGTATTCTTTAAGAAGAGGAAGAAGAAGAAAAAGGTAAAGATAAAAATTATGAACAACAAAATGACATCAAATACATACCTACCAACAAGTGAATCTAAAAATCAAGTAAATAAAAAATCTGAAGAACAGAATGGACTGTTGAATATAATAGAATCAGGGACATAGAAAGGGAGTGGACTGACAATTCTCAGGGGGAAGCGGGTGTGAGTGGTGTGGGAAGAGATTGGACAAAAATCTTACTCCTATGGATGAAGACAGTGGCAGGGGGTAAGGGCATGGGGTAGGGTGGGGTGGGGAATCAGGTGGAGGGGAGCTATAGGGGGAAAACAAAAAGAGGAACACCTGTAATAATCTGAACAATAAAGATTTATTTAAAAATAAATAAATAAATATTTTAAAATAAAAAAAAGAACACATTGGAAGGAATGCACAGCAGATTAGGGGAAGCTGAG
This sequence comes from Corynorhinus townsendii, assembly GCA_026230045.1. Classification (NCBI taxonomy): domain Eukaryota; kingdom Metazoa; phylum Chordata; class Mammalia; order Chiroptera; family Vespertilionidae; genus Corynorhinus; species Corynorhinus townsendii. The sequence goes on along the minus strand of JAPDVU010000004.1, from coordinate 130,352,499 downwards.
GATAAAATCAGTGGATTAGAAGACAGAGTTGAAAATATCACTCAATCAGAAAACCATAAAGAAAAAACAATTAAAAAACAGGAGGACAGATTAATGGAACTGTGAGACAACTTGAAATGTAACAATATTAGAATAGCAGGTGTTCCATAAGAGGTAGAAAGGGAGAGAGGAATAGAGAAAGTGTTTGAAGAAATAGTGGCAGAAAACTTCCCTAACCTGGTAAAGGAAAAAGTCACACAAGTTCAGGCACACAGAGAACCCCAAGCAAGGAGAACCCAAACAAGCCCATACCCAAACACATCATAATTAAAATGCCAAAAATTAAAGATAAAGAATCTTAAAGGCAGCAATAGAAAAGAGAAGTGTTACCTACAAAGGAGTTCCCATAAGGCTGACACCTGATTTCTTATCAGAAACCCTACAGGCCACAAGGGATGGCATGAAGTACTCAAGGTAATGGAAAGCAAAGATCAGAGACCAAAATTACTGTATCCAGCAAGGCTATCATTCAAACAAATGATCAAATAAAGAGCTTCCCAGACAAAAAAAAAAAAAAAAAAAAAAAAAAAAGCTTAAGGAGTACATCATTACCAAGCCTGCATTACAAGAAATGCTAAAGGGTCCAGCTGGGTGTGGCTCAGCAGTTAAGTGTTGACCCAGGAACCAAGAGGTCACTGGTTGGTTTCCCGTTCAGGGCATATGCCCAAGTTGCTGGCTCAATCCTCAGTGTGGGGCATGCAGGAGGCAGCCAATCAATGGTTCTCTCTCATCATTGATATTTCTATCATCTATCTATCTATCTATCTATCTATCTATCTATCTATCTATCTATCTCTCCCTCTCCCTTCCTCTCTGAAATCAATAAAAATATTTTTTTTAAAAAAATGCTAAAGGGATTGCTATAATAATAAGAAGAAACAGAAAGAGAAACCCAACCATACAGAAATATAATAGCAATAAATAAGTACCTATCTATAATAATAAAAGGGTAATATGCTAATTAGACTGGATGGTCGAACGACCTTCTGGATGACATTCCGGACAACCTTCCGGATGAACCGGGGCTACGAAAGCTGAGGTGGCAGACAGGGCTGCTGCTGCTGCCAGGCCAAGGTGGCAGCCGGGACTGAGGTTGCGAGGGCCAAGACAGCAGCTCAGGCTGCTGCTGCAGGGTTCGACACAGCAGCAGGGGCTGCCACTTCGGCTCTCTGAGCCCCTTGCACAATTTTTGTGCATCAGGCCTGTAGTCAATAATAACCCTAAATATAAATGGATTAAATGCTCCAATCAAAAGACATAGGGTAGTAGAATGGATACAAAAACATGACCCAACTATATGCTGTCCACCAGAGACCCACCTCAATACAAAAGACACATACAGGATGAGAGTGAAGGGATGGGAAAAAATTTCCCATGCAAATGGAAAAGAAAAAAAAAGCTGGAGTAGCAATACTTATATCCCACAAAATAAACTTTAAAACGAAGGACATCACAAGAGACAACAAAGGTCACTACATAATACTAAAGGGATCAATCCAACAAGAGCATATAACTCTAGTAAACAAACATGCACCCAACAATGGAGCACCTAAATATAGAAAAAAACTTCTAGAGAACTTCATTGGAGAGATTGACAACATTACAGTCATAGTAGAGGACTTTAACACGCCTCTGACTTCATTGGATAGATCTTCGAGACAAAAACTCAAGAAGAAAAAAGACTCTAAAAGACACACTGGGCCCTAACCAGTTTGGCTAAGTGGATAGAGCGCTGGCCTGCGGACTGAAGGGTCCCAGGTTGAATTACAGTCAAGGGCATGTACCTTGGTTGTAGGCACATCCCCAGTGGGGGGTGTGCAGGAGGCAGCTGATTGATTTTTCTCGCTCATCGATGTTTCTGACTCTCTATCCCTCTCCATTTCTCTCTGTAAAAAATCAATAAAATATATATTTTTAAAAATAAAAAACACACTGGATCAGATGGATTTAATTGACATTTATAGAACATTTCACCCCAATGCAGCAGAATTTATATTCTTTTCAAGTGCAAATGGATCTTTTACAAAGATAGACCACATGTTAGGACACAAAACAAGTCTCTACAAGTTCAAGAAGATTGAAATCATACCAAGCATCATCTCATATTACAGTGAAATGAAATTAGAAAGCAACTACAGTAAAAATACCCCAAAACATTCAAACACAAAGAGGCTAAATAGCATGTTATTAAATGATGAAAGGGTTACCAATGGGATCAAGAAAGAAATAAAAAACTTCATGGAAACAAATAAAAATGAACACACAACAACCCCAAATCTCTGGGACACAGCAAAAGTAGTCCTGAGAAGGAAGTTCATAGCACTACAGACATACCTCAAAAAAAAAAAAAAAGAAAGAAAGAAAGAAAAAGAAAAGAAAAATCAGCAATAAACTCTTTAACCCTACAACTTAAAGAACTAGAAAAAGAATAACAAGACTAGCCCAGAGTATGTAGAAGGAAGGAAATAGTAAAGATTAGAGTAGAAATAAATAAAATAAAGACTGAAAAAAAAGTACCAAAAAAAAAAATCAATGAACAAGAGCTGGTTCTTTGAAAGGATAAGTAAAATTGATAAACGATTAGCCAGACTCATCAAGAAACAAAGAGAGGGGACCCAAATAAATAAAACCAGAAATGAAAGTGGAGGAGTAATCACTGACACCACAGAAATACAAAAGATTATAAGAAAATACTATGAACAAGTATATGCCAACAAGCTGGAAAATGGGGATGAAATAGACAAATTCCTAGAAAAGTACAAACTCACAAAACTGAATCAAGAAAAATTTTAAAAACCTGAATAGGCCAATAATAACTGATGAAATAGAAACAGTAGTAAAAAACTCCCACCAAACAAAAACCCAGGCCCAGACGGCTTTACAGGGGAATTGTACTAAACATTCAAAGAACTAACACCTATACTCCTCAAAGTATTTCACAAAATCTAAGAGGAAGGAACACTTCCAAACTCTTCTTATGAGGCCAGTATTATCCTAATTACAAAACCAGATAAAGACACTACAAAGAAAGAGAATTACAGGCCAATATGCTGATGAACATATATGCTAAAATCCTCAACAAAATATTAGGAAATTACATCCAGCAATATATTAAAAAGATCATACACCATGATCAAAGGGGATTTATTCCAGGGATGAAAGGCTGATACAATATTCACAAATCAATAAACGTGATACATCACATAAAAAAAATTGAAATACAGAAATCACATGATCATATTGATAGATGCAGAAAAAGCATTTGACAAAATCCAACACCCATTTTTGATAAAAACTCTCAGCAAAGTGAAAATAAAGGGAACAGATGTCAACATGATAAAGGCCATATATGACAAACCTACAGCCAACATTATACTAAACAGGCAAAAAGTAAAACCATTTCCCTACAAGAACAGGAATAGGACACCGATGCCCACTTTCACCATTCCTGTTTGACATAGTACTGGAAGTGCTAGCCATAGCACTTCTTGTCTGATCACATCAGTGATCAGATAAGAAGAAGAAATAAGTGGCATCCAAATAGGAAAAGAAGAAGTAAAACTGTCATTATTCACAGAGGACATGATATTATACATGAAAAACCCCAAAGATTCCATCAAAAAAACTAAATGAATTTGGCACTAAATTAATACCCAGAAATCTATGGCTTTTTTTTAAACACCAATAATAAACTCATGAAACACTATACAGAGAGAGAATCCAAGATGGAGGCGTAGGTAAACACCTAAACTGCTGCCTCCCGCAACAATTTCAAAAATACAACTAAAAGAAAAAACATCTATCACCCAGAACCACGGGAAAGCTGGCTGAGTGGAAGTTCTACAACTAGAAGGAAAGAGAAAAGAGCATTGAGACGTGCACGAGCGTTGAAAAGCTGAGGTACGGAGGCGCGTGATCCGGGCTGGCAGCAGGCGTTGCTTTTTTCAACCCAAAGGGAGACAAGCCCCCGATTACTCTGAAGTACAGTTTCTGGGGAGACGCGGGGGACCCAAACTCCTACGGGGAGAAGCTGGACTGTCTGCCAGTGAGGGTGGCTTGCTTGCAGAGCTGCGCGCAGGAATAATTGTTTACGGCACTGGGGCACGGGACTGCCGACAGGGACGCAGAGCCGGCTAACTAGCAGCCATTGCTGTTTGCCACGCCCTAGCCTAGTGACACCCTGAGACCCCGCCCTGCACAACCTACAAACCCACCCAAGCTACAAGCAGCAGCGTTAGCAGAAGAAAGCCCCGCCATATTGCAGCTTAACCTAGCAAACTTGCAGCCTGGGTCAGACAGCTCCAAAACCTCCAAACCCCAAGCAAAGAGGAGAAAACTGTAGCTCTCACTGTAGCTCCTGCTGGATGGCCTCAGACAGTAGCTGACCTGCACCCCATTGGAGATCCAGAAGCCAGTGTACCTAGTGGTCAGAGTGAGACACCAGATTTCAACTCCTCACATCCATAAGTGACACATTCAAAGGCAGACTCAGTGAGCACCAAAGCCCCACTGAAGTGTGTCTTGCCCCAGAAGTGTGTCTTCAGCGCAGCAGTTCTTCCATTATAAACACAGTGAATGCTCACAGCTAATTGGCCTGGAGGTCAATTCCTCCCAGTATACCAACAGCAATTAAGGCTTTAACTGCACCAAGTCTTTGCACTCAGCCCACAAAGGGGTGTACCAAGAGTGTCCACATCAGGTGATTGGGGAGGCTGAGCTACTGCCCCCTATAGGTCACCTACCACACAAAGCTACTCCATCAACACAGGGAAGCAGCCAAAATGAGGAGACAAAGAAACATGTCACGAATGAAAGAAACGGAGGAAAGCAAACTACTGGATGACATAGAGTTCAGAACCACATTTATAAGGTTACTCAAGAATCTTCTTAAAACCGCTGAGAAACTTGATGAGACCTTCAAGGAGCTTAATGAGAATGCCAAAAAAATGGAAAAGGATCAGTCAGAAATGAAGCATACACTGTCTGAAATAAATAATATACAGAAACTCAACTGTAGATCAACGTACCCCAAGAATCAAACCAAAGATCTGAAATATGTGGAAACAAAAAACATCCAACCAGAAAAACAAAAAGAAAAAAGAATCCAAAAATATGAAGATAGTGTAAGGAGCCTCTGGGACAACTTTAAGCGAACCAACATCCGAATTTTTGGGGTGCCAGAAGAAGGGAGAGAGCAAAATATTGAAAACCTATTAGAAGAAATAATGACAGAAAACTTTCCCTGCCTGGTGAAAGAAATAGATGTACAAGTCCAGGAAGCGCACAGAACCCCATACAAAAGGAATCCAAAGAGGACCACACCAAGACACATCATAATTAAAATGCCAAGGGCAAAAGACAAAGAGAGATTATTAAAAGCAGCAAGAGAAAAACAGTTAATTACCTACAAGGGAGTACCCATACGACTGTCAGCTGATTTCTCAACAGAAACTATGCAGGCCAGAAGGGCGTGGCAAGAAATATTCAAAGTGATGAACAGCAAGAACCTACAGCCAAGATTACTCTACCCAGCAAAGCTATCATTCAGAGTTGAAGGTCAGATAAAGAGCTTCACAGACAAGAAAAAGCTAAAGGAGTTCATCACCACCAAACCAGGATTACATGAAATGCTGAAGGGTATTCTTTAAGGAGAGGAAGAAGAAGAAAAAGGTAAAGATAAAAATTATGAACAACAAAATGACATCAAATACATACCTACCAACAAGTGAATCTAAAAATCAAGTGAATAAAAAATCTGAAGAACAGAATGGACTGGTGAATATAATAGAATCAGGGACATAGAAAGGGAGTGGACTGACGATTCTCAGGGGAAGCAGGTGTGAGGGGTGCGGGAAGAGATTGGACAAAAATCTTACTCCTATAGACGAAGACAGTGGCGGGGGTAAGGGCATGGGGTGGGGTGGGAAATCAGGTGGAGGGGAGCTATGGGGGAAAAAAAAGAGGAACACCTGTAATAATCTGAACAATAAAGATTTATTTAAAAAAATAATAAACTCACAAAAAGAGAAACTAAAAAAATGCCATTTACCATTGCAACAAAAACATTAAGATATCTAGGGATAAACTTAACTAAGGAAGTAAAAGACCTGTACTCAGACAACTGCAAGACATTGATAAAAAAGATAGAGTAAGACATAAACAAATGGAAGAATATACCATGTTCATGGGTTGGTAGAATCAACATCATTAAAATGTCCATACTACTGAAAGCAATCTATAGGTTCAATGTAAAAGATACCAATGGCATATTTCACAGACCTAGAAAAAAACTCTCCAAAAATTCATAGGGAATAAAAAAGACCCTGACTAGCCACAGCAATCCTGAAAAAGAAGAAATTTGGAGGGTTCACAATACCAAATAGCAAGCTATATTACAAAGCCATTGTCCTCAAAACTGCCTGGTACTGGCACAAGAACAGACATATAGATTAATGAAACAGAATAGAGAACCCAGAAGTTGACCCAAAACATTATGCTCAATTAATATTTGACAAAGAAGGCCCTGACTGGTTTGGCTCAGTGGATAGAGGGTCGGCCTGCAGACTCAAGGATCCCAGGTTCGATTCCGGTCAAGGGCATGTACCTTGGTTGCAGGCACATCCCCAGCAGGGGGTGTGCAGGAAGCAGCTGATTGATGTTTCTCTCTCATCGATGTTTCTAACTCTCGATCCCTCTCCCTTCCTCTCTGTAAAAAAATCAAAATATATTTTTAAAAATTTTTGACAAAGAAGGCAAGAGCATTCAATGGAGTCAAGATATTCTCTTCAATAAATGGTGTTGGGAAAATTGGACAGATACTAGGTGTACCAGTTAATAATGCGGATTTTTTTCAATAGATGGAGTTGATATATATGTGAGTCAACACATATGTTGATATATATGTGATTTGATATGTATGCTACTTTGCTGTATTGACAACATGCTTCAAAACTTCATTATGTCAAATTTTCTGAAGGTGTTAACTTCATAGATATTTTTATGCTTAAAAAGTTGAATTTCATGCCAAAAAAAAGAGCATTTGCAGGAAGTTTTAATTCATTATTTTGAAGAAAAAGTTATCGTATACTTCTGGAAGCTTATGGTGAACATACTCCATCTCAAGATACATGGGAACGCTGGTTTAAATGCTTTAAAAGTGATGATTTCAATGTGAAAGACAAAGAATGTCCAGGTCAATGAAAAAAGTTTGAAGACCAACAATTACAAGCATTATTGGATGAAGATGCATGTCAAACTCAAAAACAATTGCAGAAAGATTAAACATTGCTCAGCAAACAATTTCCTATTGTTTACAAGCAATGGGAAAGATTTTAAAGGAAGGAAAATGGGTGCCACATCAACTGAACAAAAGACAAATGGAAAACTGAAAAGTCATCAGTAAAATGTTGCTTCAATGGAACAAAAGAAAGTCTTTTTAGCACGGAATTGTGACTGGTGATAAAAAGTGGATTTATTTTGAGAATCCCAAATGCACAAAATCATGGGTTGATCTAGGTCAACCATCAACATTGACTACAAGGCCAAATCGCTTTGGAAAGTAGACAATGCTCTGTATTTGGTGGGATCAGAAAGGTGTGGTGTAGTATGAGTTTCTAAAACCAGGTGAAACAGTTAATACTGATTGCTACTGACAACAAATTGAACCACGTTTTGATCTTGAAACAACCAGAATGTTCCAGAAGACAGAGCAAAGTAATTTTGCTTTATGATGATGCACCATCACACACTTCAAAACCTGTTAAAGACACGTTAAAAGATCTTGCCTGGGAAGTATTAACCCACCCACAGTATTCACCAGACCTTGCTTTTTCAGATTACCACTTGTTCAGATCAATGGCACATGCACTTTCTGAGCATCACTTCAAAACATCTGAAGAAGTGGAAAATTGGGTCTCTGAATGGTTTGCCTCAAAACAAGAAAAGTTCTATTGGGACGATATCCACACATTACCTAAAGATGAAGGAAATGTGTAGCTAGCGATGGACATTACTTTGAATAAAGCATTTATGATGTTTCTCTTGAAATTATCATGTTTTCTTTGATAACAAAATCCACATTATTAACTGGTACACTTAATACATGCCAAAAAAATGAAACTAGTTCACCAACTTACACCATACACAAACATAAAGTCAAAATGGATAAAGGATTTAAACGTAAGACGGGAAACCATAAAAATCTTAGAAGAATCCAAGGTCAACAAAATCTCAGACATATGCTGCAGCAATTTCTTCACCGATACATCTCCTAGGGCAATGGAAACGAAAAAGAAAATAAACAAATGGGACTACATCAAAATAAAAAGCTTTTGTACAGCAAAAGAAACCATCAACAAAACAACAAGAAAGCCCACTGCATGGGAGAATATATTTGCCAATATTATCTCCAATAAGGGTTTAATCTCCAAAATTTACAGGGAACTCATACAACTTAACAAAAGGAACATAAACAATCCAATAAAAAAAAATGGGCAAAGGACCCAATAGACACTTTTCAAAAGGAGACCTATAGTCCTAGCTGGTTTGGCTCAATGGATAGGGCCTGCAGACTGAGAGGTCCCAGGTTTGATTTCGGCCAAGGGCAGATGCCCGGGTTGTGGGCTAGATTCCCAGTAGGGGGCGTGCAGGAGGTAGTCAATCAATGATTCTCTCTCATGATTGATGTTTCTATCTCTCTCTCCCTTTCTCTCCCTCTCTAAAATCAATAAAATATTTTTTAAAAAGAGGCCAAGAAACATATGAAAACATGCACAAAGTCACTAATCATCCGAGAGATGCAAATCAAAACAACAATGAGGTATCATCTCACACCTGTCAGAATAGGTATCATCAACAAATCAACAAATGACAAGTGCTGGCGAGGGTGTGGGGGAAAAGGAACCCTCTTGCACTGCTGGTGGGAATGCAGACTGGTGCAGCCACTGTGGAAAACAATATGGAGTTTCCTAAAAAAATTAAAAATGGAACTCCCATTTTCCCAGTAATCCCACTTCTAGGACTATATCCCAAGAAACCAGAAACACCAATCAGAAAGGATATATGCACCCCTATGTTCATAGCAGCACAATTTACAATAGCTAAAATTTGGAAACAGCCCAAGTGCCCATCAGCAGATGAGTGGATTAAAAAATGGTGATACATCTACACCATGGAATACTATGCTGCTATAAAAAGGAAGGAACCATGTGCAACAGCATGGATGGACTTGGAGAGCATTATGCTAAGCAAAATAAGTCACATGATCTCACTCATTTGTGGAATATAATGAACAACATAAACTGATGAACCAAAATAGAGCCAGAGGGAAAAAATTTTTTTTAGAATAAAAGTAATCCTGTCATTTGCAGATTTTTAATATTTCCTACAACTTTTTTGATATTATACTATACTAGAGGCCCGATACACGAATTCATGCATGGGTGGGGTCCAGCCGGCCTGTCCCAATTGGGGCCAATCAGGCTGGGCTGGCTGGGGCAGAGGGGCCGCAGAAGGTTGGCTCACCAGCCCTGGTGTGTGGAGTGGGCGATTTGGGGCAGGGCTGGCCTTGGGAAGGGGCCATTAGCGGTTGGCTGGCTGGCCCCACACCCTTGTTGAACTCCTGGTTGAACTCCCAGTTGAACTCCTAGTTGAGGGGACAATTTGCATATTAGCCTTTTATTATATAGGATTAGTACATATAATAAAATATTATTATACTTTCAATCTTTTTTCTTGAAATATTAATTTTTATTGCATGTAATATATTTAAAATAGTTTTCTTGAAATATTAATGTTTTTTAAAAATATATTTTATTGATTTTTTACAGAGAGGAAGGAGAGGGATAGACAGCTAGAAACATTGATGAGAGAGAAACATCGATTCAGCTGCCTCTTGCACACTCCCCACTGGGGTTGTGCCCGCAGCCAAGGTACATGCCCTTGACCAGAATTGAACCTGGGACCCTTCAGTCTGCAGGCCAACGCTCTATCCACTGAGCCAAACCAGTTAGGGCAATATTAATATTTATTGCATGTAACATTATTATATTAAAATAGTTTTTCTTTTTTTTCTTTTTATTGATTTCAGAGAGGAAGAGATAGATAGAAACATCAATGATGAGAGAGAATCATGGATCAGCTGCCTCCTGCATGCTCCCACTGGGGATCATGCCTGCAACCCAGGCATGTGCCCTTGACTGGAATTGAAACTGAGACCCTTCAGTCTGCAGGCTGATGCTCTATCCACTGAGCCAAACTGGCTAGGGCTAAAATAGTTTTTCTTAATGTTTATTGCATGTAACATTTTATACTTAAAATCTTTTTTCTTGAAAATTTAAAAAAAATGAATTTATTGTTATAGGTCTTTTACTTGTGTGATTTTAAAAAATCTAGATATTCTTGTCCTCCCCAAAATATTTCAGAGAGCCACACTACTAATAGAGTATTCTGCCTTAATTATAGCTCTCATTCTATCCCCTCTCTTGTTCCGTTAATTTCTATGGCTCCCTACTGCATCCAAGGCTTTCTATAATTTCATTTCTACTTGATCTTCCTGCCTGAATATTACTGCTTTTCCATACCCATTTTAGGTTTCAGCCTAAATGTATGGCTTGCCATTGTCTAAACTGTACCATCATCACATCTACCATCACCTCTGAGAGTGGAGATAAGAGTTGTCTGTGCGGGGAAGAGATTAACCAAAGAACATATATGCATATATGCATAGCTCATGGATACAGACAATAATGTGGTGAAGGGAGGAACAAAGATGGCGGCATAAGGTATACACCTGTATGTGCTGCCTCTCACAACTACAACTAAAAGACAAAATGTCTATCACCCAGAACCATGGGAAAGCTGGCTGAGTAGAAGTTCTACAACTAGAAGGAAAGAGAAAAGAGCATTGAGACGAGCACAAGCGCGGAAAAGCTGAGGTACGCAGGCGTGCGAATCGGGCTGGCGGTTGGCGACTGGGTGCGCTGTTTCTTTCAACCCGAAGGGAGACACAGCTCCCCATTACTCTGAACTCCAGTTTCCGGCGAGACTCTGGGGACCCAGACCCCTATGGGGAGAAGCTGGACTGTCTGCAATTGGGTCAGAAAGTGAGGGTGGCTTTCTTGGAGAGGTGCTTGCATGAATCATGTTTACTGCGCTGGGGCACGGGGCGCGGGGACTTGGAAACACGGAGATGCAGAGATGGCTGACTGGCAGCCATCGCAGTTTGCCATGCCCTAGTGACTCCTTGAGAACCTGCCCCATCCAATTTACAAACCACCCAAACTGTGCTCAGCGGCTTTTACATATAAATGGCCTGCCCTATCGCAGCTTAACCTAACAAACTGCAGCTCTGGTCAGACCAAGAGAAATCTGCAGACCTGTAGCTCCTGCTGAGTGGCCTCAGACAGTAGCTGACCTGCACCCCATTGGAGATCCAGAAGCCAGTATACCTAGTGGTCAGTGTGAGACACCAGATTTCAACTTCTCACATCCATAAGTGACACATTCAGGAGACAGACTCAGTGAGCCCCAAAGCCCCACTGAAACAAGTTCTGCCCCATGACGGTGTCTCCAGCACAGCAGTTCTTCCATTATAGGCACAGCAGGTCCTCACAGCCAATTGGCCTGGAGGTCAGTTCCTCCCAGTATACCAACAACAATCAAGGCTTAACTACAACAAGACTGTGCACTCAGTCTACAAAAGGGTGCACCAATTGTATCCACCTCAGGTGATTGGGGATGCTGAACCACTGGGCCCTACAGGTCACCTACCACACAAAGCCACTCCATCAACACAGGGAAGCACCCAGAATGTGGAGACAAAGAAACATGTCATGAATGAAAGAAATGGAGGAAAGCAAACTACTGGACATAGAGTTCAAAACCACATTTATAAGGTTACTCAAGAATCTGCTAAAAACCTCTGAGGAACTTAGTGAGACCTTTAAAGATCTTAATACGAATGCCAAAAAAAAAAATGGAAAAGGACCAGTCATAAATTAAGCATACACTGTCTGAAATAAAGCATATACAAAAATTCAACAGTAGATCAAAGGACCCCAAGAATCAAACCAAAGATTTGAAACATGAGGAATCAAAAAACACTCAACCAGAAAAACAAAAAGAAAAAAGAATCCAGAAATATGAAGATAGTGTAAGGAGCCTCTGGGACAAATTTAAGCATACCAACATCCGAATTATGGGGGTGCCAGAAGAAGAGAGAGTGCAAAATATTGAAAACCTATTAGAAGAAATAATGACAGAAAACTTTCCCTATCTGGTGAAAGAAATAGACTTACAAGTCCAAGAAGCACAGAGAACCCCAAAAAAGAGGAACACCAAGACACATCATAATTAAAATGCCAAGGGCAAAAGACAAAGAGAGAATCTTGAAAGCAGCAAGAGAAAAACAGTTAGTTACCTACAAGGGAGTACCCATATGACTTTCAGCTGATTTCTCAACAGAAACTATGCAGGCCAGAAGGGTGTGGCAAGAAATATTCAAAGTGATGAACAGCAAGAACCTACAACCAAGATTACTCTACCCAGCAAAGCTTTCATTCAGAATTGAAGGTCAGATAAAGAGCTGCACAGATAAGAAAAAACTAAAGGAGTTCATCACCACCAAACTAGAATTATATGAAATGCTGAAAGGTATTCTTTAAGAAGAGGAAGAAGAAGAAAAGGTAAAGATAAAAATTATGAACAAGCCCTAATTGGTTTGGCTCAGTGGATAGAGCATCGGCCTGCAGACTCAAGGGTCCCAGGTTCGATTCTGGTCAAGGGCAATACCTTGGTTGTGGGCACATCCCTATTAGGGAGTATGCAGGAGGCAGCTGATCGATGTTTCTCTCTCATTGATGTTTCTAACTCTCTATCCATCTCCCTTCCTCTCTGTAAAAAATTAATAAAAATATATTTTTTAAAATTATGAACAACAAAATGACAACAAATACATACCTATCAACAAGTGAATCTAAAATTCAAGTGAATAAAAAATATGATGAACAGAATAAACTGATGAATATAATAGAATCAAGGGCATAGAAAGGGAGTGGACTGACAATTCTCGGGGGAAGGGAGTGTGAAGGGTACGGGAAGAGATTTGATAAAAATCTTACACATATAGATGGAGACAGTAGCGGGAGGTAAGGGCATGGGGTGGAGTGGGGAATCAGATGGAGGGGAGCTATGGGGGAAAAAAAGAGGAACATATGTAATAATCTGAACAATAAAGATTTATATAAAAAAATAATAACGATGTAGTGAAGGCCTGGGTTGGGTGGAAGCTGGATGGTGGGGGAAAGAGGGAGACAAAAGAGGGAAAATGGGAAAAATCTGGAATACTGTTAAGCATTAAACAAAAGTTGTTTGTGCTGGAAGAGAAGAGAGTCTACAAGACTAGCAAGAGCATTAGATGCTACTGAGAATTTCTCATGCCCACCCCTCAAGAGGTAGTAATGGGTAGAAATTCTAGAGCTTCCAGGGAAGTTTAACAAAATCATCTTTGAGCAGACCTCTCAGACGTTATGATACATGACTAGGTAAGGAGGGTTTGTGATAATCCCTTTACCCTGACACAGGAGAGTGCAAAACTAGGAAAATTCCCTGGCAAGTGGAATGAGGAAACCTAGATAAATGGTTGAACAAACAGCCAGAACAGCTGAGCAAGAGACCCTATGCTCCCTACCTGAATATGCCTAAGACCAGGTGGTTTAGATGACCATAGTAAGGGAGGTAGATAACAACAACAACAACAACAACAACAGAACAGTTAGTTCCGGACTAATCCCAGGTAGAGGGAAAACTGACCAGAAAATGACCCCAAAGCTCATTAAACCATCATAATGACAATTGACGCTGGAAGAAAAAGGTAGGGGGCTCAAGGGGGACTAATGTGGTAACACTAAGGCAGCTGACCATATTAGGAACAAGACCCTGCCCCTCCCAACCAGAAGGCAGAGTCAGAATTGGGCGCCACAAAACTTGGAGACAACCCCACTTTGGAAACATATAAAATCCCAAGAACTAACTAAGCAGGTGCCCAATTCACTTGGGAGTTGCCCTGAGTTCACTCATCTGCATACTTTTTGGTTTTTTCACAGCGGTACCTGCACCCTGGACTCTCTTTTTCTCTAACTGAATAAAACTTGCTTTGTTCTCACTCCTACATACCCATTCTTGAATTTTTTCTTGGGTGAGTCAAGAACCTGGAGGTCACCTGACACAAGAAAGGTCCCCGGATGTACAAGGGCAGGGCCAGTCTCTGGCACAGAAATGGTCAGGTAACAACGCAATCTCCTATAGTTTTGGAGAAATAAGGAAAAGTTCCCTGTACCTTTACTAGTAGCTGAGAGGCCTGGATGACTTGAGTCCTAATTTTTAGGACAAGAAGGATGCATATTCAGGAACCAAAGTTTGTCTTACATTATCTCAGGGGCTTCCACAGAGATGCTAGCAGTCAAGAACTAATGAAGGCAAGGCACATCTGTGTATGCTCCCATGACCAAGGATGCCCAAGGCTCCCCATATGCCATGGCACTATTAAACCATTGGATCTTCAAATTGGCCCTAAATAGAAGGGAGAATGAATATTGAATTGACTGATTTAAAACCTGAAATGATGATCAAAACCAAAATGGAAAGAAACCCTAAAATAATTAAGAATATGACTAGATTAAGTTTTCTGCCATCAGGAAAATAAAAAGTTCAGTTATTTTTATTTTATCCTATCTAATAAAGAGGAAATATGCTAATTGACTCTCACACCATTGCAAAGATGGCAGCACCCACAGCCAACAAGGAGGGAATATGCTAATTGACTGCCCCGCCCTCAAAGATGGTGGCACCCACAGCCACAAGATGGCAGTGCCCAGTTCTCTCTGCCCCGCTGGGGTGGCAGGCACGTGGCAAGGCCTTGCGGCATGTCTGGCCGCTCTGCACACCTGCCTTTGGAGTTCCCCAGTTCCCTCAGCCTCCCAGCCACCCAGAGCTGGCCCGAGCACAGGCAAACCTCGGATGGTGGCTGCCCAACCGCCCAGGCCTGCCCAAGGCTCAGGTAACCAGGGCTGGCCAAGGCTTGCGCTGCTGGCAGTGACAGCAGCAAAGGTGTGATGGGGCGTCGCCTTCCCCTGATTGCTGAGTAGCCTCCCACCCCTGAGGGCTCTTGAACTGTGAGAGGGGGCAGACCTGGCTGAGGGACCCCCCCCCCTCCAGTGCATGAATTTTCATGCATCGGGCCTCTAGTGTAGGAACCTCTTTCACATCCTGCGTGGTTCAGGGTTCCAGTTCAGGGTTCAGGTTCTGGAGAAGGCCGCACACAAATGAAAAGAGACTAGAAAAGTATTTATTTGGGAATATTGGGGGCCAGGCAGGAGCCCACCTCTAGTGGGAGGACTACCCCTTACCCCTACCCTCTACTCCCTACCCCTACCCCAATACCCCCCCCCCCCCCCCGTTTGCTATCCCTTTTATTAAGGTTATGGCATACACCCATATCCTTTAGGCAGGAAATTCCAATAATAGCCAATCAGCAAGAAGTTACATAAGGCTAACAGGTGGAGGCTGCTTCAACTACCAATGTCTCAACTAAACAATGAGTGACAGAATCCAAGATGGCGGCTTAGGTAAACACCTAAACTGCTGCCTCGCACAACAATTTCAAAACTACAACTAAAAGACAAAACGTCTATCACCCAGACCCACGGGAAAGCTGGCTGAGTGGAAGTTCTACAACTAGAAGGAAAGAGAAAAGAGCATTGAGACGTGCATGAACGCTGAAAAGCTGAGGCACGGAGGCGTGTGATCCGGGCTGGCGGCAGGCATTGCTTTTTTCAACCCTAAGGGAGACAAGCCCCCAATTACTCTGAAATCCAGTCTCTGGGGAGACACGGGGAACCCAAACTCCTACAGGGAGAAGCTGGACTGTCTGCCAGTGAGGGTGGCCTGCTTGCAGAACTGCACACAGGAATAATTGTTTATTGCACTGAGACATGGGACTCGCGGATGCCGTCGGGGATGCAGAGCCAGCTAACTAGCAGCCATTGCTGTTTGCCACGCCCTAGCCTAGTGACACCCTGAGACCCTGCTGTGCACAAACTACAAACTCACCCAAGCTCCAAGCAGTGGCTTTAGCATAAGAAAGGCCTGCCCTATTGCAGTTTAACCTAGCAAACTTGCAGCCGGGTCAGACAGCTCAAAAACCTCCAAACCACAAGCAAAGAGGAGAAAACTGTAGCTCTCGCTGTAGCTCCTGCTGGGTGGCCTCAGACAGTAGCTGACCTGCACCCCATTGGAGATCCAGAAGCCAGTGTACCTAGTGGTCAGTGTGAGACACCAGATTTCAACTCCTCACTTCCATAAGTGACACATTCAAAGGCAGACTCAGTGAGCACCAAAGCCCCACTGAAACAAGTCCTGCCCCATAAGCGTGTCTTCCGCGCAGCAGTTCTTCCATTATAGACACAGCTAATTGCTCACAGCTAATTGGCCCGGAGGTCAATTCCTCCCAGTGTACCAACAGCAATTAAGGCTTAACTACACCAAGACTGTGCACTCAGCCCACAAAGGGGTGTACCAAGAGCATCCACCTCATGTGATTGAGGAGGCTGAGCTACTGCCCCCTATAGATCACCTACCACACAAAGCTACTCCATCAACACAGGGAAGCAGCCAAAATGTGGAGACAAAGAAACATGTCACAAATGAAAGAAACGGAGGAAAGCAAACTACTGGATGACATAGAGTTCAGAACCACATTTATAAGGTTACTCAAGAATCTTCTTAAAACCGCTGAGAAACTTGATGAGACCTTCAAGGAGCTTAATGAGAATGCCAAAAAAAATGGAAAAGGAGCAGTCAGAAATGAAGCATACACTGTCTGAAATAAAGAATATACAGAAACTCAACTGTAGATCAACGTACCCCAGGAATCAAACCAAAGATCTGAAATATGTGGAAACAAAAAACATCCAACCAGAAAAACAAAAAGAAAAAAGAATCCAAAAATATGAAGATAGTGTAAGGAGCCTCTGGGACAACTTTAAGCGAACCAACATCCGAATTTTTGAGGTGCCAGAAGAAGGGAGAGAGCAAAATATTAAAAACCTATTAGAAGAAATAATGACAGAAAACTTTCCCTACCTGGTGAAAGAAATAGACTTACAAGTTCAGGAAGCGCACAGAACCCCATACAAGAGGAATCCAAAGAGGACCACACCAAGACACATCATAATTAAAATGCCAAGAGCAAAAGCAAAGAGAGAATATTAAAAGCAGCAAGAGAAAAACAGTTAATTACCTACAAGGGAGTACCCATACGACTGTCAGCTGATTTCTCAACAGAAACTATGCAGGCCAGAAGGGAGTGGCAAGAAATATTCAAAGTGATGAACAGCAAGAACCTACAACCAAGATTACTCTACCCAGCAAAGCTATCATTCAGAGTTGAAGGTCAGATAAAGAGCTTCACAGACAAGAAAAAGCTAAAGGAGTTCATCACCACCAAACCAGGATTACATGAAATACTGAAGGGTATTCTTTAAGAAGAGGATGAAGAAGAAATAGGTAAAGATAAAAATTATGAACAACAAAATGACATCAAATACATACCTACCAACAAGTGAATCTAAAAATCAAGTGAATAAAAAATCTGAAGAATAGAATGGACTGGTGAATATATTAGAATCAGGGACATAGAAGGGGAGTGGACTGACGATTCTCAGGGGAAGCAGGTGTGAGGGGTGCGGGAAGAGATTGGACAAAAATCTTACTCCTATAGATGAAGACAGTGGCGGGGGGTAAGGGCATGGGGTGGGGTGGGGAATCAGGTGGAGGGGAGCTATGGGGGAAAAAAAAAGAGGAACACCTGTAATAATCTGAACAATAAAGATTTATTAAAAAAAAACAACAACAATGAGTGATTAGCTCTGACCTTTCAGAGCTTCCAAGGTTAACCAGTTTTCCGGGTTCCTTGTCCACACCTTTCTCTGCTAGTGGGACAATGATCGGTTTCCAGCACACTAGTTTTTTTTATAAAATTCAAAAATTTTTTAACTTTATCATACTTTTTATTTACAATTTTTTACATTAAATTTTTTTCAATTACAATGTATATTTAATATTATTTAGTATTAGTTTTAAGTGTATAGCAGAGTGGTTAGACAATCATATACTTTACTAAGTATTCCCCTGATATATCCAGTATCCAACTGGCACCATACACAGTTATTCTAAAAAAATGTTTATAGCCTAGCCAGGGGAGCACCAAAGGGTCGTGGGTTTGATTCCTAGTCAAGGCATGTACCTGGGTTTTGGGTTAGATACCTGGCCCCATTCAAATACCAATCGATGTTGTTTTTTATTTTCCCCACCCTCCCTCCCTTCTATTCTCTCTCTAAAATACACACACACACACACACAAACACACACACACACATATATGGAAAAAAATCATTATTAATAACAACAAATGTTTATAGTCTACTGTACATACTACTTGGGGGTCACTAAAGGGTTTACTTAGTGAGCTTAGAATACTCAAACCCTGCACATTCCAAAGAAAGAACTGGCCCTTGACTAACTCATGGGAGATGACATCTGAACCTTTATCTATTTATGATTTATTCCTGAGAAAGAATCTACCTGACAAGTATGTTTTTGTATGCTTGGGGCTTTGGGCCACACTCCATCAGTTTGACCAGATAGTTTATGTTAACAGCAGCATGACGTAGGACTAATATGAGTTTTTGTGTACTTGAGGCCCTGGGCCATGCTGTGTCAGCTTTACCTTTCGGGGGCTGGGGACTGATTGATTAGCTAAGGTCAGTCACATGGGTGCTGCATGCCTATGTAACTGACCATCATTTAAAATGCTGGATACTAAGGCTTAGGTGAATTTCCTTGATTGGGAGCACTTTGCACTGTTGTTACACATTGTGGCTAGGAGAATTAAGCGTTGTTTGTGGGACTCCACTGGGAGAGGAGCTTTGCTCCTGGTTTCTCTGTGCACCTTTCTCCATTGCTGATCCTTTTGCTGTAATAAATGGTAACTGGGAGTGGTGAAAATTTCTGAATCTTGTTCGTCCTTCTAGCAAATCATTGAAAATAAGGGTGGTCTTGGGGACACCCAACACAGAGGGCATATTATTTCTCCTACTAGGTTATAATCCTTTTTGGGAATAATGGACTCTTCTGCTCTGTATTACCTTAATATCTCCCAAATTTTATGGAAGCCATAAATCTAGAGCTTGTTTCCTGATGCTTTAGTCTTCTCACCCTCTGTTCCCTTCCAAGTATTTGCCTCAATTATAATCCTCCCTCCCCCCTCAAATATTTGGTTCTTATGAGCCATCTTCAAAAGAGGAACAGATATTTGCAGGTGAATTTTCTTTTCCCTCACCACCTCTCCTCCCCAATCATTTTTTTTCTTTTAGGTAAATAATGTTTTCTGAACAATACATGCAGAGGCAAATAAGTCAGATAAGGGCTCGGGAGTGACAAGAGAAAAGACTTATTTTTTCCTGTTTAAAGGACAGGAATAATGAAGTGGGCTGTAAACTAAATATTGACCATGAGGCTCAATTCAGCTTACCACCTTTATGGACTGAATCAATTTAAGGACTGTAATACCTTTGCAGATTGTTCTAGGAATATTTAGGGGCAGAGAAAAGCCCCACATTTTGATTTTCTGCTTGTTCTGTGGAGGCACTTTTGTTTCATTTTCTTATGAGATTAAGATTTCAGTGGGGGGAAAAAGCAATGAAAAACTCAATAAATCAAAAGTGAGTCAATAAGAGGACTGAGAAAAAGTAAAAAGCATGAGAACAAGGAAGATAGTGAGGGGAAAAAAGGAAAGAAAACAGAATAAAAGGAAAAAAAGCAACAGTCACTTACACAGATATGTAACATGTAACTAGCAAGAGAAGAAGAAAAGTGTAGCAACTGAGAGCTAGAAGGAGAATGAGTAGATCCATACATAACACTCTGAAAAAGTGGCAAATAAGTGAGAGATGACAGAGTGAACCAAAGCAGAAATTTGAAAGGACTCAGAAAATGAAGGCATGATTTATTCCTGAGAACTAGCCTCTAAAATATGTATGCTAACCCAACCCAACATAAAGCACAGAAACAGCAAGAAGAAATTTGTACTTTTCAAGAAATATTTCACTTCATGGTAGAATTCATCGTACACATTTGTGCTTTTGAAAAGTGTCATTCTTTGGGGTTATTATCATTTTTTTACACTTAATTTGATTTATATGAAACATCTTAATTTGTTATATAGCTTTTGGCTGCTATTAGGTCAACCACTATTTTCAGTGATACCTGCTTTTCTGTGCTATATTTTGTTGTGAATGTAGCCCAAGGATGCCTGTCATTGCCTGCTTAAGTCCCACCTACACAGAGTTCATTGCTGCAGAGAACATCTTTTCAGATTCTATCTGTGTAAACACACTCTATACATACACACCCACACACATATCACATTTGAAATAATTGGAATCACATACATGATTTTAGTAATTCTTTTAACAATGCTATGGACTGAATTGTGTCCCCCTTCAAATGAACATGCGACTGTATTTGGAGATAGGGTCTTTAGGAGTTAATTAAGGTTAAATAAGGTCATAAGGATGGAGTCCTAGTTGGACAGGATTGGTGACCTTATAAAAATAGAAAGAGAGACCTGAGCACATTCTTTTTTTTTAAAATGTATTTTATTGATTTTTTACAGAGAGGAAGGGAGAGAGACAGAGAGTCAGAAACATCGATGAGAGAGAAACATCGATCAGCTGCCTCCTGCACGCCCCCCACTGGGGATGTGCCCGCAACCCAGGTACATGCCCTTGACCAGAATCAAACCTGGGACCCCTCAGTCCTCAGGCTGACGCTCTATCCACTGAGCCAAACCGATTTCAGCCTGAGCACATTCTTAATCCCTTTCTCTCCACCACCTCACCACTCCACCTCCCCAAATTTATGCATCAAGGAAAGGCCATGTGAACAGCTACCAAAGTGGCCATCTGCAAGCCAAGAATAGAGAGCTCCTACCAGAAACTGAATTGGCTGGAATCTTGACCTTGGACTTCTCAGCCTCTTTTTGAACTATGAGAAATAAATTTCTATTAAACCATATGGTATAATTTCATTATAGCAACTCAGGCACACTATGAAACCCAAAAATATATGTAGACATTGATAGATTTATAAAATCACTTTTAATGATTGCTTATGATTCCATTATAACAAAATTTATTGGGGGGGGGAGTATATTGACAGACATTTAAATTTATATTAGTCAAGCTATGAGCTAACCTGCTATGACAATTTCCATGACTCAAACAGTATCAAATTTATTTCTCTTTTCTAGAAATGAATGTGGTCTGCAGCTCTGCTTCTCAGTCATTCAAGGTAACAGGCTCCTTCTAGCATATTACTCTGCCATACCTTAGAAATGATTTTTTTTTCACACTAGCTGGTGTGACTCAGTGGTTACAGCATTGGCCTGAGCACCAGAGGGTCTCGGGTTCCATTCCGTCAATGGCACATACCTGGGTTGCATTGTTCTATCCCCAGCCCCAAGTCAATTGTTGTAGTAAAATATAGAAATGTTTAAAAATGCTTAAAGAATGTTAGACAAGTTTTAAAATGTTTGAGTTAACTTTCCTTAAAACTTAAAGTGTAATATTAAAGACACATTTCCCACTACCTTGAAGCGTGTGTACCCCAGAAATAAGGATTTGAATGGACGCAGAGTGACTTGTCAAGATAAACACTTGCGTGAGTGACATACTCTACCTGGCCCCCTTGCCTTGTTTGAGATTAACATATGTGCATTGACGTAAATCATTGATAGCCACCTGAGCTGCTATAGGTACGAAAAAGCTTTAAATATGGACCCTGGCCAGCTAACGATGCTCGCCTGTCGAGACATCACAAAGGCCCGTCCGTCCCTTTGTTTGTCTGACAGGTGACTCCACTCCATGCTCCTCTTCCTGCCAAATGATAGAAGAACAGCCAGTAATTCCTGATTGAGACGCGACCGAGCTCTCGGGAGAGGAACACCGGCCCCTTGCACCCAGACCAGACCAGCCCAGCTACCGGATCCCAGAGGACAGCACTACGGGGATCCCTAACTAAGCTAGTACTCGCAGCGCAGGAATTTGTGTGAGTAATAAAAAAGCTATGTGATTTGCAACTGCATATGTTTCATGTGGTGTAATTCATCCGGCAGTTAATTGACTTATTTTGCGTACAATTAAAATTCTGGTCCCTCTGATCCTAAGCCTGCCACTTGGTCCTGCTTTCATAGAGTAGTCTCTTCCCTAGCAACTACTTGAATGTCCCACACCTGCATGGTTAAAGTTTGTCTTAAGGGACACCTTAGATCAGTGGTTCTCAACCTTTCTAATGCCGCGACCCTTTAATACAGTTCCTCATGTTGTGGTGACCCCCAACCATAAAATTATTTTCGTTGCTACTTCATAACTGAATTTTGCTACTGTTAATGAATCATAATGTAAATATCTGTGTTTTCCGATGGCCCAGGGGTCCTCAAACTACGGCCCGTGGACCAAATGCGGCCCACCGAGGACATTTATCCGGCCCGCTGGGTGCCGCTGCCTGTCCTGCTTAGCAGCCGACTCGTCACGGGCCCCCAGTGCACATAGGAATTTGTTCATAGTTTGTTTTTTTTTAAACTATAGTCTGGCCCTCCAACGGTCTGAGGGACATTGAACTGGCCCCCTTTTTAAAAAGTTTGAGGACCCCTGTTTAGGATCTACAGCAGCGGTTCTCAACCTGTGGGTCGCAACCCACAGGTTGAGAACCGCTGGCAGGGTCGCCTAAGACCATGGGAAGACACAGGTATTTACATTACGATTCATTAACAATAGCAAAATTACAGTTAATAAGTAGCAACGAAAATAATTTTATGGTTGGGGGTCACCACAACATGAGGAACTATATTAAAGGGTCGCGGCATTAGAAAGGTTGAGAACCACTGACTTAGATAAACACCCCAGATCCTTTTCCGGGATCTACTTGGGACATCAATGTTTCTCTCTCTCTCTCTTTCTCTCTCTTCTTTCTTTCTCTCCCTCCGTTCTTCCCACCCACCCCCTTCCACGTGGAAAAAATAGCCTCAACTCCACCAGTAAGCATTTAAAATTATTATTTTTTTAATGTTGGTTTTTTCCTACATGGCCAGATCTGGTACACAAGCACCATGTTTTCACACAGGAAAAAAGAGAAACTGGCAATTTTCATCAAATAATGCAAAAGTTGAATGCTCATTTCCATTGGCAATATGTTGTTACAGGGCCATACCTAGTTTTCAGGGAAGCCTGGAAATGTTCTCTTTAATGAAATAGTCATATATCCTTCTAAAATTCCTCGAGACTGGAGATTCTATTAGAAAAAGGATAAGGGGAGATTGGATGAGGCAGTGGGGGTAGATATTAATAATCTGACATATGATTGTTTTTAGCATTTATCTTTGTGACCCTAGATTAAATTCCTAGAATTGGACTTCTTAGAGCAAGGATTGCACAATTAATATCTTCATATTTATTGCTACACTGCCCTTTAGAAATAAATTATATTACACTCCCACCAATGTTGTATGTGAATGACAATTTCCATACATCTTTGCCATTATTCTGGTTAATCTTTGCTAATCCGAATGTTCTAAAAACAATAACTCATTATTTACTCTATTTTTACTTCCTTGATTAATGCTTTGACAGTACATATCTTCATATATTTAGGAACATTTGCACCTTTTTCATTTGTGATGGCCTGATCATGGTCTTGGCCTTTTTTTCTGTTGGGTATTCATCTTTTTTCTTACTGATTTGAAAAGAACCATTGTTTATCACACACCCAATGTTGCAAAGATTTTTTTCCTACGTGTCATTTGTCTTTTAATACTGGGAATTTATTTTTTCTGCTAGACAAAAGTATTCATTTATTATGTAGTCAAAATTTATCATTTTTCTTATGGATTTTGATTTTGTGGCATATTAAGAAATGGTTTCCATCCAAAGATGATACATGTATTCACCCATATTATCTTTGAAGGTATACTTTTCAATAAGTAACACATTCAGGTTGTTTAAAAATAAAAATAGCTCTGTGTGGCTCAGTTGGTTGGAACATCATCACATACACCAAAGTTCATATATATTCTAGTCAAACATATAATTTAAACTTTATTTATTTATTTTATTTTATTTTATTTTTTATTACTATTTTTAAAATTTAATAAATCTTTATTGTTCAGATTATTACAATTGTTCCCCTCCCCCCCCCCATAACTTCCCTTCACCCGGTTCCCCCCCACACTCTGCCCTTACCTCCCCCCCACTGTCCTCATCCATAGGTGTACCATTTTTGTCCAGTCTCTTCCTGTACCGCCCACACCCCTTTCCCCCTGAGAATTGTCAGTCCACTCCCTTTCTATGCCCCTGATTCTATTATATTCACCAGTTTATTCTGTTCATCAGATTTTTTTATTCACTTGATTTTTAGATTCACTTGTTGATAGATATGTATTTGTTGTTCATAATTTTTTTCTTTACCTTTTTCTTCTTCTTCCTCCTCTTCTTAAAGAATACCTTTCAGCATTTCATATAATACTGGTTTGGCGGTGATGAACTCCTTTAGCTTTTTCTTATCTGTGAAGCTCTTTATCTGCCTTTCAATTCTGAATGATAGCTTTGCTGGGTAGAGTAATCTTGGTTGTAGGTTCTTGCTGTTCATCACTTTGAATATTTCTTGCCACTCCCGTCAGGCCTGCATAGTTTCTGTTGAGAAATCAGCTGACAGTCATACGGGTACTCCCTTGTAGGTAACTAACTGTTTTTCTCTTGCTGCTTTTAATATTCTCTCTTTGTCTTTGGCTCTTGGCATTTTAATTGTGATGTGTCTTGGTGTGGTCCTCTTTGGATTCCTTTTGTTTGGGGTTCTCTGCGCTTCCTGAACTTGTAAGTCTATTTCTTTCACCAGGTGGGGGAAGTTTTCAGTCATTATTTCTTCAAATAGGTTTTCAGTATCTTGCTCCCTCTCTTCTTCTGGCACCCCCATAATTCGGATGTTGGTATGCTTGAAGTTGTCCCAGAGGCTCCTTACACTGTCTTCATATTTCTGGATTCTTTTTTCTTTTTGCTTTTCCGGTTGAGTATTTTTTGCTTCTTTGTATTTCATATCTTTGGCTTGATTCTTGCGATCCTCTAGTCTGCTGTTAGGTCTCTGTATAATATTTTTTATTTCAGTCAGTGTATGCTTAATTTCTAGTTGGTCCTTTTTCATATACTCGAGGGTCTCACTAAATTTATTGGCCTTTTCTAGGAAATTCTTAAAAGACCTTATAACCCTGTTCTGCCAGGACCCCCTGAGGAAGTCCTGCCAGTTTTACCACCTCCATATGTGCCACAGGCAGCACCAAGTGCTCCCCACTCTAGTCTGGAAGGTCTGGAAAGTCTAGAAACACCGCCCCCCTCTGTGTCTACTCAACCGGGCTCTCCAGAGCCAATTGGGTGGCGCTTGCATTCAGCCAATCAAGGGCCCAAGCCACAACCGGCATGTCAGATGCCTCTCAGGCAGATTCGGGGTGCCCAACTGGTTGGTGAAGATGGGACCTTGCAGGAGGGAAGGCCAGTTTATTATTATCAGCCCTTTACCACAAGTGACATCCTGAACTGGAAACATCACACCCCAGCTTATTCTGAAAAACCTCAGGTCATAGTAGACCTCCTAGAAATGATTTTCCAGACCCAGAAGCCCAAGTGGGTGGACTGCAAGCAGCTCCTTTTCACATTCTTTAACACCGAGGAGCACATGAGAGTAGTATCAGTGGCTCGGAAGTGGCTCCAGACCGAGGCCCTGGCAGGAATATTAGATACAGACAAATGGGCCAGGGAGGCCTTCCCAGATGAGGAACCTGATGGGAACCTGAACTCAGAAGATGGAAGGACCAGGCTAGAAAGATACTGGCTGGCCTTCCTCCAGGGGGTCAGGGCTGGAGCCAAGAAGCCCACCAATATGGCTAAAATCTCTGAAGTTTTCCAGAAGCCTGATGAAAGTCCAGCAGCTTTCTATGAGAGACTATGTGAGGCATACCGGATCTACACTCCCTTTAACCCTGAGGCCCTGGAAAATCAGACCATGGTAAATGCCGCTTTTGTAGGCCAAGCCCAGCCTGTTATCAGGAGAAAATTACAGAAGCTGGAAGGGTTTCCAGGAAAAAATGCCACCGAACTGCTGGAGATGGCCAACAAGGTTTTCATCAACCGAGACAGTGTGGCAAGGAGGGAGGAAGAAAAGAAAATACAAAGAAGGGCCAATATAATAGCAGCAGCTTCTAGAGGATCAGGCTCCCAGACAGATCAGAAAGGGAAGCAAGAATACAGATCAGGGGGAAAAGGAAGAGCGAGCCTGAGATGAGACCAGTGTGCCTATTGTAAGGAGACAGGACACTGGAAGCATGAATGTCCCAAACGACAAAGTAAGAAAACTGGACCCTCTTTTCACCCAGTCGCTATCAACCAGAGCCACTCGAAGCAGATCTCATTGCGATAGCAATGGCTGATTCCGACTAGGACAGACCGGGCTCTTTTCAGCTAGGCCCCACGAGTCCCTGGTCAGAGTGTAAACTAGGGGCCAGACTGTGGACCTTATGGTTGATACGGATGCAGAGAACTCAGTAGTCACTCAGAAAGTAGCACCTCTCTCAGGAAAGGAGGTCACCATTATTGGAGCTACTGGGGACCAGACCTGTAGACCATTCTGCCGCCCTCGCCGATGCCAACTTGGTGGTCATCAAGTAATTCATGAATTCCTGTACTTGCCAGACTACCCAGTGGCTCTCATGGGTAGAGACCTTTTAGCCAACATGAGTGCAGAAATCACTTTTGCTCCAAATGTCTCAGCACAGCTTCGCCTAAGTGAGGAGACCTCCCCAATGATCCTGTCCCTAGCAGTGTGAAGGGAGGAAGAATGTAGACTTTATACCCCCCAGTCAAAGGCCTCACCCTTAGAACCTGAATTAGAGAAAGAATTCCCACTGGTCTGGGCTGAAGGAAATCCTCCAGGCCTGGCCAAGGACCATGCCCTAGTGCTAATCAACTTAAAGCCTGGGGCACAGCCTGTTAAAATCCGACAATATCCAATTATCCCAGGGTTTCAGACCTGGCTAAACCTCTCTATGAAGGTTTAAAAGGAGAAGAGAAGGCACCCATCAATTGGGTCCCTAACAGGAGAAAGCCTTCATCACCATAAAGGCAAAGCTCACTGAGGCCCCAGCACTAGGATTACCAGATGTGACAAGAGACTTTAATCTTTTTGATCATGAGAACAGCAGGGTAGCCCTAGGAGTTCTAACCCAGGAGTTTGGACCCTGGCAAAGCCCAGTAGCCTATCTCTCCAAGCAGATTGACCCAGTAGCCTCTGGGTGGCCCCCGTGTCTCAGGGCCCTTGCAGCCACTGCATTGTTAGTCAAGGAAGCTTACGTTAGGACATAACTTAAATGTAAAAGTACCTCATGCTATTGTCACCCTGATGGAAGCAAGGGGGCAGCACTGGCTGACTCATGCTCCAATGACTCAATATCAAGGGCCATTAAGTGAGAACCCTCAGGTACAATTAGAAGCAGTGAGAACTCTTAATCCTTCCACCTTTCTACCCATTGCTGAGGGGGCCCTGAGCATGATTGCCTGGAAGTCCTAGAGGAGGTTTATTCCAGCCAGACAGATCTAATGGATAGGCCCCTGCCAAACCCGGACTTGGTATTGTTCACAGATGGCAGCAGCTTCGTAGATGAAGGAAAAAGATGAGCCGGATATGCAGTGGTATCAAACTTTGAGACAATCAAGGCACAGGCCCTGCCAGAAGGATGGTCAGCACAGAGGGCAGAACTTTGGGCCCTTGCCAGAGCCTTAGAACTCAGTAAGGATAAGCGTGCCAACATCTACACTGATTCGCGCTGTGCCTTTGCTACCCTGCATATCCATTGGGCCATATATAAGGAAAGGGGGCTCTTGACAGCCGGAGGAAAAGGAATAAAAAATCAGAATGAGATTTTAAAGTTACTAGAAGCAGTCTGGGAGCCCAAGGAAATAGCTGTCATCATTGCAAATGTCACCAGAAAGGGAAAGACTCAGCATCAGAAGGAAACCAACGTGCTGATGCCGCAGCCAAGCTGGCTGCTAAAGAACAAGTGGCACCTTCACGGATCATGTTGGCCCCCGAATTACCTGAACCTCCAAAGTACACTCCTCAGGAAGAGGAATGGGCCCAGCAAGAAGGGGACAAGAGAACAAAGGAAGGCTGGTGGATACTCCCAGATCATAGGGTCTATGTCCCAGAACAGTTAGCCCATAAGGTAGTCCTCCAGCAGCATGAACTTACTCATTTAGGGAAGACTGCCCTAGAAGCTTTGTTAAGCAGATACTACCTAATTACCTGTCTTCCCTCCTTGTGTGCCTCAGTCTCTCAGCGTTGCCTACTCTGTGCTCAGAAAAATGCCAAACAGGGTCCTGTGGGACCAATAGGAGTACAGCACTGTGGGCAATCTCCTTTTGAGGACTTAGAAATAGATTTTACAGAAATAGGGCCTAGCAGAGGAAATGAGTACCTGCTAGTTTTTGTTTGCACCTTTTCAGGCTGGGTCGAGGCATATCCCACTCGCACAGAAAAGGCGAGAGAAGTCTCTAAGGCATTGCTGAAGGATATAATTCCACGGTAAGGAATGCCTCTGACCATAGGGTCCGATAATGGCCCAGCCTTTGTAGCAGAAATAGTACAACAGGTAGGTAAGGCTTTAGGAATTAAATGGAACCTACATACAGCCTACAGGCCTCAGAGTTCAGGGAAAGTAGAAAGCATGAACCGGACTCTAAAGCAGACTATGGCTAACCTATGCCAAGAGACATCCTTACCCTGGACAGATATCTTGCCTCTTGTACTTCTGTGGGTACACTGTGCCCTGAGGGAGAGGGTAGGTTTCTCTCCCTTTGAAATTCTATATGGTAGACCCCCTCCCTTAATTCAGACAAAGGGAGATTTGGGGGAAATAGGGAACTTAGAAATCCAGAAACAACTACAAGGAGTTGGAAAAACTGTCTTTGAGGTCCACAGTTGGTTACTGACCGACTACCCATCTCTCTAGGAACAGCTGTACATCCTTATAAACCTGGAGACCAGGTTTGGGTAAAGGACTGGAAAAGGGAGCCCCTCACGGCTATCTGGAAGGGACCCTATCCATTCATATTAACTACCCCCACAGCTCTTAAGGTTGCAGGACTAAATACCTGCATCCACCACTCCCGGGTGAAGGCAGCCCACCAGCCGAGTGATGCCCAGCTTGAGTGGAAGGTGACCTCTGACCGGAAACTCCCCCTGAGGATCACTCTCAAGAAGACAGCGTATCTGGCCAATCAACCTGCTCCAAGGAATTCAGAAATGCCCTGCTGAATTCTTCCTAACTCTAATCTTTCTTTCTTATTTCCTCTTAAAGGTAATATGCTCTGGTATTTCTGGATAATCATTGGTTTTATCTTTCTAATAATTCTCATTTTGTCTTTTTATGAGTGCCGCCAGAACCCGAGACTAGCACCAAGGGGAGAACTCATCTGTTCTTGCTGGAACACAGAAGCACCATAAAATTACTGCTTCCCACACAGCAATGAAACAAAGGCTTCATCATAGAATGCTGCACTGCACCTTGTCATGCTATCCTTGGCTACATCTGCCTTACAGGAATAGCCATAATACTCCTCTTTGTTCTAGTGGTTCACTGTTGTGGACCCCCACTGAACAGAAATAGAGGGAATAACATGCTCCCACTAATAATATTAGCTAGCACATACTTGCCTGCCATAGGGACCACTGCCACGTATCCTTGCCTAGAAACTCACTACCCAAATATGGTATACTGGGTAGCCTATGGGAAAGCCCCATCAAGCCAGATGTTTGTTAGCTATACTTATCAACCTGCAGCATGTTACGACTCCACTACCAAATGCACATGGTGCTGGTGGGTGGGGGGGTTGTATTGGATGGGAAAAATGATAGGACCTGTTACAGCCAATGTGCAGATAATTAATGTTGCTCCTATTTGTTTCAGCAGTACCCAGGACCAACATCCAACAAGTCGCCACCCAGATGAACTATGCAACTCTATCCTCATGGCTGAAAGCACCACCTACCCCTGGTGATCCTCTGCAGGAACATTCTATGTGTGTGGGACCACTGCTTGACTCTGCCTGCATGCAAACTGGATGGGAATGCCTTTAAACTTCAGAATTCCCTACAAACCCCTCACAGGATGCTAACCCTTGTCATCGCCCCTTTCCAGCTGGAAGCAATTAAGAGTGGTCATCGTCCATGTTCACCATACCATGCCGTTGTCATTGTACCACAAGGCTAAGAGAAGCTTGTGACAAGGGGAGCGGGGGAATGAGAAGGCTAAAAGAACTAATTCCAATGTAACCCTGATATTTCGGGCTAGTGACCTGAATCCAAGCCAGCAACCTCAGTGTGCATTCCTGATAACCTATAATTAAGTCCTTCTCTCCTTCCCAGATACTGGTCTTGCAGAACCTGTTACTGTGAATAGTGCACCAGCGGGAAGTTTATTAATGCTAGCAGCAGGCCAGACCATCAGATATGGCCTGGAGATCCCCAACACCTGGGGGCCTTCTTGCAAGGCCCGCAAAAAGGACCAGAAGCATAATCCATGTTTGTGGAACAAAGATCACAGGGAGGGAGATATAAGGGAGGGCCCCATGCATGTTCCTTCACTCAGATTTGGAATGCTGTTCCCTGAGTAGGCTGGCGTATTTTTACTAAAAGAGAATTCAAGTGAATTGGTGAGTGGGTCTTTTTCTAAAACCATCATGTCAAAATATTGCCACTTATAGAATATTTATTTAAGTATGCTTTTGAGTAAAAAAAAAAATTATACTAAAAAATAAGTTTCAGGCCTGGCCAGCATGGCTCAATAAACCAATCGACCAATGAACCAAGAGGTGAGGTTCTGATTCCTGGTCAGGGCATTTGCCCAGGTTGCTGCTGGATCCCCTGTGTGAGGCGTGCAGGAGGCAGCCAATCAATGATTCTGTCTAATCATTGATGTTTCTATCTCTCTCTTTCTCTCCCTTCCTCTCTGAAATCAATAAAACCATATTGATTTGAGTTGTCAGAAAAGTGGCATTGTGGTAAAAAGTTGTAAATTTTAACTATGGGTTAAGAATGATAAAAACAAAAAGATTTAGCCTGATTTGTTGAAAGTTCATTATAAAATCTCCAACAATTTACTAGTAATAAAGTCTGTTAAATGTTCCAGCCAACTATTCGCTAGCACCATTGGGAATGGAATGAAGTGTGCATGCCCATGCTTGGGAATTAAGCAACAGGACAGAAGGGGAGATTACTTATGACCTGTTAGATTAGAAGGTGATGAGACATCCTAAAAGCCTCTAAAGAGAAAACCAATGAACAAGTCATATATAATGGACTAAATGTCAGAACAGAATCAAATTTCTCCAAAGCTACAATGGGGAAGAGCCTTCAGAATTACGAGGAAAAATTATTACCAATTATCAAAATGTTTCTTTATTATTCATTTGAATTTTTAAAAGGTAACATTCCCATTTTGCTGCACACCTGATACTAATAGAAAATAATATTGACTATAAACTGTAATTGAGAAAAAATTTTAAAGTTTAAAGCCTCTATAGAATTAAAGGAAAAGATAACATTAGTTTATTGCTTTATGATTATAAGTATTCTTGACTCCTCACCAGTCTAAAAAGTAATCTCTTAGGAACACTGTATCTTCCTTATTTTTAATGTTATAATCATAGCAAAGCATACATACTTTAATGCCTCGATGCTTAGAAAGTTGAGGCCTTTCTTGACTAGCCCTGTTCCTCTCATACCTGCTTCCCAAGAATAATTTATTCTTCCTTGCAGAACTCCAGTGTCACTTACTTTGTATTATGGTTTGTCTCCTCATTAGCTTGTGAGGATCAGAAGCTCAGTTTAATCATCGTACTATACCCACTTGCCTGCACAGGACCTTGAACATAATAGGTGCTCAGTAGCTATATGTTCAATGTCGCTACACCTTGAATAATCTTACATCTTTGAAAATCTTTCTAAAAACTTTTCCATTATTTCAGATTGCCTCCCCAACACCATTCCTAATTCAAAGCAAAACGAAGAAAAGTTGTTTCAAAACCATGATTTTCTATAATTTGTTGCACAGGAAAAAAATTTCATGTTGAAATCATGAGGTCCAATTACATTTCAATCCCAAGAATATTCCCCTTTTCATTTAAGTATCAATCATTAAGATAAAGAACCTTTTGTTACACTGAATTCATTATTCATTGCTCATAAATATTTGAATTGAATCACTCCAGATGAGATTTGGTAACAAAATACGAAATTTGAAGTTTTGCTTCCTATTGAAATAGTTGAATTCAGAACATTTAAAAGCATCAAGTATAGTACTTCTCCCCCACCCTGCCTCCGCCCAAATTGTACAATAAATGAATTCAGTTTTTCCCTTACACTGGTGAATATCCATTCCTTGGAAATGGAAAGCAGTATCTATTTAGCTCCTCTAAAAACCAGTAGTTGCTGCCTCCTATTTCTTTCTTTCCTCCTTCCCTCCCCCTACTCCCCCAAATACAAGCAAAAGTTTATTTAGAAAGTCACAGAGATGGAAGTGAGCTTTGGAAGAAGTGAGCCAGCTGGGCTGTGTGGGCTCAGGAAACAAGTTACAGAGACAAAAGAAGGGCCTTGGAGCTTAGGAAAAAGAAAGGCAAAGAAAATACACCTGTGGGAAAAGAGATGGAAAAGTTGCTGGCCTGAGAGAGAGAGAGAGCCGAGAAAGAATGGAGTAGGAAGAGGCACTGGCACACTCAAGAGAGAGAAAGAGTCTGCTTCTATTTATTTTTATAGAAGCATAATATTATAAAATTATTAGTACACTGATTGGCAGGAGTATAAATCAATTCAATTTGAAATATGTAGCAAAAACTTAATTACATTTGTGCATTTGACCCAAAAATTCTACTTCTAGGATTTTATTTAATGAAAACTAGCATGCATGAATTTAAATAATTGCATATGTACAGTTTTTTAAAATCATAGCAATAGTTATAATAGCCAAAAATGTAGAAACAACCCATAAGCCAGTACTGAATTTGCTTAAATAGTGTTATAACTATGCATTGAAATGCTATGTAGCCATTAAAAATTCTCTTGTCAGGAAAAAATAAAAAAGGAAAATGTTTCATATAAGTAGGTGAAAAACTAAATTACAGAAGAATGGAAGAGGGAGTGTTAGAGATAGTCTATACTTCTTGGGTTTTTGCCTTACTCATAGGAATGAATTCAAACAAAAGACAGTACTAAGTAGCAGCAAAGCATGCAAGAGTTTAGTTGCAAGAAAAGGAAATACACTCAGATATAGTTCGAGTGAGCAGGTAGCCTAGCTGGCCGAAGGTGAACCAAGTGCCCTGCTTCTTTTGGCATTTGAAATTTTATTCCCTGGAGTTGGGTGGTACAAAAATACCTTCTCAGGTTTCAAGGCTGCCCCACCCAGATATTAAGCTATATTAGACCACATCCTGGAGGAGGTTTCAAGTCTCCCCGGTTTTCACTCGAGTCTGCTAACTTTTGGTTAACTCTTATTTGTCATGTCTCCCACATCTTCCCCCTTGAATTTAGACATCAATCTGACTCATGTCAGTCTAGCTATCTACTCTAACAGAAGGAAGGATCTGGAAGTCTTTATATCAAAAGGTTTCATTGGTCCTTTCCTGAGCGATAGTGCAGGTGATTTTTATTTTTTATGTGGTTTTTCTGCTTTTCCAGGATTGGAGACAATAACAAGTTTTTGTTTTATTAAATCAGGCAACAGATATTAATGAAAAGTCAAAGCAACCCAGAGTCAATCCTAATATAAACTATGGACTTTAGGTGATAATGATGTGTCAATGTAGGTTCATCATTTGTAACAAATGCATCCCTCTGGTGGGGATGTTGATAATAAGGGAAGCTATGCATGTGGGAGTAGGGAGTGTAAAGGAAATCTATGTACTTTCTGTTCAATTTTGCCATGAACCTAAAACTGCTCAAAAAACAAACACTATTAAAATAAACATAGATAGACAGATAGATAGATAGATAAATATATAAGAAAGAAAGGAGGGAGATGGAATTCAAAGCATTAGTACTGGTGTTGGGCAAAGTAATAGGTTCAGTAACTAATCTCCAGATTTTGTTAATCAACTTTATCCTGCTTCTTTCTTCTTACTCTTCCACTCTCTAAATCTTCATTATAATATTGGAACTATGCCTAATTATAAGTAGTTCACATTTATATAGCTCATTAATTTATAAAACATTTTACTATTAAGAACAATATAATTGTCTCAAATTTAAGAAAGAAAAAGTGTTTCAGAGTAGAAATTTTTAAAAACTTTTGTTGTTGAGAGTATTACAGAAATTCCCCTCTCTCTTCCCTCTCTCCATTACCCTCATCCACCTGGATCCCACCCCACCTTTCAGGCTTTCACCACCCTATTGTCTGTGTCCATGGGTAATGCATATATGTATATAAGTTCTTTGGTTAATCTTTTCCTGACCCACCTTCCCCCTTTCCTCTGAGATTCATTGGTCTGTTCCATGGTTCCATGCCTCAAGTTCCACTTTATTCATCAGGTTATTCTGTGCATTAGATTCCTGGTTTCTTTATTTTGACTTTCATACTCAATGGTTGATATATGCTTTTGTTGTTCATATTTTTTTCTTTTTGTTAGTCCTCACCTGAGGGTATTTTTTTCCCCACTGATTTTTAGAGAGTGGAGGGAGGGGGAGAGATAGAGAGAAACATCTATGTGATAGAAACACATCACTTGGTTGCCTTATGCACATGCCTTGTTCATATTTTTAAACAGGGCTTATTTTTTTTTATTTTTTTCTTCTTCTTCTTCTTCTTAAAGAAGACCCTTCAACATTTCATATAATACTGGCATGGTGGTGATGAACTCCTTTAGCTTTTTCTGGGAGGCTCTTTATTTCTAAATTATAGCTTTGCTGGGTAGAGTAATCTTGGTTGTAGGTCCTTGCTTTTCATCACTTTGAATATTTCTTGCCACTTCCTTCTGGCCTGCAAAGTTGCTGTCGAGGAATCAGGTGACAGTTGTATGGGCATTCCCTTGTAGGTAACTAACTGCTTTTAAGATTCTTTCTTTGTCTTTAACCTTTGGCATTTTAGTTATGATGTGTCTTGGTGTGGACTTCTTTGGGTTCATCTTGTTTGGGACTCTCTGTGATTCCTGGACTTGTATGTCTATTTCTATCACCAGGTAAAGGAAGTTTTCTGTCATTATTTCTTCAAATAGGTTTTCAATTTCTTGCTCCTTCTCTTCTCCTTCTGGCACTCCCATGATGTGAATGTTGGTACATTTGAAGTTGTTCCAAAGGCTCCTTAAACTATCTTCATAATTTTGGATTCTTTTTTCTTTTTGATCTTCTGATTGGGAGTGTTTTGCTTCCTCATATTCCAAATCGCTGATTTGATTCTCAGTGTCCTCTACTCTACTGTTGATTCCCTGTAAATTATTCTTCATTGCAGTTAGTGTATCCTTCATTTCTAACTGGTCCTTTTAATGTCTTTTAATGGTCTCACTAAATTCCATGAAATTCTTACTAACTTTCTTGACATTCCCACTAAGTTTCTTGAAGCTTTCATTAAGTTCCTTGAGCATCCTTATAATCATTGTTTTGAATTCTACATCTATTAGTTTTCTTGCTTTCATTTAATTTAGTTCTTTTTCTGGAGATTTCTTCTGTTCTTTAATTTGTGACATGTTTCTTTGTCTCTGCATTAGGGCTGCTTCCCTGTGTCTGTTTCTATTTATTAGGCAGAGCTGCTAAGTCTCCCAGAATTGGTAGAGTGGCCTTGTGTAGTAAGTGTCATGTAGGGCCTAATGGCTCAGCATTCCTATTCACTTAAGCTGGGCACTCTAGGTGCACCCCTGTGTGGGCTGTGTGCATTGTCCTGTTGTAGGGGAGCCTCACTGGGAGGAATTGACTCCCAGGCCAGTTAGCTGTGAGGACCAGCTGTGACTACAATGGAAGAGCTGCTGTGCAGAAGCTGACCCTGTGGAGCAGGACTTGCTTCAGTGGGGCTTTGGTGTTCACTGAATCTGCCCTTTGAGTGTGTCACTTGTGGATGTGGTAGAGTTGTAATCTGGTGTGGTTTGAAGCTGTCCACTGGGTGCTCTGGGACCTCCTGGGAGGGGCAAAGTCAGCCAATGCCTGTGCCCTGCCTATAGCCACATGGAATGAGCTACATAACAATCTGCAGACGGTTGCTACTTGTGTTGGGCTTGGAGGTGCCCAGGAAAGGCCAAGTTCTAAACCTTAGCAAGCTGCTACTACTGCCAGTCCTGGGACCACTTATTGAGAAGTATGGGACACACTGAGTTCAGCTGCTGCTTGTTTGAGAGATATTATGAAAATCTGAAGCCTGAGCTAGAACAGGCTATTTCATATGGAAAAAACTATAGCAAATAGCTTTGGTGGGGCTAGAAATTGGGTGGGGCAGAACCTCTGGGAATCACCAGGGTGGGGTGAACAATTTGGGCCAGGTTGATGGAGACTCAGATATAGTGCCTGCCAGTCAGCTCTGTGGGGGGAAGGTCCCAGCACTTTTGTCTGGGAGAAAGCTACCCCAGAGTTCTTGCCCAAATGCCAGACAATTTAGTTCCCTCCTTTATAACCCTGGATCTTTCAGGCTGCTGCCCTAGAGCTGGAGCTCAGAAGGAGTGAGTTCAAGTAAGTTCATGTGTGGGCCCTTTAAGAGGAACTGCCTGGGACTCCAGCAGACTCTGGGCCACTCAGCCACAATCCCCACTGGTTTTTACAGCCCAATGTTATGGGGACTTTTCTTCCCAGATTTAAAACCCTGGGATGGGGATCTGGTGTGGGACTGGGATCCCTTGCTCCTTATGGGAGGCCTATGCAGTCAAGCTATCTCTCATGATAAAAAACACGCCACACATGGGTATTGGATGAGCCCATTCTGTGCCTCCTCCCCTCCCACCAATCTCAATGTGGTTTCTTATTTAATTCTCTAGTTGCAGGGCTTCCATTCAGCTGGATTGCAGGCAGTTTTGAATGTTGGTTATTCTATATATTAGTTGTAATTTTGATGTGCTTGTGAGTACCTGTATTTACCTACACTGCCATCTTGGTTCCTTCTAGAAGTTTCTTTTGTTTTAATAATTAAATCACCTTCTGGGAAGGATCTAGCATTTCTGAGAAAATGTTTTGAGCAATTTTCTGGTAGACTTGGATGAGACTAAGAGCCTCTTTTGGCCATGACTCCTTGGAGAAATGACTATCTCATATTTGAGGCAGGAAATATATAAAATGTTTCTGAAATATCTTGTCTTAGAAAGAAACAAAATTATGAAAGACAACTGTGGTCACATTGAAAGGATTCAGTGAGAAGGCTAAAAGGCTAATTGCAATGTAACCTTGATATTTGTGGGGCTAGCAATCTGAATCTATGCTAGCAAGTCCAGTGTACATTCTTGATAATTTATAATTAAGTCACTGCCTCTTTCCCAGAAACTGGTCTTGCAAGATCTGTTACCTAAACAAAGAGGTCATAAACTATGAACAAGTGCATACAAGTGCACAGCCCTGGAGCAGGGGGGAGGGGGGTATCAGTGCTGGTACCAGGCCAGACCATTAGATATGGTCTCAAGACCCCCAACACCTGGGGCCTTTTTTGCAAAGCCCGCGAAAGGACCAGAAGCATAATCCATATTTGAGGGACAAAGACAGAGAAAGCTATAAAGGAGAAGCTCCCTGCATGTTACTTTGCTCAGACTTGGGAAGTTATTCTGCTGAGTCCACTGGTGTAATAAACTCCATTTCTCTAAAGCATTGCTTGGTTTTTCTCCGGTCTTCTGTAACATCAGTAACCAACTTGAAGGGACTTTCATTGACCAAAGTGATAATTTGGTCTTCAAGAAGAAGAATGATAACCATAATGAATTAAACATATCACATGTGTGAAAATTCAAGTGTCCATATACAGTCAACAAAAAACTTATTGATTGTCACTGAAGGATGCCAGAGAACCAACTTATTTGCCCACTAACAAAAAGTTATTCTGCCTCTCACATAAGAACTATACCTCGGGGAAATCATGTGGGAAAATTCTTCTTTACAAAAGAATTCTAGGTTATAAATATAAAAGAATTGATAAAATTGCAGCATCACCACACATCCCTTAGTAAAAGAATAAAATTTAAGAAATGCCTGGTTGGCATGGCTCAATGGTTGAACGTTGACCAGGAGGTCATGGTTCAATTCCTGGTCAAGGCATATGCCTGGGTTTCACGCTCAGTCCCCAGTGTGGGGCACGCAGGAGGCAGTCGATCGATGATTCTCTATCATCTTTGATGTTTCTATCTCTTACTCCCTCTCCCTTCCTCTCTGAAATAAATAAAACTATATTTTTAAAAAAGGAAAGAAGAAAAATGATCAGCAATGGCTGCTAAAACTATTAGGTGAAAAGTTGGTGGGAAACTTTATAATAAATGGATGAGGCCAATGGCACAGAAACCAAAGATCAATCTTACCATCAAAAAAAGAGCATTAGTTATTATAAGCCTCCTGATGCTAAAAGTCCCTTTCCTTTGTCTTGTTGCTTAGAGACATATACAATACCACCAATAAAGTATTTTGGGTGGGGGGATCAGACTTGAATCTGATTAAGCCCCTAGATCTCACTACCAGTTTATTGGAAATTCAGGAAAGTGAAGAACATGGAGGCGGGGAGAGAACATGGAAATGCAATTGGCAAAATCCAGAAAATGGGAAATTCTATACAAATACAAATAAACTGGGTGTTCCAACATCAACAATAAAATGAGGGAAAGAGAGAGGGAGAGAGAGAGAGAAACTATAGGTTTCGCAGGAGGCAGCCGATCACTGATGTTTCTATCTCTCAAACTAAAGCAGACTAGACCTATAGAAATATTTCAAACAAATATAATGGGAAGACCTCGTTTGTATCCTATAGAACAAAACAATTGTAAAAAACAAAAATTTATGAGGTGATTGAGGAAGTTTGGACACTGGCTAGATATTATATGAGTTAATAATATTAAGGAAGAATACTTAGAGCAAGAAGATGTGTTAAAAGTTCATCTTAAGGGATATTTTAGAAGGGATATGAAGTTTCTATAAGGGATGAAAATTTCCCTTTATTCTCATAAGTTCTCCATCAGGTTTGCAAAATGAACTGACAGATTAAAAGGAGAAAAGGCATATAAATTCATTTGATGTTTAAAAGTTTTAAGTAGCATGCGGAGACTTCATAGAGAGAAGGAACCCTCCTCCCCCCCGCCCCAAAATGGCAAGGCTTGGAGGCATTTATACCATTCTGTCCAAAGTGGATACATTTAGCCCTAACTGGTTTGGCTCAGTTGATATAGCGTCGGCCTGCGGACTCAAGGGTCCCAGGTTCCATTCCTGTCAAGGGCATGTACCTTGGTTGTGGGCACATCCCCAGTAGGGAGTGTTCAAGAGGCAGCTGAATCGATGTTTCTCTTTCATCGATGTTTCTAACTCTCAATACCTCTCTTTTCCTCTCTGTAAAAAATCAATAAAATATATTAAAAACAAACAACAAAAAAACACACACACAAAGCGGACACATTTAAAGAGAAGCAACAAGACAAAGAAAAGAGACTTTGAGCTTCAAGAGGTGGCCTATTAAAGGAAGGCAAATATATAGGAAACTAGTTGTAGATTAGAGCTAGTTAGTAAGGTTTGTTTGTGTAGACTCTTTTTCAGTGGCGTCTTGTTTTGGGTGATAAGGTTGTTATTCTCTTGCGTGTATGGGAAGTGGGGGACACCTTCAAAGGGGGAATTTATTGTATTTTCTGGAAGATAAGGGATAGCAGCTCACCCTGTCTCTGCTTTTTCTCAGTTGCCTTCAGTTCAAAATAATCTTTATGCCCCAGTGGCATATTTGGAGGTGGCATAGTCTGATCTATATATCTATAGGTGAAATCTGGAATTCACTTTAAAATAATCCAGTTTTGTAGGGGGAGTAGATGGAAGTACACACAAGTAAGAGTGATTATGTGTTGAAGCAAGGTACTGGGCCATTATACTATTCTCTTTAAATTGTTTATATTTGAACCACAATAAAAATCTTTTAGCTTTTCTGCCATGTGAGGGTGCAACTAGAAGTTTGCAATTTGGAAGA
Organism: Corynorhinus townsendii; assembly: GCA_026230045.1. Lineage (NCBI taxonomy): Eukaryota > Metazoa > Chordata > Mammalia > Chiroptera > Vespertilionidae > Corynorhinus > Corynorhinus townsendii. The sequence continues at coordinate 130,312,148 of JAPDVU010000004.1, read as the reverse complement.
GAGCCTCTCCCAAACCATGCCAGAGTAATGATTTAGGATTTACACCCTTCAGATTGTGAGAAATACTTTTCTATTTTTTATAAATTAAAAAATGTTTAAGCCCTAGCTGGTTTGGCTCAGTGAGTAGAGCATCGGCCTGAAGACTGAAGGGATTTGGGTTCGATTCTGGTCAAAGGCACATGCCTGGGTTGTGGGCTTGATCCCCAGTAGTGGGCATGCAGGAGGCAGCCGATCATTGATGTTTCTATCTCTCTCTCTCTCCCTCTCCCTTCCTCTCTAAAATCAATAAAAAAATATATATTTTAAATGTTTTAAAATAAAGAGCCTTTATAGGTATTAGATTTCCCCACATAGTCTTGCCTGGGTTGCTGAGTTGGTTAGAGCACTGTCTCTATAGCCACAGGTTGTGGGTTCAATCCCCAGTCAGGGCACATATCAATGAATGCATAAATAAGTGAAACAACAAATATCTCTCTCTCATAAATAAAAAATAATAATTTTTAAAAATTTCTCCACATACTTTTGTGAAGACTAACTTGAACATTAAGGGCCTGATAACCTGTATTTAAATATTTTTTTCTTATACTTAGTCTACAAATGTTATCTAGCTACCTAGTCTTGTTTTTAAAAAGAAATCTATGAACTGACTTGCTTTAGATTCCTTTGAGCAGGATGCAAGGAAACTTTGACAATGCTGACAATAAATTGTTGCCTTGACAATTATTTGAATAACCCCGAGAGATCAGTAGTATAAGTATTAGTATTTTTTAGATGAGGAAACTGAGATTCAGAAAAGTTGACTTTTCCAAGGACAGAGAACTCTACTTGAATAATTAGAAGAATGATGAACAGAATCCAGGTAATGTAATGGGTAGCTGAGTGCTAGTTCTTTTGCACCAATTGCTTTTCTATTACCCCCACTTCCTTGAAAGGAGGATGGAGATGTCCATGATTTCAAGCCCATGGAAAACAAGGTCTCTATGCTGTGTGTATTAGGCATTTTCTTTCTTACCTTGATTCTATTCATTTGACTTGAGGTGTACACAGTGAAAGAATAATAGTCCTCTTACTCTTTGTAGATAATTCTGATATATGATTATTGTATTATAATATCACACTACTACAGCTTTATTATGGGCAAGATCACTTCATGTATGAGAGACTACTAGTATTTATTTATTTATTTTAAAATATATTTTTATTGATTTTTTTACAGAGAGGAAGGGAGAGAGATAGAGTTAGGAACATCGATGAGAGAGAAACATTGGTCAGCTGCCTCCTGCATGCCCCCTACTGGGGATGTGCCCACAACCCAGGTACATGTCCTTGACTGGAATTGAACCTGGGACCCTTCAGTCTGCAGGCTGATGCTCTATCCACTGAGCCAAACCGGTTTCAGCTACTAGTATTTATTTTAAGGCCACTTAATGCTATCCATTTAGGTGAAAATAAATCTCTCAGACTGGATGTAAAAGGAATATGAAGTTCTGGCTTGTAAAATATGACATCTCTTCTTTGTCAGCGAGATCACTGATATTCCATGAACTCTGCTTGTTTCCATCCTGTAAGGCATTTTACAAATTTTAGTCTTTTTTTTAACTCTATCTCAGGAATATCAGAAAAGGTTTTTGTCCATTTTTGCTACAGAGAGTGTGGGAACCCTAATCAGAGTACACCGGATGGTCAAGGCCAAGTTGTCATATGCAGGTGTAACAGCAAGGACACAGTAATCTTACTGTGCAGGTGTACATTTCTATAACCCAAATATTGATGTCATTATTTGGCAAGAAGCCTCTTTTGTCTAAGTTGGTGTAAAGAAGTGTTACTAACCAGCTGGTAGAGGACTGCTGTGTGAACAATGGCTCCTATATTTGCTGCAGATACTTGGTGAGGCTACTTTGTACAGCTGCTTTTGTAAGCTACTTTGAAGAATTGCTTTGTCTGATGGATCCTTGTTAGCAATGGCTACTTGGTCAGCAATAGTTTCTCCTACATGCCTACCAGTATGACTTCTCATGTCTTCTCCGTCTAATATCCAGCATCCATAGGGGTATAGCCCCTAGCAGAGAAGAACCTGTGACCCCACAGAGAATTAATGTGGAAGCAGTGTAACCCTGTGGGTTAGGATGATGGTAACTATAACTGAAACCATAAGGAAAGTCATAATCTAAAGCGAAGTTAACACACCACTTAATTTGCCAACACCAAATTCATTAGGTAGGACATAGGAGAATGAGATGACCTGGATTGTTAATAGGCTTTCTCAGTGAGCTCTTTTTAACTTAGGAAGACTAAAACATGCCATTTCTGTAGAAAGAACAATAATGGGACTTTCAATCCACCAACAAATATTTTTTGTTGACAGTATCAGGTCAATATTCTCAAATTAGATCTGTAGATGCTGGAAGGAAACATATTAGAATAAAAGTACAGTAGAAACCTTGTTCAATTTACAAAAGATGAGGCCAAGAAAGGGAGAGCTTCAGCAAAAATGTAAAAGCCACTTCTCCACAATCAAGGCAGATTCGCTTCCAAATTTTAGTGCAATAATTCTGACAAGTGACTGTTGAGTTTGAAGCTGAAGCAATGGGAGAATTAGTACTTGGAAGAACTTCAAACTGAGTTAATCAGTGATTGAAAAGATTAAGCAGTGGAGAAGATGAGAGAGGGAGAAGAGTAAGTTAAGAGCTCTAAATCCTCATTTATCATTACTGAAGTCACTAAGTAACATCTAAAATGGATAAATGATCAAAAGATGGTATTATGAAAATACTACTAATAGCCAAACTATATTAAGTATGAATGTGCCAAATATAGTTCTAAGTTCTTGACATGTAATAATTCATTTACTCTTGTCAATTATCCTATGAGGTAGATATTATTGTATGTCTTTAAGGATACTATCTAAATCAATAAAGGTAACTACTAACACAAAGAGCTAAGAGTTGAAGTGGGACTAAAAGGTAGAGAAGAGTGGGGAAGGGTTCCATTGTTTCTCATTCAAATTTTTCTGTAGTATTTGATTTTTTTAAAAAAATATTTTTATTGATTTCAGAGAGGAAAGGAGAGGGAGAGAGATATATATAAACATTAATGATGAGAGAGAATCATTGATCAGCTGCCTCCTGCATGCTCCCTACTGGGACTGAGCCAGCAACCCAGTTCATAGGTTGACACTCAATCACTGAGCCACACCAACTAGGCTATACTATTTGATTTTTTAAAATTACTTTATATATATATATATATATATATATATATATATATATATATATATGAATGAATGAACATTGCAGCCCTGGCTGAGTCCCTCACTTGGTTAGAGCATCTTCCCAATATGCCAAGGTTGTGGTTTCATCCCCGGTCAGGACACATACAAGAATCAACCAATGAATGCACAAATGAGTAGAACAAGAAATTGATGTTTCTCTCTCTTTCTTTCAAATTAATTAAAAAAATTTTTTTGCTCTCTGCTCCCCATGTTCATCAGATAGCTGTGTCTTCCTGCACAGTACCACCTGCCACCCTGAGACACAATGGTGAAGGTCAGATTTGACCATATTGGGCACCTGATCATCAGAGTTGCTTTTAACACTGACAAAGTAGATATTGTTGCTATCAATGACCACTTCACTGACCTCATCTGCATGGTCTCACACCATCTTCCTTGTATGTATGTGTATGTCTCTGTTTCCACATTTCCCTCTTTAAAAAAATTTTTTTTTATTGATCCCACTACTAGGGATAGAGCCTGCAATCCAGGGATGTGCCCTGACCAGAAATCCAACTGTGACCTCCTGGTTCATGGGCTGACACTCAACCACTGAATCACACTGGCTGGGTTCAAATTTCCCTCTTTATAAGGACACCAGTCATATTAGATTAAGATGCACCCCATTTCTAAATATGGTCACATTTGAGGTACTGGGGACTAGGGCTTCAACACATTTTAAGAGGGGTTGTAATTCAATCCATAAAAAATTAGTATGTCATATGTAGAAACACACAGAGAACACTATCATACATATAAACAAACTCAGGGAAGCAGCCCAAATGCAAAGACAAAGAAACATGTCACAAATGAAAGAACAGGACAAATCTCCATAAAAATAAACTAAATGAAATAGAAGCAAGCAAACTAATAGATACAGAGTTCAAAACAATGATTATTAGGATGGTCAAGGAACTTCTTAAAAAATATATTTTTATTGATCTCAGAGAGGAAGGGAGAGGGAGAGAGAGAGATAAAAACATCAAAGATGAGAGAGAACCATTGATTGGCTACCTCCTGCATGCCCCACACTGGCAATAGAGCCCTCAACCCAGGGATGTGCCCCAACTGGAAATCAACAGTGACCTCCTGACCTCCTGGTTCAAAGATCTATGCTCAATTGTGGAACCCCACCAGCCACACTCAAGGAACTTAATGAGAGCTTCAAGGAACTTAGAGAGAATGTCAAGAAACTTACTAAGAATTTCAAGGAACTTAGTGAGACCACCAAAGACATGAAAAAAAGGCAAGTTGGAAATGAAGGATAGCTTGGCTGTCGTGGTTCAGTGGTTGAGTGTTGACCTATGAACGAGGAGGTCACAGAAAGAATCTTAAAAGCAGCAAGAGAAAACAGTTTACCTATAATGGAGCACCCATATGACTATCAGCTGATTTCTCAACAGAAACTTTGCAGATCAGAAGGGAGTGACAAGAAATATTCAAAGTGATGAAAAACAAAGACCTACAACCAAGATTAGTCTATCCAGCAAAGCTATCATTTAGAATTGAAGGTCAGACAAGAAAAAACTAAAGGAGTTCATCACCACCAAGCCAGTATCATATGAAATGTTGAAGGGTCTTCTTTAAAAAGAGGAAGGAAAAAAACTGATAAAAATAGGAGCAATAAAGTGGCAATAAATGCATATCTATCAATAATAGAATCTAAAAATCAAAATAAATAAATAAGCAATCTAATGAACAAAATAAACTGATGAGCCCAGCCATCATGGCTCAGGGATTGAAATTAATAAAAATATATTTAAAAAAGAAACTGATGAATAAAATAGAACTAAAGGCATAGGAACATGGAACAGACTGACAAATCTCAAAGGGAAGGGGGAGAAAGGTAGGAAGAGATTAACCAAAGAATTTATAGGTATAGATTAATCAAAGAACTTATATGCATGGACACCAACAATAGGGTGGTGAAGGCCTTGGGTGGGTGGGATCTGGATGGATGAGGGTAATGGGGGGGGGGGGGGAAGGAGAGGACATCATATTCTCAACAATAAAGATGAAAAATAATAGCAATAATAATAAAAACAAAGAAAACATAGGGGAAAAAATCTTTGACATTGGCTTTTGCAATAATTTCTGGATGTGACAGAAAAAGCACAGGTAACAAAAGTGAAAATAGGAAAGTGAGATTGCACCAAACTAGACAGATTCTGCACACTAAGGAAACAAATCGACGCAAGGATAAGGTAACCTACAGACTGGGAGAAAAATATTTGCAAACTATATACCTGATAAAGGATTAACATCCAAAATTTATAAGGGATCCCTACAATTCAATAGAAAAAAAAATCACACAAATAACTTGATTAAAAAATGGACATAGGAGCTGAACAGACATTTTTCCAAAGGAGACATACAAATCTCCAACATACAAATATGAAAAGGTGCTCAACATTACTAAATGTCAGGGAAATGCAAATCAAAACCATAGTGAGATACTACTTCACACATGTTGGAATGGCTGTTATCAAAAACAAAACAAAACTGCCCAGCCAGCTCAGTGGTTGATCATTTACCTATGAATCAGGAGGTTGTGGTTCAATTCCTGGTCAGTGCACATGCCCAGGTTGTGGGCTCCATCCCTAGTGTGGGGTGTGTAAGAGGCAGCCAAACAATGATTTTCTCTCATCATTGATGTCTCTCTCTCTTTCTCCCTCCCCTCTCCTTTTCTCTCTGAAATCAATAAAATGTTGTGGAGGATGTGGTGAACAGAACACTTGCACACCATTGGTAGGACTTGGTGCAGCCACTATGAAAAACTATGGTGATTCCTGAAAAAAAAAAAAAAAAGAAGTGCTAATGGAAGACAGACACACCGTTGCACCTTATAATGGCAACAGAGCACATGGTAGCATTTGCAGGTACATATAGCAGAATCTGTAGGGTAAGCCTGCACATTGAAGGTGGCAGTAAAGCCTGGGAGCCACCAACACTGAGGAGCAGAGACTTTCCACCATAAGAGTTCCTTCTACTTAAGGAAAAGTTTTATTTGCAAAAGGTGTCACAAAGGATTTGTGATCACAAGAAAGATTGAAGTATCTAGGGCACTTACTTTAACAAGAATAATGAAAAAAGGAAAATATGATCATAGGTATCTTAATGGACATTTCTAAGTATTCCAGGCTCATGCACTTGCCAGAAACACCCTAAGTAAAGAAAGTATAATCATAAGTAATGAAATCTATTCACTGTGACTTTTTTTTCATCAAAAACTATGAAGACTTTGAAAAGCCATCAGGGATTCATTGACCCTAGAACATAGTAAAATTTGCTTTAACTTATGTTCCATTTGGAGTTCAGCTTCCTATATTTTTACTTAAAAATATAAAATTGCCCTGGATGGGTGGCTCAGTTGGTTGGAGCATCATCCCATACACCAAAAAAGGGTTGCAGGTTCAATTTCTGGTCAAGGCATATACCTAGGTTGCGGTTTCAATCCCCTGTCGGGCCCCTACAGAAGGTAACCGATTGATGTTTCTCTCTCACATCAATGTTTATCTCTCTCTTCCTTCCTCTCTCTCTAAAAATGAATAAAACTAGAAACATATCCTCCAGTGAGCATTAATATATATTTGCCCCCAAAGAAAAAGCCTATCCTTTACTATAAGAAGCATTGAAGGATTTAAAATATTCATCTGAAATAGTAATGCAACAGAAAATCCTACAATAACAACTGTAAGGTTTGAGGTGCAGGAAACAGGAGTCAAGGACCAAGGCATGTTAAAGAGGAAGTTTATTCCGCACTAATGAGTGAGATAGAAAAACAAGGATTAGAGGAGAAGGAGGAGGAAAAGGACCCAGCCGGACTGCCTCACAGATTGGGATAGCAGCAACGCATGCAGCGGTGAACACGCCTTTTGAGGGAAGGAAAAGAAAGGGGTCGGGCCCAGGGCGGAACGGGAAGGGGTGGGGCCCAGGGCACTTGGCATGCACTGATTGGTGGTTCAATGTCTCGGGGATGTCCCGGTGGCAGATGCCGGTTACGTCATAACTCTGCCCACTAGTTGGGGGAAGGGAGGATCTATCATTCCAGGCTTTTGGTGATATTAAAAAAATTGAGAGTCCAGGCAAGGTCAGGGGGTGAAGGTCCATTTTCCATAGCTACTTCCTGCTGAGAGGGGGCATTGTCAGGGGCATCTACCCACAGTCTCTAGGTTCTGAATTCAAGGCCAGATAGATCTCTCCCACCTTCTGGTTGGTGAACACCTGCAGTCTGTTCTGCAAAAAACTAGTGAAACAGCACATGAGACAGGGGCCAAAGAGCAAAATTAAAGGAATAGATACCAGTGGGCTTAATGATGGGAGGAGCCATGGGGTAAGTGAGCGAAAAACAGGGAGTGTTTTCTGTGCTGGACTAGGGGTGCAGCAACATGATTTCCCCAAAGGACTGGTTGGTGAAGTCTCGAGAGCAATCCTGTTGAGTCACTTGGGAGGTAAAAGCTGGTCCTGAGGCTGCCACAGTGTCACTTGTCTGGTTTTGCTGCTTTTCTGGGCCTGGAGCCGCTACCTTGAGCGTTACCCTGGGCTCGGCGAGGGTGATGGGGATCGTCGAGTCTGGCATCTTCAGTCTTTGGCCAGTCTTCAGTCATGGCCAGTGGCGGGTCATGACCTGGAAGGGTGGCCCCTCTATGCTGAGATGCAGAGGGCCTGTCATTTTTCCAGGGGCATTCACTTTTACTGCAAGCTGGGCAGGGCTTGGTTGGAGCCAGGGGCTGGGGCACTGCTTTGCCCAGTGGCTTTCATTTCTGCACTTGAAGCATCCTCCAGGTGGCATTTGTCCTCTCGTTGGACCCCCAACATGCACAGTCCCCTTTGGACCATGCAGGGCTGCTGTTGGCCTCAGAGCTGTTACCAAGGCTTGGGTTTTCAGATTCACCTTCTGTCGAAGGCGGGCTTACTCTGCCTGCTCCTTACAAGCATTAAAACCTTAAAGGCCATATTCACTGGATCTCGGACCTGGGTCTGAGAAGGCGTCAGGGGAGGGGGTGGCAGAGCAGGCAGTGGGCCGTGGACCAGAGGAGGAGGAGGAGTGCGGTGGCGGGCAGCCACACCAGGCCGGGCCTGCGGGGGTGGGCTGTGGGAGGTCTCAGTAACTATTTATTTATTTTTAAATATATTTTGTTGATTTTTTTACAGAGAGGAAGGGAGAGGGATAGAGAGTTAGAAACATCGATCAGCTGCCTCCTGCACACCCCCTACTGGGGATGTGCCCACAACCAAGGTACATGCCCTTGACCAGAATTGAACCCAGGACCTTTCAGTCCACAGGCCAATGCTCTAACCACTGAGCCAAACCAGTTTTGGCTCAGTAACTATTTAAAGAGAGGGATTGGACTTGCTCTTTCAAGATGGCGGCCCCCATGGGAACGGCAGGCCATGTGGCCAGAAGGGGCAGGCCTTGCTGTTTCAAGATGGTGGCCCCCATGGGAATGGCAAGCCATGCGGCCAACATGGCAGCTGCTCACAATACACAAGGGAAGAGCAAACCAAAACAGAAATCTCACTTAGCTGTTTGGAGAGGCTGGCGGGACTGCAGGCAGGCGGCTCTCGCACTGTGTGGCAGCCTCTGCTTGGCTCATGGCCCGAGGCGGCGATGGTGGTTCCCAGTGGCGGCCGCCAACCAGGAAAGGGGCAGCTGTGGCGAAGAAGGAGGAGAGGGCAGCGGGAGCGGGAGAGGTGAAGATGAAAGATCGGCTGGGTTGAAAGAGGCAGAAGGCAGAGAGAGGTGCTAAGGACCAGTTTGAGGGGGTGAAGACTTTCAAGGAGGATCTGATGAGTGGAACACGAGGAGTAAAGCGAGGGGCGGGAGCGAAAGGCCACTTCCCAGTTTTCTGGCAGAAATTACTGAGGTCGGTGAGGATGTTACGTCCCGCTTTCAGGTCATCTGGACCCATTCCAATTCATACTGAGGCCATGCCACATTACAGAAGTAGCTAGATTGGTGAGGAGACACCCTAGAGGTGTCTAAGGTCTGGTTTAGATTTTTGATTGCCCATACCAAAACCTGGGGTCGGTAGCTGAGGCTAAGAACCAGTGTCCCAGTCGTTGAGCCAAGGCTACGGATGGGGAACCCGAGGGACAGCAGGGGACATCTCCCCTACCTCCTGGGATCCGGACGGAGGCCAAAAGGTGGGAGAACCAAGGGGTGACAGGAATGTCTTCGCTGCCTCCCCAGGTTCGGAACCCCTCCTGGAGGGGCCCAGAGGGCTATGCCCAAAAGGCAATCTCTGACACAGGCCTTGTTTATAGACAGAGACGCCGGAAAAACAACCACCAGGAATTAGAACAGGCTGGGACTTACCGTTAACACTGCTGAGCCGGGGGTTAGAAGCCTGAGGGTCCTGAGCCATAAGGAGAGAAGAGGGGGGCACCCTGGACTGTGAACAGTCAAATTGGATGCTCGCACCCACCCGGGTTTTCGGCACCAAATGTAAGGTATGAGGCACAGGAAACGAGAGTCAGGGACCAAGGCATGTTAAAGAGGAAGTTTATTCCGCACTAACGAGTGAGATAGAAAAACCAGGATTAGAGGAGAAGGAGGAGGAAAAGGACCCAGCCGGATTGCTTCACAGACTGGGAGAGCAGCCACACGTGCAGCGGTGAACACACCTTTTGAAGGGAGGAACAGAAAGGGGTAAGGCCCAGGGCGGAATGGGAAGGGGTGGGGCCCAGGGCATTCGGCATGTGCTGATTGGTGGTTCAATGTCTTGGGGATGTCTTGGTGGCAGATGCCGGTTACATCATAACTCCACCCACTAGGTAGGGGAAGGGAGGATCTATCAACAACCATAAAAAATATAAATCTTGCTATTTATGAAGACATGGATGGACCTTGAGGGCATTCTTCTAACTAAAATAAGTAAGGCAGAGAAAGACAAATACCTGTTAAGGTAAAAACCCTTGAAATCTGTAAAGAGATTTTTGTGAGTTTATTTGAGCCAAACTGTCAACATCAGCCAGGAAGCAGAACTTCAATGAATTGAGATAATGCTCCAGAGAATGGCAGGTTGCATCTGTATTTATACATTGCAATTAAAGGAAAGGGACGTAGGTGACAGACTAAGAGGTGGGATGAAGCAAAGTCAGAGGAGTGGGGAGAACCCCTGGGATTGGATCAAAAGTAAAATGATGGACACATACTTAGGTGGGTGCAGGAACAATTAACATGATAATGAAGGAATTTGTGGTATCTGTCCTGGCACCCAGCACTTTTGGTTGTGCCCCAGGGGGTCCAGAAAAAGGGAAGTTACAAGTTACCGAGACATTTCAAGGGTATGTTATAAAAAGACAGATAGGCCCAGTTAAGGTAAAGGTTGATCTTGTCAGTGAAGATACCAGCCTAGGATGTAACTGCTAACCATAACTACTTTTAGTTAAAGTTTAATTTCAGACCATCCTTTGTGGTTACTTTAGGTCTCTGAGTCTGCAAGACTGCCATGCAGGCCTTCCGGATCTTGTCAGGTTAGCATGTGGCCCCTTTCGTCCACATACCATGTTGCAGAAGACCAAAGAAAACCAAGGACACTTCAAAGAAGAGGAGGGACACTGTTTAATACACCGGTGGACTCAGGGAACAGCCATCCAAATCTGAGCGAAGGAACATGCATGGGGCTTTCCTTTATATCTCCCTCCCTGTGGTCTTTGTCCCACAAATATGCATTATGCTTCCGGTCCTTTTCATGGGCCTTGCAAGAAAGCCCCCAGATGTTGGAGGACTCCAGGACATATCTGATGGTCTGACATGGTGCCAGCATTAATAACCCTCCCTCTGGGCAGTGCAATATCCACAGCCCCATGGCCTCTGTAACTGGTTCTACAAGACCAGTATCTGGGAAGGAGGCATGGGAAGGTTATCTGGCATGGGTTCAGATCATTCGCCTCCAAATATCAGGGTTACATTGGAATTAGCCCCTTTTAGCCTTCTTAACCATATGATCTCACGTTTATGTGGGATCTACTCTCCCAACCCTGAAAAACAAACAAACAAACAAAAGGAAACCAAGGCAATAGATTCAGAGAACAGATTGGATGGAGGTTGCCAGAGATTGGATGGGGGAATGCAGGGTGGGCAAAATGGGCAAAAGGTATGAATTTCCAGTTATAAAATAAATAAGTAACGGGCACATAATGTACAGCATAGGACTATAGTTAATATTGCATTGCATATTTGAAAAATGCTAAGAGAGTAGATCTTGAAAGTTCTCATTACAAGAAAAAAATGTGTAACTGTCTATGGTGGTGATGTTAACTAGACTTATTGTTTTCATTTTGAAATATATACAAATATCAAATAAAAATGGATTAAAAAAGAAATGTCCATTGGTCAGGTGACAAGGGATATACATAAATCTGTCCAGGCACTACTTAATTCAATAAATTTAGAATCAAGCTGTTGCAGAAGACCAAAGAAAACCAAAGACGCTTCTAAGAAAAAAAGGAGGGACACTGTTTAATGCACCGGTGGACTCAGGGAACAGCCTTCCAAATCTGAGCGAAGGAACACGCATGGGGCTTTCCTTTATATCTCCCTCCCTGTGGTCTTTGTCCCACAAACATGGATTATGCTTCTGGTCCTTTTTGTGGGCCTTGCAAGAAGGCCCCCAGGTGTTGGGGATCTCTCTGGGGCAGTGCACTGTTCACAGTAACAGGTTCTGCAAGACCAGTATCTGGGAAGGAAAGAGGGACTTAATTATAAGTTATCAGGAATGTACACTGAGCTTGCTGGCTTGGACTCAGATCACTGGCCCCAAATATCAGGATTACATTGGAATTAGCCCTTTTTAGCCTTTTCAAACTCTCTATGAGAATCACAAATAGAAATGTTTTCGTGTTATGGAAAGAGTATGGACCCTAAGAGTCTGAAAAAATGGTTTTAATGCACTGCTAGCTGGGCATATTGAAGCAGGAATTTTAGGGTAATATAGGCAGGCTTAGGGATTTTTAGAATTGGGGTCCATGGAAAAAACACAGGGCCACAGACTGGGAGAAGGTACATTTCCATAACACAAGGAAGCCAGGTGCAGTCACATTTCCATAAGACAAGGAAGCAGCAACAAGTATATTTCCATAAGACAAGGGAACTGGAAGTAGCCAAGGAAGGTCTATATTTACAAAATAAAGAGAAGGAAGCCCTTCACTCAGAAGGAGAAGAAGAAAGCCCAAAGGGAATAGGAAAACAATAAGGAAGGAAGGGGAGAACCTCACATGTACTTTGTGAGGTTCAACCTTTGAGCCCAGGAGTTACTATAGTAACCAGTCTCAGGGAATAGTGACCAATCAGAGGGGATATCAAGGCACCAGGATCTGCAGCCTTTATAAGCCATAGGGAAAAGGAACTCAGTGGGACCTTTTCCCGCTCCCTACTTCGGAGTCTATTCTGTGGGACTCTTCCCTCTCCCCACGTGGGAGTCTGTACTTGTTCTTCAATAAATCTCCACCCTTTGCTATACCACTTTCTGTCCATGGATTCATTCTTCAATTCCGGTGGACAAAGAATCCGTGTTCCAGTCCAAAAATTCGGTATCAATATCTTTTGGGAATATGATTCCTGGAGAATCACTGAGTTTCCATTTTCTTATTTACCTTGAGAAACCAAAATATTTTCCAACTCTAAATGTCAGTGATTCTAGTCATTTTAAAAATACTGCATTTGATGCTTAAGTTAGAGTATGCAAGAAAGAGGTGCTCTATCTTTATCAAAGCAGATAGATAAACTACTAAAACTGGAGTTTGTTCATGCACCTAAATGCCTCAAAACATTGAACAATTATAAAGTTTTTTATAGCTGATGAATAATTAGTGAGGGCTTTACTTCAGTAAGAAATTTAAAAATTGCTAAATCTCTTCCTTTGCAGCTCTAATGGAATGCAGAATACAGAGTATATAATTTAATATACATAATAATCTTTTGGACAGCTTGGAAATCTAAAAGAGATTGCATTTTTATTCTTGTACATGTAATTTACTCAAGAGTGGATTATTTTTAAATTGTATGTGTTTGAAGGAGTTTAGTTATATCATAAGAGATGAAACAATAACATATGCCTCGCCCTGCAAGCTTTTGAAAAATACAGCAGACAAAAAGACACTTTATGGCAGGATTAACAGTTCTCTTTTTTAATGCCCCACAACCATCTGTCTCATATTTTCTAGGACAGACCTGGTTTTAATATACTTACCAGTCATCTCCATAAACTTGTACAATTCTTCAGGAATTAAAATATCCTGACAAGTGGGAAATGAACAAACCAAGTTAGTATCCATTAAAATAAAAGCATACATATACATAAAAAGACAGTAAGTCAGAAGTGACAGTTACAGGTTTAGGAAACAATTTGATAGTTTACAGGAACTCATGCCTGCCTATTAAGTGCCCACATATAATATTATTATAGATCTAGGAGCTACAGAAAATGAACACAAATTCTATTCAGCCTCCCCAAATATCCGGACACACTTTCTCAAATAAGCATGGTTCTACCTCTGTTAGTTACTCTGTTTCCGTCCATCTGTTTTGGTAATTGCTTTTCCTTCCTCATAATTGCCAGTATCTGCACAGGCTTATCCTGTTTCCTCCGGATGGTGTTTTGTTTGGAGTCAGTTCCTGATTCCTCTTCCTGTTCCTTTTCATTTACTCTTATTTGGCTTTTCATTTGCACTACATAATTTTTGTATTATCACACACACAATTTCAGGAAATTAGAACTCAGTGGATAGGGGCGTGGCTAAGTGCTTTAAATATATCATAGGACCCAAGTTGTTTACCTATCTACAGCAATAACAATTGACACAATTTTACCTGAAAAGTCACAAAACAGGAAAGAAATGAGCAAAATTTCAACTCACTCTCAGGAAAAAGGCGACTCATCCATAGCTCTGGGGATGGGAGGGAGGAGTCACGGTAAAAGACCAAGTCCATATAGGGGCATTGAGAGACAAGTTGCCTGCCCTAGTTGGTATGGCTCAGTTGGCTGAGCGTCATCCTGTGCACCGAAAGGTTGCCAGTTCAATTTCGGGTCAGGATGCATTCCTGGGTTGCAGCTCAGTCCCTGGGAGGGGGTATGCAGAAGGCAACTGATCAATGTTCCCTTCTCATATTGATGTTTCTTTCCCTCTCCCTTCCTCTCTCTCTAAAAAACATCAATAAATCTTTTTTTTTAAAAAGAAACTACACTTAGCTGGCGTGGTTCAGTGGTTGAGCATGGACTTATGAACCAAGAGGTAACGGTTCGATTCCTGGTCAGGACACATGCCCAGGGTGGGCTCAATTCCCAGTGTGGGGTGTGCAGGAGGCAGCTGATCAATGATTCTCATCATTGATGTTTCTATCTCTCACCCCCTCTTCCTTCCTCTTGGAAATCAATAAAAATATTTTTTAAAATATACTTAAAAAAATAAACTACTTTGGTATTAAATCAGTCAGGCTAGTTTGGGAAATCTTACTTAGCATATACCAAGGAGTTTAATAAAGCTTAAAAATTAGTGTTTCGATGAGGATTTAGGATGTCAAGTGCTTTCAAACAAATTGCAACCAAGGCATTGATTGTCTTCTGTTCTAAACTGTGCTTTCAAGGATGTTTGTGTAGCAATCTGCCTTGGAAGATAGAGATAGTGTCTTCCTTCAGAGCAAAGGACAAATTTGCTTACTGTTGGGTGTAGTAAAAATAACGTTTCCTTCTAGAGCACAGGCCACATGTGCTTATGCAATTGTCCCCCTCTTACCCATTTTCATTTATCATGATTTCAACTACCTGCAGTCTGCGTTGGTCTGGAAATATTAAACAGAAAATTAAAGAATACTTTTTCCATTGTTTTTTTTTTTTTTTTTTTTTTAGAGAGAATGGAAGGGAGGGGGCGAGACTGAGAGAGAAACATCAATATGAGAGAGACACATTGATGGTTGCCTTTGGCACACGTCCCAACTGGGGATTGATCCTGCAACTGAGGTAAGAGCTCTTGACCATAATTGAACCTGTGACCCTTCAGTCTGCAGGCCAATGCTCTAACCACTGAGAAAACCAGCTAGGGCCAATTCATAACTTTTAAGTTGCACAACATTCTGAGTAGCCTGATGAAATCTTATGCCTTTCTGCTTCATCTCATTTGGGACATGAATCATCCCTTTGTCCAGCACATTCATGCTGTATATGCTCCCCACCCATTAGTCACTTAGCACCATCTTGATTATCACATGGACTGAACATAAACCCTAGTGATATTGGCAATTTGGATATGCCAAAGAGAAGTCCAAAAATACTTCCCCTTAGTGAAAAGGTGAAAGTTCTTGATTTAAAAAGGAGAGAGAGAGAGAAAAATCATATGCTGAGGTTGCTAAGGTATATGGTAAAAACAAATCTTCTGTCCATGAAATTGTAAAGGAAAAAGGAATTCATGCTAGTTTTGTTGTCACATCTCAAACTGCAAATTTAAGGCCATAGTGTGTGATAAGTATTATATTAAGCTGGAAAAGGCATTAATCTTTTTCATAGGTAGTTATATATAAGTAAATACATAGTACATATAGATTTTGGAACTATCCATGGTTTCAGGCATCCACTAGGGGTCTTGGAATGTATTCCCAGTGGATAAGGAGGGAATACTGTAGTATTGTCATGCATTAATTAAAAAATCCTTGTCCATACCTAAGCTAAAAATGACTTTCTTGAGGAGAAACAAAGATGGTGGCATAGGTAAACACCTGAAATTGCTGCCTTGCACAACCACTTCAAAACTACAATTAAAACACAAAACGGACATCATCCAGAACCACAGGAAGGCTGGCTGAATGGAAATTCTACAACTAGAAGGAAAGAGAAAAGCACACTGAGACTCAGAGGATCTGCAGAAGTGGAGTGCAGAGGTACGGAGGCACGCATGGAAAGGGCTGGCAACTGAGGACACGGCTGTCTTTTTCAATTGGGAGGGAGAAACAAGCTCCTGACTGCTCTCAACTCCAGTTCTGGGGGAGACTCTGGGGACTCAAACTCATTCGGGGAGAAACTGGACTGTCTGGCATAGGGCGGAACTCGAGGGTGGCTTTCTCTCAGAGGTGCTTGCAGCAATTACCAAGGGACACTGAGACCTGGGGGCCTCTTAGGACAGGGCCGATGGTAAGCCATTGCTGTTTGCTCTGCCATGAGACCCCACCCCACCCAAGCTGGGTGCAGAGATTTTTGCATATGAATGGCCTGCTCCTTTGAAATCTAAAATTACCTAAAAAGCCACAGCTGAGTCAGAGAGACCCAGAACATTCAAAAGAAGGCCCAAGGTCTCACAACAGCTTGCATTGCTTCACAGCTGGGCCTCATCTGGGCACCTCCAAACCCCAAACAAAGAAGAGGAATCTGCAGATCTTTCCGTAGCTCCTGCTGGGTGGCCCCAGGAAGAGTCTAAATTAGCACCTCCTTGGAGATCCAAGAGCCAGTGTACCCAGTGGTCAGAGTGGGACCATCCAGATTACAACTCCTCAGATCCATAGGGGACACACTCAGAGGGCAGACTCAGTTAACACCAAAGCTCCAGCACAGAAATTCTCCCATTGTAGACACAGCTGATCCTCACAACCAATTGGCCTGGAAGTCAATTCCTCCCAGTGATACCAACAACAATCAAGGCTTAACTACAACAAGACTGTGAACACAGCCCACAAAGGGATGCACCAAGAGTCTCCACCTCAGGTAACTGGGGAGGCTGAGCCACTGGGCCCTATAGGACACCTAGCACACAAAGTAACTCCATCAACTCAGGGAAGCAGCCAAAATGTGGAGACAAAGAAACAGGTCACAAAAGAAAGAAATGGAGGAAAGCAAATGACTGGATATAGAGTTCAAAACCACGGTTATAAGGTCTTTCAAGAATTTTCTAGAAAAGGCTGATAAATTTAGTGAGACCCTCAAGGATATGAAAAAGGACCAACTAGAAATTAAGCATACACTGACTGAAATAAAAAATAATATGCAGAGATCCAACAGCAGACTAGAGGATAGCAAGAATCAAGTCAAAGACTCGAAATACAAAGAAGCAAAAAAAACCCAACTGGAAAAACAAAAAGAAAAAAGGATCCAAAAATATGAAGATAGTGTAAGGAGCCTCTGGGACAACTTCAAGCGTACCAACATCAGAATTATGGGGGTACCAGAAGAAGAGAGAAAGCAAGATATTGAAAACCTATTTGAAGAAATGACAGAAAACTTCCCCCACCTGGTGAAAGAAATAGACTTACAAGTCCAGGAAGTGCACAGAACCTCAAACAAAAGGAATCCAAAGAGGACCACACCAAGACACATCATAATTAAAATGCCAAGAGCAAAAGACAAAGAGAGAATATTAAAAGCAGCAAGAGAAAAACAGTTAGTTACCTACAAGGGAGCACCCATATGATTGTCAGCTGATTTCTTAACAGAAACTATGCAGGCCAGATGGGAGTGGCAAGAAATATTCAAAGTGATGAATAGCAAGAACCCACAACCAAGGTTACTCTACCCAGCAAAGCTATCATTCAGAATTGAAGGTCAGATAAAGAGCCTCACAGATAAGAAAAAGCTAAAGGAGTTCATTACTGCCATACCAGTATTATATGAAATGCTGAAAGGTATTCTTTAAGAAGAGGAAGAAGAAGAAAAAGGTAAAGATAAAAATTATGAACAACAAATACATGTCTATCAACAAGTGAATTTAAAAATCAAGTGATTAAAAAAATCTAATGAACAGAATAGACTGGTAAATATAATAGAATCAGGGGCATAGAAAGGGAGTGGACTGACAATCCTCGTGGAGAAGGGGGTGTGAGGGGTGCTGGAAGAGACTGGACTAAAATCATACATCTATGGATGAGGACAGTGGGGGGGTGGTGAGGGCAAAGGGTGGGGTGGTAACCGGGTAGGGGGGAGCCATAGCTTTTTATCCCCCGGTGGGGGATAAAAGAGGAACAACTGTAATAATCTGAACAATAAAGATTTATTTTTTAAAAAGTAAATAAAGTTACAAGATAGAAAAATAAATAAATAAATAAATAAATAAATAAAATGCCTTTCTTATAAAGCAACCTACTACATGTACAGGTGTAAATTAGCCCTTGTATCACCTTTGGGAAAATGGTGCAAAAATGCCATTACTCTAGCTACTGCTCTTGCTGTGAGTAATGAACTATCCTTCATTTCTTACATACCATTCACTATCTTTTTCCACTGTCATGTCTTTTATGGAATCCATGAAACTAGCATTGTAACCAAACTCAGGTTCAGCTGCGTGCTGCAACAAAAGCCATACTTGTGAGACACGTGCTGGTGGAAAGGAAAGAGGTTTATTTGTGTGCTGGCATCTCAGAAAGATGGGGGAACTATTGTCCTCAAAAACTCATTTTAATATCTCAGTGCAGGCAAATATTTTTATAAGGATGGAGAGGGAAAGCAGAACAAAGGGATCAGGGAGAGGGCTGTGGATGTGTTGTCTTTCCCAGAGGTAAAGGGAGGGGGAAATGAAGGGGAATTTGAACATGCTGCTTCTCCCGATAAAGAGAAGGGGAAGTATATGGAAGAGAAGGGGCTGGTGCTTTCTCTTCAAACAGGAATTTGTAAATTTATGGCTGGTACTTGAGGGTCTTCATGGCTGATGCCAAGTAGTCCTCCTCCCCGGAGCAGGTTGTTCTAATCTATTAAAAACAACAACAACAACAACAAAAACCCAACAAAAAAACACTAGATTAGAAGTGAAAACATAGGATTTTATTTACACACTAAGAAAACAGAGAGTTGGCTGTAGCCTTGAGAGAATTTACAATAATTGAGATATTAAATTATGGTTGCAACATGTAGAAGAAAATCTCAGAATCCTCTCAAGTTCTTGATAGGGGCTCAAGCCCAGATATTAAGATTATGTGGGCCCCTGATTCAGGGGAATTGTGGTTGTATGTGGAACTGCCAAATGCAGAGCTAAAGGATTTCAAAGTTTTTATTTCAAGGCAGTCTAAGGAGAACTGTTCTTGAGCTCAATCTCTCATGAAATGGACACACAACACTCCAGGCAATGCCAGTCCTCTGACTGGAGTTGGCACAGTATGTGGTCTTGTGTTAGTGGTGGTTAGAAATCCCAGGTACCCAATAAATACATGTAGAAGAGATCAGATAGCTTTGTAGGCTTCTGTGTGGAGAATTCATGGGTGTTGCTGTCCTACAGTGTCATAGAAATTATAGGCATTTCGGTATGTGGCCTCTTAGTGGGTCAATAATCTCCAGATTCTTCTATTTATAGCTGCATGCTTGAGCCCTCCTTGGTTTCTTGTGTAGAGAGTGGATTAAGCTGTAGATTGCTGGGTCCCCTTTTTGAATAGCAAGGACGAGGCAAGCAGCCACACAGATCAGATACTAGAGCAGAAGTCTGAAAACTTTTTTTGAAAGGATCAGATGTTAAATATTTCAGTCTTGTGGGCCATATGATCTCTGTAGCATGTATAAAACTCTGCTATTGTGGAGCAAAGCAGGCATTGACAATACCAATGGGCATTGCTACATTCCCATACAACTTTATTTACAGAAATAGGGAGCAGCTAGATTTGAATGATGGGTGGTAGTTTGCTGAATCTTGCACTAAAATATTGTTATATGTAGGGTGACTTCATTAGTGTGTGAACTGAACAATCACTTAGGGCCCTGAACTCAGATGAGCCCTGTACTTGGTTTGATGCTCTACTGTCAAGGTCTTCAAATTCTTAATTTTAAACAAGAGTCTCCACATTTTCCTTTTGCCCTGGGCCCCACATTACTATGTAGCCAGTCCAGGTTATATGTAATCTTTTTACTATTATATTGTGGTAGGCGTGAACAAAACAAATCAATCTGAGATTCAGAGGATAAAATTATGAAATAAGGTTAGATGTATGAGATCAGATAAGAGACAGAAGTACCTTATAGATAAAATGTTTTCTGATCCAAATGTAAAAAAAGAAGAACCTGTCTTTTATCTTATCAATAATATTGGCATGTATAAAGAAAGGATTGGTCTGTCTGAGGAATGGCTACTTAATGATCCATTAGCAGTATTATGGACTACAGTTAAGAACTGTGGTTAAGGATTTAATGTGCAGTAAGAATCTGTTGCTGAAATATCAAACCCAATGCCAACAGATAACTAAAATGGATCATATCTGGCCCTGCGTCTAAGTACCATAATTTTACTTATAGTTTCTTACACATTTCTCTCTAAGAATTCAACAATGAGCTGGTCAGAACAGCCAGTCCTTTTGCCAGTTAAATTTCTCATTGCAGTTAATTCCAACAGCATTGTTGTTTACATATTAATCTTTTGTTACTTTAGTGAGCCCACACTCTGGGCAAATTGATAAAATTCAAATAAAGACCCACCACAAAAATGATGACTTCAGGGGCAAGGGCTAGGTGAAGGTGGACAAAGGAGGGGTAAATGGGGACATCTGTAATAGAGTCAACCATAAAAATAAAGTTTAAAAAATGATGTCTTCACCCTAGCTGGTTTGGCTCAGTGGCTAGAGCATCGACCTGTGGACTAAAGGGTCCCAGGTTCAATTCTGGTCAAGGACACATACCCGGGTTGTGGGCTCGATCCCCAGTGGGGAGCGTGCAGGAAGCAGCCAATTAATGATTCTCTCTCATCAGGGATGTTTCTATCTCTCCCTCTTCCTTCCTCTCTGAAATTAATAAAGATATATTTTAAAAATGATGTCTTCAACAAGGCAATGTCACAAATCAGCCATTAGTCAATATCCTCTTCTTCATTACATGGCTTCGTTTAGTGTTCACATTAGGCTTTATCTAAGCAGTGATAATGATGTGAGAGGAATTAATGAGCCAGACTTCCTAGACACAAGTGGAAAAGAGGTTCTTGGGATATCTTCAGAAAATGAATGTTCCAAGATTCACATTAGAGGATTGGATGTGGAAGATTTTATTGGCATGGCATTACATTTCTTGGGTTCCAAAGTACCCTGCCCCTTAAGCCAGTCCTGAAAAAGTTGCTGCTGGACTTTAGCAAAGCCAGAAACAAGGCCAGTGTCCAGAGTTTCTGTTCCATGTTGTAGCTGGGTGTAGTTCAGCATTCAGACCAGATTAAAGTTTATTAGTCTAAAGCCGTGCGCCATGTGGGCACAAGAGAGCGTGCCCCTGCAACTGGAGTCACAGGAGCTAGGCACCCTTGGAGCCAAGAAAGAATGACTCCTTTGTCTAGAAGTTTATATATTTCAATTTTGCAAGCTTACAGTGGCCATACCCATCTTGGCCAATTACCTGTTTCTAGGTGTGACTGATGGGCAAGCATTTTCCCACACCACTCAGATCTTACTGGGCATGCATCTATCTTGTTTTTCCTTTCCTCTTTTGCAGTTAAATAATAATCAGGTGTCAGAGACAGCAAGAGCACTGCTCAGCACTGCTGCTCTGTGTTGCTCTGAGTCTATATATTCTTCTAAATTATTCTTGACTACGCCAGAGTAGGATCCTTCTTAAACCCTACTTATTGCACTAACTGCTGTGTCTGAGCCCCTCTGCCTAGGGATTGGACCTTCTTGGATGCCAGGTCTTAGACAGAGAATCCATGAGAAGTTGCGGGTATATAAGAATGAGTATTGCAGAAGCCAGTGGCCATATAGCCATCAGACAAAACAGTCCTTCACAGCAATTCCATATAGGCAGCCGCACACTGGCTGGTAAATACGTATCTTTCCCACGCAGTAGTAGCAGTCTCTGTGCCCACAGTTATTCTCTGAGCAGCCGCACACTGCCCCTAGACCTATAGCTTTACATAGCAACAGTACCTGAGCTCTCCCTTAGAGCTACAGCCTCAGTAGCCTCTCCAACCTCTCTGGCTCAGCAGCTTATCCTGTCTCCCCTGCCCAGCACACTGGCTGGGCTCTGTAACCTCACAATAGTAACTACTTCTGAGCTTCTCTCTCAGCACACTGGATGGTTCACATGGTAGCTATATATGAGCGCTTAGCCTTACATCATAGCAGTACCAGCTCTCAGCTCCGTCTCTTCTTCTGTATCTCGCTTCTCCAGTACATTCTAGCTGGTCTGTATCATGTATTATACTCCTTAGACAAAGAAGGCTAGTTGCCAACAATGACATCAGTCATTTGTCCATAGAAGGGCACAGCATAGTGTGAGCTCACTGTGGCCTTGCAGCTCTGTAGTTCTCAGACATTCTGATTATGATTCCCATGTTCAGAGTGGCCTTGGCCATTCCAACATATAATAACAAGGCCTTCACACTCTAAGTGGCCTTGGCTGTCTGACAACTCTGGTATGGTTCCCACACCAGGTTATTACAACAGCATTAATAACCCATTAAAAACTTCTTTACAGGGAAGTTGTATGGTTAACTCTTGATCTACTAACAGTTTGAAAGAAGGAATGTATGTAGACAGACAAGTGGGTCGGGGCGGGGGGTGGTGGGCAAAAAGGAAAGTAAGGAGGAAACTGAGAAATGATCAAAAACATTCCATCGTATCTGGATATTATAGTTTATAGGAAGCCAGTAAAAGTTAGTCTTTCTATTCAGCCTAGTGGTAGAGGGTGTAAGATTACCACACATGTACCCTTCATCTCACCAAGTCATCAGAAAGTGTGAAGACAGGCTGAAAGTTAATTTTTTTCATATGTGGTGGGTTTTACCAAGGACAATTAAGATTTAGAACAGCATACTTTAATTACGGGGAATGATTACTTAAAGACATTTGATTACTATTAAATACATTCCATAAGATCAATGTATAATTTTAAAAAGAAAGTGTGCTTTTGACTTTAATAGCTGCAAATTCCTGCTAAAGAAAGAAATCAGAAGAATCTACTAAAATCCAAGCTTGGGTAAATAAGATACGGAAAGATAAGATACAAACTGTACAACCTATGAGGGAAGGCGGGTGGTGAGGGGATAAGAGATCAACCATAGGACTTGTATGCATGCATATGAGCAAAATCAATGAACACAGACAGTAGGGGGGTGAGGGCTTGTGCTTGAGGGAAGGGGTGGCGGGAGAGAGGTCAATGGGGGGAAAAAGGAGACTCATGTAATACTTTAAATAATAAAGAATTTTTTAAAAAGATAAGATACAGGACAGACATAAATGAAAACACATTTGCAATTTAAGTTTCTCATTTTTTTTAAAGAATAAAGAATAAAGAATGAATTTTATAAAAGCTCAAAATTTTAAAGGCAATTTTAAAATAGCTTATAGCCTGGCTGGTGTGGCTCAGTGGTTGAGCATCAACCTATGAATTAAGGAGGTTACCCGTCAGGACACATGCCTGGGGTGCTGGCTCCATGCCCAGTGTGGGGCGTGCAGGAGGCAGCCAATCAATGATTCTCTCTTATCTTGATGTTTCTATTCCTCTCCCTTCCTCTCTTTGAAATCAATAAAAATATAATAAAAAAAAACTAAACCAAATGAATTTTACATAATACTGGACAAATACAAGTTATAAAAATCAATATTGCTGAAATTTTAGTTGTTAAACATTTTTATAAAAATATAATTAAATATTTAAAAATTGAAAAAACATAAGGCACTGTCAGGAAGAAAAACCTTTTCTTCTACCTTCCTATGTTCATCACTAGGATAATGCAAATTAAACTAACAAAGCACAGATTAATTGAAAAAAAGGCAACAATTTTTATTAATATTTACGTGTATGGGAGTTTGCAGGAAAGAAGTAAAACTCAAGGAAGTGGTTAGACTCAGGGGCTTATATACCCTTTTAATAAAAGAAAGGGGGTTGGGTTTTAAGGGATGATAAATTGTGGAGAAATGATGAGGAAATATACAGAGGAACTAATAGGAGATAAGGGTTATTTTAGTAAGGTCTGTTTATACAAACTCATCTTGGGTTTAAGTCTCTGTCTTGAATAAACGTTGTACTTGTCTCCCTGGTAAAGGTTGGGGGTGGGGCTTTCTCAAAGGGAAATTTATGCCCTCCTTTTAGACAGATGAGGGAAGGGCAGAGAACTCTCCTGCTTCTGTTGATTCTCTGTTGCCTTCAGCTCAAAAGAATCCTCATGCCAAAGAGGCTTATTTTGAGGTGACTCCTCAGGTCAATGCAGCCTACCCTGATAACCAGGTTTAATATTCATGATAGGAAGATTTAGAAGAAAGATTGCTCTGTAGGCTTCGCAGATACAGAAAACTTTCCCTCAGTTGTGTATTTAAGAGCATGTAACTGGGCTGGCAAAAAAATTCTTCTTGAATGGCAAGCCTAATTAGTAGGTTGCATGGGATGGAGAATGCTACTAAAGCTCAGTCCAGTCTGTGCTTTTTCATGTTAAAAAAAAAAAAGCATAAAATTTATTAACTTGTCAACATCCCGTTTTGGATGATTCCTGAGAGGAAAGTGGAAATTGACTCATTCACTCTTTTTTAGAAAGTTCTTGATTACATTTTAAGCAGCTTCATTCAAATATAATTCACATACTGTGCAGTTGACCCACTTAAAATTACAATTCGGTAGTTTTTAGTGTATTTACAGAGTTGTGCAACCATCACCACAATCTAAGTATAGAACACTTTTATCAAACCCAAAAGAAACCCAGTGCCTTTTACTACTGGGAGTCCAATGGTATTTTTATTTTGTGTGTGTGTGTGTGTGTGTTTTAGTCCATCTGCCTATGTGCACTGGCCCAAAGAAACATACAAAGAGGAGTTTGCAGTTTAGAAGGAAAAATAGTTTAATATTGAATTGACCAATATGGAGGTGGGGAGCTAATGCCCTAAAGTCCCGCTCCCCAATGGCATGTAAGTTACAGATTACATAGGAGAAAATCACAAGACACCATGAGTTATGAGTTATGCTGGGAACTGACAGGCTGCAGGGTAGTAAATCATTTCATCAGGTCTTGAGGACAGCTCTAAAGTCTGTTCCCACCCACCTCTGTCTGATTTAATGAGAAAGTAAGTAGCTAGGGTTTTTTCCTCCAACTTAGGGCTCAGGAGTTAAAACATAACTAAGATTAAGATGTTATCTTTTTTTCTGCCAGGAGTCCAGACATTGTGACCATTAGCCAGATCCCTGATACTGCCTTCTGCTGCCATGGTGGTTGCTGATAATCTTGCAGAAAGACTAGGTCTCTGAGGGTTATATATAGAGAGGGAAGAATATGATTTCTGGAGCTAGAAGTTAAAACTAAATTTAATCAAAGTCATCGGGACCCTCAGTTTTACTTTTAGCAGTAACTCTCCATTTGTCCTCAATCCCACCAGACCTAGGCAATTACTAATGTATTTTCTATCTTTATAGATTTGCCTATTCTGGACATTTTATATAAATGGAATTATATGTTACATGGTCTTTTGTGACTGGCTTCTTTTAGCATGATGTTTTCAAAGTTCATCTACACTGAAGCATATATCAGTACTTTATTTCTTCTTGTTGACAAATAATATTCCATTATATGAATATACTATATTTAATTTATCTGTTCATCATGTTTGAATGGTTTCCATTTTGGCTATTATGAATAATGCTGCTATCAATAGTTATACATAAGTTTTTGTGTCGACATATGTTTTCATTTATCTTCATAGATACCTAGGAATAAAATGGCTGGGTCATGTGGCAACTCTATGTTTAACAATTTGAGGAACTACTTCCAAGACTGTTTCCAAAGGAATTTGGTCATTTTACATTCTTATCAACAATGTGTGAGGGGTCCAATTCCTCCACATCCTTGCCAAAACTTATTATTTGTCTTTTTTATTATAGCCATTCTAGGGGTTTTGTGTGGTTTGGATTTGTACTTCCCTGGTAGATAATGATATTGAGCATCTTTTCATGTATTTATCGGCCATCTGTATATATTCCTTGAAAAATACATCTTTCAGGTCTTTTACCTATGTTTTAAATTGAATTATTTATATATTTTTTAAATCCTCACTTGAGGATATATTTTCATTGATTTTTAGAGAGAGAGAGAAAGGGGAATCCAAGATGGCGGCGTAGGTAAACACCTAAACTGATGCCTCCCACAACAATTTAAACTGCAACTAAAAGACAAAACGTCTATCACCCAGAACCACAGGAAAGCTAGCTGAGTGGAAGTTCTACAACTAGAAGGAAAGAGAAAAGAGCATTGAGACGTGCACGAGCGCTGAAAAGCTGAGGTACGGAGGCGCGTGATCCGGGCTGGCGGCGGGCGACTGGGTGCTTTGCTTTTTTCAACCTGAACGGAGACAAGCCCCCGATTACTCTGAAATCCAGTCTCTGGGGAGACGCGGGGGACCCAAACTCCTACAGGGAGAAGCTGGACTGTCTGCCAGTGAGAGTGGCTTGCTTGCAGAGCTGCGCGCAGGAATAATTGTTTACGGCACTGGGGCACAGGACTCCAGGACACGGTTGGGGACACAGAGCCGGCTTACTAGCAGCCATTGCTGTTTGCCACGCCCTAACCTAGTGACGCCCTGAGACCCCGCCCCACACAACCTACAAACCCATCCAAGCTCCAAGCAGCTCAATTAGCATAAGAAAGCCTGCCCTATCGCAGCTTAACCTAGAAAACTTGCAGCCCGGGTCAGACAGCTCCAAAACCTCCAAACCCCAAGCAAAGAGGAGAAAACTGCAGCTCTCACTGTAGCTCCTGCTGAGTGGCCTCAGACAGTAGCTGACCTGCACCCCATTGGAGATCCAGAAGCCAGTGTACCTAGTGGTCAGTGTGAGACACCAGATTTCAACTCCTCACATCCATAAGTGACACATTCAAGAGGCAGACTCAGTGAGCACCAAAGCCCCACTGAAACAAGTCCTGCCCCATAAGCGTGTCTTCAGTGCAGCACTTCTTCCATTATAGACACAGGGAGTGCTCACAGCTAATTGGCCTGGAGGTCAATTCCTCCCAGCGTACCAACAGTAATTCAGGCTTAACTACACCAAGACTTTGCACTCAGCCCACAAAGGGGTGTACCAAGAGCATCCACATCAGGTGATTGGGGAGGCTGAGCTACTGCCCCCTATAGGTCACCTACCACACAAAGCCACTCCATCAACACAGGGAAGCAGCCAAAATGCAGAAACAAAGAAACATGTCACGAATGAAAGAAACGGAGGAAAGCAAACTACTGGATGACATAGAGTTCAGAATCACATTTATAAGGTTACTCAAGAATCTTCTAAAAACTGCTGAGAAACTTGATGACAAGCTTCTGAGGAGCTTAGTGAGACCTTCAAGGACCTTAATGAGAATGCCAAAAAAAATGGAAAAGGATCAGTCAGAAATGAAGCATACACTGTCTGAAATAAAGAATATACAGAAACTCAACTGTAGATCAACATACCCCAAGAATCAAACCAAAGATCTGAAATATGTGGAAACAAAAAACATCCAACCAGAAAAACAAAAAGAAAAAAGAATCCAAAAATATGAAGATAATGTAAGGAGCCTCTGGGACAACTTTAAGCGAAACAACATCCGAATTTTTGGGGTGCCAGAAGAAGGGAGAGAGCAAAATATTGAAAACCTATTAGAAGAAATAATGACAGAAAACTTTCCCTACCTGGTGAAAGAAACAGACTTACAAGTTCAGGAAGCGCACAGAACCCCATACAAGAGGAACCCAAAGAGGACCACACCAAGACACATCATAATTAAAATGCCAAGGGCAAAAGACAAAGAGAGAATATTAAAAGCAGCAAGAGAAAAACAGTTAATTACCTACAAGGGAGTACCCATACGACTGTCAGCTGATTTCTCGGCAGAAACTATGCAGGCCAGAAGGGAGTGGCAAGAAATATTCAAAGTGATGAACAGCAAGAACCTACAACCAAGATTACTCTACCCAGCAAAGCTATCATTCAGAGTTGAAGGTCAGATAAAGAGCTTCACAGACAAGGAAAAGCTAAAGGAGTTCATCGCCACCAAACCAGGATTACATGAAATGCTGAAGGGTATTCTTTAAGAAGAAGAAGAAGAAGAAAAAGGTAAAGATAAAAATGATGAACAACAAAATGACATCAAATACATACCTACCAACAAGTGAATCTAAAAATCAAGTGAATAAAAAATCTGAAGAACAGAATGGACTGGTGAATATAATAGAATCAGGGACATAGAAAGGGAGTGGACTGACGATTCTCAGGGGAAGCAGGTGTGAGGGGTGCGGGAAGAGATTGGACAAAAATCTTACTCCTATGGATGAAGACAGTGGCAGGGGGTAAGGGCATGGGGTGGGGTGGGGAATCAGGTGGAGGGGAGCTATGGGGAAAAAAAAAAAGTGGAACACCTGTAATAATCTGAACAATAAAGATTTAATTAAGAAGAAAAAAAAAGAGAGAGAGAGAGAAAGAGAGAGAGAAACATGGATATGAGAGAAACATCAATTGGCTGCCTCTCATATGTGTCCCAACTAGGTTTGAACCTGCAACCTCGGTATGTGACCTGACCAAAACTTGAACCCACAACATTTTGGTGTATGTGATGATACTCTTGTATATTCTGAATACAAGGCCCTTATCTGATTTAAGATTTACAAATATTTTCTCCCATTCTATGAGTTATCTTTTGTCTTTCTTGATGTGTCCATTGTAGCACAAATGTTTTTAGTTTTGATGAGAATACCTATTTTTTGTGTTGCTGCTGGTAATTTTGAAGTCATACTAATACCCGAACAGCAAGCCGAGGTTCATCTCGGGATTGTGTCTCACAAAGTCAAAGAATGAAATTTTGGAGGAGAAGAATTAAGGAAGAATTGAAGGATTTATTCAAGCAGATGCAGACCTCTCACATGGGAAGGGGACTCACTTGTCTAGAGGTTTTTATCCATCCTGCGCCCACTCTTTATCTGTGTCACTCTCTGATTGGTTCCTTGCCTAGCAACAATTTCAAAATCCACCAGGTTCTTGCCCTCTTTCTTCTCTCTTCCTCCCCTTCTTTTGCAACATTCTGCACTTGCAAGATAAACATCCTTATATTGAGATGAGAAGGTTAAAAAGGGCTAATTCCAATGTAACCCTGATATTTGGGGCTAGTAATCTGAATCCAAGTCAGCAAGCTCAGTGTACATTCCTGATAACTTATAATCAAGACCCTATCTCCTTCCCAGATACTCGTCTTGCAGAATCTGTTACTGTGAACAGTGAACTGCCCTGGAGGGAGGGTTATTAATACTGGCACCAGGCCAGACCACCAGATATGGCCTGGAGACCCCCTACACCTAAGGGCCTTCTTGCAAAGCCCGCAAAAAGGACCGAAAGCATAATCCATGTTTGTGGGACAAGGACCACACGGAGATATAAGGGAGGGCACCATGTATGTTCCTTCACTCAGATTTGGAGTGTTCCCTGAGTCCACCGGTGTATTAAACAGTGTCCCTCCATTTCTTTGAAGTGTCCTTGGCTTTCTTTGGTCTTTTGCAACAGCTGGTTCCCTGACTGAGAAACCAACTGTGCTTGGTTTTTTGGTAGCCGGTAAGGGGACAGGACTTGGGGCCTGGGGGCGTGGGATAGGCCTCCAGAAGGCATGCCCTGCTGATTTTAGCAGAATTGAACTGGGGGACTCCTGGCACTCCTGGACCTCAGCGTAGGACCCAGGCAGCATCTGGAGAAAGTGGACAGACACTTCTGGACCTGTCGACAGAATCAGTAATGTAGGGGCCCCAGTCAGTCAGGACCACTCCAAATGAGTGGAAGGGGAGCTTGATCACCAGAAGTCATAGGACTTCATCAGTTAAATTGGTCAGAAATCAGGAATCAGGGGTGGACTGTGTTTTTAAACTCTGAGTGAATGTCTGGTGAAAGTGTGTGAGTGTGGAGAGAGAGGGCCTGCCCTCTCTTATCCTTTGGGTGGCTCCAGAACCTTGGTTATGGAGTCTGAGTGGGCCCCAACCTGCGGTTCTGCGATTTGTCATATGGCATAATGGTGACTCCAGTGAGGTGACTCACCCCCACGTGGAGGTGACCAGGCCCGGGGTTTATACGGATGCACCTTAGCTAAGACAAATCTAAACTCCCAAGGGACACGGCCAGGTGGGCATCTGAGTGAGGATCTGTGAAAACAGGTCACCCCCTCCCTTGTCTGTCTCTCACCCCTGATGATCACGGGGTCTGGACAAAGTAAACCCATTGTTCTCAATTGCATGTTAAAATTTTTTGAAAAGGATTTTAATGGAGACTATGGTATTAAAGTGAACCCCAAAACACTGAGGAAATTCTGTGAAGTAGAATGGCCAGCCTTCGGGGTCGGCTGGCCCTCGGAAGGCTCTTTAGATGTAGAACTGGTTGGGGTGGTCTGGAATGCAGTCACGAAATATCCTGGACACTCAGATGAGTTTCCCTACATAGACAGCTGGTTAGAAATTGCTCAAACCTTGCCGCCTTGGGTCCGGTTCTGTGTGTATAACAAGGGACAGAGTAAAGTTTTAATAGCAGGAGTGAAGAGGCAGGCAGGGCAAGGGCAGGCTAAGGAAAAGCAAGCAAGAGAGGAGAAAGCAAAAGAGAAGCACGCAGGAGAAAAGAAACAGGTCCCTCAGAAGGGAACTCAACCCCCTGAGGAAGTCCTGCCAGTTTTACCACCTCCATATACCTCCTGCCACAGGCAGCACCAAATGCTCCCCTCACTGGTCTGGAAGGTCCGGAAAGTCTAGAAACACCACCCCGCTCCGTCTCTCCTCAACCGGGCTCTCCAGAGCCAGTTGGGTGGCACTTGCATTCAGCCGATCAAGGGCCCAAACCACAATCGGCATGTCAGATGCCTCTCAGGCAGATTCGGGGTGCCCAAGCGGTTGGTGAAGATGGGACCTAGCAGGAGGGAAGGCCAGTCTATTATTGTCAGCCCTTTACCACAAGTGACATCCTGAACTGGAAACATCACACCCCAGCTTATTCTGAAAAACCTCAGGCCATGGTAGACCTCCTAGAAACGATTTTACAGGCCCAGAAGCCCACGTGGGTGGACTGCAAGCAGCTCCTTTTCACATTCTTTAACACCGAGGAGCACATGAGAGTACTATCAGAGGCTCGGAAGTGGCTCCAGACCCAGGCCCTGGCAGGAATATTAGATACAGACAAATGGGCCAGGGAGGCCTTCCCAGATGAGGAACCTGATGGGAACCTGAACTCAGAAGATGGAAGCACCAGGCTAGAAAGATACTGGCTGGCCTTCCTCCAGGGGGTCAGGGCTGGAGCCAAGAAGCCCACCAATATGGCTAAAATCTCTGAAGTTTTCCAGAAGCCTGATGAAAGTCCAGCAGCTTTCTATGAGAGACTATGTGAGGCATACCGGATCTACACTCCCTTTAACCCTGAGGCCCTGGAAAATCAGACCATGGTAAATGCCGCTTTTGTAGGCCAAGCCCAGCCTGTTATCAGGAGAAAATTACAGAAGCTGGAAGGGTTTCCAGGAAAAAATGCCACCGAACTGCTGGAGATGGCCAACAAGGTTTTCATCAACCGAGACAGTGTGGCAAGGAGGGAGGAAGAAAAGAAAATACAAAGAAGGGCCAATATAATAGCAGCAGCTTCTAGAGGATCAGGCTCCCAGACAGATCAGAAAGGGAAGCAAGAATACAGATCAGGGGGAAAAGGAAGAGCGAGCCTGAGACGGGACCAGTGTGCCTATTGTAAGGAGACAGGACACTGGAAGCATGAATGTCCCAAACGACAAAGTAAGAAAACTGGACCCCCTCTTCACCCAGTCGCTATCAACCAGAGCCACTTGAAGCAGATCTCATTGCGCTAGCAATGGCTGATTCCGACTAGGACAGACCGGGCTCTTTTCAGCTAGGCCCCACGAGCCCCTGGTCAGAGTGAAAACTAGGGGCCAGACTGTGGACCTCATGGTTGATACGGATGCAGAGAACTCAGTAGTCACTCAGAAAGTAGCACCTCTCTCAGGAAAGGAGGTCACCATTATTGGAGCTACTGGGGACCAGACCTGTAGACCATTCTGCCGCCCTCGCCGATGCCAACTTGGTGGTCATCAAGTAATTCATGAATTCCTGTACTTGCCAGACTACCCAGTGGCTCTCATGGGTAGAGACCTTTTAGCCAACATGAGTGCAGAAATCACTTTTGCTCCAAATGTCTCAGCACAGCTTCGCCTAAGTGAGGAGACCTCCCCAATGATCCTGTCCCTAGCAGTGTGAAGGGAGGAAGAATGTAGACTTTATACCCCCCAGTCAAAGGCCTCACCCTTAGAACCTGAATTAGAGAAAGAATTCCCACTGGTCTGGGCTGAAGGAAATCCTCCAGGCCTGGCCAAGGACCATGCCCCAGTGCTAATCAACTTA
Source organism: Corynorhinus townsendii (assembly GCA_026230045.1). Lineage (NCBI taxonomy): Eukaryota > Metazoa > Chordata > Mammalia > Chiroptera > Vespertilionidae > Corynorhinus > Corynorhinus townsendii. The sequence continues at coordinate 130,279,626 of JAPDVU010000004.1, read as the reverse complement.
AAGCCTGGGGCACAGCCTGTTAAAATCCGACAATATCCAATTATCCCAGGGTTTCAGACCTGGCTAAACCTCTCTATGAAGCTTTAAAAGGAGAAGAGAAGGCACCCATCAATTGGGTCCCTAACAGGAGAAAGCCTTCATCACTATAAAGGCAAAGCTCACTGAGGCCCCAGCACTAGAATTACCAGATGTGATAAGAGACTTTAATCTTTTTGATCATGAGAACAGCAGGGTAGCCCTAGGAGTTCTAACCCAGGAGTTTGGACCCTGGTAAAGCCCAGTTGCCTATCTCTCCAAGCAGATTGACCCAGTAGCCTCTGGGTGGCCCCCGTGTCTCAGGGCCCTTGCAGCCACTGCATTGTTAGTCAAGGAAGCTTACGTTAGGACATAACTTAAATGTAAAAGTACCTCATGCTATTGTCACCCTGATGGAAGCAAGGGGGCAGCACTGGCTGACTCATGCTCCAATGACTCAATATCAAGGCCTGTTAAGTGAGAACCCTCGGGTACGATTGGAAGCAGTGAGAACTCTTAATCCTGCCACCTTTCTACCCATTGCTGAGGGAGCCCTGAGCATGATTGCCTGGAAGTCCTAGAGGTTTATTCCAGCCGGCCAGATCTAAGGAATAGGCCCCTGCCGAACCCGGACTTGGTATTGTTCACAGATGGCAGCAGCTTCGTAGATGAAGGAAAAAGATGAGCCGGATATGCAGTGGTATCAAACTTTGAGACAATCGAGGCACAGGCCCTGCCAGAAGGATGGTCAGCACAGAGGGCAGAACTTTGGGCCCTTGCCAGAGCCTTAGAACTCAGTAAGGATAAGTGTGCCAACATCTACACTGACTCGTGCTATGCCTTTGCTACCGTGCATATCCATTGGGCAATATATAAGGATAGGGGGCTCTTGACAGCTGGAGGAAAAGGAATCAAAAATCAGAATGAGATTTTAAAGTTACTAGAAGCAGTCTGGGAGCCCAAGGAAATAGCTGTCATCATTGCAAAGGTCACCAGAAAGGGAAAGACTCAGTGTCAGAAGGAAACCAACGTGCTGATGCCGCAGCCAAGCTGGCTGCTAAAGAATAAGTGGCACCATCACGGATCATGTTGGCCCCCGAATTACCTGAACCTCCAAAGTACACTCCTCAGGAAGAGGAATGGGCCCAGCAAGAAGGGGACAAGAGAACAAAGGAAGGCTGGTGGATACTCCCAGATCATAGGGTCTATGTCCCAGAACAGTTAGCCCATAAGGTAGTCCTCCAGCAGCATGAACTTACTCATTTAGGGAAGACTGCCCTAGAAGCTTTGTTAAGCAGGTACTACCTAATTGCCTGTCTTCCCTCCTTGTGTGCCTCAGTCTCTCAGCGTTGCCTCCTCTGTGCTCAGAAAAATGCCAAACAGGGTCCTGTGGGACCAATAGGAGTACAGCACTGTGGGCAATCTCCTTTTGAGGACTTAGAAATAGATTTTACAGAAATAGGGCCTAGCAGAGGAAATGAGTACCTGCTAGTTTTTGTTTGCACCTTTTCAGGCTGGGTCGAGGCATATCCCACTCGCACAGAAAAGGGGAGAGAAGTCACTAAGGCATTGCTGAAGGATATAATTCCACAGTAAGGAATGCCTCTGACCATAGGGTCTGATAATGGCCCAGCCTTTGTAGCAGAAATAGTATAACAGGTAGGTAAGGCTTTAGGAATTAAATGGAACCTACATACAGCCTACAGGCCTCAGAGTTCAGGGAAAGTAGAATGCATGAACTGGACTCTAAAGCAGACTATGGCTAACCTATGCCAAGAGACATCCTTACCCTGGACAGATATCTTGCCTCTTGTACTTCTGTGGGTACACTGTGCCCTGAGGGAGAGGGTAGGTTTCTCTCCCTTTGAAATTCTATATGGTAGACCCCCTCCCTTAATTCAGACAAAGGGAGATTTGGGGGAAATAGGGAACTTAGAAATCCAGAAACAACTACAAGGATTTGGAAAAACTGTCTTTGAGGTCCACAGATGTGTTACTGACCGACTACCCATCTCTCTAGGAACAGCTGTACATCCTTATAAACCTGGCGACCAGGTTTGGGTAAAGGACTGGAAAAGGGAGCCCCTCATGCCTATCTGGAAGGGACCCTATCCAGTCATATTAACTACCCCCACAGCTCTTAAGGTTGCAGGACTAAATACCTGCATCCACCACTCCCGGGTGAAGGCAGCCCACTGGCCAAGTGATGCCCAGCTTGAGTGGAAGGTGACCTCTGACCAGACACTCCCCCTGTGGATCATTCTCAAAAAGACAGTGGATCTGGCCGATCAACCTGCTCCAAGGAATTCAGAAATGCCCTGCTGAATTCTCTCTAACACTAATCTTTCTTTCTTATTTCCTCTTAAAGGTAATATGCTCTGGTATTTCTGGATAATCATTGGTTTTATCTTTCTAATAATTCTCATTTTGTCTTTTTATGAGTGCTGCTGGAACCCGAGGCTAATACCAGGAGGAGAACTTAACTGCCCTTGCTGAGACACAGAAGCACCATAAAATTACTGCTTCCCACACAGCAAGGAAAGAAAGGCCTCATCATGAATTGTTGGACTACAGCTTGTCATGCCACCCTTGGCTACATCTGCCTTGCAGGAATAGCCATAATACTGCTCTTTGTTCTAGCGGTTCACTGTTGTGGACCCCCACTGAACAGAAATAGAGGGACTAGAATGCTCCCAGTAATAATATTAGGTAGCACATACTTGCCTCCCATAGGGAGTACTGCCACGTGTCCTTGTTTAGAAACTCACTACCCAAATATGCTAGACCGGGTAGCCTATGGGAAAGCCCCATCAAGCCAGATGTTTGTTAGCTATATTTATCAGCCTGCAGCATGTTATGACTCCACTACTAAATGCACGTGGTGGGGGAAATTGTATTGGACCGAAAAAAATAATAGGACCTGTCACGGCCATTGTGTAGCTAACTAATGTTGCTCCTATTTGTTTCTGCAGTACCCAGGCCCAATAGGTCACCTCCCAGATGAACTATGCAACTCTACCCTCAAGGCTGAAAACACCACCTGGTGCTCCCCTGCAGGAACATTATACGTGTGTGGGACCACTGCTTGACTCTGCCTGCATGCAAACTTGATGGTAATGCCTTTAAACTTCAGAATTCCCAACAAACCCCTCACGGGATGCTAACCCCTTTATCATCATCCCTTTTCAGCTGGAAGCAGTTAAGAGTGGTCATCGTCCATGTTCACTCTAACATCCCGTAGTAGTTGTACCACAAGGCTAAGAGAAGCTTGTGGGACCAGGGGAGATGGGGGGAGGATGAGAAGGCTAAAAATGGCTAATTCCAATGTAACCCTGATATTTGGGGCTAGTGATTTGAATCCAAGCCAGCAAGCTCAGTGTACATTCCTAACAACCTATAATTAAGTCCCTATCTCCTTCCCAAATACTGGTCTTGCAGAACCTGTTACTCTGAACAGTGAACTGCCCTGGAGGGAGGGTTATTAATGCTGGCGCCAGGCCAGACCATCAGATATGGTCTGGAGACCCCCAACACCTGGGGGCCTTCTTGCAAGGCCCGCAAAAAGGACCGAAAGCATAATCCATGTTTGTGGGACAAGGACCACAGGGAGATATAAGGGAGGGCCCCATGCATACATATTCCTTCACTTAGATTTGGAAGGCTGTTCCGAGTCCGCTGGTGTATTAAACAGTGTCCCTCCATTTCTTTGAAGCATCCTTGGCTTTCTTTGGTCTTCTGCAACAGTGATATCCTGTTTTTCTGCAAGAGAAACATTTTCTAGTTTCAGCTAGCTCCAGCTGTCACGTCTACACTTCCATCTTCTCTGACCCCTTACCCTGTCTGCCTAATTTATCTCTAGCTCCTCTCAATATTTATGAAGGCATTGTCTAATCCAAGGTAAAAAAAATGCATCCCTGTATTTTCTTCCAAGAGTTTTATAGCTTTAGGCCTTATATTTAGGCCTACAACCAAAGCAGTGTGGCACTGACATAAGGATAGACATATAGATCATTGGAATAGTACTGAGAGTCTGGAAATAAACTCTTTCATTGACAGACAATTTTTGACAAGGGTTCCAAAATAATCCAATTGAGAAGATTTTCAACAAATTGTGCTGGGACAACTGGACATTCACATTGAATTGAATAAATTGAGCTTCTTTCTGATACCATATAAAATTAATGCAAAATTAATTATAAATCATTAAATAATATTCTATTTTGTTATATGGATGTGTCATATGATCCCTTATTACAGACACATTTTTACTACAATAAATAAAAGTATAAGTTTTTACTATTACAAGTAAAGGTTTTTTATATAAACCTATGCATTCATTTCTTTTTATTCCTTGAAAACATTTTTAATAGCTAAATAATAGATGCACCATAATCGATCATCTCTCTGTTGTTGGAAAATTAGCTTGTTCCTAATTTTTAAAAAATTCATCTTTATTGTTGAAAGTATTACAGAGGTCTGCTTTGATTTTTCCCCCATTGACCCTCTCCTTCCTGCACCCACCCCTCCCAAACCTTTGCCACACTTTGTCTGTGTCCATGGGCTATGCATATATGCATATACATTCCCTAGTTAATCTCCCCCACCACCAACCCTTCCAACCCCACCTGCCCTCAAAATTCCTCAGTGTGTCCATGGTTCTGTCTCTGGGTGTATTTGGTTAATCAGTTTATTTTGTTCATTAGATTCCGCATATGAGTGGGGTCATGTGATACTATCTTTCTTTGACTGGCTTATTTTACTTAACATAATACTCTCCAGGTCCATCTGAAGTATGGTAGCAATCAAACTCAGGTAGAAACTGCTGTTTGGCTGCTGTACTTATTTGTTTGCTAAAACAATAGAAAGTTATTTTGATTTTCTGAACTTATGTATGCTATCCCAATACTCCATTGATGATGGTTTGAATATCCCATTGATTGTGATCTCACTGGTCATCGAAGCACATTCTTTTGGGAACCAGGACAGCTCAATTACCCTAAATTGCCTCAGTAGCTGCAGATAATGCATTCCGGTTGACTCAGTGGTCCCGGAATCTGGACAGCACAATTATTCTAAATTGCCCTGGTGGTCCCAGATGCTGTGTTTCTGTTGATTCAGTGATTCATAGATACTTTAGATAACTAACTTGCTCAATTTCGCTTCTGTAACTGCTTTGCACAAAACAGGTTCCTCAATCCAGACCCAAAGATGTAATCCATATCTTTGTGATATTCTGCCAATATAAGCCAGATGTGGCAAGCTGTTCCCAGATGTGAGATTTGAAGTGCTGAATTGCTCCCTCGTATGCCGCCGGCTTTTAATAAATGACTCTATAATTCGACTTCTTGAGGTGTCCTTTGTAAAATGGGGGTACACTACAATACATCCATGCTGTTACAAAGGGTAAGAGCTCCTTTTTGTTCCATCTCCTTAAACTACCATCAATGTAAACTTCTTTAAACCTTCTCCTTTCATTGTAATGTATAAAATAAGCTGCAAAACTGACATTTTATGGAGCATTTTCTTAATTTGTTGAGATTTTGCTTCCTGGCAATTGTCATCAGTTTGGCTCAAATAAACTCTCACATGACTTTTTTCTTAGGTTGGGAGTTCTCTTTTCGACAGAATGAATATTAAAGTTTTTCAGGAGATACCTTTAATTAAAAGTTTATTAGAATTACTTCAACCTCTCACCAAGAATGCTAATTTATTCCTAGAAGGAGATTTTAAAGTAGAAATTCTGACCTGAACCAGCTTTGGGAAATTTTGTCTTTATCTCTTTCTTGTTATTTTCTCTATATTCTCAATTAAACCTACTCAAAGGAAAAAAATTCTACATACATCCAGGCAGAAGTCACCTACCTAAAAGGGAAATCCATCAGACTGGATTTAGATTTTTCAAGTAACTTTTGATGACAAAAAATTTCAAGAAAGTAATACGAAATTTTTGGACTGGATCCTGGATTCTTTGTCCGGCGGAATTGAAGAATGAATTCATGGACAGAAGGTGGTATAGCAAAGATGGAGATTTACTGCAGAACAAATACAGACTCCCACGTGGGGCGGGGGAAAGGTTCCCACCGACTTCCTGTTTCCATGGTTTATAAAGGCTGCAGTTCCTGTGTCCTGATATCCCCTCTGATTGGTAAATATTCCCTTCTGAATTGGTTATTATAGTAATTCCTAAGTCTCTCCTCCCTCCTTGTCCTCCTATTCCTTCTGGGCTTTCTTCCTCCTTCTTTGTTTTGTAAATATAGACCTCTTGGCTATTTCCAGTTCCCTTATGCAAATGTAACTGTTGCCTCTCCCTTGTGTTATGGAAATGTAACTGCACCTGGCTTCCTTGTGTTATGGAAATGTACCTTCTCCCAGTCTGTAGCCCTGTGTTTTTTCCAGACCCCAATTCTAAAAATTCCCTAAGCCTACCTATATTCCCCTAAAATTCCTGTTTCCAAAGGATTGTCTCTCCTGCTCAGTAGTATTTTGTTGTTGTTGGTTAAAGCAACAGGAATACATTATCTTATGTGCAAATAACCTGAAACATCTCCCAGAACCTTCCTTAAAGAAATAAACAACAAAAATTCAACTCCATTGTATGAAAACAAACTTAAATACTTTATTTATATTGTTTATATAACAAATTGTTTAAAATAACTTTCCCTCTGCTCTTTTGAGCTCTTGGCTGAAAACCCCTGTAATAAAAGACAGATTAGCTTGGCCAGTGTGCTCAGTGGTTGAGCATTGACCTGTGAACCAAGAGGTCACGGTTCGATTCCCAGTCAGGGCATATGCCTGGATTGTGGCTTGATTCCCAGTAAGGAGCATGCTGGAGGCAGCTGATCAATGGTTCTCTCTCATCATTGATGTTTTTATCTCTCTCTCTGAAATAAAAAATATATATATTTCTTAAAACTTAAAAAATTAAAAAGACAGATTAAAAGAGAAAAAAATTAAAAGTTTATTAACATGTATACATGGTTGATAGCCAGGAAAATTGAGAAACTGTGAGATGGCCCCAAGATACTCCCTTAAATATCAGGTTTAACTAAAGACAAAAGAAAGATGTCAGGGCAGGAGTTCGACAGTTGTGGGAGATTATGAGGAAAAGCATAGTGAAGAAGGGTTAGGTTTATTATGCAGATTTACTTTTCTACTGACAAGATTCTCTTGTAATTTATAGTCAAACTTCTCTTCCTTGTAAGAGAGGGAGACACTTACAAATGGAGATTTCCTTTATGAATGTACATTTCCCTTAGAAAAGGGTAACTTCTTTCTTTTCAGAGCTTCTCAGGTGTCTACAGTTTCCAAAAATAATCAGCTCAAAATAATTCTTATGCCAAAGAGTATCAGCATATTCTGATACTCTTCTTCACAAACCAGCCAAATTACATGATCCAACAATAGGAAGAAGAATCAAATGTAGAAAAGACATAAATGGGGAAATGAGGGGCTGTGTGCAATTAATGCATTTATCCATTGAACTTTGCCTAAATAATTATAAAACAAAGTGTGTGTTATGATATTTGAAAGAAATGTGAGATGGATGAAAGCAGGGATTATCATAGACTTTGTTTACCAGCATATCCTTAAAAAGATGGTATAACCAAATAAATATTTGTTGAATCAATGGAAAAGTGCTACACAACATAAAATAATGGTATATAGTTATAATGAACTGAGTAAAAAATTTCAGATCATATTAGCAAAGAAAATGGGAGTGGTAAGATTATGTGTATTATTTTTATTATGAGGAATTGATAAATGTATTTTTCTGTAGTTGATTTATTGAAAGTAACATTTAAAAAGCTTTTATGCAGAAATGGGTTTGTTCCATTTAACAGCAGAGAAAGGCTGTCTTTCTTGAAAAGAGGCTTAGAAGAATTCTGATATTAAAAATTCTCCAGCCCCACCCATATCTGCCCAAATGTCCCCATCTCATGTCTCAGGATCCTACTCCTTCCCCATCAGTTTCCTGGCTTCTGTGGAAAGGTCTAGCGCTGCAACTCTGCTACTCTTACAGTGAGTTCCTGGCTGTGGTCCTTGGCAGTAACTTGTGAAGGAGGTGGGAGACTCCTCAAAGCTGTCATGGAAGCTTTCTAGTTCTATACATTCTTAGTTGCCTATGAATAGCTTTTCATTTCTCTGGTACCAAAAGATGCCAGCTAACTTCAGCATCTTTATCATCATTATTGTTGTTATAATATCTAAGTATGTAAGCCACTAGATCTCCCAATGCCTTTCCCTTCACCTGAATTCATCCTGTTAAAAGATAAACAAAGGCAATATTAAACATGTGAAGAGTTTATTTAAGCAAAAATTGGGCAGTGCCAAATCAGCTCTCTACCCACAGGCTCCATGGAAGAGACGTACATAGAGAAAAATGCTGAAGCAATAGAGAAAAAACTGAAAGGAGTTTTTAGGAGTGAAATAGACAGGTTTAGGAAATTTTAGGAATTATGGGGTCGAGGGGAAAAGCAAAGGCTACAGAGCTGCAAAGGGTACATTTCCATATGACAAGGGAGCTGGGAGTAGCAGAAAGGTACACATTTATAGAATAAAGGGAAGGAAGCCCCTCATTCAGTGAGGGAAGAGAAAGCCCAGAGGGAATAGGGAAACAATAAGGGAGAAGAAGAGAAGAATCTCACCTACCTCACGTGAGGTTTGAGCTCAGAAGTTGCTATATGACCAAATCAGAGTGGGATAGTGACCAATCAGAGGGGATATCAGGGCACAAAGACCTGCAGCCTTTATAAACAACAACCAAAAAAAAAAGGGACTCAGTGGGACTCTTTCCCCCTCCCCATGTGGGAGTCTGTACTTGTTTCTCAATAAACTACCACCTTTTATCCGTGGTTTCATTTTTTAACTCTACCCGACGAAGAGCGCGGGAACCATCCTGCCCAGGGGAACACCTCACGTTCCAGTCCAATTTTCCCGTATCAATACAGATTTACTTGATTCGCATTTGTGATTGGCTGTCCTTAGCATTTTGATTTCACAGTCTTGAGGCATTTATAAGCTTAGATTTGGGTTTGCTTCTATAGGCTGTCCTGACATTAAGTCCACCTTAGTTTAATGGCCTCCTTATTTAATTTAATGATCTCAACCTATCACTGGTGATAATTTGAGTCACTGGTGCCAGGGTGATGCAGAGGAAGTGCTTGCCTGTCTGTCTAGCCTGGGGATCAATAGGGAAGCACATGAAATCTTGGAAAGTTAATTGTTAGTTTGAAGAAGCTCCTGGTTAAATCCTCAGACAAAGAGTTCCCTCGCTTTTGTTTCCCCCTTGCTCTCTTTTGCTCTCTCTTGCTCCATGACCCACACTCGTCTGTGCATTCCCCTGTTCTCTCTCCATAGCCATGTGGCCTTAAGCAGCCGCATGATCCATGGCCATGCAAACCCCACACACAATTGACTGCACTTAGAAAAGCAAATTAAGCTAGCAAGGTGTTGGACTGAACTGTACTTTAATATGGAACAGAAATTCCTTAATTCTGGCCCCACTGAAGGCAAGATTGGATTTCTTCCATGGCGAGTTGGACAGAGATATGACCTTGGAGGGGATCCCCCTTAGTTTTATACCATCAGTAAAACTTTCCATAAAACTCCATCCTCCAATGGGGACCTCAGGAAATTCTTTTCCTCATGACACTCCAAGATTTTTACTTCCACCAAAAGCAGTGACTCTGAGAGGAGTTAGAGATAGCTAGGCAGATAGGCTGGGGTGTATGGAGAAAAAAATGTGGACGTAACTTTAAGGCCAAGGTTCAAACTGCCAGGATGTTTGCCTTGCAAGTGCAGAATGCTACAGAAAGTCTAAAAGAAGAGGGAAGAAGGAAGAGGGAAGAAGGAAGGGGAGCACCTACTGGGTTTTAAAGTTGTTGCTAGGTAAGGAAGATAGAAGGAGCCAATCAAAGAGTGACTCAGGTAGACAAAGAGCGCCTCATGGCGGATATAAACCCCTAGGCAAATAAGCTTCAGTGACAACCCTCTCTTTGTTACAAAGAACCGGAATAATCAAACAATGCCGGAGAGTTTGGAGTCACACTTAATTTACCGCGGTGCTTAGAGAAAATGAATTCAAATTCTAAGCCCCGGCTACAAGCAGAACTTCCCTTTTTATTAAAAAGCCAGCCCTATGTGCACTTAGTGGTTATCTTGCTGCTGGCCTTGAAAACAACACAGTTCTATCCAATTAAAAAATGCACCTGGCATGGCATTGAGAGTATGGGCATATCTAGTCTGCGGCCTACAAGGTCAGACAGTTAAGTTTATCTTCCCTCATTATTCAAGCAGGCTAAAGCATGTTAGAAAGCAAGTAAGTTTTCTTAGAATAAGAGTCTGTCTAAAAAAAACCAGCAGAGAATTCCAAACAGTAGTTTTTACAAAATAGGGGTTTGCCTCCTCATCTTGGGCCCCCTACCCATGTAGTGAGTCTGTATCTGCTTGAATAAATCCTACACCTCTTGCTTAAATCTTATGGTCTGCAATTTCATTCTTCCACTTTGTGAGACACAATCTCGGGAAGAACCTCTGCTTGTCATTCGGGTATCAGCTCTACACAAAATTCGCAGGAACCCAAGATACTTATACTTTTCTGTATCTAAAGGATGTCTGTGAGCTCATGATCAAAGATGAAACCCCAATAGATCCATTCATATTCTGGGCAGCTGGGTGGAGGGAGAGGGGAAGAATGGACAAAGCAGAAGTTCCAACTACCTTTTAAGGTAACCTCTTGAGAGTTGTCATTCAATACTTGTGATAATCTAGTGCAGGGGTCATCAAACTATGGCCCGCGGGCCACATGCGGCCTGCCGAGGACATTTATCCGGCCCGCCGGGTGCCGCTGCCTGTCCTGCTTAGCAGCCAACTCGTCCTGGGCCCACAGTGCGCATAGGAATTTGTTCATAGTGGGTTTTTTTTAAACTATTGTCCAGCCCTCCAACGGCCTGAGGGACAGTGAACTGGCCCCTGTTTAAAAAGTTTGAGGACCCCTGATCTAGTGGCTAGAACTTAGTCACATTGTCACATCTACTTGCAAAGAACCACAAAAAGTACAGATATTTTTCCCCTCGTATTTTGGTTGCCTATGTGGCCAGCTGAAAATCTATGACTAAGATAGAAGATCAGAGTGTATACTGAGAGGTAACCAGCAGTCAGTCTCAACCACAGCCAATATTTCACATATTTCCTGGTGTAACTGAGGCAAGCTAGAAAGAAGTTAGGGAAAAATCCCAACAAGTGGAATGAGGAAGTAGGAGCCTCTCACCAGAGCCCCCACCTTCAAGTATGATACAAGAGAAAACACTTTATGGCAGAAAACCCCTGAGGTGGTTGTAGAGGTCAATGATAATAAGGACTGGCTAGAACCAGATCATTCCAAGATGAAGGAAAAATTGACCAGAGAATGACCTCAAAGCTCATTATACCATCATTATAATGAAAACTGTCACCGGAAGTAGAAGTCTTGTTTTACCAACCTGACCAACTTTACTAAGGAACTTGAGTACCTGACACAGTCCTATGACCGGACCTGGCAAAATATCTATGTCCTCCTGTCCTCCTTTCCAACCTCAAGGGTAAGGAGCGCATCTGGCTAGTAACTCAGGAGCATGCCAATAACCTCCATAGACAGGACGTGGTGACCAACCTAGTTGGCACCAATGCAGTCTTTCAAACTGACCTGAGATAGGACTATCATATTAATTCTCCAGGGTGCAGGATCATAGCCATATAATCACCCATCTTATTGCTGGACTCAAAAAGGCTGCACATAAGGCAGTCAACTATGACAAACTTAATAAAATCACTCAGGGCCTTGACAAAAACCCTGCTTTCTTCCTCTCCCAGCTCCCTAAGGCCTTACAGAAATTTACCACCTTAGACTCCACCTCCCCAGAGGGAACCTTTCCTCTGAACACCCATTTTATATCCCAATCAGTTCCCAACATATGCCATAAACTTTGAAAAACAGACACAGGTCCAAAACACCTAAAAAATATCTAGTTAACCTGGCCTTTAAAGTCTTTAAAAATAGAGATGAGGAGACCCAAATCCAAACACAAAGGTGAAAAGAAGAAAAAAAAGTTGAGATCATGCTAAGGCTAAGGTCCAGAAGGAGGCCTTTCAGCTCCTTAGCTGCTGCTCTCACAAACCTCAAACAAAGTGCTGGTCCTCCAACCAAGGGTAAGTCAGGGGCTAAGCCTCCTCTAGGCCCATGGGTCACATGCAACAAGGAAGCACATGGGGCCAAGTCCTACCCAAATCTGAGACCCTCCCACCTGGGCCCTGCCCAAGGTGCAGAAGGGAAGGCCACTGGAAATCAGACTGTAATCTGGCCCCCCCCCAGGTTGGACCTCAGCCAGTCCACCAAGGTCACCCTCTGGATCCGGTTTAGAGCTCCCAAACCTCCTGGGACTAGCCACTGAAGACTGAAGCTGCTCAGGCTCTGACAAGGCCCCAAAGACTTACATCATCAGGACAGAGCCTTGGGTAATGATTGCGGTGGCAGGTAAGCTGATCTCCTTTTTAACTGGACATTGGGGCCACTATTTCTGCCCTCCCTGAATTCATTGGGACCCTTGTCCCCTCCTTGGTTTCTATTGTGGGGATTGATGGATTAGTCTCACAGCCATTAGCTGCTTCACCTCTACACTGCATCTTAGTAGACACTCCCTTTATCCATTCTTTTCTTGTTCTACCTCGGTGCCTGACCTCCATCTAGAGAAGGATATTCTCTCCAAATTTGGTGGATTTATCACCTAAAGTTCCCTTGACCCTTCTTCCTACTTCAGCCTTAACTTTCCTCTTCCTGACACCCATCTTCCTCCCTAAAGCGAACCCCAAGACTCCTCACTGGCCGACCTTGTCATATGGGACATCTCCACTCCCTCTATCACAACTCATCACCAATCCATTTCTATTAATCACAAAGACCCTCCTACTTTCCCTTGCAAATCTCAATACCCAATCCCATTAGGGCAGAGGGTCTCCAGCCCATAATTAACAGAATTTGACAGTCTGACCTCCTAAAGATCACCAATTCTCCCTACAACACTCCCCATTCTCCCTGTCTGCAAAGTGGACTGCTTGTATCGCCTAGTCTAGAATCTCTGCATCATCAATCAAGCTGTCCTCCCCATACACCTGATAGTCCCCTAACCCTTACAACCTCCTCTCTTTAATCCCCACTACCACCACCCACTATACTTTCTAGACGTCAAAGATGGCTTTTTCTCTATTACCCTTGCAGGAGACTCCCAAAACCTATTTGCTTTCACATGGGCAAACCCCAACACCATACATCACAGAAACTAACCAGGACTGTTCTGCTACAAAGATTTAGGGACAGTTCTCACTTATTTGGTCAGGCCAGTAAGCTAGGACAAGTAGAGTAGAAAAACTGAGACAGCTAAACAGCAGTTTGAAGCCATCTAGAAAATCTAGATGCCAAGCAGTCTATAGCCAGCTAGTAAATCCCATTTTCCCTAAATTAAAGACACTTAAGAGTAAATGACTTGCACTATTCCTCCACAATCAGAGGGTAAATAGCTTAAATCAACCCACTCAAGGAGACAGATAGCAGATATCCAATTAGTTCCATTTGCTGACAACACCCAAGGACAAATGAAGTTAAGAGAATAAACTTCATTTTGGTATATTAAAACAATTTGGTAAATTATACATTTTCTTCCTACCTTATCCCTCCAGAATTTGGCAATTTTTAAAAATATATATATTTTTATTGATTTCAGTGAGGAAGGGAGAGATAGAAATATCAATGATGAGAGAGAATTATTGATCGGCTGCCTCCTGCACACCCCACACTGGAGTTTGGGGATTGAGCCCACAACCCAGGCATCTGCCCTCCTGGGTCATAGGTTGAAGCTCAACCACTGAGCCACACCAGCAGGCAAGAATTTGGTAATTCTTAATGAGTGAATCATGGCAATATATTTCTTTGCTAGGCATCAGTAAAACCAGTTTTCAATTATGATTTTATTATCCAAGATTTTGACTGGAATGTCATGTCTGAAAAAGATGTGCCTGGACTCTGGGCACCACCAGAAAGCATCCTCAAAACTGATCAAAGCCATTCAAAAGTAACTTGCAAGAAATGGCCTGGTAGCTTGCATGATCATGTGGTTCATGGCAGTCTTTCCAGGTTAGGAACTAAGTTTGCTTTTCTGAGAGATGGCAAGAAAGGAAGCTCAAGACATTTTGGGATTCTCAAGAACATGAGGAATTCACCCAAGTCTACAGGTACTGCAGGTAAACCTAATGGCAAGTAGGCAGCTCAGCTTCTTTGCCCTGAGGGTCTAATTAAAAGCTCAGTCATGAGATTCCAGCAAAGCAGGTTTTTAAGAGCCTATGTAATCAATTGCTATTCTTATTTGTTCATACAAACAATCAAGCCAAACTGTAAGTAGACTTTATGCAGTGAATAAATTGGTCTTAATTTGGCTCTTTAATAAAAATAAGGGGAATTTTAGGGGGAAAAAGGTATTTCAATAGATTCCTTATATGCAGTTGTGAACATTAGAGTTTAGTTCATTATTTCAAAGTTTTATTTTTCACCCAGGAGCTAAACTAAACCAGTTCCTGAATATTTTTTCTAGTTTTCTTAAATATTTGGCCATAACTCTCCAAAGTAATGTCTTCCACCAGACCATTTGTCATAATCATTTTTGTTTTTTAGTGAGGAGGAAACTGGTCTTGCAAGGCCTGTCAGTGAACAATGCACTGCCCTGGTGGGGGATGGGTCGTTATCCTGGCCCCAGGACAGATCATCAGACATGGCCTGGGGACCCTAAACACCTGGGGGCCTTCCTGTAAGCACACAAAAGGGGCAGAACCATATCTGCAAGACAAAGACCCCAGAAGGTTATAAAAAGTGAAGCCCTCTGCATGTTTCTTCACTCTGATTTGGAAATTATTCCTGGAGTCCACTATTGTTAATAAACGGGATCCCTCCCTTTCTCTAGGAAGCGTGCTTGGTATTTCTTTCATCTTCTGCAACATTTGGTTCCGTGAACTGTTACAGAAAACTGGAGAAGAACCAAGCAATACTTAGAGAGATGGAGTTACAATTATTAC
The DNA here is from genome assembly GCA_026230045.1 of Corynorhinus townsendii. Lineage (NCBI taxonomy): Eukaryota > Metazoa > Chordata > Mammalia > Chiroptera > Vespertilionidae > Corynorhinus > Corynorhinus townsendii. The sequence goes on along the minus strand of JAPDVU010000004.1, from coordinate 130,264,515 downwards.
GTGAGGGTCCAGAGGAAAATGTCTCTCAAATTCTGGGCCCCAACATGGAGGAATTTTCCCTATTTATATGTTTTTACCTTCTTTGTCTCCCAAATATGGGGTGTTTCCAGCCCCTTTTGCAAGTTCTTAAAGAGCCCCTATGTGCGGGGGCCTTGAGACCTCAACCAAAGGCCTGGCCTGGTGCCAGCAGTGATAATTTTGTCTGGGGAAGGTTTAATGGCCTCTCTGAAGTGGGAGTGGTCTCATTTTCCTTATTATTTAAGCAAGCAAGCATTTACAGAAGCCAAATAGCAGGGTTAAAATTTCAAACGGCAGTTTTTATATAAGATGGATGCTTCATTCCCCACTGGTTTTATGTACATGAGTCAAATCATTGACTCTTGGTCATTGTCAAGGAAGGAACTATATTTACCCCTGAAGACTATAATTTTAATTTTCTGCCTAATAAAGTTAGTGGGCCTGCTTATAAGATAAGGGCCCAGAATGAGGGCAAGGAGTAATCTTTAAAGAGTCTAAAAAGTCCTAGACTCTCTATTTTTCCTGGGCTGTCTTAAGCTGGGTGTGATTAAGCCATGTTGGGATTCCATTGACCTTGACTGCCATGGAGGTGGTCATTTCCAGGTAGGAGTCAGTCCTTGGGTGGCAAATTTCTTTACTCAAAGTCACCAGGGTGGAAGGGATGAACCGGATCAGAAGTTGGTACAGGCATAGCGTCTCAGATGTGTTTCTGGATAACTTACTGGGTAGACTGTAAATCCTGTAAGAACTTGAATAAAGACTGGTTATGGATTTCAGCTTTTCTAGATTGGGTAGATCAAGGTCTGGAAGAGTCACTAGAATCTGTAGAGGTCCCATTGGTTTTAGGGCAGCCTCCCGGGCAGCTTCATCTGTGGCCCAGTTCCCTCTTGCTTCTGTGGAGACCCCTTCCCTTGTAAATAGCACTATGTACGTGAGCCATTGTAAATGCATACCTGCTCTCAGCATAAATTGTTACTGATTTTTCTTTTGTCTACCAGAGAGCCTGAAACTGGGTGACTCCAGTGTTTGACATCCAGTGCTCTAGTGTGTTCTGGAGTAAAGCCTCGACCTCATGTGGGGCAGTTAGGATTAGTTCCTGCCCTAGGGTTAACTTATTTGCTTTTTTGATAAGCATAGCTGTGGCTGCTACCGCCTGGAGGCAAGTATGTCACCCAAATGCAAAGGGGTCAAGTCTTTTGGACAAATAGGCTACTGGCCTTTTCTAAAGGCTGACACTTTAGGTGAATACCTCCTTTGCCTATACCCCTTGTCTTACATATATAGAGGTGGAAAGACTTAGTTACATCTGGTAGCACTAGCTGGCCCATCCTCCTTACTCTGCTCATGTCTGTCTAACTGCCTAATGTATTACCTCAAGGATCCTGGCTATGAATTCTTTTAGGGAAAATGGACGTTGAATTTCTTCTGTAGCTGCTTTGTGCTGAGGAGGAACGGAGTTTTCCTTCAGAGCCAAGAGTTCCTTGCTGTCTGTCAGAGGGTTGATGAGGCCTGGGCACAGAAGGAGGTGGGCTTGTGACCTGGCAGAGACAAACTGTAACAAATGGTCCAGTGGAAGGGAAAGAAAACATTTCAGTTTTAATAACCTCTATTGAAATAGAATTTTTCTCCTCAAAATTACCTCTATGTTTATCAAAAGAGCCAGATCAAGACCAATTTATATGTTGTATTTAATTTGGCCTGATTGTTTGTATAAACACAACAAGAATGGTAACTAACTACCTTTGAGAGACTATGTGAGGCATACCAGATCTACACCCCCTTTAGACCTGAGACCCCAGAAAATTAAACCATGGTAAATGCCATTTTTGTAGGCCAAGCCCAGCCTGTTATCAGGAGAAAATTACAGAAACTGGAAGGGTTTGCAAGAAAGAACGCTACTGAACTGCTAGAGATAGCTAACAAGCTATCTCTATCATTCATCGAGACAGTGCAGCAAGGAGGGAGGAAGAAAAGAGAATACAAAGAGGGGCCAATATAATAGCAGCAGCTTTTAGAGGCTCAGGCTCCCAAACAGATCAGCAAGGATACAGATCAGGGGGAAAAGGAAGAGCGAGCCTTAGATGAGACCAGTGTGCCTATTGTAAGAAAACAGAACACTGGAAGAATGAATGTCCCAAACAGCAAAGTAAAAAGACTGGGCCCCTTTTCCGCCCAGTTGCTATCAACCAGAGCTACCTGAAGCAGATGTCATTGGGCTAGCAATGGCTGATTCTGACTAGGACAGACTGGACTCACTTCAGCTAGGCCCCCATGAGCCCAGGTCAGAATGCAAATTAGGGGCCAGACTGTGGACTTTATGGCTGATACGGGAGCTGAGCACTCAACAGTCACTCAGAAATTAGTGCTGTTGCAGAAGACCAAAGAAATACCAAGCCCGCTTCCTAGATAAAGGGAGGGACCCCATTTATTAACACTAGTGGACTCTGGGAATCATTTCCAAATCAGAGTGAAGAAACACACAGAGGGCTTCACTTTTTATAACCTTCTGGGGTCTTTGTCTTGCTCTTTCATGGGCTTACAGGAAGGACCCCAGGTGTTGGGGGTCCCCAGGCCATATCCTAAGATCTGTCCTGGAGCCAGCAATAACGACCTCCCCCACCCCCAGGGCAATGCATTGTTCACAGTTTTTATGGCCTGACACGCCTTGCAAGACCAGTTTCCTCCTCATCCCCACCCCCTTGTCCCACAAGGTAACCCCTTGGTCATTGTACCTTTCCAGCAGGAAGTAGCTGAGAGCAGTCATCACTCCTGTTCATCATAACATCCTGTGGTTGTTGCTCCACAAGGCTAAAAGAAGCTTGTGGGACAAGGTGGACGGGCGGGGGGGGGAGAATGAGGAGGAAACTGGTCTTGCAAGGCATGTCAGGCCATAAAAACTATGAACAATGCACGGCCCTGGGGAGAAGCGGGGAGGGTGGTTATTGCTGGCCCCAGGACAGATCTTAGGATATGGCCTGGGGACCCCCAACACTTGTGGGCCTTCCTGTAAGCCCACGAAAGGGCAAGACAAAGACCCCAGAAGGTTATAAAAAGTGAAGCCCTCTGTTATTTCTTTGGTCTTCTGCAATACTAGCTTTTGCCCCAATAATACTAAAATTTATAAAACAGTTTGTCTCCACCAGGTTACAATCCCTACTTATACTCAGGAAATACCACCTCTAGACACCATCACAGCCTTATTTTGTGCCCAGGCCTCATGGTCCCTCTGACAGAAAGCAAAGATTTTTTGCTGTGAAGGAAAATTTTGCCCCCCTTTCAGCAGGAAGCAGCTATAGAAGAGACCCAATGCCCCTTTTTCTCTGAAAGAATTTAGTGTCAAAAGTCCTTGAGGATGGAAATGTTAATCAAATCCTCAGCTTATAGGGGGGGAAAAAAGGCTGGAATGTTAGGCACATTCTGTACCTTTCAGCTGCCCTCCATTATACCCCACCTGGAGCTCTCACCCACCCTGCATTTTTCCTGTTACTCTCATAACAGATTTCACAAAACATGATCAATGGCTTTCAGTTTCCAGTAAACTGCCTCAGTAGACCGCTTAAATCTGACCTCCTACCCACTAGTTACTCTGACCTTCACTGCTCCCCCTACTTTGGCTTGCTTGCACCATTTTGTGGCTCAGCCCACTTGGTTTCCAGATGATCAACAAATTGATAATTCTTTACCACTTTTGGACTTGTGCCTTCCTCCTTTGGTGACCCTAATAACAATGATGCCAGAAGCAAGATCTCAACTGCTCCTGAGAATGATAGTTTTGCAAGTTTCATTTATGCATTGGAATTTAAGGATAGAACTAAGAAAGAATACTTGAAGTTGGGAGAAAACAGAGCAGGGATTGGATTACAGGATAGCTAACAAGATTATGTGCTTTCTTGAGGGTATTTAAGCATCTAGGGAGTCTGAAAAGAGCATTTCAAGGGTTAACCTAGATGGACAAGAACAATGGACAAGGCTTGCTTAAGGCAAAGAGAAACCTTTTACTAAGAAATTATATGCCTGGGGCATGACTACTTACCATGACTTGCCTACTTAGGAATTTATGATTACATCATCCTGTGAGGTTACTTTTGGTCACTGGACTTATCAGATTTATTATAGAGCCCCTCCATTAAAAAATATTTTTAAAAAAATTGATTTCAGAGAGAAAGGGAGAGGGAGAGAGAAACAACGATGAGAGAGAATCATGAATTGCCTGTCTCCTGCATGCTCCCTACTAGGTGGGGATTGGGCCCACAACCTGGGCAGGTGCTCTGACCAGGAATTGAACTGTGACTTTCTGGTTCATAGGTCCATGTTCAACCACTGAGCCACACCAGCTGGCCTATAGGCCTTCCTTTTTTTTTTTTTTTTTTTGCCCACAACCTCACTACCCAGAGCAGCTGTTTCAACAGATATGGGGTGGGACCTAGAATCTATATTTAAACAAGTTTTTCAGATAATTTTGATGCATATGTTCAGAGTTGCACTATCCAACAAAAAACTATTGTGAGCCATAGGTAATTTTAAATTTTCTAGTAGTCATTTTAAAAAATGAAAAGAACTTGGTACCATTAACTTTAATAATATATTTTACTTAATCCAATATATCCAAAACATTATGATTTCAACATCTAACTGTTGTAGGTGGCCAGAATGGTGCCAGATTTTAGACTGATGAGGTCAAACTGGACCTGGGTTCAGCAACCTTGGTACTTGAGTTATGGCTAGGAAAGAATTCAGAGCCAAGACTCAAACTGGAAGGAGACATCTATGTATATAAAAGGCTAAGTGACTGACCATCCATCCATCTGACCAACTGACCGGCTGGTACATGACGCAGAATGGCAATCTATATATATTAAGGGCTAATATGCTAAGTGTCCCCCTGCCCATCTGACCGGTTGCTATGACACTCACTGACCACCAGGGGGCAGACACTCACTGCAGGAGCTGCCAAGCTTCAGTGACTTTGCAACAGTGGTTCTCGGATGACACACCCCAAAACCAGAGAGGAGGGAGCCGGATTCCTTGCGGGGCTGCATGATTCCACCTTCATCCATGGGTTATTTTGTTTCTGGGGTACTGTCGGCCCTGAATCTGGTTTGCTGAACACCTGTGTTTGCATTCCACACCCTGTATGACAGCAACTTTGCAGAGTTCTCTTTCGCACTCTGGGAACCCTCTGGGGATGTTGGAGAACTGGGTTCGGCATGATCCCTGCAGCCAGGCTGAGGGACCCCACCTGTCAGAGGGACTCTGGTCACTCCGTAGCCGACGCCCTTCAAGCCATGGTGCCACCCCAAGTGCAGCCGGCTGGGGAGGGACTGCGGGAGGTTGGCTCCAGGGCGTGTCTGGCCCATCTCGCCCAGTCCCACCCCACTGGCCACCTTCTAATTAATTTCTTTTCAATGTGCACAAATCCATGCACCAGGCCATTAGTCTATATAAATAAAAATGTAAATGTGCGTTTGTTCAAAATCTTAAATCTCTAACAGTTCTTCACTGATTGCTTTGAAATTTTGACACAACATTGCATTCACATACATGCGTGTTTTTATATACCTTATACCTACTATTATATAGATGTCACACCTGTGACAGGTAAAAACATGCTTTTTTAAAAACAGCGCCATCTGTTGGACGTAAAAGCAACACACGCTATATTAAATATTTTACGATTCCATTTCAATGTTTCCGATTGCATTATAAAATTGAATTTTCATGGATTTCGATTTATTTTCATTTAGATTTAATTAGCTCATGTGACATTGCGCTGGAATTGAGCTGTGTCGTTTACCATAGTGTTCATTTTGTGAGTATAGTTTGATCTGCTTTAGTTCATCCAAATAATGCCTCACAGCAGATCAAACCTAGGTCGTCGTACTTGCGGAGCGGAAGCAGTGCGACGAGTACTTGCAAATCAAACTGAGGAAGAACCGGCATCAGCGAATGAGCAAAACAGACAAAGAATGGCTCAAATACATGCCGAGGAAGCAGCAGAGTGACATGCAGCCAGACTTGAGGATGCACGGTTGCGAGCATGACGATCGCGTTCTGCAGCTTCTGATCTGCTTCATTCTCAAAGTAGCTGAAAGACGTCAACGAGAAACAACAGATCAGCATCAAACACGACTCCATGCTCAGCAATCACCCGATTACAATTGCCTTGCATTCCGGTACAACCCAGACCATTTGGGAACACATTAATATTGCTTGCAAGAGATTTCAGGCACACATTACCTGTAATTCCTCGATCGACACCAGCAGACAAAATAAATGCTTGCCTGAAATACTCTACTTTGTGGCGACACATAAATATGTTAAAATTAACTACAAATATGCGTGTCCAGCTGCAAAATGATCCATCAGCTGATATATTCTCACATCAATTGCTGGAAATTGGGAAGGGAAAGGTGCCGGTTGATCTGACCTCAGGACGAATTTCATTGCCTCATAACTTCTGCAATTTAGTGGTGTCAAAAGAAGAATTGGTTGAAAAAGTATTTCCTAATATTCAAACCAATTATAAGAATCACGATTGGCTGAGTGAACGAGCTATTCTTGCAGCTAAGAACAAAGACGTCTACAAACTTAACAATATTATTCTGTTTAACATTCAAAGCGAGGCAGTCACATACAAGTCCGTCGACACTGTTGTGGAAGCAGATGAAACTGTTAATTATCCAACAGAATTTTTGAATTCACTTGATGTGCCAGGGATGCCGCTGCACGTACTGCAATTGAAAATCGGCGTGCCAATTATCATGTTGCGAAATATCAACCAGCCAAAGGTTTGCAACGGCACGCGGCTTGCAGTAAAAAAATTAATGAGCAATGTGTCGTAGAAGCAACAATCTTGACAGGACCTTTCAAAAGTGAAGATGTCCTTATTCCTCGCATTCCTATGATTCCAACAGATATGCCATTTCAATTTAAGAGACTGCAATTCCGAATTCAATTGGCATTTGCAATCACCATCAACAAAGCTCAGGGCCAATCTTTAGAATTGTGCGGTTTAGATCTAGACACGGATTGCTTCTCACATGGACAATTATATGTTGCATGTTCTAGAGTCGGCAAACCAGACAATCTCTATATCTGCACAGACAATGGAACAACAAAAAATATTGTATACCCACAAGCATTGTGAAATTAAACATATTAGAAACGTGCACTTTCTCTTTTCTTTCTTTTCCATTTAACCAGACTGAGCCACAGCAACGCGTGGCCGGGTACAGCTAGTTTAAAAATAAATGTTGACTCATGCATGTGTGATACATATAAAGTTCTCACTGGCACCAATTGCAGGCATGTTTTTCGATCTGTCATTGTCAATCGTGAATTTGGTTGTTTTTGTTGACATTCAATGTGAACCACATCGTGATTTATTCATCAACCATTTGACCAACTGACCAGCTGATACATATGATGCACACTGGCAATTTAAAAATAAACGGTGACTCGCTGGTGCCAATTGCATGCATGTTTTAATTTTATAATACTATATTACATATACTATTTTGGCATGTAATTTTTGCAGTAACGTAATTGCCACACAAATCTTTCTTCTAATTAATTTCCTTTCAATTTGCATGAATCCGTGCACTGGGCAACTAGTTTATTTATAAAATCACAGAAGTAGAAGTAATTTTTAGAAGAAATGGGCCGAGGAAACAAGTTATAGAGGCAAAGGAAGGGGCTCTTGGAGCTTGCAAGAGAGGGAGGTAATGGTAATGTGCCTGAGAGGGGAGAGAAAGGGAAAGAGAATGGGAAAGGGAAAGAGAAATGGAACTGTTCCCAGGAGGGAGAGTACATTGGTCCTCCATTCTAAGCGTTTTAAGAGTGGAGATTTTAGGGAAGGTCCCAGGGGAAGATCTTATTAGATCTTATTGGCAGCTTTCCAGGTGTGTCCTGTCACGGTCTATGTCTCCACTGATTGATTGATTGGTTGGGGCCAGGGCACGGGATCATTAGCCATGGGGTTGTTTGTCTGGTTTTGCTGCTTTTCTGAGCCTGCAGCTGAACTACAACTGAGGCCTAGATGTTATCTCTAGGGAAGAAAGGTCAGGGGGTCCAAACCACATGACCAGTGATATGCTAGGGGAGGAGAGGTCACTCTGGGGGGTGGGGTCCCAACCTACAACTGTCCTTTGCTAGGCATCCAGGAGTTTCTTCTCTGTTGACCTTCTCTAACTGGCCCATCATCCTTGCTCTGCTCATGTCTGTCTGCCATAATCAACATAAAAATTTGTTAATGAGATATTTCACTTTTTTTCTGTACCAAGTCCTCAAACTTTGATGTGACCTTTACACTTATGTTACATTTCAATTTGGACCAACCACATATCAAATGCTGGATTGCCATGTGTGGCCACAGCTTTTATATTGGACTAGAGGCCTGGTGCATAAAATTCATGCATGGGGGGCTCCCTCAGCCCAGCCTGCACCCTCTCCAATCCAGGACCCCTTGAGGGATGCCCGACTACCAGTTTAGGCCTGATCCTGGACATCCCTTTCACAATCCTGGACCACTGACTCCTAATCACTAACCCCCCTGCCAGCCTGGTCGCCCCATACAGTCTGCTTGTTCAGTCGTTTGGTCATCCCTCACTAACCTCCCTGCTGGCCTGGTTGTAGGCAGCCTCTTGTGAGGGTGTGAGGTTTAATTTGCATATTACCTCTTTATTATATAAGATAGGGCATGTATAGAGAATTAGACAACACTAAATTGTAACTATGGAGGACAGAGACTGCATTTCATTCCTATATTTGCAAATTCTAGCAAAGTGCCCAGAATATAAACAATGCTCAATAAATATTTATTGGTTGGTCAGTTAGTCACTGTAGCAGGTTGGGCTGTAATCATACGAAGCCACGTACCTATGGTTGTGACTGTGGCTTGAGAAAAAGCCCTAGGTTTTTCTGAGGTATTCAGAAATCTCTTAGGGCAGTTAATAGATAATCTTTAGTATCCTATTCAGAATCACTTCAAAGGCTTCCATAGAGGAGGGGCTCACTTCAAAGGCTTTAAGAGGGAGAAATAGAGCAAGTTAGGAAAGTTGGTTGCCAAGACAACCTTCTCAGGATTGAAAGAGGACAATCAAACATTGTCGACCCAAGCTTGGTATGCCTGCAATCTCTCCTTTTGTTACATACTCTCATTTTGCTAGGCTATAAGGAAGAATAGTTTTGAAATGGCTATTTAAGAGTGTAATTTAGAGCCAGAGGGTCATGTGGCAGTGAAAGTGTTTTAAGTGCAAAAAGAAAGAAAGTGGATTGCTTCTCCATTTTGGCTCAGATCAAATGAAGTGTTTGTTTTTATCAGTGTAATAGCTGATAGGTCCTCCAACTGAGGACAACATTTTACATGAACTTTTGGAGCAGGGAGGTGGAATAGGCACTTGTTCACTATTTACCCAACATTGCAGTGCTTTTGGGCGCGCGCACACACACACACACACACACACACACACACGAAAATTGGCAACCTGGACTTGTGCCCTGATCAGGAATCAAACTGGTATCCTTTTGGTGCACAGGATAATGCCCAAACAACTGAGACAGAGTGGCCAGGCCAACTTTTTCCTACTATTTTGATACGTTGATTTTATCATATTTAAATTCATATATACATTTAGATCTATTTTACCACCCTACTGTCTGTGTCTATGGGTTATGCATATATGCATACAAGTTCTTTGGTTGATCTCTGCCTATCCACCCACTCTCCCTTGACTTCCCTCTCAGATTCCACAGTCTGTTCTATGCTTCTATTTTGTTTGTTTTTGTGGTTAATCCTCACCCAAGGATATTTTCCATTGATTTTTAGAGAGAGTAGAAAGAGGGGGAGAGACAGAGAGAGAAACATTGATGTGAGAGAGAACAATTGCTTGTCTCCTGCACATACCCTGACAAGGGCCAGGGAATCAACCCTGCAACCAAGGTACATGCCCTTGACTGGAATTGAACCCGGGACCCTTCATTCTGCAAGCTGACACTCTATCCACTGAGGTAAACTGGCTAGGGCTTATGCTTCTATTTTGGATCTATAGTCTTCATAAGTTTATTTTGTTCATTAGATTCCACATATGAGTGAGATCATGTGATACTTGTCTTTCTCTGACTAGTTTATTTTACTTAGCATAATAATCTCCAGGTCCCTCCATGCTGTCTCAAAAGGTAAGAGATCCTTCCTTTTTACTGCTACCTAGTATTCCATGGGGTAAATGTACCACTTTTTTTTATCCACTCATCTACAGATGGATACTTGGTCTGTTTCCAGATCTTAGCTATTGTAAATTATGCTGCTATGTACATAGGGGTGCATACATTCTTTCTGATTGGTGTTTTGGGTTTCTTAGAATATATTCTTAGTGGGATGACTGGGTCAAATGGCAGTTCCATATTTAATTTTTTTGAGGGAAACGCTATACTGTTTTCCATAGTGGCTGCACCAGTCCGCATTCCCACCAGCAGTGAACTAGGGTTTCCTTTTCTCCACATCCTCAACAGCACTTGTCATTTGTTGATTTGGTGATGGTAGCCATTCTGACAGCTGTGAGGTGATACCTCATTGTCATTTTAATTTACATCTCTCTGATGATCAGTGACTTTGAGCATTTTTTCATGTCTCTCGGCCATTTGTAGGTCCATTTTGAAGAAATATCTATTTAGGTCTTTTGCCCATTTTTTAATTGGATTGTTGTCTTCCTTTTGTTAAGTTGTATGAGTTCCTTATATATTTTGGATATTAACCCTTTATAAGATGTATCATTGCCAAATATGTTCTCCCATACAGTGAGCTCCCTTTTCATTTTGTTTATGGTTTCTTTTACTGTACAGAAGCCTTTTATTTAGTCCCATTTGTTTATTTTCTCCGTAGTTTCCTTTGCCCTAAAAGATGTATCTGTAAACATATTGCTACGAGAGACGTCTGAGATTTTGCTGCCTACAGTTTCCTCTAGGATTTTTATGGTTTCATGACTTATATTTAAGTCCTTTATCCATTTTGAGTTTATTCTTGTGTATGGTATAATTTGGTGGTCTAATTTCATTTTTTTGCATGAACTTGTCCAATTTTCCCAACACCATTTATTGAAGAAACTGTCTTGACTCCATTGTATGTTCTTGGCTCCTTTGTCAAATACCAATAGAGCATAATGGCTTGGGTTGATTTCTGGGGTCTCTGTTCTGTTCCATTGATCTATATGCCTGCTCTTATGCCCATACCAGCTGTTTTGATTACAGTGGCTTTGTAGTATAACTTGCTCTCTGGAATTGTGAACCCTCCAACTTTGTTCTTTTTCAAGATTACTGTGGCTATTTGGGGTTATTTTTGGTTCCATATAAATTTTTAGATTATTTGTTCTATATCTGTGAAATATGCATTGGTATTTTAACAGGGATTGCATTGAATGTGTAGATTGCTTTGGGTATTATGGGCATTTTAATGATGTTAATTCTACCAATCCATGAACATGGCATATTCTTGTACTTGTTTATCTTTTCCTCTATCTCCTTTGTCAACATCCTGCAGTTTTCTGAGTAAAAGCCATTTACCTCCTTGGTTGAAGTTATTCCTAAGTATCCTAATTTTTTGTTTTGTTTTAATGGTAAATGGGATTGTTTGTTTAGTTTCTCTTTCTAAGAATTCCTTATTGCTCTATAAAAATGCCATCTATTTCTGGGTGTTAATTTTGTATCCTGCTACACTGCCAAATTCATTGATTAAATGTAGTAGTTTTTTGGTGGAGTCTTTAGGGTTTACTATGTACAATACTATGTCATTTGGGAATAATGACAGTTTTACTTCCTCCTTTCTGATTTGGATGCCTTTTACTTCTTTTTGTCTGATCACTGTGGCTAGGACTTCCAGTACTATATGTTGAATAAGTGTGGTGAAAGCAGACATCCCTATTCCTGTTCTTAGGGAAATGTTTTCATTCTTACCCACTGAGTATGATATTGGCTGTAGGTTTGTCATATATAGCCTTTATTATGTTAAGATATTATCCCTCTATGCCAACTTTGCTAAGAACTTTTAATTGAAAATGGGTATTAAATTTTGTTGGATGCTTTTTCTGTGTCTATTGATATGATTATGCGATTTTTGTCCTATTTCTTTATTGATTTGAAAATATTGTACCAGCCTTGCATCCCTGGAATAAATCCCACTTGTCATGGTGTATTATCTTTATAATATATTGCTGGATCTAACTTGTAATGTTTTCTTGAGGATTTTAGCATCTATGTTCATCAGAGATATTGGCCTGTAATTCTCTTTCTTTGTGTCTCACTATCTCTGTGGGGTCCTCCTATGTACGTAGAAAAACGTACGAAGAAAAACTAATTTTTCTTCTTTTAATCAGTCTAATTTCAATTTGATTATTAGATATACCAAAGAACCTAAAAGGGTAGGAAAAAAATTTTCCTTCTCTACATAGGTATCCATCTCTTATGGCTTGTTTGTATGATCAGTTGATGAAAGGTTTGAAAAGAGAAAGGACAACTTACAACCTGGTATTTTTATTTTATTACTAAAAATATACTGTGGTATTTATTAACAATAGAATAAATAAGTACTGTTGTTAATATAGGACCATTTTGATCAGTCTTCTGTCCTATAAATCTTTGAAATTATTAACGCTAAATTTTGCTATCTGAATAAATTATGGGAGATTCTATTCTGTTTTTACACTTCCCTGTTTGGAAGCATCAGACTTGGTTGGAAAGTTTGTAAGAAGGACATTCTGATAAAAGGGAAGTGTGTGTGGAAGGCCGCCTGCCTTCCACACACACTGTTTATGGGAATTCTGACTTAGGGGAGTGTCAAAGGTGGCGCCCCTTATTATTCCCTGACCTTTCCAAACAAGCCTGTTCATATGCAGACCCCCGGGGTGTTTACTGGAATCCTTATGCTTAATCCCTGGATGCCCTTGCTTAGAGGACAATGTAAATTTCCCAAGATTACTCACCCTACCGATTATACCTAAAGATAAAAATTCCAATAAAGGCCTGACTAGGCAGGCAATGGAGGTGGCCTGGCTTCTTCCACTGGGCAAGCCCCTTGGTCCTCTCCCTCACAGTGAAACTGTGTCGGAGTAATCTGTTCATCTGTTGTTCAGGGGTTACTGATCAGCCCCAGCATTTCCCTACCCTTATCCCTTTATACTTTACAAAACAATATGCTTGAATTTTGACACAGGGCTCCAAAAAACTACTACCATGATGTGACAAATACAAGAGGAGCTGAGCCAGAATCTGTGTCCAATGGATTTAACTTTCCTATAATTATAAATATTAGCTTTTTTTTGTGTGTGAAATACAAAATGAACTAGATCTCCAAAGAGAATAGAAGCTTTAAACTCTGGTAGAGTTTAAAAGTAAGACTTAAAAAAAATAAAAGACACTAAAGTTCATCTTCCTGTATGTGCGTTCCAGAAATAGAGTTAATTTTCCAAGGGACACAACAGTTTAGGGTTCACTTCAGCTGCAATTTTGTGGTTCACACAGTTCATGGCAGTCTTTACCACAGAGACTAGGAAAGCCAAATGCTAACTTTCTTAATCTTACTTGTAGCCAATTGTAATCATTGTGACACACACAGAAGACTGTTGGTAAATAAGGGGAAAGTTTTTTGTTTTCTGATGAAAGAGACTGCTATAGATTGAATGTTTGTGTCTCATCAAAATTCATATGGTGAAACCTAATCCTCAATGTGATGATATTAAAAGGTAGGGCTTTTTATGAAATGATTAAGTCATAAGGATGGAGCCCTCATGAATGGAATTGATGCCCTTATAAAAGAGGCCCCAGAGAGCTCCCTTGTCCCTTCAGTCATGTGAGGACATAGTAAGAAGGCAAAAATCTATGAACTAGGAAGTGGGCTCTCGTCAGACATGAAATCTACCAGTTCCGTGAACTTCCCAGCCTCCAGAATGGTGAGAAATAAATATTTGTTGTTAAAGCCATTCAGTCTATGGTATTTTTGTTATGGTGAAGCCCGGTGGCAATCATCTTGGGTAGAAACTGCAGTTTAACTTTAACTTTACCCTGCTGTTTTGGCTTCTCTACGTATTTGCTTGCTAAAACAATAGAAAAGTTATTTTGATTTTCTGAACTTTTGTATGCTATCCGAATCGATTGAATACTCCATTGTTGGTGGTTTGAATATCCCAATGATTGTGATCTCACTGATTATCGAAGCACATTCTTCTGTACCTGGAGACCAGGACAGCGCAATTACCCTAAATTGCCTCAGTGGCTCCAGATAATGTGTTTCAGTTGACTCAGTGGTCCCAAGACCCAAAACTATAATTAATCTTTATAGATAACTAACTTGCTCAATTTCGCTTCTGTAACTGCTTTGTGCAAACCAGGTTCCTCTTTCAAACCCAAAGGTATAATCGATACCTTTGTGATATTCTGCCTATATAAGCCTGATATAGCCAGCATTTCGGGATTGCGAGATTTGGAGTGCTTTTGCCCCCTCATAACCACCGGCTTTTGAATAAATGACTCCATAATTTGACTTCTTGATTGAAGTGTCCTTTGTGAGATTCGGGGTTACACTACAACATTAGCAGCCTGAGCAGACCTAGACAAAGAGATGGATGTGGCTGATACCACCTCTTCTCCCCCTTTATCTCTTAAAAGCAGAACTGATGTCTAGAGTCCTGGCAACTATTTTTATTTTTAAATTGATTTCAGAAAGGGAGGAAAAAAGAGAGAAACCTCAATGTTAGAGAGAAACATTGATAGTTGCTTCCTGTATGCACCCTGACCAAAGATCAAACCTGCAACCTTGGTATGTGCCCTGACAGGGAATTGAACCTTTTGGTGTATGACAGGATGCTCCAACCAACTGAGTGACACCAGCCAGGGCCAGGCAAGTATTTTTTTAACTTTGAATTATGCACAAAGAGTATTTCAGGGCCTTGACCCAGACTTTAATGCCAATACTCCTTATCTCCAAAATTTTTGTGTGGAAAAAAAATCCTATTTTGAGTCACTGTTGGTTAAGTGTTCTATAATGTGCGGCCCAAATAGTAGATAACTTCTAGAGATAGTACAATACTATATAAAACAATAATTTAAAAATACAAATCATGAAAAAATAAATAAATAAAAATAAAAATACAAATCATGAATTAAAGTGGTTTCCTGCCTACATAATTTCA
This sequence comes from Corynorhinus townsendii, assembly GCA_026230045.1. Taxonomy (NCBI): domain Eukaryota; kingdom Metazoa; phylum Chordata; class Mammalia; order Chiroptera; family Vespertilionidae; genus Corynorhinus; species Corynorhinus townsendii. Next base: position 130,249,321 of record JAPDVU010000004.1, on the reverse strand, counting down.
ATAGATTTTTTTCAACAGGTATTTGCAAGAGTTGATGTCCTATAAGAACAAATATAAATTGCCACTAGATTTCACTTGAAGACAACTATGAAGACCCTACTTACATGGGATTGGTGGTAATAAGTTTCATTGAATTATCTGAGGAAAAATACTAAAAGGATTCACAGAGTTAAAATACAATCTCAAGAAAAAATACTGTATTCTTGCCACTGTTAGATGGAGAATGAAACAAAATTTCTTTGAGTGTTTTTTTGAACTGGTTTCAAGTTTTAAAAGCCCTTCATCCCAAGATTATACTAAACATTTGCCTGGATTTAAAAAAATACATTTTTATTGATTTCAAAGAGGAAGGGAAAGGGAGAGAGAAACATCAATGATGAGAAAGAATCATTGATTGGCTGTCTCCTGCACACCCCCTACTGGGGATTGAGCCTGAAACCTGGGCATGTATCCTTGACCGGAATCGAACCTGGTACCCTTCAGTCCAGAGGCTGATGCTCTATTTGCTGAGCCAAACCGGCTAGGGCTGGAATTTTTCATTTTTATAGTTTTAATGTGTATTTTTGTTTACCATTTTAATCTGGCCAGAATTAATTTTTAATTGTAGTGTGATGGTGTGAGAGAGAGAGAGATTAAACTTTGTTATTTCAACACAGACAGTGTTCCCAACTGCATATTGGGTTATTTATCCTCTCTTCATTTACTTGAGCTGCCACCCTTCATCACTCAATGGTCATGTACAGGATTGGGCAAAAATAGGTTTACAGTTTTGAGCATGGAAAACACAGTTTATCTTGCGTTATTATTTATTAATTGTATTATTTTCCATACAAATAACTGTAACCCTACTTTTGCCTCACCCTGTATGTTTTTTCCTAAATTTGGAAAGTTTTCAGTCATTATTTCTTTGAATATTTTTTTCAGCTCCTCATTCTTTCTCTTCTACTGAGGATACAGTAGTATTTGTCTCACAAGTCTATAAGGATCTGTTTTTTTCTTTTTTTTTTTTCTCCCTCGGTCTTTTTTCTCTCTGCTGTTCAGATTAAGTAAAATCTATTGGTCAGAATTCAACTTTCTGATTCTATCCTCTGTCATTTCTACTCTGCTATTGAGCCCATCCAGTAAGTTTTTATTTCAGTTATTATATTTTTCAGTTTTATAGTTTTCATTTTTAAAAACGAAATTGTTGTCATTTAATATGTTTTTTAATTGAGGAAGGGAGAAGGAGAGAGATAGAAACCTCAATAATGAGAGAGAATCATTGATTGGCTGCCTACTGCACAATCCTTACTGGGGATTAAACTCGAAACCCAGGCATGTGCCCTGACTGGGAATCGAACCATGACCTTCTGGTTCATGGGTTGAAGCTAAACCGCTGAGCAACACTGCCTGGGGTCTTGGCTTATTTTTGTGGGCTGTGGTTCTAATGACAATTTAGTTTTCAGAACACTTGCAGTGCTATTCTGGTCTTCTTAGTTCACCTGGGGCTGCTGGGACTCCTACAGTTCTCCCTGCTGCCTCCTGCTGGGACCAAAAACCCTTCTCTGGTCCCAGTGTTGCTAGGAGGAGATACCAGCAGGCCCCTAATGGGGAGAGCAGTCCCTGGGTTGCCTGATGCTGGTGGGGGTTCTGCTGAATCCCTGCTGCTTTCATGCACCAGTGAGAGGCACTTCTCTGGGCCTACCTTGCTTCTGGCGGGAGGCGATGAATGGCAGGACCCACTTTCACGCTCTGCACTTCCAGGTGTTGGTGGTGTTCCCACCTGATCTCCATTGTTGCTTCAGGGCAGAGAACCAACCCGAGTCACCAGGAGCCAGGGGTGTAGAGGAGGCAACGCTTTGCCTCTATTCATCTTAGGTTTTTAGTTGAGACTCTAACAAAAAGCAGAATAACTAGAGGAAAGCAGTTTTTTGAACTCACGCAGCCCACATCACATGAGAAACCTAAGCCAAAACTAACTCAAAATGGCAGCTTAGAATTCCAGCTTAGGTAGCATTCGCAACAAAAACAACAAAGTTGTAGAGAAATGACAGGAGAGTGGAAATCAGTTCCAGGCTTCCAAGGGCCACAGCTGGGAAGATGAATATATGGGAGGGTCCTCATGCGGTGAGGTTTGTTGCGGATTCCTTTGGTGCCATCTCCAGGCTGATAAGAGTCTCTCTTCAGTAACAGGAGAATTTAAATCTTGCCTTCCCACCGATAAGGGGGAGGTTTTCCTGCCTTTGCTGTTTCTTAATTGCCTTCAGCTCAAAATAATTTTTATGTCAATGAGGCATATTTCGGTTTCCTTCAGGAGAAAAGAGGCCGGGAAATGCCAGGCCGAGTTGCCTTCTATTGGAAAAGGAAGAAAGGGAGATACCAGCCTTGTCCTTCAGTCCCCCCTGATAGCCCTCATGGTGCCAGCTGGATTAAGGTGATGGGTGATCCTCCCGGCTGGGTGTCTGCTGAGCTGCCCATTCCTGGTCCTTGGGCCAGAGAGCATGTTTTCTTGGGGCTTCTTTTTGCTCTATGCCTGTTAGTGGTCACAGTCTCTCCAGCACTTTAGTTTGAGATATATGGAAGACAAAAAAAGAAAACCCAGGGAACTCACTGCCTTATTGTTCCTTAGTCCTCAAGTCCCTAGCCAATGTGCCTTCTTTCCCCCATCTTTCAGAGTCCTTTTAGCATTGTCTATTTTTATGGTTTTGTTTAGAGGGGAGGAAGAGGTGCATCTAGGGCATATCTTCTTGAAGTTGCATCTTGTTAGGGTTTGGTTGGTGATGCGGCTGTGAAAGAATTCACAACTGACAGAAGAGATGCAGAGACAAAGTTTATTTTACTATTCAAAAGAGGAAAGGGCCAGTGTATTGCTAATCAATACAGGGTAAGAAACAAAAAAGCGGCTTTTAAAGAGTAATGGCTGCTACGTGACAAGGGAGGGAGGAGGATTTGGGGCTGAAGTTAGCAGACATCAGAGGGGTTGTCTTGAAAAGTTATAGTTTGTTTGCTTTCCAGGAGATAGTCCAGCAGATGTCCTAGGGAGGTGTTTTAACAGCATTTTTCCCAAGCCTGTAAAACATGCTTCAAGCAAAAATTGTGAAGAATTCAAAAAGGCTTGTTTGTTTGAAGGGGAGGAGGGAAGGGAACTTTGTACTAACTAGAGACTCCTTGGTGGGAATTATCCCTGAGTTCTGAAAACAGCAGGGAGGAGGGGGAATGTAGCCTTGAGAGTAGCCTATCTTGTCTTGCAATTTGAACAGAGGAGCTAACAATCTTGGGGGTTAATTACCTGGTGCTTCTCATAAATTGTAGAAGGCCAGAATAAAGAAAAAGGTCTTTTTTTCTGTCCTTAACACTCCTTTTAAAGTCAGCTTTGATTTCTTCCAGCTCCTTCTCACCAATATTATCAACGTGTTGGATATAAACACTAACCCAGTGGTCGGCAAACTCATTAGTCAACAGAGCCAAATATCAACAGTACAACAATTGAAATTTCTTTTGAGAGCCAAATTTTTTAAACTTAAACTTCTTCTAACTAGACTCGCCCAGGCCGTGGTATTTTGTGGAAGAGCCACACTCAAGGGGCCAAAGAGCCTCATGTGCCTTGCGAGCCACAGTTTGCCAACCACTGCACTAACCAATGGGAAACAAGGAGAGGGAGGAAGCGAGGCAGATACATCCTCCTTCTGTTTACCACTATGGACAACTCTGATGTGCAGTTTCTCCCTGCAAACCTTTTGGTCTTCCATGATCTGTGAACAAGCATTGCCAAGCAACCTTCTTTTTGTGGCTTGTTTTGAGGCAATGGGCAGCATTGTGGTGCATGGCATTACACTGGTGGCTAGCTTCCTTTCCTTCATCTGCATTTTGCATCTACCAAAATGTTACCAGCCCTCTAATTCTTGCCTTGGATGCTGTTTTATTTCAAGGACTTGTATTTAAGATGTGACCTGTCATCATGTCTGCATCTCACTTTCAAGCTATGTGGAGGGTGTATAGGTGTCAATTGAACTCTACTTTCATTGGTGGAAGTTTTGAAAGTTTAACTTCATTTTATGTTGTCATCTTGAAGTATGGTAGCAATCATCTCAGGTAGAAACTGCAGTTTTAACTTTAACTTTAACCCTGCTGTTTTGGGTTCTGTACTTATTTGCTTGCTAAAACAATAGCAAAAGTTATTTTGATTTTCTGAATTTATGTATGCTATCCCAATCGATTGAATACTCCATGGGTGGTGGTTTGAATATCCCATTGATTGTGATCTTACTGGTTATCGAAGCACATTCTTCTGTACCTGGGAACCAGGACAGCGCAATTACCCTAAACTGTCTCAGTAGCTACAGATGATGCGTTTCGGTTGACTCAGTGGTCCCAAGACCAGGACAGCACAATTATTCTAAATTGCTTCAGTGGCTCCAGATAATGTGTTCCTATTGATTCAGTGATCCGTAGACCCAAAACTGTACTTAATCTTTATAGATAACTAACTTGCTCAATTTTGCTTCTGTAACTGCTTTGTGCAAACCAGGTTCCTCATTCCAAACCCAAAGATGTAATCGATACCTTTGTGATATTCTGCATATAAGCCAGATGTGGCAGGCATTTTGGGGCTGCGAGATTTGGAGTGCTGATTGCCCGCTCATAAGCCACTGGCCTTTAATAAATGACTCCATAATTCGACTTCTTGATTGAGGCACCCTTTGTGAGATTCGGGGTACAGTACAACAATGTGTCATATTCCTGTGAAGAGTCCTAGGAAGATTATATGTTTTTGTAAAAAACACATGTTAAGCAATATGTTAAGTGCACTGTCCCTTTCCATTCCAACTTCTGTTGTGGAATTGGCGTGGAAGGAGGGACAGCTGAACACTCAAAGGTATCAGGAAAGAGAACCTTTATTCAAAGCAGTGCTGCTTGCTCAAGGGATTCAAAGATCCAAAGCCTGAACAACTTACACAATGAGATTTCTCCTTATATGTATTCCTGAGTTTCTTTGTTTCCTAACTACCGGGCTTCTGTGGTGGAGTTTCACAGCTCCACCTGAGTCAGATTGTATCTAAATGCCTAACCTGGATGGTGCCAGTGACCTTGCTCTAGCTAAGCTGTTATATCCTTGGTTCATGGCCCTTGTAAATTGGGAGTATTTAGGTAAATAGGTCTGGCAAGACCAGTTAATTAAGGAAGGGGCAGTGACTTGATTATAGGCTAATAAGAATGTGTATCAAGATACTGATTAACTAGGTACAGAGTCAGGCTGCTAGCCCCCTGCATTCTTGCACACTTGTTTTCACAGTAGTAGCATTGGAGTGGCTGTGGGCATTTTTGGAATCTGGCCAAAAGGAAAATGAGCTGGGACTACATTTATGTTGCATTTAATGGGATATATTTACATGTTTTGTAGTCTATTCCATGGTTATTAATCAGTACCCTGATGTAGAAATGAATTTCAGGAATTCTGCCCACAGTGCACCTTACCTGGTCTCCTTTCTTCCACAGGTGCAGGAGCAGAGCTTGTATCACAATATGAATGTGCACAATGGGTAACAACACTGGAAATACATGGGTAGTTGAGGACAAGCAAGGTTTGAAGTGCATGGAGCCAGAAGCTAATCTCTGGAAATTATTCCAAATATTCAATGTATAAAATTATAGGTGGATAATTTAATTCTCATTAATACCTAGTCAAAATCATGAATGTTTAAATAATTTTGATTAATTATGTTGGAGAAAGATCAAATTATTTTCTTTTTCTGTTGATAAAAGTTGTATCACAAAGATATTATTATAAAAAGAAGCAATTGAAGCATATGCAGCCATATATATTGAGGATCTTGTGCTGGCTGGAAAATCTGGAAATAAGAAGTAATTTTATTTTTGAATGTAGTAAGTCCTGGATCCTTTTTTCCCACCTGGATCCTTTATATTTCTTCTCAGTGTCCTTAAAAACTGAACAGTTCCCTTTTAAGCTGACCTCTTTCTAGCTGTATTTTATAGGCAGCCAATAGAAGGTAAGTGGCATTTTCAATACTCTGCCTGGACATCTCCTTAACTAGATCATAAAGTACACTAGATACATTTTCTATTTTCCACATTGTTGCAGGCAAGAGTGGGTTCAATTTTCTGCTCCTCCTCCAGCTTTCAATAGCATTTCCTCACTTCATGGGTAAGCCCTCACTGACGGCTTCCTCCAGGCTCTTGCTTTGCATCATTCACCAATCGTCTCCTCAGGGACCTCCCAGCCTCCTCCTGCTGCCCAGTCTTAAAGGCAAATGCTGTGTGTTTTAGTTTTTCATTACGGCTGCACTTCATGATTGAATAAGAAAATTTGTTCTGATGATCCATTGCTGTGTAACAAGTGAGAACTGCAAAACTCAAGGCACAAATAACTCTGTGACCCTCCCACACTCCAACTAAGAGACTTGACCCAGCTCTGCAAGGCTTCCAGCAGCCTAAGGCCTCCTCCTGTCCTTGGGATAATCCCTTAAATTCAGCCAGGAAAAATTCAAGGCTGCCAAAAGAATTGACTGTTTCTTCCAGCTAAAACCTGATGACTGGCACCTGTCCTTCCTCTGCTTTGCACATTTGCTTTAGAAAAGTTGCAATTGTAAATCTTTTCTCTGTCCCTTTGAATTGCATTTGTTCCTCTGCAACGCAACAATGTCTTTCCCAAGGACTTGGGAGACATTCCTCTGAAATGCAATCACCAGTAAAGATAGGGCCAGTGAGAAGACAAGGAGGGCTCAGCTGGGTGAGTCTGCCTTGGGGTCACTCATAGGTTGCCCTCAGTCAGTGACTGGAGCTGGAACAGCAGGGCCTGGAGCAGGTGGGAGCTAGCCTAATTCCTGCTGTCTTAGAGTCTCATTATGCTGTCTCTCTGCATGGACTGGGCTGGTCCTCCATGCATTTGGACTGCTATCAGGGCAGCTGCAGACTTCAAGGTCAAGTATTCCAATGAGCAGAGCAAAAGCCACAGCGACTTTTCTAATCTAGCCTTGAAAGTCAGGCTGCATGCCTTCCACCGAATTATATGTAGAGTATGACAAATGTTCCAAGTGCAAATCAGCCCAGAGTAAGGGGAAGAAAAAGCAGAAAAGCAAATGCTAGTTCATGATGCGAAGAGTATCAAGGTCACATTGTAGATGAGCCCCAGGAATGGGAGATAATGTTGTATTTTGGAGAAATACAATTTGCCACAATTATCTACTCTTAAGCATTGAGATTTAATATGCTATAGTCTTTTGTATCCATAAATAGAAATATTTTATTTTCTATTGGAACTTTAGATTATCTCCCTTATTTGTGGGAGCTTACAAAATTGTAGGCATTTGTCCAAGTCTATAAAGCTGAGAGAAATAGGCCTTATAGTCTTTATAAACTGCTAGAAACCTGTGCTTTTGCAACCTTTCTTACCCAATTCATGCTCTGTGCAACCATGATTGCCAAAACCACCTTTATTGTTAGTTCTACACTCAAACCCAGGGACTCCAGCCTTCTGAGATTTTATTGTTTTTCATATTTAAAAAATTAAAGTAATAAAAATTGGTAGTAATAAAAATTAATAACATTAGCCCTGACTGGTATGACTCAGTTGGTTGGGCATCTTCCCATTCTCCAAAAAATTGCCAGTTCAGTTCCCCATCAGGACAGATAGCCAGTTGCAGGCTTGTGCTTTTTAAAATCTCCTTAATTGGATTTAATTTATGTATGATGTGATGGACAAAAGCCTAGAGCAGTAGTCAGCAAACTGCAACTCGCAAGCCGCGGTTTGCCGCTCTGTTGACTAATGAGTTTGCCGATCATGGGACTAGACTAAATGTTACCGTGTAGTTGGAAGCTATGAGGATTAGGCAATTGTGGCATATTGTGTACAAAGAGGTAAAGGGTAGTATATGACAGTGGTTGGCAAACTCATTAGTCAACAGAGCGGCAAACCGCGGCTCGCGAGCAGCATGGCTAGTGAGCTGCGGTTTGCCGACCACTGGCCTAGCGTATCATGTGCAGCTGTAGGATCCTCATATAGGATGGAGGTCCTATCTTTCCCTATCTCCATCTGCCGGTGCCATACCCTAGACTCCCAGTATCTGACTTTTCTTTCTTTTTTTAGCCTGGGGGGAGGGGCCCTGGGCAGTTGGCAGGCTGGTCCCACCCCCTGGTCGAACTCTGGGTCAAGGGGACAATTTGCATATTACCCTTTTATTATATAGGTTTATTTTTTATCTTTATTGTTGAAACTATTACATGTCCCCTTTTCCTCCCATTAACGCCCTCCAGCCTGCACCTGCCCCCCACCTCAGGCTTTCACCACCTAATTGTCCATGTCCATGGGTTATGTATATATATGTATATATGTACATATGTATATATGTACATATGTATATATGTATACTAGAGGCCCGGTGCATGAAATTTGTGCATGGAGGGGCGGGGGGGGGGGGGAGGAAGGGCAGGTCCCTCAGCCTGGCCTGTGTCCTCTTGCAATCGGGGACCCCTCGGGGGATGTTGGGCCTAAACTGGCAGTTGGACATCCCTCTTGCAATCAGGGACGCTGCATGGACTAGTGACCATACTTTTCATACAGGTGAAAGGCATCTTGCTGTTGTACGGGCAGCTACATCTTTTTGCCCTGATTATAAAAAATAGTACATAACATGATCCTTCTGAGGCAGTAGTACCATTTTACCCATCTTATGGGTGGAAAAACTGAAACAGAGAGAAGTTAAGTAATTGGCTTTGTCACACAGTATAAGTGTCAGAATCAGGGCTGACCACAAAATGTGCAAGCCAGAGTCCATGTATGTCATCACTGCATCATCCTGTTTTTCCAGTGTTAGAGTAGCCTTGCCAGGATTTAATTTTTAAATCTAAGAGATTGTTCCCAATATATAGAGTAGAATCCCTAGGCCTGGCCAGCATTAAGGGCCATCTGTGTGGTGATGGGCGGGTGGGGCGATTGAGGGGGCCCCCACTGGCACCAGCCTTGGCTGGCGGCCTGGCACCACCCATTGGCCATCCCCGCGCCCCCAATCGCCACTGCCGGTCACCCCCCTCTTGGGGAGCAGACGCTCAATGCAGGAACTGCCCCAACCTGCATTGCATGTCTGTCCCTCGGTGGTCAGTGCGCATCATAGTGACCGGTCGTTCCGCCAGTCCAGTATCTGACACTTTTAACTTGGCACTACAGGGAGTTTTCTCTTTCCTCACTTTCTAGACTCAGGCTTAAATTCTTTTGGCAAGCACATTTTTCTCTAATCATTTTAATGCAGTGAAGAGCTAAATTTCCACTGTCTGTAATCTCTATGTTTTTTTAAAAAATATACATTTTATTGATTTTTTACAGAGAGGAAAGGAGAGAGATAGAAACATTGATCAGCTGCCTCCTGCACACCCCCTACTGGGGATATGCCTGCAACCCAGGTACATGCCCTTGACGGGAATCAAACCTGGGACCTTTCAGTCTGCAGGCTGACGCTCTATCCACTGAACCAAACTGGTTTCGGCTGTAATCTCTATGTTTTGACTGACACAGTTTTCTACTCTGATTTTTACACACAACAGACCTAATTTATAGTTTCTGTGCAATATTTTGACCAAGGGAAGACATCCAGTCTAATTAGCATATTACTCTTTTATTATTATAGATGTGTGTGTGTATGTGTGTGTGTGTGTGTGTGTGTGTGTGTGTGTGTGTGTGTGTATATATATATATATATATATATATATATATATATGCTGACATCATATTCGTCCTAATATGAAATAGTTAGGAGTGGCCTGTCAATATCTTACTGGTAGAAGTTATTGGGAAAACTTCTCTCTAATGTTACTTGAAACAAAGCATCAGAAACCAGGCCTTACTGATTAACATGGAAAAATAAAAAACTTCCCCTGAATTAAGAAAGACAAACATGTCTAGTTCTTGCTTTCTTCTAACAATATATATTTTTCTCCATGCAGCTGAAAAATAAAAGGAGTAAAGACTTAGAAATGAGTGAGTCGATATTCAAAAAATGCAGGTGCCTCTTTGACTTATGATATTTCAACTTATGAGTTTATCAGATATAGCACCAGTATAAGTTGAGGAACACTTGTGTATATATGTATACATATATAAATGTTATTTTCAAAAATTTCTGAGTTTGGTCCTTACTATTAAAAATTCTCTTATTGGGTTATCAGTATAGCAACTATAAATTCACAATTAATCAAAGTAGCATAAATATTTAAAATTTTGATGAATAATTATCAAATATGAAAAGTTGGGAAGGCATCTCTTAATAAGATGAATGATGCTCCTTCCCCAATTACTTCATTTATCTGTGTCTAAACTTCTACTTATTGCTAAAATGAGTGAGGGTTCCAGCATCAGTCCTAGTCCTATTTTTCATCTTTATAAAAATAGGCATAAAAAAAAACATAATTACATAAGTATATAAATGAAAATGGAAGGACTTTTGTTATAGCAATGCCAATCAATTTTTTGGATGCTTTATGAGTTATTTTTGATAGTTATCTTTGTTAAAAAATGTTTTTGATGAATTATCAGTTGGCAACTCAATTAAAACCGCAATTTTATTAAGCAAATAATTGTAAATCACTTGACTAGCAAAAAGATTTGTTATCTACTTATAAAGACATTATTTTACTCAGTTATTAGTAAGTATATATTAAAAAAATCTTTTTAAGAGCTATCAGTGTCCTGGCTGGTTTGGCTCAGTGGATAGAGCGTCGGCCTGCGACTGAAGGGTTTTGCGTTCGATTTCCAATCAAGGGCACATGCCCGGGTTGTGGCTTGATCCCCAGGAGGGGGCTTGCAGGAGGCAGCCAATCCATGATTCTCTCTCATTATAGATTCTCTCTCTCCCTGTCCCTTCTCCTCACTGAAATTTCAATAAAGACATATTTTAAAAAAAAGAGAGAGCGAGAGAGCTATCAGTGACTTACACATCTGTTACTAACTTACAGATTCCTTGCTTTGGTGAGTTAAAAGGAAAAGAAACGAGGAGTAAAATATTTATAATATTTTAAAATGTGCATTTTAGGGTTTTTTCCACCTAAGCTGTTAGTAAATTTAGGCCAAATTAAAGAATTTTTTGGTTTTCTAAGATGGTTTAGTTCTGCAAAATATATGAGTGATAGACACTTGAAAAATATATAAACATTCATATGTTCATTACAGATTTAATAACTGTTCATTTCTTGCCATATTTTCTTAATTTAAAAAAGTATTTTATAGTTAGAGGCATAATACTTACTCACCCCTAAGTATTTCATTAGGTATCTCAAAAAGAGGAGATTTGCTACTTAACCACAAAAACACTTATACCTAAAAATTAATAACTTCTTAATGTAACTTAAAATCTGGTCCCATAGCTAAATTTCCCTAATTGTGTCATCTCATGTTTCTATTAAATATCTGCTTGATATATACAGTCTCAACCAGTTACAACATAACACCAAGTGTATCTCCTTAGTGCATAACCAGTGAAGATTTAGAATTATCCCTGGCTGGGTTCACTTGGCTTGCAGTCCAAAGGGTCATAGGTTCAACTTTCAGTCATGGGTATGTATCTCAGTTGCAGACTGGATCCCCAGGGCACGTGTTTCTCTCTCTCTTCCCCCCATCCCACCCCCACCATCTTCCTTCCCTTCCACTCTAAAAACCAATGGAAAAATATCCTCAAGTGAGGATTAAAAAAATAATAATTTTTTAAAAATAGTTTGTTCCTATTTTTAAAAAAAGATTTAGAATTAAATACAGTGAGGATGAATTAAATTGAACTGATACAATTGATCATTTTAAGTTTGAAAATTATATATATACTAGAGGCCCAGTGCACAAAATTTGTGCACAGAGGGTCCCTCAGCCTAGCCTGCACCCTCTCGCAATCCGGGACCCCTTGGGGGATGTCCGACAGGCAGTTGGACATCCCTCTCGCAATCTGGGACTGGTGGCTCCTAACTGCTCCCCTGACTGCCTGATCACCCTTAACCACCTTTGCTTCAGCCCCCGCTGCCACAGCTTCATCCAGAAGGACATCCAGAAGGTAATTCGGCTGTCAGGTCTAATTAGCATATTATGCTTTTATTATTATAAAGATGTATAATCACACAGAAACTTCATTTGTTTAATATAATTTTTTCCTTAATTCAGCCTAGCTTTGTCCAGTCTAATAGCACCATAACTCACTTGCCTTCTTTTAACCAGATTTCTCCACCTTTGCACTAACTGAACATCCACTCCCTTAGGTATTAAGCCCGTAGGCCATCAGGTTCTGCTCAGCATCAAACTGTCTTAAGAAAAGGCCTTAGGTCTGTTGATTAAGGGAACAGAGATTCCATCAAACTAAAGATAACATTTTAACCTCACTTTTGATTCAGCCCTACGCCCATGAAAGCAGACTTACCCTACCGACCACACCCTCATGAAATCAGACAGAATGATGCCCTGGCTGACATCAGGACCTGATCCAATGATCAACTACTATCTACCTTAGTCCCAAACAATCAGTAGAGCACGTGATCTCCACTCCCTTAGTCACCATTACTAATGATTTTCCCCCTATACAATCTATCTCCTACAGGTCATTGGGGAGCCAGCTCTTAGACTACAAACTCACCTGCATCTCCAGACTTAGTGCCAATTGTTAAAATAAACCTCTACTTTCTTTGCTGCAAATTCCTGTTTATGTTTTATTGGGCTTTGATGCACACAGGCAAACAAGCTGTTACAAACACAGGTTGGGCTGCCTGTCATGATGAAAGCCAATACTCATGAGAGAGGTGCTGGTTAAAAGGAAAGAGGTTTATTCAGGTCCTGGCAAATTGAGAAGATGGCAGACTCCTGTCCAAAAATGATCTTAACATCTTTTGTCAAGCCAGTGACTTTTATAAGGAAAAAGAGGGGACCTAGAGATGTGCAGGCAGTGTTCTAGCTGGTTTCAATAAAGGTCTTGGCATCACTGTATTGAATTTATCTGCGAAAGCTGAATTATTGTGGTCGATCAGCTCCTAATCAGACAGAAACTGGAACTGCTGGTTCCTGCAATGTACTAAAATAGAGTCTAAAGTAGAGGTTATTAGCAAAAAATTCTTTTTTCTGTTTATATTTCAACATGCTTGTTAGTACATTTATTTTGGTTAGTAAAAGATTATATATTCTTTATTCTCTGTTACAAAAACACTTTAGTAGGTAACATACACAGTGCTTTAATAACTTACTTGGCATTTTAGAGAGCAATTTGGCATAGCAGCCTTGAGATTACAATTTAAAATGTGTAATTGAGCAATTCCTTAGTATATTTAATGTAATTAGGATTCACATTCCAAATATGTAACAATTTATAATATTGGGTTTATAAATTATAGAAGTGTTTGGGAGAGCTTGTTTTCAGCAGACAATTGAAATACTTAAAAATAAAGTGGAATATTTTGAATGCACAAAGACAGTTAAAATGATTACAATATTAAGTGCTTAAAGAACCAAAAAGTAATTGTAGAAATTTATACATTTAAAATTAGTCTAATAAAATTTACAAATTTAATTTGTCTAAGAAAAAACTCACTTTTGAATTTATAACTTTAATAAAGTAAGTACTGGATTTGAAAGCAAAAGTGATCCCTGTAATAATCTTTTCACAAAAGCTACCTTGAAGGCCAAAACATATTAATTTTTTATTAGAAATATTAATCTCATCTTTCCATAGAACACATTGCTAGGTTTCCTAATATGTTTTCAGAAAGATGGAGCGTAAGATTCTCTTTTTTGTCCTGCTGGAATGGCTCAGTTGGTTGAGCATTGTCCCATGCACTATAAGGTGGCCAGTTTGATTCCTGGTCAGAGTACATACCTGGGTTGCAAGTCCCTGGTTGGGGCATGTACAGAAGGCAACCAATCAATGTTCCTCTCTCCTTTTCCCTCCTCTGTCTCTAAAATTAGTATATATATAATCTATATATATATACTATTCAAAGCAAGATTGCTTTGAATATGTATTTCTCTTTTTCTCTTGCTTTGATTTTGGAACTTTACCTTCAGTTTTCTTCAAAATCTAATTCTGGGTTTTTCGGTGTGAACATGAAAACACATGACTTGCTCTTTTACACCTGAATATAATACAAAAGCAATAGGAGAATAAAAGAAACTCTGAGTATTCCATTTTCAGTGAAACTATAAGACATATTTAATCTGCATACTCCAAAATACATGTAAAGTCTTCCAAATCAACTGAGTTTGGCAGAAGCCTCAGGCAAGATAGTCAAGAGGAGAAGCAGAATGAATTTCAAAAGATCCCAGTAGTGGTAGATCTCAGAATGTTTCAGCAAAAATATTATCCTAATGGTGGGAGACTCAATCTGAACTACAAATAACTGCATCCTTCATTCTCAGGCTTGAGTGAAGAAATTGGGATGAATAGGGCTGGTGGTAGAAGCCTTTTTGAAACCAGGTTGATTAGAGAGCAGCATTCACGTAGCCACCATATTTTTAGGGAACAGTGTGTCTCTGAGGGCCCAGGGGAAAGTGATTTGTGGTTGTCAGTATTCAACACAAAAAATTATTAGGTTAAATTTTCTTATTTAAAAAAATATTTTTATTGATTTCAAAGAAGAAGGGAGAGCGAGAGAGAGATAGAAACATCAATGATCAGAGGGAATCATTGATCAGCTGTCGCCTCCATGCCCCACACCGGGTATTGAGCCCACAACTGGGGCAAGTGCTCTAACCAGGAATTGAACCGTGACCTCCTGGCTCATAGGTCGATGCTCAACCACTGAGCCATTCTGGCTGGGCTTGGGTGGCATTTTCAAGGTAACAGAGAAAGAATGCATGTAAACCAAAGATTTTAAATGCAATCATGTTGCCCAGATGGTGTGGCTCAGTGGTTGAGTGTTCACCTATGAGCTAGGAATTCCCGGTTTGATTCCCAGTAGAGGCACATGCTCAGGTTGTGGGCTTAATTCCCAGTGTGGGCATGCAGGAGGCAGCCGATCAATGATTCTCTCTGATTATTGATGTTTCTATCTCTCTCTCCCTCTCCCTTTCTCTCTGAAATCAATAAAAATATATATTGTAAAAAATGCAATCATGTTATCTTTTAAACGTAAAAGCAGAACGTGTTTTAACATGCAATAATTTGAGAAATGTTATGCCTGTCAAACTATCTTAAGAAAATTTCCAGAGGATAAATTATAATCACTCAAAATATAATTGAGGAAATGATTACAAATAGACTGGCAAGGAACATTGAATATATTCAACTCTAGAACTGAAAGTGAGGATATGAGGACTAGAGTTATAGATAAGAATTAAATAATATACACTCTAAAAACAATATAACTACCAAAAATTAGGAGGGGGAAGGGAATACAATTTCTGAGGCAGAATATAGATTAACTTATCTATATTCCCTAGGAGTCAATGCATAGAATTTAAGGCTGAAAAATAAAAAATCTGAGTTATAAATATTTTATAAACTTTTTAAAAAATCCTCACCTGAAGGTATGTTTTTATTGATTTGAGAGAGAGAGGAAGGGTGAGAGAGAGGAACATTGATTCGTTGCCTCCCATATGCACCCTCACAGGGGACTGGATCGAACCCACAACTTAGGTATGTGCCCTGACAGGGAATTAAACATGGGACCCTTTGGAGTATGGGATGATGCTCTAATCAACTGAGCCACACTGGTCAGAGTAAAATTATAAAATTATACTAAATTTATAAATTATATAAATTATACTAAAGTTATAAAATTATACTAAGAAAGGAGAGAATGGATGGGAGATGAAAAAGAGAAAAAACATTACATTTATTATTCCTCATTTTAGGTATATCAATCAAACCAGAAAAAAGAACCATAATGTATATTTAAAACTGAAATGAGATAAGCATTTGAAATCATGTAATATAAATAGGTGGTCAACTCATTATTTATGAGAGAAAGGAAAATTTAAATCATAATGCAATGGTACTAATACCCACAAGAATGTTTACAATGAAAAAGCATTGGTGAGGATGGGAAGCAATTAGAACTCTCATTACTTTTGATGGAGTTGTAAATTGCTACAACCACTTTGGTAAAAGTGGTAATATATACTAAACTGCACATAACCACATCTGTGATTCAGCATTTGCACGCCTGCCTATCTATCTATCTATCTATCTATCTATCTATCTATCTATCTATCTATCTATCATCTATCTATCTATCTATCTCTATCATCTATCTCTACATCTCTATCTCTGTCTCTTTCTATATACAAGAGAAATGCATATGTGTTCACCAAATGCAACATACAAGAATGTTCATAGCAGCCCTATTTAAGGCCAAATCTGAAAAATGCTCAAATATTCATGACCCATAGACTGGATAAATAGTATATCCACACAGTGCTACACTGTACAGCAACTAGAATGAATAAACTACAAAAGGATATGACAATGATAATAAATCTTACATGTATAATGTTGGGCCAAGAAGAAAGACATAAAAAAGTACATAAAAATACAAAATATGCAAAGCTAATTTACGACCTCAGAAGGATAATCTTGGTAGAGTTTTGACTGCAAGAGGACAAAGCAAGTGGTTTCTGGGATGTTGCTCAGTTTGTAATTCTTGATCTAGAATCTTGATGATGATTTCATGGGTGTGTTTTCACTTTGTGAAAATTCATCAAGCTTAGGATTTATCACTTAGGGTTTTATACTTTTCTACATCTATGTTATACTTTATTAAAAAGTATAACAACAACAACAAAGTAGAAGGAAATTGATTACATAAGTGATAAAAATGTTGAGAAACCAAAGGTTGGTGAGGCAACTCAGAGATTAGCAACAGCATGAAGCAAACATGCTTCCAAGGCCAAAGGAACAAAGGTGATATTATTTGAGCCCAGTTAAGAACTTCAGTCAGGCTCCTTGAGCCCTTTACTCAACAAGGGCTAGGCCTTGTCCTTTCATGTCTGGCTGGCTGAACCCTCTTTTAACAAGAATCCTGCTTAGTCAGTTCAGAGAAAATTTTGTGCCCTGGATATCTGATCAAGTTCCTCCTTCCTCACCCTTGATATCTAATTCCTGGACCTACCTTTAGTAAAAATCTTGTTAGGCCAGTTTAGCAAGAATTCCCCCTACCCTTGATGCCTAATCAAGTTCCTCTTAGTATTTTTCCATTCACTGACCCCTTCATTCTGCTCTTTGGCTATAAATCTCCAGCTGTCTTTGCTGTATTGTGAGTTGAACTCAGCTCTATACCAACGTCTCTTTCCCCTACTGAAGTAGTTTGAATAAAATCTGTCTTGCTGGGTGGCAAAGTGGGGGATTACACTGTACCCAACAAAATGATGCTAAAGGTTATGAGCAGATATACCAGCCCAGTGAACCTGTCTGTCTTACCCCATATGAACGTGGTACTGTTTCCCATTGGCATGTTCTTTACCAGCTGGTTCTTTGTTTATGAGGTCACATCCACTAAGTACACTCAGGACATCTACAAAGAACTCCTCATCTCCTTGGGGGCCTCGCTCTTCACAGGCTTTGGGGTCCACCTTCCTGCTGCTCTGGATCAGCATCTACATATAAGCTCCCAAGACTTCCAACCAGACAGCTTCACCAAAACTCTGTCTTTGTAATTTGTTTTACTATTTCTGGAAGTATCCCATCTACTGCTCACAATAAAGGCAGATGTGTGTGTGTATGGCGGGAGAATCTGTCTTGGTATCTGGTGTATAATTTTCCTTTTATTCTATGTGTAATAGGATAAAGTCATCAGTCTTTCTGGCTCCATCTTGTTCAAGCCTTTCCAGTTTCTATATATGTCAGTTAGCAATTTCTGCTTAGTCCTATATAGATATGTTCATTATCAAAGGAATCTAACCTATAGTCCAGGAATTCTGAAACAACCCTTCTGCTCAAAGCTACCTCCCCAAGAAGATAAGGAAAGTATGTACAAAAATAATGACTGTTTATCAAAAGATTTATACGAACATTGTGACTGGGATCATGGCAATTGGGGTTTGTTGATCAAAAGCAAAAAAGTTTCATCCTCCTCCTCAGACCTTTGCTGGCATCCAGATGTCTGCAGCCATCAATCTCCTCCTGACCTCCAAACTCTCCTGTTTCCCCTGACATAAAAGAAGCCTAAATTCTGTACTTTTTCAAGATGGTTCTTTAGGATGCTAGTCCACCATCTTCATTTATCAGTCAACTAATTGGCTGTTGAGAAGTATGAACTTTCACACGCTTACATATGGACTGGGGTCATCCTGCAGTAGTTGAAACCATGGCAGTTGTTTGGAGACCCAGAGAAAGTGAAGTCACTGTTGAAGTTGTTGTAGTAGTAAAGGGGAAAAATTGTGGTTGCTTCATGCTACTGCTTTTACCAAACTAGAACTACTTTATTCTGGGGGGTGAAGGGGAGTATATATCTATTTATATCTAGGTCTGTATCTATATACCTAAATCTACATCTATAACTATATTGATACATATAGATATACAAAATCATATTTAATAATTAAATATTGAAAGTTTTCCATTTGAAATCAAGGCAAAACAAAAAAACATACTATCAGTTATTTTATTAAATACTAGCCATTCTAGCCAGTGCAATGGCCAATGAAAAGAAGTCAAAGGCATAAGGATAGGAGAAGGAGGTAGAGTAGATAATCTACTTGTGTGTATGAAAAGTTTAAAGTTTACAGAAAAAAGATTAGGATAAATAACAAGGCTTATCAATATTGGTAAATACAAAATCAATAACCAAAATTAGTTGTATTTCTATATAATAGCAAAAATCAGAAAACAAAATTTGAAAAAAGATGCTTTTAATATAAAAATATCAAAAGATATCATGAGCCTGGCTGGTGTGGTTCGGTGGTTGGGTGCTGACCTATGAACCGAGAGGTCACAGTTCAATTCCTGGTTTGGACACATGCCCAGGTTGCAGGCTTGATTGATCCCCAGAAGAGGGCATGCAGGAGGAAGACGATCAATGATTCCTTTTCATCATTGATGTTTCTATCTCTCTCTCCTTCTCCCCTTCCTTTTTGAAATCAATAAAAATACATTATTAAAAAAGAAAGATACCATGAGCCTAGGAATACTAGTAAATCTAACAAAAGATGTGCAAAAAATTCCATTGGGGCAATTGTAAAACTTTATTGAGGGACATTAAAAAACCTGTTTGAATGATGAGATGTGTCATGTTTATAACTTAAAATACTTAATATTGTAAAAACATCTATTTTTTCCAATTGATCTATAGATATAATGCAATGTGTGTATATATTGACAATATGATTCTAAGTTTTATCTAAACATGGAAGGACTAAGAATAGTTAAATCTATTTGAAAGAAGAAAAAAATGGAAAGTCTTATTCAATCACTAGATATCATTGCTTACCATAAAACTATATTCATTATGATAGTGGTACTATTGCAAAGGTAGAGAACTTAAAAAATGACATAGTCAGCACACAGGAATTTTATTTCTTTCATATAATTTTCTCCTTAATTCACACTAGCCTTTTCTAGTCTAATACTACTGTGACACACTTGTCTATTTTCAACCAGAGCCTTCCACACCTGCATATATTTCATGTCCACTCCTTTATCATTAAGGCCTTAGGCCATCAGGTCTGCTCAGCACAAGACTGTCTTAAAAATAAAGCCTCAGGTGTGTCGACCATGAAAATATAGTTTTGTCCAAACGACAGATAACATCCCGACCTCAGTTATGTTTCAGCCCCAGACCTATGAAGGTAGAACAACCCTACCAGCCACATCCTTAAAAATCTAGACAGCACAATGCCTTGCCTGACATCAGGACCCAATGCAATGATCAACTACTCCTTGCCTTAGCCTGGAGAGCCCACAACCCCATCTCCCTTAGCAACCATGATTAATGATTTTCTCCTTATGTAATCTATCTGCTGGAGACCATGGGGAGCCAGGTTATAGAGCACTAGCTCACCTGTGTCTTTGGGCTTGGGGCAAATTCCCTAAATAAACCCTTACTTTCTTTGTTGCAAACTTCTGTTCACTTCATATTGGGTTTTGGTGCCTGCAGGCAAATGAACCCTAGTTTGGTAACAGTAGACTAGAAAGCCCATAAACAGATTCCTGCATGTATAAACATTTGATTTATGAGAAAGTTCGCATTGCAACTGTTCCATTTAATAAATAGTACTGAATCAATTTAATATCCATAAAAAATAAAATAAAATTGAATTCCTACATGGCACCATACCAAAATTTAATTGTAGATGAATTATCGACCCAAATACGACAAGCAAAATGGAAAGCTATTAGAAGGTAATATAAAAGTAAATCTTTATGAGCTTAGCATTTGGAAAGTTTTTTTAAAACAGGAAACACTAACCATAAATGTTAAAATTGATAAATTAAGCTACATTAAAATGAAGACCTCTGTTCATAAAAACACTATAAAATAGTAAAAAAATAGACATACGATGAGATAAAATATTTGAAAATATAACTAACAAAGAAATTGTATGTAGAAGATATAATGGCCTTCTGCAAATTATTAAGGCAAAAACAACCCAGTTAAAAAATGGGTTAAATATTTGGACAGTTTCTTTATGAAGAAGAAATATAAATGACCAGTGAACATATGAAAATATGCTATCTCATTATTAATCAGAAAAATACAAATTAAAACTACAAGGTGATACTACTGCATACCCACTAGATTGATAAAAATTGAAAATCTTCCAATAACATGTTGGATGAGATTGTCGAGTGATGGGAACTTTCATACATTATTGATGGGAGTGTAAATTTGGAATAAGCATTTTGGAAAACAATTTTGCACTACCTAGTCAAGTTGAAGATGTGAATTTGACCCAGCAATTTCACTCTTGCATATATACCCTAGAGAAATGTGTGCACATGTGTATGAGTATTTGTGGATGACAATATTCATAATCGTATAATTCATAATAGCCCCTAAACTGGAAACAGCCCCAAAGTCTGTCAACTGAGAATTCATACAATGAAAATGAATTATAGCCATAGGGAATGTGGGTGAATCTTACATATATAATACTGAGCCAAAAAAAGCGAAATACAGAGGATTATAAAGAATTTACAAAAACAGTTAACAATAAGCCATGGATTTTTGGTATGGCTACAATAATGGCCCTTTAAAGAAGTCCATTCTCTAATCCCAGAATTTGTGAATATGTTAGTTTATATGGCAAAAGGAATTTTGCAGATGCTGTTGAGGTTAAAGACCTTGAGATGGGGGAGTTTATCCTGGATTATCCAAGTGGACTCAAAGTAACCACCTGGATTCTTTGAAGCAAGCATTAAGAGTCAGATAAGGATATGTGACAATGGAAGGAGGGTCAAAGAGATGATACATTGCTTTTTTTGAAGACAGAGGAAAGGAGCCATAGCCAAGGAATTGGGGAACCTCTAGAAGCTGGAAAAAAGCCAGGAAATGGGTTGGCCTCCAGAATAAACACAACCCTGTGGACACTTGATTTTAGCCCAGGAAGATTTGTCTTTAACTTGTAATTTATAGTACCCCAAGATAATACCTTTATATTGTTCCAGGCCCCCAAGGTTGTGGTAATTTGTTCCAGCAGCCATAGGAAACTAATGCAGGTGCATAGGTGGTAAAATGATAAATAAAGTGAGGAAATGATTGCCATAAGTCATGATAGAGGTTACCTCTGGGGAGGGGTTAAGAGGGTGATGTGAACAGGAAAGGTCCCTTGGAAGGTTGGGGGGCGCTGGCACTGTTGTCTTTCTTGACTTGAGGTGTAGTTACATGGGGTTTTGCTTTCTAACTATTGTTGATAATTTATACATTTATATTTTGTGTCCATTTATGCCACAATTTTTTTTCCAAAGGGGAAATTTTTTTCTCTATCCTTAACAGGTAGAAAAAAGATGACTTCTGAAAATTTTGAGGATTCTTCCCATGGGACTGCTAGGAAGCCAGGCATTATCATTCCATGTGCTCCTAGGTGAAAGGAAAAGTGGAGGCTGTTAATCAATTTATCCAAGTGGGTTTCTCAGTTATCTAATGATTGCTCAGTGCTTATTATTCTGGACACCCTCTAGCCAACATTTCAGCAGATATTGGTTGATGCCACCACCTGGCTGAACATAGCTCAGATGATGTTACTCACAATTCTTTGAACAATTGTTTTGGCTGGTCCTTGTGATTGCTACCCATTTTCTATTTAAATAGACTCCACTTTGCTAACTGCTTAAATTACATAATGGTCTGCATCAGTAGTTAAGATTCATTCATTCATTTCAATAATCTCTCCTTTAGTACCCTCTCTGTTCAATGTACCCCGCTAGGCTCTGGGATTGAGAGACAAGTAGCCCATAGTCCTTTTCTCACGGGAACTCTTAAGTTATAGGGGGATGTGTTAAGAGTAGATAAATGACCACGTGAAAATATCCACATGAGCAATACCTTATGCTTATAGGAACACAGAGGAAGGAGTGCCAAATGTCACCAGGGAGTCTAAAAAAAAAAAGACTTCCTGTGGGAGATAAATGGAATTAAATAGTCAGTGTGGTTTGACTTAGTAAGAAAGAAGGTATTTCAGGCAAAAGGAGAACTTGTGGTAAGTGAGTGGGGTAAGAAAGAGCATGGTCTATTCGGGGTCCTGCTTTAACTCTGTTCGCTAGATACAACTGAGAGGCCTAGAGGAGGCTGCAGAAGGCAGACACAAAATACAGGCAACAAGTTAGAAATCTCAGTATCAGTGCCAAAGCACTAGACACCAGGAAATGCTGGTTAGAAGGAGAAGCTAGAAGCTAGTTACATAAATCTAAAGTCAACAGTTAAGATGTAGGACCACCAGTCCTATTGGTTTAGGGCTTCACTTTTATGACTTCATTAAACATCATTTTTCTTTTTATGACCCTATCTCCAAATACAGTCACACTGAGGGTTAAGGCTTCAACATAAGAATTATTTTGTGTGTGGCAGGGAGACACAGTTTTACTAATAGTACATACTGAATAACCATGATCTGGTTCCCGCTTGCATCTCCAATCCAATATCTTACCTCCCCTTCTCTGTCACCACAATCTAGCTCCAGAGGGACATTTAAGGCATTCTCTAGATCCCTCACCACAAAGATGTGTTTGAATCTATTCAATTCATGTTCAAACCCAGTGGTAGATTCTGATTCCTTGAAGGTCAACACTTGAAGGCCAACCTGTCCTCAAACACAGACTGAAACCATGTGGTGCTTTCTGTCCTTGGCAGCTATTCCTGCTAAAGAACAACTGAGCCAGGCCATGCCTGGCCAACAGAAGTATCTCCCGGGAATAACAAATAATTTAGACAGTGCCCTATATCCCAGTAGGGATTACAAATCAAGAGCCATTAATATATCTATGTACTCTGACCCACTTTGGTGATTCCATAACTGGAATTTTATCTCAGAGAAATAATTTAAAAGAAATAAGAAGAAAGAACTATATGTATATAGCACATAATTTGAAACTGCAAAAATATGAAAAAGGATTCAACTATAAATACCCTAAGTTTTAAGGAATAGTGAAATACTTATACATTTTAAAATATCAATGTATTGGAATATTTTATAGTTATTGAAATGAAAGGTGTGATTATTGTAGAACATATAGAAAACATTTTGAAACAAGTTTAAATAAATGAGAAAATTAGAATTCAAAATTTACCTACAATATATTTCAACTGTGTAAAAACTATTGTGGCAGAATGCTCGGGAGAACAATCATCCAGCACTCTGAGGGAGGAAAGTTTAACCTTTATTCCGCAGATCTGCTAGTCTAGGGGAATTCTGGATCCAAAGTCTGAACTGCACTCGTGGGGAGGCTCTGGCCTATATATCTCCTCCTGTGGCGGGCCCCTGAGGGTCCCCAAGTTCCGCCCAAGTCAGTCTTGGTGGGTCCTTGGGGGCATGCTCTGCAGCTCCGCCCAAGTCAGTCAGAGTGGGGAAGTAAGACTACTGTTTAACCAGATACTGAACTAGGTTGCATCCCCCCCCCCGCCACTTTTCCTTTTCACTATATTCATTTATAATGGCAATAATTGCATTTTATTGAGTGTCTTTTTCCGAGACCTATTCTAAGCACCTTGCCTTATCTTTAATCCTTACAAATTTTTTTCCAAATTAACATTATGGTCTCCATGTGTAATGACTGTTTTAAGTTTCTGCTACATAACCTTTAGCAAGTTAAAAATGTCTCTCCTATATTTAGTTTGCTGTTAATATTTAATTGTAAACAGGTGATGAACTTTATCAAATGCTTTCTCTTCATTGATTGAGATCATTGTATGACTCTTGTCCTTTATTAAATAGGTGATTTCTGATGTTGAGCCAACTTGGAATTCCTGGGATAAACCCTACTTCATCAAAAGTTATTTTTTAGAATATACACCTGGGCTATCTCTCAGGAGAAAATAGCGACTGAGGCTTAGATATGACTCAGCACCAGACTGGCTACCACCTCTCCTGGACTGCCGCCTACTCTCCCCATATTCCACAAGTCCACACCTTCTCCCGCACCTCAGCCACGGGAGAGAGAGAACTACATAACCAGACACCTGGAGAAGAGAGAACATGGGGAGATAAAGAAACAGCCCACATATGAAGAAAAGCAGGCATCACCAGAAAAGGAAGTAAACAAAATGGAGGCAAGCAACCTGTCAGAGAAAGAATTCAGAGAAATGGTCATAAGGTGGCTGAAAAGAATGGAAGACAAATTCAACAATATGAGTAAGAACCAAGAGGCAATGAAGAAGAACCAAGAAGAAATGAAAAATGACATCGCTGCTGTAAATAACTCAATAGAAAGCATCAAGAGTAGACTAGAAGAAGCAGAGGACCGCATCAGTGAGCTAGAAGACAAGGTAGGAAAAAATACCCAAGTAGAGCAGCTTCTAGAAAAAAAAACTTAAAAAGCAGGAGGAAAGCCTAAGGGAACTTTGGGACAATACAAAACAAAACAACATCTGCATAAAAGGGGTTCCAGAAGGAGAGGAAAATGAGAAAGAAATAGGAAACCTGTTTGAAGAAATAATGACAGAAAACTTCCCTGATATAGGGAAGAAAAAGCCCACACAAATCCAAGAAGCTCACAGAGTCCCAAGCAAAATGAACCCCAAAAGACCGACACCAAGGCACATTATAATTAAATTTGAAAACACCAACAACAAAGTAAGAATCTTAAAAGTGGCCAGAGAGAGACAGAAAGTTAGCAACCCATCAGACTAGCAATTGATTTCTCAATAGAAACTCATCAGGCCAGAAGGGAATGGAATGAAATATACAAAGTCATGCAAAGGAAGGGTCTGAATCCAAGAATACTGTACCCAGCAAGGCTATCAATCAAAATTGAAGGTGAAATCAGGAGCTTCACAGACAAAAAAGGACTAAGGGAATTTATTACCAACAAACCAGCAATGCAAGAAATGCTAAAGGGTCTGCTGTAAAAAAAAAAAAAGAAGTAGGAAGCAAAGCAGGAACACAGGGGTAAAGAATAAAAATGGCGATAAATAAGTACCTATCAATAATACCTTTAAAAGTAAATGAATTAAATGCCCCAATCAAAAGACATAGGGTAACAGATTGGATAAGAAAACATGACCCATATATCTGCTGTCTACAAGAAACCCACCTCAGAAAAAAAGACGCACACAGACTGAGGGTGAAGAAATGGAAAAAGGTTTTTCAGGCGCATAGAAATGAAAAAAAAGCTGGGGTAGCAATACTTATATCTGACAAATTAGATCTCAAAGTGAAGGACATAACAAGAGATAAGGAAGGCCACTTCATAATACTAAAGGGAGCAATCCAACAAGAAGAAATAACTCTGGTAAACATATATGCACCCAATACAGGAGCACACAAATACATAAAAAAAATCCTGGAGGATATCAAGGGAGAGATTGACAGCAATACAATCACAGTAGGAGACTTTAATACCCCACTATCACCATTGGACAAATCCTCTAAACAAAAAATCAGCAAAGAAACATCAATCCTAAATGACTCACTAGACCAGATGGAATTAATTGACATCTTCAGAACATTTCACCCAAAAGCCACAGAATATACATTCTTCTCAAGTGCACATGGGTCATTTTCAAAGATAGAACATATGTTGGGTCATAGGCAAAATCTCTTCAAATTCAAGAAGATAGAAATCATATCAAGCATCTTCTCAGATCACAGCGGCATAAAACTGGAAATCAACTACAGTAAAAACAATCCCAAAAAATCAAGCATATGGAGACTAAACAGCATGCTATTCAACAATGACTGGGTTACCAGAGAGATCAAGGAAGAAATAAAAAACATCATGGCAACAAATGACAATGAAAACACAACAATCCAAAATCTATGGGACACAGCGAAAGCAGTCCTGAGAGGGAAGTTCATAGCTCTACAAGTCTACTGCAAAAAACAAGAAACAATGGTAATAAATTACCTAACCCTACAACTCAAAGAGTTAGAAAGAGAGCAGCAAGAAAAGCCCAGTGTAAGCAGAAGGAAGGAAATAATAAAGATCAGAGCAGAGATAAACGACATGGAGACCAAAGAAATAATACAAAAGATCAACAAAACCAAGAGCTGGTTCTTTGAAAGGATAAACAAGATTGATGAACCTCTAGCCAGGCTCACCAAGAAGCAAAGAGAGAGAACCCAAATAAACAAAATCAGAAATGAAAGAGGTGAAATAACAACAGACCCCACAGAAATACAAAGGATTGTTAAAAAATATTATGAACAACTCTATTCCAACAAACTGGACAACCTGGAGGAAATGGACATATTCCTAGAAAAATATAACCTTCCAAAACTCAATCAGGAAGAATCTAAACATCTCAATAGGCCAATAACTATGGAATAAATTGAAGTACTCATCAAAAAGCTTCCAGCAAACAAAACCCCAGGGCCAGATGGCTTCACAGGGGAGTTTTACCAAACATTCAATGAAGAACTAAAACCTATCCTCCTCAGACTATTCCAAAAAATTCAAGAGGAACACTTCCAAGCTCATTCTATGAAGCCAGCATCATCCAATACCAGATAAAGACAACACAATGAAAGAGAATTACAGGCCAATATCCTTCATAAACATCGATGCCAAAATCCTTAACAAAATTCTAGCAAATCAGATCCAGCACTATATCAGAAAGATCATACACCATGACCACGTAGGATTTATCCCAGGAATGCAAGGATGGTACAATTATCCACAAATCAATAAACGTAATACATCACATAAACAAATTGAGAGATAAAAATCACATAGTCATATCAATTGATGTAGAAAAAGCATTTGACAAAATCCAACACCCTTTCTTGATAAAAACTCTCAACAAGGTGGGAATAGAAGGATCATACCTCAACATAATAAAAGCTATATAGGATAAACTCACAGCTAACATCATACTCAATGGGCAAAACCTAAAACCATTTCCCCTGAGAACAGGAACAAGACAGGGATACCCACTCTCACCACTCCTGTTCAACATAGTACTGGAAGTATTAGCCATTGCAATTAGACAAGAAGAAGAAATAAAAGGCATCCAAATTGGAAAAGAAGATATGAAGCTGCCCTTATTTGCAGATGACATGATATTGTACATAAAAATCCTGAAAGACTCCATCAAAAAACTAATAGACTTAATAAATGAATTCAGCAACGTAGCAGGATACAAAATTAACACCAAGAAATCTATGGCATTTCTTTCTTTTTTTTAAATATGTTTTATTGATTTTTTACAGAGAGGAAGGGAGAGAGATAGAGAGTTAGAAACATTAATGGGAGAGAAACATCTACCAGCTGCCTCCTGCACGCCCCCTACTGGGGATGTGCCTGCAACCCAGGTAGTGCCCTTGACTGGAATCGAACCTGGGACCTTTCAGTCTGCAGGCTGACGCTCTATTCACTGAGCCAAACCGGTTTTGGCTCTATGGCATTTCTATAAACCAATAGTGAACTTACAGAAAGACAGACTAAAAAAGCAATCCCATTTACCATAGCACTAAAAAAATTAAGATACCTAGGAATAAATTTAACCAAGGAGGTAAAAGACCTATCCGTAGAAAACTACAGGACACTGAAAAAAGAGATAGAGGAAGACGTAAACAGATGGAAGAACATACCATGTTCATGGATTGGGAGAATCAACATCATTAAAATGTCCATACTACCCAAAGCAATCTATAGATTCAATGCACTCCCCATTAAAATACCAACAGCATTTTCACAGACCTAGAAAGAACTCTCCAAAAATTCATCTGGAATAAAAAAAGACCCCAAATAGCCACAGCAATTCTGAGAAAGAAGAACAAAGTAGGTGGGATCTAAATACCAGATTTCAAGCTGTATTACCAAGCCACTGTTCTCAAAACTGCCTGGTACTGGCACAAGAACAGACATATAGATCAATGGAATAGAATAGAGAACCCAGAAATCGACTCAAATCACTACGCTCAATTAATATTTGACAAAGGATGCATGAACACACAATGGAGTGAAGACAGTCTCTTCAATAAATGGTGTTGGGAAAATTGGACAGATACATGCAAAAAATTGAAACTAGACCACCAACTTACACCATACACAAAAATAAACTCAAAATGGATCAAGGACTTAAACATATGCCAAAGCAATTTCTTTACTGATACTGCTCCTAGGGCAATGGAAACTAAAGAGAAAAGAAACAAATGGGACTACATCAAAATAAAAAGCTTTTGCACAGCAAAGCAACAAGAAAGCCCACTACATGGGAGAACATATTTGCCAATGATATCAACAATAAGGTTTTACTCTCCAACATTTACAGGGAACTCATGCAGCTTAACAAAAAGAAGATAAACAACCCAATCAAAAAATGGGCAACTGATCTAAATAGACACTTTTTGAAAGAAGACAGAAGGAAGGCCAAGAAAAATATGAAAACCTGCTCAAAGTCACTAATCATGAGAGATATGCAAATCAAAACAACAATGTACTACCGTCTCATACCTGTCAGAATGGCTATTATCAACAAGTCAACAAACGACAAGTGCTGGCGAGGATGTGGAGAAAAAGGAACCCTGGTGCACTGCTGGTGGGAATGCAGACTGGTGCATCCACTGTGGAGAACAGTATGGAGTTTCCTCAAAAAACTAAAAACGGAACTCCCATTTGACCCAGTGATCCCACTTCTAGGAATATATCCCAAGAAACTAGAAACATGAATCAGAAAGGATATATGCACCCCTATGTTCATAGCAGCACAATTCACCATAGCTAAGATTTGGAAACAGCCTAAGTGCCCATCAGCAGATGAGTGGATTATAAAACTATGGTACATCTACACAATGGAATACTATGCAGCTGTAAAAAAGGAGTTCTTACCATTTGCAACAACATGGATGGAGATGGAGAGCATTATGCTAAGTGAAATAAGGCAGGCAGAGAAAGATAAATATCACATGATCTCACTCATTTGTGGAATATAATGAACAACATAAACTGATGAACAAAAATAGATCCAGAGACAGAGAAACATCAATCAGAATGTCAAACCTCAGGGAAGGTAGGGGAGGGTGGGAGTACGGGGGAGAGATCAACCAAAGGACTTATATGCACGCATGTAAGCCTAGTCAATGGACACAGACAACAGGGGGGTGGGGGAATGAATGGGAGGTGGGGGGTAATGGAGCAATAAGGACACATATGTAATACCTTAATCAATAAAGAAATTAAAAAAAGAAAAAGAATATATACCTGTTAGTTAACTCATATTTTATTTAGGATTTTTGTATCTAGATCTTAGGTAAAATGATCCTATTCCTTTCATTTATTGCTTTGTCCTTACTATTTTGGAATTAAGATTACACTAGTTTCATAAAATAAAAATAAAATAACAAACAAACAAAAACATTATGGTCTCCAAACAACAGATGAGAGATTCAAAGAACTAGGGTTAATTTAATAAGCAAGTGGGAGAGCAGAATTTAAATCCAGATTTGCCTGAATTAAAATCTTATGCATTTTCCCCTTTCAAAAGCTACCTTTCCAAACTTGTAAATGAATATAAAGAAAAGAAAAAAACTAAAAACAAAAAGAATCTAGTCATATAAAGGTCATATGATTATAAGAGAAATTTTTATTTTATATTTTTATTATATTTCAAATTTATTCAATACTTTTTCTTAAAAATGCCTAACATACAGTCTGGATCCTCACACGTAACACTAACAATGATGTCCATTCACTGCTGGAAACATGTCAAGTTCAATGTGTACTTTCCTCCGCTGCATTTGTATTTGAATTCACATATCATCAGTGACCAAGAGCAACAAGTTAGGAGCATTATTGTAGAAGCACAGACCCTCTTCCGAAGACAAACCAGACTACAGCTCTAAGTTCTGTCATGCAAACTTCCAACACAGATAGCCTTTCGGGATCTCTTTCTCCACATCAAGTCAGGGAGGGGAGGATTACTCACCCCACTACAAGCAAAGAAACGTCTTCAACAGATTATTTGGAAAATTTTCCTGCACGAAGTCAACCCATACACCACCAGCCAGCCCTAGGCAGACCGGCTAAGGGCCAGGTCCCTTTTCTGGTAACTCGGCTACCTGGTATTTTCTATTTCTGGGTCCAAGTCCCTGTGCTGTTGAGAAGGCTAAAAGGCTAATCCTTCCTGTAACACTTTAAGTTGAACTTTCCCAACATTTAGAGCCTTCCCAGAGAAGTAGAACCAAACTGTATAACTGTGTTGTTAACCTAAAGAATAGTAACCTCTATTTTATAAAACAGCTATTTGAAATTCTCTGCTTTTTAGATAGTCCCTTGTTCTATGAGACAACTCTACTATTTTTAGAAAGTCCCTTATTCTATAAGTTAACTTTGCTTTTTAGCTTGCTTGAATAACAGGGACGATAAACTTAGCTGTCTGACCTTGTAAGCTAGGGACTGATACTCCATACTCTCATGCCAGATGTATTCTTTTAACTGAATAGAACTATGTTGTGCTCAAGGGCACAGGCTTCCAGCGAGATAAGCACACATGGGCTCTTTAATAAAAAGAAAACTCCTGCTTGTTGCTTTGCTCAGAATTTGAAATCTCTCTCTGGGCCCACCGACGTAATAAACGGTGCAACTCCATTTCTTTGGGTGTTGCTTGGTTTTTCTCTGGTCTTCTGTAACATCACCTCAAAAGGCTGACTTAGGTCTTTCTTCTCAGGAGAGCTGAGCATAGAAATTTACCAGGTGTACAAGTTAATAATGCAGATTTTGCAGTCAAAGAAAACATGATAATTTCAAGAGAAACATCATAAATGCTTTATTCAAAATAATGTCCATTGCTTGCTACACATTTCACACATCTTTCAGGTAATTAGTGGATACTGTCCCCATCGAACTTTTCTTGTTTTGAAGCAAACCATTCAGAGACCCAATTTTCCACTTCTTCATACGTTTTGAAGTGCTGCTCAGAAAGTGCATGTGCCATTGATGGGAACAAGTGGTAATCTGAAGGAGCAAGGTCTGGTGAATACGGTGGATGGGTTAATACTTCCCAGGCAAGATCTTTTAACATGTCTTTAACTGGTTTTGAAGTGTGTGATGATGCGTCATCATGAAGCAAAATTACTTTGCCGTGTCTTCTGGTCCATTCTGGTTGTTTCATGATCAAAGCGTGGTTCAAATTGATTATTTGTTGTCGGTAGTGATCAGTATTAACCTTTTCACCTGGTTTTAGAAGCTCATACTACACCACACCTTCCTGATCCCACCAAACACAGAGCATTGTCTTCTTTATGAAGCGATTTGGCCTTGCAGTCAATGTTGATGGTTGACCTGGATCAACCCATGATTTTGTGTGTTTGGGATTCTCAAAATAAATCCACTTTTCATCGCCAGTCACAATTCCATGCAAAAAAGACTTTCTTTCGTGCCATTGAAGCAACATTTTACTGATGACTTTCCGGTTTTCCATTTGTCTTTTGTTCAGTTGCTGTGGCACCCATTTTCCTTCCTTTAAAATCTTTCCCATTGCTTGTAAACAATCGGAAATTGTTTGCTGAGCAATGTTTAATCTTTCTGCAAGTTGTTTTTGAGTTTGACATGCATCTTCATCCAATAATGCTTGTAATTTTTGGTCTTCAAACTTTTTAAAAATATATATATTTTATTGATTTTTTACAGAGAGGAAGGGAGGGGAGAGAGAGCCAGAAACATTGATGAGAGAGAAACATCCATCAGCCACCTCCTGCACACCCCTAATGGGGATGTGCCCACAACCAAGGTACATGCCCTTGACTGGAATCAAATCTGGGACCCTTGAATCTGAAGGCTGACACTCTATCCACTGAGCAAAACAGGCTAGGGCTGGTTCTCAAACTTTTTTGGTTGACCTGGATGTTCTTTGACTTGCACATCTAAGTCATCACTTTTAAAAGTGTTTAAACCAGCCTTCACAATGGTTTTGAGCTGGAGCATGTTCACCAAAGTATTCAGCTGCACTTTTCTTCAAAATAAAGTAATGAATTAAAACTTCCCTCAAATGGACTTTTATTGGGCACAAAATTAACATCATAGATATTTTTAAGTGTAAAAATATCTATGATGTTAACACCTTCAGCAAATTTGACATATGAAGTTTTGAAGCTTGTTGTCAATACAACAATACAATAACAAATCGCATATATATCAACATATGTGTAACTCCATCTATTGAAAAAAATCTGCATTATTAACCAGTACACCTGATATTTAAGTTTTGCTTCACTGATATGGGACTGTTTCTTGGGCCCAATCTGATTACTTTAACAGTAGCAATATAGAAGAAAGGAAAACAATTGATTACTGAGTAAGCCTGATCTGATTTGCACACATGTAAGCTAACATGAAAGTGACTACAAAGACACACAATTTTATACAGTTAAATAGAAAAAACACACAATGAAAATGTCTTTTATCTCCTTAGGAGATAAATGGATGTGCTGGTGATTGTCTCCTCTATACCGCCTGAGAGATTTCTGAATTAATTTTGGAGGTGTGGTTGACAAAAGGCTCTAATTGGATTTCTGTTATCTCTCTCCCCAAGTAGGGTGATTTAAGGTATTTACCCTCTGGTTGGGGAAGAGAAGTGCAAACCATTTACTCTTGAGTGTCCTTAGTTTAGGAAAGACAGGATTTACTAGTTGTTGCAAACTGCTTGGCATCTAGGTTTACTAGAGACTGCAAACTGCTGTTTAACTGCCTGTCTGTTTCCCTGTTGTTAATTGCCAACGAATTTTCTTAGCTTCTTGCTAATCTGCCTGAGCCAGGAAGCGAAATTAAGACCAGGCATTCAGAAGGAAGTGGACAAAAATGTCACCACTCTTCCACTCCTTCCTCAAAATGCAGAGGTAGCTGTTTTTATCTCCCTCCTAACTGCCAATGTTGAAACCAGAAACCCTGAAAGTGCAATTGATCAAGGTTTGATCATTATACAACTTTCTTAGGGTGGCAGTAACAATCAGTCCACCATCTTGCCCCCACAGTCCAGGTGTGAATGTAGCTGGAAAAGGAAGTCAGCCAACCCTGAAATAGAAAATTCCACATACCTGCCTTTTTCAAAAGCTCGCCTTTTTCAAAAAGCCCACCCACTTTGTCCCCAGTTTATAAAACTAGCCAAGTAGAGCCAGCCCCCAAACTGGTTTAGAGGACCTTCCTTTCCTTTGTGCTGTCTCCTTTGTGCTCAAGCATAAACTTAATAAAATCTGTCTGGACATCTCTCTGTGGTTTCCTCTCGATTTCTTTGTTGGGAAACTCAAGATCCCCAATGCCAGTGAAAGGGTTACCTAGCTAGCTTAATTACGCAGGCTTAGGAAGTTTTAGGAATGAAAATGGTCCATGGGAAGGAATACATAATGGAGACCTGAAGGCACCTGGGTGTTTATCTTACTTGTACAGGGCATAAATAAATGCCACAGGCAAATAGATTTATATCTCGCCTGTGCAATTAAGACAGCCATAAACCGAGGACTGACAGGGGTATCTCTGGACTGAGCAATTAATGTGACCATAAATTAGGCCAAAAGTAGCCCTGACCTGACTTGCTGGGAGAGCCATGAGATAAGGCTTTCTCTGCCAACACAACTGGGAGAGCTATAAGATAAATCAAAAGTGACTCCAAAAAAAAAAAGTGACTCCAACCAACAAGATAAGGGGAAGAAAAAATGGGGGACATCATGTAGGCTTTGAGCTTTGAAAACTAATATGTAGCAAAATGACCAATAAGAAGGGGTCAGGTTTAGAGAAAGAACTGCAGCCTATTGTATGCCTCAAGACAAAGAAAGCAGTGGTCACCCTTCTCAAGGGCCCCTCTGTCCATCCAGGAAGGACAGAGTCTTAGACTTAGAGTTTAGAATTAGGTTTTAGAGATAATGTCTGCTTGTAATAAAGTTTCTGTACTTTTCACCTATCACCTTTTGGCCATGGCTTCCTTCTTCGAATCCATCAGGACAAGAACCTGGGGAAACAGATCACCCTGCTCAATAAATCAACCCAAATCACCAGTAACACTATTACTGCTCAGCACAAGCTACCTGACCCAGCTTTTAGACTTCCCTTTGCTCCATATAAGGGAAAGAAGCTGGCTTAACCAATCAGCAATACCCAATATAACTTCCTTGTTCCTGTTCACCTTGGTCTATAAAAAATCTCTCACCTGGTACAATTCTTAAGAACTTCTTTTTATCTGCTATATTGGGTGCTGCTCAATTCATGAATCACTGAACAAAGCCAATCAGACTTTAACATTTACAAAGTTGAATTTTGTTCTTTAATAGTATAGTAGGCTCTTCGTATGCAGGGCTCTTTTATTCCCCCCAAACCTTTCAAATCCATCAAACTCAATGTGCTTAAACCAGAATTCACTAATTTCCTGCTTCTTCTGACCTAATCCTCCTTTAAAGCCTAAGAAGGACAACATATCCACACCTAGACACCAAAGGTAAAAACCCATGTCATCCATGGCTAGCATCTTTTATTCCCTTGACAAACATTTACTAACCACATTTTCTGTGCCACTGAGAGGCAGAGCAGTGAAAAAATTAAAGTCCTCCTGAGGAGAGAAGGACAATGAACCAATAGTTCATATAATATCAAATAGTGTTGAAAAGGAAAATGGGGGGGCTTGCAACCTAGTTCAGTACAGTATCTGGTTAAAACTGTAGCCCTGCTTACCCACTCTGACTGACTTGGGCGGAGTTTCGGGGACCCTCAGGGGCCCGCCACAGGAGGAGATATATAAGCCAGAGCCTCCCCATGAGTGCAGTTCAGGTTTTGGATCCAGAAATCCCCTGGACTAGCAGATCTGCGGAATAAAGGTTAAACTTTCCTCCCTCAGAGTGCTGGATGATTGTTCTCCCGAGCATCCTGCCACAACATTGTGTGACAACTGTTATGAAGTAAAAACAATCAGGTTGAGAGGGATAGAGTTAACAGGGAATTGTGGTTCAAAAAACCTCAGAGACCTTGACATTTGATCAGAGACCTGAATGCAGTGAAGAAGTGAACCAGGCAAAGATTTGGAGTTTGATGAAGTAAAGAGAGAGTGGTGGGTAAGCAGGTCTGAAAGATAGGGTCAAGCTCCCCTGATATGTAGGCTGTCTAAGGCCTTGGATTTCAATAGTTATATTGGGAAGCCATTGGAGGGTTTTGACCAGGAGCATAAGACACTCAGAGGTTTTAAAAGGCTTCCTGGCCCTAGCCAGTTTGGCTCAGTGGATAGAATGGTCCCAGGTTTGATTCTGGTCAAGGTTACATGCCCCAGTTGTGGGTTCAATCCCCAGTAGGGGGCATGCAGGAGGCAGCCAATCAATGACTCTCTCTCATCATTGATGTTTCTAACTCTCCCTCTCCCTTCCTCTTTGAAATTAATAAAAGTATTTTTTCCATTTATTATTATTATTATTATTTTTAAAAATATATTTTATTGATTTTTTACAGAGAGGAAGGGAGAGAGAGAGAGTTAGAAACATCGATGAGAGAGAAACATCAATCAGCTGCCTCCTGCACGCCCCCTATTGGGGATGTGCCCACAACCCAGGTACATGCTCTTGACCAGAATCAAACCTGGGACCTTTCAGTCCACAGGCTGACGCTCTATCCACTGAGCCAAACCGGTTTTGGCTATTTTTTTTATTATTTTATTATTTTTATACATATGTGTCCTTATTCCCCCATTACCCCCCCAACCCCCACTCATGCCCCACTCCCCTGTTGTCTGTGTCCATTGATTAGGCTCATATGCATGCACACAAATACCTTGGTTGATCTCTCCCCCTTACTCCCATCGACCCCCTCCTTCCCTGAGGTTTGAGGTTCTGATCAACGTTTCTCAGTCTCTGGTTCTGTTCTTGTTCATCAGTCTATGCTGTTCATTATATTCCACAAATGAGTGAGATCATGTGATATTTATCTTTCTCTGCCTGGCTTATTTCACTTAACATAATGCTCTCCATCTCCATCCATGTTGTTGCAAATGGTAGGAACTCCTTTTTTACCGCAGCGTAGTATTCCATTGTGTAGATGTACCACAGTTTTTTAATCCACTCATCCGCTGATGGGCACTTAGGCTGTTTCCAAATCTTAGCTATTGTAAATTGTGCTGCTATGAACATAGGGGTGCATATATCCTTTCTGATTCATGTTTCTAGTTCCTTGGAATATATTCCTAGAAGTGGGATCCCTGGGTCAAATGGGAGTTCCATTTTTAGTTTTTTGAGGAAACTCTATACTGTTCTCCACAGTGGCTGCACCAGTCTGCATTCTCACCAGCAGTGCAAAAGAGTTCCTTTTTCTCCGCATACTCTCCAACACTTGTCGTTTGTTGGTTTGTTGATGATAGCCATTCTGACAGGTGTAAGATGGTCCCGCATTGTTGTTTTGATTTACATCTCTCTGATGATTAGTGACTTTGAGCATGTTTTCATATGTTTCTTGGCCTTCCTTCTGTCTTCTTTCTAAAAGTATCTATTTAGATCAGTTGCCCATTTTTTGATTGGGTTGTTTATCTACTTTTTGTTAAGTTGTATGAGTTCTCTGTAAATGTTGGAGATTAAACGCTTATTGTTGATTTCATTGGCAAATATGTTCTCCCATGCAGTGGACCTTCTTGTTGTTTTATTGATGGTTTCCTTTGCTGTGCAAAAAAGTATATTTTTAAAAAAATAAGAATTTACCTTTAAAAAAATAAAAATAAAAGGCTTCCTGAATGAATGTCTTCACACTGCAACCAGAGTGACCTTTCCCATCTTTTTCTCTTCTTCCTCTGCCTCCTCCTCTTTTTCTTTTTCTTATTTCTTCTTAATGAAAAGAGCTTTAGTGATTATTCTGATTGTAAAAATTTTATATGCTTATTGTAAAAAATTCAAACACGTTAGACAGTATTTTTTTTTTAAGTAAAAGTTGAGTGAGAGCTCATGGTTTATATTTTGGTACATTTTACTTGCATTTTAGTAATTATAGAGAACTCAGAGTACAATCTCCTCATTCAACTCCTTTAATGAAATTTCTTTAATACCTTTTCATTGACCTTTGGAGATAGATATAGGTATAGATAGATATAGATACGGTTATGGATATAGATATAAAATATAGATCTCACCCTGGCCAGTGTGGCACATTTGGTTGGAGTGTTGTCCCATACACCAGAAGGTTGTGGGTTGGATTCCCAGTTGGGACACGCAAAGGAGGCAACCAATTGATGTTTCTATCTCTCTCTCTCATCAATTTATAAAAAAACACATTTTTAAGTAGAAAAAATATATATCTTTTTCAGTTCACACCCTCTACATTGAGCTCTTCCTCATCATTACTTCTTCATACTGCATTCTTTCTCATTGAAGCCTCTATAGAGGCCCAATACCCCATTCTTCTCCACCCAGCTACCCTCCTTTCTTAGCCTCTCAGTCCCTCTGCATCTGCCTCAGTCCACCAGTCTGATAGCCCAGCCCTCTCTCTGTGGACTCAATCCCCAGTAGGGGGCATGCAGTAAGTTTGGAGGGCAGTCAGAGTGTCTTGTTTGCCTTGACATCGCAGTACCTAGCTCAGGGCCTGGTAATAATAAATATTTTTAAATGAATGCATGAGAGAGCTTTGAGTTTATTTATTTATTTACTTACTTACTAGGGGCCCAGTGCACGAATTCATGCACCTTGAAAGGAACTGTGGGCCACGAGGCTGCAGTGAGCACAGGATGTATCTTGGCCCATCCTCCATGCCCCTGCCTGGCCTCTCCCACTATAGCTTCCAGTCCCGTCTGCCGGTAGTCCTGCTTCTGCTGCCACCACTCCCATGTGCTACAGGTGTGAGTGGGGCCAGCGCCAGCAGTGGGTGTGAGAGGTGGCTGCTGGCCCTGATAGCCCATCAGGAACAGGGGGAGGTGGAGAAGCCCTGAGGGGTAATCAAGGCTTGCAGCTGCCTCTCGCACCTCCTGACAGTGCCAAGCGATTGGAGCTTGCACTGGGAGTGGGTGCAAGTGGTGGCTCTGGCACCAGTAGCAGGTGCGAGCAGGGCCAGCGCCAGCAGCAGGTGTGAGCTCTGGGCAGGACCGTGGCACATGGGAGCAAAGAATTTTCAGTAACCACCAGAGGCTCTCCCTGATGGCAGTGACCAGCACGCCACCTTTGTCTGGTGCCCTCGGTCACCTGCTTCACCATCCGGCCGCGGCCAATGCCCACCATGTTCCGCACTCTGCCGCCTGCTGCTGATGCCTGCCATGTTCCACATGCACCCCCTGTGGTCAGTGCAACCGGTTGTTTCATTGTTCAGTCTATTTGCATATTAGCCTTCCATTATATAGGATTTATCTATTTATTTTTATTGATGTCAGAGAGGAAGAGAGAGAGAGAAACATCAATGATGAGAAAGAATCATCAATCGACTGCTTCCTGCACATCCCCTACTGGGGACTGAGCCCACAACCCAGGCATGTGTCCCGACTGGGAATCAAACCCGGGACCCTGCAGTCCACAGGCCAATGCTCTATCCACTGAGGCAAACCAGCCAGGGTGAGAGAGCTTTGATTTTAGATAATGCATCCAAGAGACATTTAGGTGTCAACTGAATGCTAGATTCTATACTCTTATCAAGAAGATAAGTGTTCCTAGGACAAGGTTCTCCTCCTCAAGACTTTCATAGTTTCCTGCTGGTCCTTCAGACAGAAATGTCTCCAGAGAAAGGTAGTTCTTCAGGCAGTGTCAGCTTGACACCAATACCCTTTAGGGTATCACCCTTAGCTACAATTCTTGGATTCTGAAGACTCTTATGATCTTCTATTTTATCTACTACCTTTGAGATAAATCAGTACAATGAGCCTCTCCATTACTTTTAATTATATATACATATATAATTATATATACACATATCCTATCTAATAGGAGTGATATGCAAATTAACTGTCACTCCACAAAATAATGATGGTGCCCATAGCCACAAGATGGTGGCACCCAGTCCTCGCAGCCCTACCGGAGTCCCCCAGAGGCCCTCTTG
This sequence comes from Corynorhinus townsendii, assembly GCA_026230045.1. Lineage (NCBI taxonomy): Eukaryota > Metazoa > Chordata > Mammalia > Chiroptera > Vespertilionidae > Corynorhinus > Corynorhinus townsendii. The sequence goes on along the minus strand of JAPDVU010000004.1, from coordinate 130,209,815 downwards.
ACCCTTTATAAAAAACAAAAACAAATTCACTCCCCATGGAGTGATCCCCCACACACACCTGCAGCCTCAGGGTCTCAGCCTCAGAAGTGCCCACACCCCCACAGAGTGATCCCCTCCCAGCAGCAGCCTTGGGGTCTCAGCCTCGGAACACTGTATCCCCACAGAGTGACCCCCAACACATACACACCTGCAGCCTCAGGGTCTCAGCCTCAGAAGTGCCTGTGCCCCCACGGAGTGATCCCTTCCCAGCAGCAGCCTTGGGGTCTCAGCCTCGGAACATTGTACATCCCCATGGAGTGATCCCCCCTCCCACACACACACCTGCAGCCTCAGGGACTCAGCCTCGGAAGCACCTGTGCCCCCACGGAGCAATCCTTGTGCATCCCCACAGAGTGATCCCACACACACCTGCAGCCTTAGGGTCTCAGCCTCAAAAGCGCCCACGCCCCCATGGAGTGATCCCCTGCCAGCAGCAGCCTCCGGGTCTCAGCCTTGGAACATTGCGCATCCCCATGGAGTGATTTCCCTCCCCGCCCCCCCAACACACACACCTATAGCCTCAGGGTCTCAGTCTCAGAAGCGCCCACGACCTGGGCGAGTGATCCTGCCCCACTGGCAGCCTAGGGGAGTCTGCCTTGGAACTTCCCTTGCCCCCCAGCCGAGTGACTGGAGGGGGGGGGCTGTGGGGGGGTATCTGGGCAATGCTACACAGCAAACCTCTCCCATTTGGTAGAAACTTCTGACCAGGTTAGGGAGGTAAATGGGTTTTGTTTAAAATCTTTATAAACCACAAAGGAAATGTCTGAGGTAGGGTTTCACATTGGAAGTAACTTACAACTAATTTCTGAAGGCAAATGGCGACATTGCAGTTACATTACTGAAGAGTACCCCGTGGTCCAGAGGTTGGGCTCTGCAGCAGTGGTGGCAGGTGCTCCCTGCCCTGGTTCCTCAGCACCTCAGGCAGGACTTGAGCCCACCCAGGAAGGCCTTTTCCCCTACAGTTTTCACCAAGGCAGGGAGGTTTTGTAGACATGAATAAGAAGCGCCCACACACAAGTCCTGAAGATGCCTGGGCCGGTAGAAATGACAAACAAATGGGGAAAAGAGCAAAACCAGAAACACCACCGTTCCCAACATAGATCATCTTTTTCTTCAGATGACGGTGTGTTTCCCTCTTCTTTGTCTTCTGGAAGTGAGACAGATTCAAGTACTGCTGATTCTACCAGTGGAAAAGTTAAGAGAAAGAGAGGACAGAAAAGGAATAAAAGGAGAAAAGAAAGAAAGGACAAAAGATGAAACATCAAGAAAAAGAAAGAGAAGGGAAAAAGGAAGAAACAACCACATGATATCCCTTTCCAAGGTCTCATGAAATTCCTTTTTAAGGAGTTTATTTTATGACACTTTTAGTTTGGGTTTACATTTTTACTGGTTTGTCAAGACCATGGCAGGTACATTGTCCAATATGTTTTTAAAAAAATATATATTTTATTGATTTTGTACAGAGAGGAAGGGAGAGGGATAGAGAGCTAGAAACATTGATGAGAGAGAAACATCGATCAGCTGACTCCTGCACACTCCCCAATGGGTATGTACCCACAACCAAGGTACATGCCCTTGACCGGAATTGAACCTGGGACCCTTGAGTCCGCAGGCCAATGCTCCATCCACTGCGCCAAACTGGTTAAGGCTGTCAAATATGTTAAAGAAAAAACCCTATATAGTAAAGAGGGAATATGCAGGGGAGGACATTTGGGGGTGACCGGGCTGGCAGGGGAAGGCAGTTGGGGATGATTGGGCCAGCAGGGGAGCAGTTAGGTGTCGATCAGGCTGGCAGGGGAGTGGTTAGGGGGTGATCAGGCTGGCAGGCAGAAGTGGTTAGGGGCAATCAGGCAGGCAGGCAGTTGTGAGCCAGCAGTCCCGGATTGTGAGAGGGATGTCCCCCAAGGGGTCCTAGATTGGAGAAGATGCAGGTTGAGCTGAGGGACACATGTTGTAGTGTAACCCCCATCTTACAAAGGATGCCTCAAAAAAAGGTTGAATTATGGAGTCATTTATTAAAAGCCAGTGGCATATGAGGGAGCAAAAGCGCTCCAGACCTCGCAGCCCCGAACAGCTTGCCACATCTGGCTTATATTGGCAGAATATCACTAAGGTATCGATTACATCTTTGGGTCTGGAATGAGGAACCTATTTCGCTAAAAAGCATTTTTATAGAAGCAGAATCTGAGCAACTTAGTTATGTAAAATATCTATGAATCACTGAATCAATGGAAACACATTATCTGGGACCACCTGGGCAATTTTAGAATAATTGTGCTGTCTAGGTTCTGAGATCACTGAGTCAACCGAAACTCAGTTATCTGTGGCGGCTGAGACAATTTAGGATCACTATCTGTCCTGGGTCCCAGAGGAATATGCTTCAATGACCAGTGAGATCATGATCAATGGGATATTAAAACCATCATCAATGGAGTATTCAATCATACATAAGTTCAGAAAATCAAAATAACTTTTAAATGAGTATAGAACACAAAACAGCAAGGTTAAAATATTAAACAGCAATTTTTACCCAAGTATAGTTGCCACCATACTTCAAACACCCTCCCAGTGCACGAATTTCGTGCACCGGGCCTCTAGTGTAATATATAATTACATATGAGAAGGCTAAAAAGGGCTAATTCCAATATAACCCTGATATTCAGGGCTAGTGATCTGAATCCAAGCCAGCAAGCTCAGTGTACATTCCTGATAACCTATCATTAAGTCCCTCTATCCTTTCCAGATACTGGTCTTGCAGAACTTATTACTGTGAACAGTGCACTGCCCCGGAGGGAGGGTTATTAACACTAGCACCAGGCCAGACCATTAGATATGGCCTGGAGATCCCCAATGATAGATCCTCCCTTCTCCCAACTGATGAACAGAGAATGACATAAACTCCACCTGCAGCCCGAACATTCCGAAACACCTAACCAGGCACCTTATATGGACTGTACATTGAACCACCAATCAGCACCTGCTAAATACCCTAAGCCCCCGATTTCTAAGTTCCTAATTATGTGCCTTATATTAAACCACCAATCAGTGTGTGCCAAGTACCCTAAGCTCCATCCCTTCCTTTTCTTCCCCTCAAAAGGTGCCTTCACCCCAGCACATGTGCTCTTTTCCATTTGGAAGATAGCCCGGCAGGGTCTTCTCCTCTAATAAAGCCTGTGTCCTGGTCTCTGGCCCTCTGTCTCACTTTTCATCTGGTGCCGAAACCTGGGTGAGCGTGGACGATCCTCAGACCTAGCCCCGAGCTTCTGACTCCTGCTCTGGCTCTGCTCGGTGGCATGGTTCTGAGTTGACTGGCCTGCTCAGAACACTTCTCGAACCCTGCCGTACCAGGACACGTGGGGATCTTGTCGCTTTCTTACCTGTAGGCTTCAGGGACTTTCCCAACCCACCCCCCCCCGCCCCCCCCCCCCCCACTCTCGTTCCCTTGACCTGTAAGGGCCTCGGAGTTTTCCTGTCTCCTCGGCTTCATGTCTTCTCGAAAGCCCAGGCGCCTGGCCGGGAAAACTCTGCTTGTCTCTACAGGAAAGGTCTCAGGGTGACGACCTTGGAACCTTCTCTCATCTCTCTCTCTCAGGTTGGTTGAGGAAAAAGAAGGACGCTTCTTCTTTCCTCCCCAACTTCTCGTTGGCCCTTCCCTCCAGTCATGGGAACCTCTCATTCCAAACCCCCTCATAACACACCTTTAGGGTGTCTTCTCGCCAATCTCTCGACCCTAGGTCTTTCTGGCTACATCAAACCAAAGAAGCTCTACCTGGCCACAATATAAACTTGACAATGTCTCTCTGTGGCCCGAAAACGGCACTTTCGATTCCAATATCCTCCAAGACCTAGATAATTTTTGCCATCGGACAGGGAGGCCTCAGAGATCCCTACGAACAGGCTTCCCACCCCAACCCCCCCCCCTGCTCTCGCCCCTCGCTTTACTCCTCATGGTCCACCCATCAGATCCTCCTCGAAAAGTCCTCTTTGCTCTCTCAAACCTGTCCTCAGCCCCTTTCTCTATCTTCTGACTGCTCTTTTGACCCAGCGGATCATTCCTCTCCACGTGTCCCACTCCCGCCACCTCCTTACAACCCTGCAGCAGAATCTGCACCCCACGCTCTACCTCTGAGAATTCTAACTGCCCGCCTTCCCCTGTGCACTCTCCACCGAATCTCCGGCCCTGTGACCACCAGCAACCAAATTCACAGGCGGCTGGCCATTCCCTTCTCAATTTCTGATCTTCCTGAGAGCCCAAATCCTGAGAACATGAGCTCCAAAACAGCCTTTCCCATCTGACACTCATTCTCAGGCCACCCAAAGACTGCCTTCCGCAACAACTTCTTCCATTCCACATCTATTCTACCCCTGAGGGAGGCAGCAGGAACTGAGGGCAGAGTCTGAGTCCATGTCCCATTCTCTGTGTCCAGCCCCACAGATTGAGAGGCACCTCAGGTTTCTTTTTCCACTGACCTGACCACCTTTACTCCCCGACATATGTTGCAAACTTCAAAAAATTAGATACAGGTCCACAAACCCCTCAAAAAGACCTTATTACCTGACCTTTAAGGTCTTTAATAATAGAGACAAGGAGACCCAAATCCAAAATCAAAAGCAAGATCAGGCCAAGGCTGAGGCCCAGTAGGAGGCCTTCCAGCTCCTAGCCACCACTTTCAAACCCCAAACGAAGTGCCAGTCCTCCAACCGCGGGCAAGTCAGGAGCTAAGCCTCCTCCGGGCCCATGCTTCAAATGCAGCAAGGAAGGACACTGAACCAAGTCCTGCTCAAACCTGAGACCTGCCTGGGCCCTGCTCAAGGTGCGGAAGGGAAGGCCACTGGAAATCAGACTGTAGTCTGGCTCCTCCGGGTCTGGCCACCAAAGAAGCTGCCCAGACCCTGACAGGGCCCCACAGACTTACATCACCAGGACAGAGCCTCAGGTAACGACTGTGGTGGCAAGTAAGGCAATCTCCTTTTAATTGACACTAGGGCCACTTATTTTGCCCTCCGAATTCGCTGGGACCCTTGTCCACTCCTCAGTCTCTACTATGGGGATTGACGGATTAGTCTCACAGCCATTAGCCACCTCACGTCTACACTGCATTTTACTAAATTCCTCCATTCACTCTCTTCTCATTCTACTTCCATGCCTGGCCAGGGCCACCATGCATCCCCTCATAAAACCCAGTTGTCCCAAACCACAGTCACCTATCTCAGTTTCACTCTCTCACCCCACAAGGCCAAGCCATTCCTTGGACTGTAAATGCCTTATCTCCTTTATGATCATTATCTCTAGGAAAAATGCGCAGTTTAAAATTCAAGTGGCTAGAGGCCTGGAAACAGGCTGAGGGGCCTACTCTGTCCTCCCTTTGCCTTTTCTCCAGCCTTATCTTCCACTGCTCCTTTCCTTCCCTTTCTCTTTTCCCATGGATAACAGCTCATTCTAATATTCCTTCCTACTTTCACGGCAACACAATCTCAAACACTCATCTGTCACCCCTTACTGGTAGTGCCATGGTGACTGCCCTCTCAGCTTGGAGCGTGGAACTAGAAAAAGGAATCTCATACCCTTTAGTCCACCTGTTCTTATACCTATCAGCTTGTCTCTATGATCAGGGATTTTTCTTTCTCTGTGGGAAAAACACATACATCTGTTTCCCCATCAGCTGGACAGGAACCTGTACTCTCATCTATCTCTCACCCAATGTAGATGTAGCCCCCAATGATCAGTCTTTACCTGTCCCCATAACCCATCATATCTGACACAAAAGAGGAGTCCAGATAATCCCCCTCCTCCTAACCCTCAGCATCACAGCAGGGGTTGGAACTGCCATAGGGAGCTTAACCACTGCTCTACCCATACTTTGAAACCCTGTCTCAGGAACTACAAGAAACATGTGGATGCCCAGCAAGGGGCAAAACTGGGAAAGCAAGAACCTCACCCCCAGGGTAACCTATTCTCCCCTTTCATATCACTAGTGAGGCAACTGAGACCCCTACTCTTCCCCACCACTCCCCCCCCCTAAAAATAACATCTAGGTCTCAGTTGTATTTCAGCTCCAGAAAAGCAGCAAAACCAGACAAGTGATGCGGTGGCAGCCTCAGGACCAGCTTTTACCTCCCAAGTGACTCAACAGGATCGCTCTCAAGACTTCACCAACCAGTCTCTTGGGGAAATCATGCTGTTGCAACCTTCGTCCAGCACGGAAAACACTATCTGTTTTTCGCTCACTTACTCCATGGCTCCTCCCATTATTAGGCCCACTGGTATTTATACTTTTAATTTTGCTCTTTGGCCCCTGTCTCATGCGCTGTTCACTAATTTCTTGCAGAACAGAATGCAGGTGTTCGCCAACCAGAAGGTAGGAGAGATCTATCTGGCATTGAATTCAGAACCTAACACCAGAATCCTTGAGACCTTGGGTAGATGCCCCTAATGATGCCCCCTCTCAGCTGGAAGTAGCTACGGAAGATGGACCTTCACCCCCTGACCTTGCCCAGACTCTCAATTTTTTTTAATATTACCAGAAGCCTGAAATGATAGATCCTCCCTTCCCCCAAATGATGGACAGAGAATGATGTAAACTCCACCTGCAGCCCAAACATTCCTGAACACCTAACCAGGCACCTTATATGGACTGTACATTGAACCACCAATCAGCACCTGCCAAATACCCTAAACCCCCCTCCCCATTCCTAAGTCCCTAATTATGTGCCTTATATGAAACCACCAATCAGTGTGTGCTGAGTACCCTAAGCCCCATCCCTTCCCTTTCCTCCCATCAAAAGGCGCCTTCACCTCAGCACATGTGCTCTTTTCCATTTGGAAGGTAGCCAGGCAGGGGTCCTCTCCTCTAATAAAGCCTGTGTCCTGGTCTCCGGCCTTCTGTCTCATCTTTCACCCAACACCTGGGGGCCTTCTTACAAGGCCCGCGAAAAGGACCGGAAGCATAATCCATGTTTGTGGGACAAAGATCTCAGGGAGGGAGATATAAAGGAAAGCCCCATGCATGTTCCTTCACTCAGATTTGGAAGGCTGTTCCTTGAGTCCGCTGGCGTGTTAAACAGTGTCCTTCCTTTTTTTTCTCAGAAGCGTCCTTGGTTTTCTTTGGTCTTCTGCAACACATATACACATATATAATATATAACAAATATATTGTGTTATATTTACAGATATATGGCAAATATACATAAAGTATTATATATTGTATATTTGCCATATATCTGTATATATAACACTGTTACAGAATTTACCAGGTGACCGAAAAATACACAGGGATTACTTGGAGATCCAGGGATAAACCCATTTTATTTCAGATGTACTAGTATAATGACTCAGGGGTCAATTCTCCAAATCCTGAGTGAGTGAATATGGAGGAAGCTTTTCCCTTTATACCCTTTGGTTTCTTTGCTTTCTATCTGTTTCCTAACTATCTGGCTTTTGTGGTGGGCTTCCACAGCCCCTCCTGAGTCAGTTAGAATGGGGGAGTTAGATTGTATCTAAATGCCTGGTCTGGGTGGTGCTAGTGACCTCCCCTCCAGCTAAGCTGTTACATTCTTTGTTTATGGCCCCTTTGTAAATTGGGAGTAATTAGGAAAACAGGTCTTGCTAGACCAGATTGTTAACAAAGGGGCAGTGACTTAATTATAGGCTATCAAGAAGGCTACTGGCACAGATTCAGATTGCTAGCCTCCCCCAAAATGTCTTATATTCCCCATCAATACAATTTGTCTTTAACCATTTTAAGTGTATAATTTTTAAAAAATATGTTTTTATTGAGTTTTTATAGAAACAGGAAGGGGAAGGAATAGAGATATAGACACATCAATGAAGGAACATTGCTTCCTGCATGCTCCCCACTGGGGATGGAGGCCATAATCCTGATATATGCCTTGTGGACAAAAGGGGCCACATGCTAACCTGACAAGCTCAGGGAGGGCCTGCATGGCAGTCTTGCAGACTCAGAGACCTAAAGTAACCAACCACAAAGGATGGTCTGAAATTAAACTTTAACTAAAAGCAGTTATGGTTAGTTATGGCCTATGCCGGTATATTCATTGACAAGGTCAACCTTTACCTTAACTGAGCCTGTAAGTCTTTTTGCATCTATGATAGCATATACTTGAAAAGTCTGGGTGACATGTAACTTCCCTTTTTCTGGACCCCTTGGGGTCCTTCATTGTTATTATCATGTTAATTGTTGACTGTTGACTATCCTATACCCACCTAAGTATGTGTCCCACCTCTGTAATCACAAGTGGATTTCATGTAACCCACCTATGTCCCTTCTTGTGATTGCAATGTATAAAAGTAGATGAAAACCTGCCATTCTCTGGAGCATTATCTCAATCCGTTGAGGTTCTGCTTCCCGGCATTTGTCAACAGTTTGGCTCAAATAAACTCACAAAAATTCTTTACAGGTTTCAATGTTTTCAGGTTAAAACCCTGATCAGGTATCAAACCGCGACCTCCTAGTTCATGAGTTGACACTCAACCATTGAGCAACCCCTGCTGGGTTTAAGTGTACAATTAATTACATTCACAATGTTGTTCAACAATCACCACTCTCTATTTCTAAAACTTTTACACCACCCCAAACAGGAACTCTGTACCCATTAACCAGTATCTCCCTATTCCCCCAGCCTTGGATAACTGCTAATCTACTTTCTATCTCTATAAATTTGACCATTCTAGATATATTTCACTTAAGTATAATCATATAATATGTTTCCTTTGCTGCCTGGCTTATTTCACTCAGTTTAATGTTTTCAAAGTGTTGTGGGGTTGAACCCTGGAGTCAGAATAAGACCACCAGAGGCTAATGCTCTGGCTAAGGTCCCCAAAAGGAGGGAGAGCCTCCAGCCCCTTCTGGGGGGGGGGGGGTTCCTCTCTCCTCCCTCGGGAGGGAGAGCCTCCAGACCCTTCTGGGGGGTCCCTCTCTCCTCCCTCTCGGGTATCTCACCGGGGCCTCCAAATGTTGTGGTGCGACCCGCAAATGAAGACCACCAGGCAGCCTTTATTACGAACTCGAGCCCGGGCCCGCGTCTCCACTGACACAGCAGGGAGCAGCGCGAGCGCCGAACACTCGGAGCAAGCAAGTTTTATCCCCAAAGCAGGGGGATTTGGCAGAACCTGATTGGTTAAAAAGTCAGTTACATTACTTACAATAATGGAAGATTTTCAGCTGAACAAGCAATTACAAAAGTTACAAAGCATGGGAGAATGTAGTTACAGAGCAAAGTTAATAATCTCTAAAAGTCATCTACAGTTTCTACTGCTGGAGCTACTGAGTCAGTGGGAATCAATCTCCTATAGTTCTGGTCCACAGGCACAGAAAAATTACCTTTGTGATGTGGGATGGATTTACTTTAAAACAAAAGGCAGGAGTCATGCCTGGCTGGAGCATGATGAACCACATGCTTCTGAGCGTGGGTCACCTGCCAAACCTTAGTACACAGTTGGGGTCTCTGTCCTGACTTGGGGTCACTTACGCCAGAACAAAAGTTGCAATAAGCCATTTTCTTTTACATTTTTACTTTTTTTAAAATGTGAGAGAAAATGTTTGGTCTGCTGACCATTTGGAAATAAATCAGTGCAATAATGTTTTCTATTTTCATATTTGTTTGGAATATTTTTTCTAAAAGGAAGTAAATGCTTAAGAAACTAATTAGTTTTTTCTCCTTACTTTAGAGAAAGTTTAATTGCTTTTTTCTACAGGGGACTTGGTCTATATCCCACCCCCACTCCACAACTTCCTCCTGCTCCTGTGATGTTTGTTTACACTAACCAGAGTAAGGAGACTTCATGACCCTGGATCTGGGGGAACAGATGATACTACTTATCAGGTATTCTGTTTCCTTTCCCCAAATCTGGGAAAGGAATATCTTGAAGTTGGGGCCGAGAGATGATTTTGGATCGTCTGTGGTACATTGCCCTCTTGTTCAATCATAATTTTTCTATCAATGGTCAAGGCCAAGATTGTGACCATCCTTCAAGTTCTTTAGTTCTTTATAAGTGTTTTATTAGCAGTTTTTCATAAGCATGGCAACAGCTGGCTAGCATAGCAATGGCTAAAGTTGTTCCCGGCTCTTTCTCTTTCTCAGCTGGCTTACCTGACTCCTGCTCTAACTCTTTATGTCTTTTGGCAACATCAATGAAACAATAGTAGTATACTTGTGTAGATAAAAATAATAATTTCCTCTCTACCATTCATTGTTCTTGTCTGAGACCTTCCGCCCTCCATAATACAAGACTGATGAGAAGAGAGGAAAAAAAGTTTATTAACGCGTAATCCCAGATATATAAGCTTGATATCCAGGTTAATTGAGTTGTCCAAGATGGCCCCAACTCACCACTTTAAATATCATATTCAGCTAAAACAAAAGAAAGATGTTGGGGGCAGGGGCAGGAGGACAGTTATGGGAGGTTAGGAGGAAAAGCACAGTGAAGAAGGATCAAGTTTGTTATGCAGATTTCCTTTTCTATTGACAAGAGTCTCCAGTAATTTAGAGTCGACCTTCTCTCCCTGGTACTGAGAGGAGGCACTTAGAAATGAAGATTCCCTTTATAAACATAAATTTGCCTTACAAAGGGTAACTTCTACTCTTATTTTTAGAATGACTCTGGAGTCAGCTTCTTTTCAAAATAATCAGCTCAAAGTATGCTGGGGTGGCACACTCTGCTACCTGTTAAAAAACAAAATTCAACTAAGTATTTTTGAGTACCTAATTGGCTTTAGTAAGTTATTCATGAATTTGGTAGCACCCTCTTTAGCAACTTGAAGTGTTCCCTGAGGGGTTGTACAAAATGGGAGGTTTTGATAGAAAGAAGGATGGGGGAAAAGGAGCTATTAGCACAAGAAAAAGAGGGTTCTTTTGGGCTGGGACCTACTTTTCTGGAGGAAAAGGTTTTTATTATGCATATTGCCTCTTCATTCTATGGGAGAGGGCCCATGTGACAGATCACCTTACTGGTGCTTGACCAGAAAATTCCAGACTGGTTGTTTAAGAAGATGTTTTTGGGAGAGGTTGAAACTGCAATTAGATCAGGTAGTAAATCAAGGTTTGTTATCATGTCCTTTTGGTTTGATAAGATGACCTTTTAGACACCATCTTGGTGTTATTGGTGGGGTACCCCCACCTGATGCTGGTGGAAGTGGTGCTCTTGAGAGGCGCCATAGGAACAAGAGTTTTCTGAGGCCCCCACAGAAGGATGAGGTTTTATGGAAAGCTTTCTCGGTGATGTAACATTAAAGGCGTCCTTTTTCAAGGTCTCATCTTCCTATGCTTGCCATGAGAAAAGGCCCATTTTGTCTTCAGTGGAGTCAGAATTAAAGCCACTGCCCAGAGTTTCTGCTCCAGGTTGAAACACAGTTCAGTCCAGCGACTAGCTAGCTTATTTGTGTTCCCAGCTGCAGTCCATTGTGAAATAGGAATTTTTAGGAGGAAATAGACATATTTAGAAAAATTTTAGAAATGAAGGGGCCCCATGGAAAACACACAGAGCTACAGAGCTGGGAGAAGTTACATTTCCATAAGACAAGAAAGTTGGAGGAGGCAGCAGTTACATTTCCATAAGACCAGGAAGTTGGGAGAGGCAGCACTTACATTTCCCTAAGGCAGTGGTCAGCAAACTCAGTCAACAGAGCTGCAGTTTGCCGACCACTGCCCTAAGGGAACTGGGAGTAGCAAAAGGTCTATATTTACAAAATAAAGAAGGAGGAAGAAAGCCCAGAGGGAATAGGAGAACAATGAGGGAGGAGGGCCTCACATGTCCCATGTGAGATTTGACCTTTGAGCTCAGGAGTTGCTATAGTGACCAAATCAAAAGGGGGATAGTGGCCAGTCAGAGGGGATATCAAGGCACCAAGAACTGCAGCCTTTATAAACCATGGAAACAGAAACTCAGAGGGACTCTTTCCCCCTCCCCATGTGGGAGTCTGTGCTGTGAGATTCTTTCCCCTTCCCCATGTGGGAGTCTGTACTTGTTCTTCAATAAATGTCCACCTTTGCTATACCATCTTCATGCATGGATTTGAGAAGGCTAAAAAGGCTAATTCCAATGTAACCCTGATATTGGGGGCCTAGCAATCTGAATCTGTGCCAGCAAGCCCAGTGTACATTCTTGATAACCTATAATTAAGTCACTGCCTCTTTCCCAGAAACTGGTCTTGCAGAACCTGTTACCTAAATGCTCACATTTCACAGAGGCCGTAAACTATGAACAGTGCACAGCTCCAGGGGAGGTGGGGGGGGGGGGTTATTAGTGCTGGCACCAGGCCAGACCATTAGATATTGCCTGGAGACCCCTAATACCTGGGGCCTTTTTGCAAAGCCCGAGAAAAGGACCAGAAGCATAATCCATATTTGAGGGACAAAGACACCAGAAAGATATAAAAGAGAAGCTCCCTGCATGTTACTTTGCTCAGACTTGGGAAGTTATTTTGCTGAGCCCGCTGGCATAATAATAGTGTACCTCTTTTTCTCTAAAGCATTGCTTGGTTTTTCTCTGGTCTTCTGCAATGGATTTATTCTTGGACTCCGATGGACAAAGAATCCAGAAGCCATCCTGCCCAGGGGAACACCACATGTTCCAGTCCAAAAATCCCGTATCAATTGCTTGGCCATAGGCTAAGTGGCTTCTAGGGCCACATGGTGAGCTAGTGCTGGTCTTGGAACAATCGAGAAACAGGAGCACAAGAGAATAAGAAAGAGAATTCTTCATCTTGGGGATTATAACTGGGAGCTTAACCAATGAATCCTTCTGGATTTCAGGAGTGTACAGTGGCTCTACCCTCTTAGCCAATGATCCTTGTTCCCCAGGCTAGACTGACAGCCAAGCACCTTCCCTACATAACCCTGACTTCACTGCACATGTGCCTATCTTCCCTTTGATGGACCCCTTCCTCCAGTGATCTGCAGGGAATGGAACAGTGGTTCTACGGGGAGTGTATAGTTGCAGCTTCCTAAGGAAGCTGCCCAGATGGCCATACTTATAATGTCTGGCCTCCCCTTCATGTTCTTTCTATTACTAATATTAATAACTAACTAGATAGTTACTGTAATGGGGGACTTTGGGGTATTATCTACCCCACTGGATGCTTGGGGTGGAGTCCTTATGATATCTTGAGAAAAAGAATTTCCTGAGACTCTCATGGGAGGATGAGTGACTTTTTTTTTTAATATAGTTTATTGATTTTTTACAGAGAGGAAGGGAGAGAGATAGAGAGTTAGATGAGAGAGAAACATCGATCAGCTGCCTCCTGCACTCCCCCTACTGGGGATGTGCCTGCAATCCAGGTACATGCCCTTGACCGGAATCGAACCTGGGACCCTTCAGTCCGCAGGCTGATGCTCTATCCACTGAGCCAAACCGGTTTCAGCAGGATGAGTGACTTTTATTTGTGTAGAATTACATCTCTGGGTTTCCAGAGTCCCATTTCCCTTAATCCAGTCCTGGAAGTGAGAAGGCTAAAAAGGGCTAATTCCAATGTAACCCTGATATTTGGGGGATAGTGATTTGAATCCATGCCAGCAAGCTCAGTGTACATTCTTGATAACCTATAAGTCCCTCTCTCCTTCCCAGATACTGGTCTTGCAGAACCTGTTACTGTGAACAGTGCATTGGCCCAGAGGGAGAGTTATTAATGCTGGCACCAGGCCAGACAATCAGGTATGGCCTGGAGATCCCCAACACCTGGGGGCCTTCTTGCAAGGCCCACAAAAAGGACTGGAAGCATAATCCATATTTGGGGGACAAAGACCACAGGGAGGGAGATATAAAGGAAAGCCCCATGCATGTTCCTTCACTCAGATACAGAAGGCTGTTCCCTGAGTCCACCGGCATATTAAACAGTGTCCCTCCTTTTTCTTAGAGGCTTCTTTGGTTTTCTTTGGTCTTCTGCAACAGCAGAAGTATAATTGAGTTTTCAGTAAAGCTAAAATCAAAACCAGTGTCCAGAATTTCTGTTCCATGTTGCAGCAGGGTCCAGTTCAAAATCATTCTAGTGGCAGTCTATTAGTCCATTATGTGTGGGGTCCACATGGCTATGCAGGTGAATGCAGGGGAGCCAAGAGATGTGCACCCTGCAACAAGAATCCCAAGACAACTAAGAGAGACCAAGAGAGAAAATTCTTTTTTTGTTCAGGAAACTAAGAATCCAAAATGTTCCCACGCTTGCAGTGGCCATACCCACTCTTGCCAATGACTTCTATTCTCAGGTGTAACTGACAGAAAGCAACTTTACTCATCCCCACAACTTTACTGGGCCTACATCTCTCTTTCTCTTGTCCAGTCCCTTGCCCCAGTGATTTGGGGGAATGGATCAGTACCTCCCTGGGGAGTGTAAAGCTGTAGCTTCCTGGCAAAGATGCCCAAATGACATGCCTTTAATATTTGGCCTCACTTTTTTTTCTTATCTATCTATCTATCTATCTATCTATCTATCTATCTATCTATCTATCTATCTATCTTCTATCTATCGAGGTAGGGAAAGGGAGAAAAGGATAGAAACATCAATGATAAGAGAGAATCATTGACCAGCTGCCTCTTGCAGTCCCCTTGGTATTCGGGATCAAGCCTGCAATCTGGGTATGTGCCCTGAATGGGAATCAAACCCATGACCTCTTGCTTGATTCATGGTTCAATGCTCAACCACTATGCAACACTAGCCAGGCCTTTTCCCATTATTAATAACTAGAGGCCTGGTGCACAAAATTCATGCACTCGGGGGGTCCCTCAGCCCGACCTGTGCCACAGTCTAGGAGTCCTCAGGGGATGTCTGACTGCCACAGAGGCGGGAGAGGCTCCCGCCATTGCTGTTGCACTTGCCAGCTGTGAGCCCGGCTCCGGGCTTCTGTCTGAGCAGTGCTCCCCCTGCAGGAGCATACTGACCAGCAGGGAGCAGCTCTTGCATTGAGTGTCTACCTCCTGGTGGTCAGTGTGTGTCATAGCAACCATTGGTTCAGCTGTTCAGTCGATTTGCATATTAGTCTTTTATTATATAACAAAGGTTAATTACAATGGTATCAATTAGGATGGTAACAATAAGACTGTGGTTTTTCTTCAGCATATCCTTCAATACCTATTAACTTTATTCTCAAACAATCTTTCAAAGTGAGGAGGCTAAAAGGCTAATTCCAATGTAACCCTGATGTTTGGGGGGCTAGCAATCTGAATCTGTGCCAGTAACCTAATGTACATTCTTGATAACCTATAATTAAGTCACTGCCCCTTTCTCCACAATCTGCTCTTACAAGACCTGTTACCTAAATGCTTACATTTTACAGAGCCCATAAACCATGAACAATACATAACCCCTGGAGGGGGTTATCAGCGCTGGCGCCAGGCCAGGCCCTTAGATATGATTTCAAGACCCCCATTCCAATCCACAGGACTTTTTGCAAATCCCATGAAAGGTCAGGAAGTCCCCATCCATATTTAGGGGACAAAGAAACCAAAAGGGTATATAAAAAAAAGGGCTTTCCCCCATATTGGTTTGCTCAGACTCTGGAGGCAAATCCTCTGAGACCACCGGTGTAATAAAGCTGTGTAACCCCATTTCTCTAAGCGTTGCTTGGGTTTCTTCAGTCTTCTACAACAAAAGGTTACAGGATGCAGTCTATTTCTACCTTTACAAATTAAGAGACTTAAGAAATACAAAATTCAGGTCATCTGCACAAATTCATGAGGCTAATAAGTGGCAGAGCATAAACTACAACCATGATTTATGATTGGTTGCCAGGCCTCTATGCCCTTGGGTCTTATCTCAGTTAGACAAAACAAACACTCAATAAATAGTTGTTGAATGAATTAATGAATAATATGCTGTGTTTGCTTTTGTCTGGTTGGCCATTCTGTTGGCAGGCTCAACAAAAAGCCAGGTTTTTTCTTAGCATAAGTAGAACTTTCTGATCCCTACTTACTTACAGGTATCTCAGAAATTCTTATTGTTATTTGGACCAAATTTTCTATAGATAGTTTATCTTATCCAAATAGCACAAGATCCTTAATTTATTAAAATTCTCAGAAATTTTTAGAGGAAAATAACATGTAAAAAAGTGGAGAGCTTTGATCATTATTCATTCACAAAATTGGAACATTCATTCAACACATTAGAATGGAAAAGAGGAGGGATATGGGAGTTGAGTTTGAGCTTAAAGGAGAGAATAATTTTATAATTAAGTAGAAGAAAGCCATTCATAGATCTATGGTGATAATGAACTATAAACTGAAGAATATGATAAACTTTGGTACATGAGAACCAAAGAAGAAAAAAACATTCTATATATTTTTCCCTCCTCTCCTCCATGCAATAATGGAAGAAGAAAAAAAAAAAAAACCATAAAAGAACACACAAATGAAACAAAAATAAACAAACAAAAACCCCTATAACCCCACCTCAAAAGATATAGTTTTTGAAGTTTACTTTTATTATGTAAGTAGTATCCTTTTGGAGAAGTGCAATCTCCAAATAGAGATAATCCTAGCTAATAAAAGAGTAATATGCAAATTAACTGTCACCCTGCTACACCCACAAGCCACACCCACCAGCCAATCAGGAGTGAGTATGCAAATTAACCCCAACCAAGATGGCTGCAGCCACAGAGCGAGCAGGAGGCTTGGGTTTCCCTGGCAATGGAGGAAGCCAAGCTTTCCACACACCCTGGTGGGCCCAGGCCTCCACTCAAGGCTACAAACTTTCAATTATAAAAGATAAATAAATCCCAACAAAAATGGCGGCACCCACAGAGCTGGAGAGAGCAGGAGGTTTGGGTTGCCCATGGCGATGGAGGAAGCCAAGCTTTCCACATACCCTGGCAGGCCCAGGCCTCCACTCAAGGCTACAAAGTTTCAAATATAGAAGATAAATAAATCCCAACAAAAATGGCTGCGGCCATGGAGCAAGCAGGAGGCTTGGCTCCACTCAAGGCTACCAAGTTTCAACTATAGAAGCTAAATAAATCCCAGATACCAGGGCCTCTGCTTGGATTGCCGGGGGGCATGGCTGGCCTGCAAACCACCACAGGCCCCTTGCCCAGGCCACCCTACGCCCCAAGGGAACCCCCACCCCGATCCGGGACACCCTTCAGGGCAAACCAGCTGCTTCTCCCTCCCACCCCGCACCCTGTGCACCAGGCCTCTATCTTATCTAATAAAAGAGTGATATGCAAATTGGCCATCACTCCAACACACAAGATGGTTGCACCTATTTGGTCAAAGATGACTGCCTCCATGTGAACACAAGATGGTCACCACAAGATGGCCAGCAGGGGAGGGCAGTTGGGAGGGACCAGGCCTGCAAAGGAGGGCAGTTAGGAACAGTCAAGCCTGTAGGGGAGGGCAGTTAGGGGTGACTAGGCCAGCAGAGGAGGGAAGCTGTGGGGACAGGGCCTGCAGGGAAGGGTAGTTGGGAGGGACCCAGGCCTGCAGGGGAGAGCAGTTGGGGGGGACCAGGCTTGCAGGGGAGGGCAATTAGGGGCAAACAGGCTGGCAGGGGAGCAGTTAGGCTTCAATCAGGCTGGCAGGGGAGTGGTTAGGGGGTGATCAGGCTGGCAGGCAGAAGTGGTTAGGGGCAATCAGGAAGGCAGGCAGGCGAGTGGTTGGGAGCCAGCAGTCCTGGATTGTGAGATGGATGTCTGACTGCCTGTTTAGGCCTGATCCCAGTAGGATTGGGCCTAAACAGGAAGTCGGACATCCCTGGAGGGGTCCCAGATTGGAGAGGGTCCCAGATTGCAGAGGGTGCAAGCTGGGCTGAGGGACACCCCCCATGGACACCCTCTTCCCAGCTTGCATCCTCTCCAATCTGGGACCCCTCCAGGGATGTCCGACTTCCTGTTTTATATAATAAAAGCCTAATACGCAAATTGTTTCCTTGGATGGTCATTGGACCGAGAGTTCAACCTCTTGCTATGATGTGCGCTGATCACCAGTGAGCAGCATGGAACATGGTAGGCATCTGTGACACGGCACTGGCAGTGGGCGGAGTGGAGGTGCTGCTGGTCCTAATGGGCCCCAATGAGAGCAGGACCATGGCTGGATGCTGGAGCAGGTGAGGGGGCAGCACCAGGCCAAAGCGGGATGCCAGGTGTGGCTGCAGGGTTGTGAGGCTGGGGTGTGAGCAGGGCCCAATCTCCACAAGCCACCCCAAGGGACCCCACCTGTGCCTGAATTCATGCACATGGCCTTTAGTTCTTTATAAGATTTGCAGTCCTAAAACACAAACCATTGTGGCAGTGGCTTGCAAATCTTTATTTGCCACTTGGGGCATTGCTCTGAATTGTATTGACTTTGTGTGGCCTGCCTTTATCATGCAAATCAAGTTAGTCAAACTGACTGAGCTGGGTCCTCCCCAGACCCTTGCAGGTGGTCATTACTCATAGCAAATGAATGGTAGGATTATTTTGGGCTCTCTCTCTCCCTATCACTCTGTAAACCAGTAAACAGGTTCAAGGTTCCAAGATCAGACTAACATTTGCAAAGGCTGATGCTTTGTCATTCTTTTTGGAATGGATTCCTACTTTAGAGCTTTAAATGTTTCCATAGGTGAGGACTGATCCAAAATATTATGTAAGAATTGGTTTAAATTTTTTAATAATTAACATGTAACTATCAAAACAAAATGCTATTTCAATATTAGTATAAATCAAAATTCCCAAAGAGGTGCAAAAAATGAGAGACTTTATTCAGGTGAAATAGTTTGGAAAGCAGGGAAATACTGCCTTCAGTGGAAACCAATAGTACATTACACGGGGACCAAGAGGAGGCCCCATTTTAAGCAGAAAGTTCCCACCCAGGTTCTTAGGCAAGTTCATTATATGTAAATGAGGTATCCAAATGTGTATGGTTCTGATTAGTCCAAATTGCATATTTCTGGTTAGTCAGTATTACCCATTCTGGTTGGTTGTTATGGAGCAGTTCTGATTGGACCAGGCAGGTCTCTGTTCTTTGATCACAAGATGAAATCAGGACTTCCCTGCAGTGGTTGTGTTATATAGGAAGTTAGACATGAGCAGCTGGGGTGGAGCCTGCCCTGGGGTCCTGAACAAGTATTGGACCAAATTGCCTTCAGACTACCTCTCTATGGGTAGCACAGAAGACTGCCAGCAGACCATCAGCAGGCAGGTTCAGAGCCAGCTGGCTCTTGGCACCAGCTCAGAGGAAAACATGACCTCAATGCTACCTTACCAGGGTCCTTAATTATAATAACATTTGCATTTTGGTTTTGACCCCACCTTCTGTGGGTTTTTCTGTATACATTATATATAAAGGTATGCCCAGAAGAAAGATGGTTTCTGTCAATTATCTCTGAATGCAAATGAAAGACTCCACCCATAAAATCCTTCTTTCAAACCCAAGAGTATGGTACCTTTCTCTCTCTCTCTCTCTCTCTCTCTTTCTCTCTCTCTCTTCCCCCCCTCTCCCTCCCTCCCTCCAAGGAACACACCCATGCCATTCCCTTTCCCCTTCCCTTCTCCCACAGGCATGTCTCCCTCAACCTCTAATGGATCCCATGAGACTTGCAACCTGGGGAGAAATGGGCAGCTGTAGCTCATCCCAGACTAAGCCACTGAACCTGTCTCCAAGGCCCCCTTTTCTCTGACTTCCCAGGGAGCTCAAGCAGCCGGCCATTCTCTCTCTCTCAATTGGCCCCCTCCTTGTTTGAAATATATCTTCCATAAACCCCATTTTGCTTTACTTTTATTTTCGTTGACCTTAAAATCTTTTTGCGTTGATCAAAAAAACCGAGGTCCCAGCCAGTAACCCCAATTTTTAACAGTTGACTGACATATTAAACAAGTATAGCATAGCATGCGAAGTCAAGAGTTCAGTCTGAAGTTCTTTCTGGTATACAGAGTACATGAGGAGCCCCTGTCAGCAGATGACTGCTAGACTCTTAATATTTATAAAATATGGGCCCTTTGTTGACCATGGGGAGTCCTTCTCAAAAGATAAATTCCTTCTTGGGGTTCACGTCAAATCACTTAAAAAAAAAAGAATCTTTTTCTCGCTAGTCATGAAATAAAATAGAAAACAAACTTATTAATAAAGATATATTTTTCTTGAAAGCTTTTTCATGAAACATCTCCATGGTTGTATGTATTACATCAAACATGTCAAACTTGCTGCCTGCAGGCCGCATGCGGCCCACAACAAATATTTTTTTGTGGCCCAGCAATAAACGGTATGTAAGAAACATTTTAATAAAAATTTCATAACTAAATTTTTACAATATCCTGTTACACGTAAGTATTAATAACGAGCTACAATGTCCACTAATGACTGATTAGTGTTGCACTCATTTCCCTTTCACACCTTATGCGCAGGCACACCATTTCTCTCCACTAATACTAGCAGCGAATATTTTTGTAGTCGATTGCCATGTCATTATTCTTGGACTGACTTGTTTGGTGTGTGCAACGGGAAATATTTTGCTTTCAGGAAACAAGAAAAATAGGTTTCTTTGCATTAGCTTATTAATTTGTCCAGTTATTCAGTTTCTGGTAAGTTAATGCTTAAGAAAAAATATTAATTTTTATTAAAATGTTCTATTATTTTACGTTAACGCTCACTCATTTATTTCAGCCCTTTGTATTCAGTATGTCTCTATCGAAATAAACCTACGTTTCTATGAAAATTGAAGCTTTTGTTTTTTGTGCAGCCCACATAAACTTAAACCTGTTTATTTAGCCCATGTTAGCCTTGGAGTTTGACGTGCTTGAATTACATAATATATTCTTTGAGCCATTCCCATAAAGTCAGAGTCCTGCTTTGCTTACTGTAAGCAATCCTAACCAACCAGGTTCATTCTGATAAAAGCATTCCATAGATAAGAACTCCCTGGAGCAACAAATAGCTTTAGCTCTTTGCTAATGAGGCAGGTTAGTAAGAAACTAGGAGAATTCCTTGGCAAGTGGAATGGGGAAACAGACAACTAGGCAAGAGCACGAGCAATTTACAAAAAGCTAGTAAATCTCAAGATCTTATCTTCCCCAAGGAAATACACTTAGGAGCAAATAGTTTACACATTCCACACTGTGCCAGGGGGCAGACCATCCTCCATCTGGTCCCTGCCCAGTGACATTCTTTGAAGGTGAAATTGACCAGAGAATAACTCTGATCCCTCTCAATGCTCATCTTGATACATTAGCATATCAAAGGACACACCTGGAAAGCTGATGAATATTCTGATAGAGACCCCCCCTAATATTACCACCTTCAGAAAACAGATAAAAACCTTTAAGACAAAGGACCAAGTGCTCTCTCTCCCTTGAGCATGCAGGAGTCTTTCCACCCTTCGTTCCTCAGGCATGTATCTTTATTTCTTTCTCTTTAGCTCTAAGGGTTCCAACATGATATGCAACCAGGGAGAAGTGGGCAGAGGCAGCTCATCCCAGGCTAACCCTCTCAACCTGCCTCCAAGGGCCCCTCCTTTTGCCTCTGTAACTTGTTTCCTGAGTCCACACAGCCCAGCTGGCATACTTTTCCTGCCTTTGTGATTTTGTTTCTAGAGGGCCAAGGCACCCTTACCTAGGCTCGATCCTTCCTCATGTTTCCAAAGGGCCAAAGAAGCTCAGCCCAGGTTCACACCTGTTGCTATGATCTTGCCTGTTCTATCCTAAGCCCTTCCTTTGTTTCACTTCCTCAGCTTTAATAAACATATTCTCAAAATCACCTGGACTGTGTCTTGAAATCTTTCCTGCATAAAGTCAAGAACCCACACATGTCTGAGTGTGCTTGGGCAGACCCACCTTGGTTCCAGTCCCTTTCCAGCGACCTAGGAGGTATTCATTAACATTGTAACTAGGAGATAAGGCCTAGGCATCTGCCTTACTTCTGCCCTACTCTCTTTTCCTCAATCAGAGGAGAGAAGAGACTGCAGACTTACTGCTTAACTCTTTCCTTTCCTTAGACATCCCAAATACAGTCACATATTCTCCTCTGTTTATTAATTTTCCCCTTGGTGTATAGGGGAAGTTTAATAGAAATCCTCCATCTTGATATAGAAATCTTCCATCCTGTATAATAAAAGCCTAACATGATAAGTGCCCGGTCATCCATTCAACCAATCAAAGCATAATATGCTAATGATATGCTAAGGCCACTCAACCTCTCTCTATGATGTGCACTGACCACCAGGGGGCAGACAGTAGACCAGTTGATCAGTCACTGTGACATGCACTGATCACCAGGGGGCAGACGCTCTAATTGGTAGGTTAGCTTGCTGCTGGGGTCCAGCCGATCGGGACTGAGCGAGATGGGCCAGACACGACCTGGAGCCCTCCCATGATCCCTTGCTGGCTGGCCAACCTCCCACGTTTCTCAGTTGTGCACCGGTGGGGTCCCTCGGCCTGGCCTGTGCCCTCTTGCAACCTGGGACCCCTTGGGGGATGTTGGAGAGCTGGTTTTGGTCTGATCCTGCTCAATGCAGGAGCTGCCTCCTGGTCATCAGTGTGCTCCCACAGGGGGAGTGCCGCTCAGCCAGAAGCCAGGCTCATGGCTGGCGAGCACAATGGCTGTGGCGGGAGCCTCTCCTGCGTCCATGGCAACACTAAGGATGTCCCACTGCAGGCTTAGGCCTGCTCCCCATAAGCCATCAGTTGGACATCCCCCAAGGGCTCGTACACTGCAAGAGGGTGCAGGCTGGGCTGGGGACCCCTCCCATCCCACCCGAGTGTGTGAATTTCATGCACTGGGTTTCCACTCTTGATATAATTGTGTACATCAATAGTTTGCTTTATGGCTTGTACCTTTAAATTATGTTTATAAACCCCTCCTTACCTCAGGTCACAAAGATATTCTCCTATTTTTATTGGGTAATGATTTCTAAATCTTCATTTCAGGGTTGGAGCATCCCTCCAAGGCCTGCTTTAAGCCCATAGCTCTGGCCCACCTGTCTGTCCACAGGGCATGAGCTGCACTCTTTCCTAAGTTGCTGGCATCACTCTAGCCCTGAACACTTAGACCCATCCAACTCCAAGAACTCGGAACCATTTTGGCTTCAGCCTGCTCATGATGATCAGACTTTAAGTTCACTCTTTTTGTCATCTTGGGTTTTGGCTTTTAGCTTGGCTCTGTTTCCCCCTTCCCCCCACCCCTTATTGCAGTTTAAAGTAAAAATTTTGCAGCAATTCTATATACGCAGCCTTGGTGATAGACAACCTTTCCACATAAAACTTGTTTTTTATGTTGGTTATAATTCCTTCCCCTGTAATATCATAGAAGAGAAACTAGTGTGAGAAACTTTGATGGAAAATAACAGAAATATCTAAAGAAGAATTTTATTTTTTGTCTAAAGTGGTATGTAAAGCGAATTTTCCTCAATTAATTTCCCCACCCTAATCCTCAATAAAATACCCTCCTTTCATCAATAGCCTGAACTTAGATGTGAGTAAGGACAGAAGCTGCTCATAGGCTCTACTCAGGTTACAGTTTGAATTCCACTTCTCTTAGTACCTGTGTGACCTTGGACAAATTACATAATTTCTTAGACTCTCCGTTTCCTTATCTCTTCAATTAGGAAAATAATATGCTCCTCATGAGATTACTGTGTAACTGAGGAAGGTCATGTCTGTGCCTTTCTTCTCTCCTCCCCCTGTGGAGAAACAGAAGAGTAGATGAAAAGATTTCAGTGAGGATATGGTTCTGTTTTAACTCAGACTGCAATTTTGGGTAGGTCACTTGCCTTAACCTACTTTAGTTTCACCATCCATGAAACAATCTCTAAAATTTATTCCAAGTCAGAAAGTTTCTAATTTAAGTTTTTCAATTGAATTTAAGATAAAAGCATGACAAACCTCCTGTGTCGTTCAGTTTTTCTTTGCAAATATTTACATTTGTAAATTTACTAAATGAGAGAAGTGATTTGATTTATGAGTTAAATATATCACAAGGTAGCACAGAATATTTCTTAAGTTCTCTGCTTTATCCTTATACATAGGAATATGTGAGAGGTGTGACAAGTAATTTGTTTTTAAAATTATTAATTTCAGTGGTAAGTACAATAGAAAGAAAAAGGAGAGGCAGGAGAGGGGAATTAGAAATGTTGGAAGGAGGAAAAAGGAAAAAAAGGAAATGCTGGAGAGATTAGGGAGAGGGGGAAGGGCAAAGATTGAAAAAGCTGCTTTTAATTTGTTTGAAAGTTTATTTAAACATTTATTCCTTTTAAAAAAACATTGAGACTAATTTGAGTCTCCTGGTATTAATTTGTCTAACTTGATGATTGTGTGAAAATTCTAGTTACCAGTAGAAACCATTTTTTCCCTCTTCTGGCTCAAAATAACAAAGTGAGCGAACTGATAAGGACTCTCTCTGGATGATTTTTTACTCTTTTACAATTTATCAATGTTCAATGAAATTCTTTTTTTTACAGACAATCTAAATTGATACATGGTGATTGGAAAATAACATACTATTCTTAAAAACTATGAACAGGAGCATTAAAGCTGGCTCCTATTAGAATCAGTTGCAGAATGTCCAAGAAAGGAGCACATGAACACACACAAAGAGGCCCCTCTCAGCCATGGAGGAGCAGCTAAACTGCATTGCTGCAGAAGGCCATTGATCACGTTTATTACAGTGCAGACAGCAGCAATTTTAAGTGAGGCTGGGTTTCCGGATGAATTCCAATAATTCCAAGTTATGATTCTTAAACTCTGTGTCAGACTAATTCAATATTACTTTTAGGCAAAAAAAGAAAAAACTTGACTTTATTAGTCCCATAATATGGGTAAATAACTTAATTTTATTACTTTAATCATTAATAAGGTCATTATAAACCACTTGGTGATTTAAAAAAAGAGAGAGAGAGGCAGCAGTATAAGTGGAAGCTACACTGACATTCTCCTAGGACCAAACTTGAAATACAAATAAAATATAGAGAAAAAAAAGACACTAAGAAAAATAAACTGAAGACTAGCTGGAGAGATCCCTGATAATCAAGGACGGAAAATAGAGACTGGTAGGAAGTATGGAGAAGGGAAAGAGCAGGCCGGGTTCCTAACGACAGTAGCTGAAGGTCCAGAGAGATATCTCAACTGTGGAAGATCCCTACTGAGAACTCTGGGATCTAAACCCCAAGCTGGGATACCCAGCTTAGAACACAAGAACTGAGAAAGGTGCCCACAGAACATCTGGCTGTGAAAAGCAGTAGGGTTGTTGTCTGTGCCAGTCAGAGATGACTGGAAATGCAGGCAACTTCTTAAAGGGCTAATGCATAAAATTTCATGTGCAGCCACTCATCTTGAGCTGTGGCACAGAGAGTCCCAAGCAAGAATAACCCAAACAGGCAAATGCCCAGACACATCATAATTAAAATGCCAAAAATTGAAGACAAAAGAGAGTCCAGATTTTGGGGCTCTATGGTTGGAGCTCAGAGGGCCGCCATCCCGGTTGCTTGTGTTGAGTCATTCCCTCATGCTGGACAGGACTTCTTTTGCCAGAAGACTTTTGTTATACAGGTGGTTTTGGCATGAAGGAAAGGCAGTTGCCCCACCTTGTTGGAAGACATCTCAACCCACCCTGTGGTCAATAGTCTGAGGCCAATCAAGTTTGAGTGTAAATTAGACAGTAGGCAGAGGCAGATCTCTGGAGGCTTTGAGTCTTTGTGTGATCTCCGTGTGGGACTGGGACTAGGAAAAGCAGACCCTGGTGCATATCTTGGTCTTTTCCAAAGGTGAGGAGGCAAACCCTTATTTTGTAAAAACTACTGTTTGGAATTCTCTGCTGTTTTTTCAGACAGACTCTTATTCTAAGAAAACTTACTTGTTTTCTAACATGCTTTAGCCTGCTTGAATAATGAGGAAGATAAACTTAACTGTCTGACCTTGTAGGCTGCAGACTAGATATGCCCATACTCTCAATGCCATGCCAGGTGCATTTTTTTGGTTGGATAGAACTGTGTTGTTTTCAAGGCCAGCAGCAAGATAACCACTAAGTGCACAAAGGGCTGGCTCTTTAATAAAAAGGAAAGTTCTGCTTGTAGCTGGGGCTTAGAATTTGAATTTATTTTCTCTAAGCCACCGTGGTAAATAAAGTGTTTCTCCAAACTCTCCGGCATTGTTTGATTATTCCGGTTCTCTGTAACAAAGGTACTCAGCCACAGTAGAGGGAGCCTCAAGTGGTGGATTAATGATGGCTCCAAACAGAGTACTAGGGCCAGTTAGAAACAGTGTGGGACATTGTCCAGCACTAAGAAATTAGAAATCATACAGATCTACCTAACACATAGACACAAACCTAAACACACAGCCAAAATGGGGAGACAAAAAAAAACAACACCCAAATGAAAGAGAATTCTACAGAGGAAGAGCTAAAGGGAAATGAGAAGAAATTTATCTGATATAGAGCTCAGAATAATGATGGTAAAGATGCTCAACCTCATGAGAAAAGATACAGTAACTGTGAAAAAAGACCAGTCAGAAATAAAGAATGACATAGCACTAATAAAGAACACATTGGAAGGAAAACACAGGAGATTAGGAGAAGCTGCGGATCAGATCAGTGAATTAGAAGATGTGGTAGGAAAAAAAACAACACTCAATCAGAGAACCAAAAAGAAAAAACAATTAAAAAACAGGAGGACAGCTCAAGGGAGCTGTGAGACAATATGAAATGGAATAATATTTGCATAATATGTGTGCTAGAAGGAGAAGAAAGTGAGCAAGGGATAGAGAATGTATTTGAAGAAATAATGGCAGAAAATTTCCCTAACCTGGTAAAGGAAAAAGTCACACAATTCAGGAGGCACAGAGAGTCCCAAGCAAGAATAACCCAAACAGGCAAATGCCCAGACACATCATAATTAAAATGCCAAAAATTGAAGACAAAAGAGAATCTTAAAAGCAACAAGAGAAAAGAAATTTGTTACCTACAAAGGAGTTCCCATAAGGCTGTTAGGTGATTTCTCATCAGAAATTCTACAGGCAAGAAGGGAATGGCATGAAGTACTTGAGGTAATGAAAAGCAAGGATCTGAAATCAAGATGACTATATCCAGCAAGGCTATCATTCAAAATAGATGGTGAAATAAAGAGCTTCCCAGACAAAAAAAAAAAAGGCTAAAGGAGAACATTACCACCAAGACAGCCTTATAAGAAATGTTAAAGGGACTGCTTTAATGAGAAGAAGAAATAGGGATAGAAACCTAACCATACAGAATTAAAATGGCAATAAACGAGTACTTATCAATAATAACCTTAAATGTATATAAAATAAGTGCTCCAATCAAAAGACATAGGTAGCTGAATATATACAAAACATGGCCCAACTATATGCTGTCTACAAGAGACCTACTTCATAAGAAAAGACATGAGAGTGAAAGAATGGAAACAAACAAACAAACAAGTTGGGGAAGCACTACTCATATCTGACAAAATAGACTTCAAAATGAAGGTTATCATAAGAGACAACAAAGGTCACTACATAATACTAAAGGGCTTGAAGCAACAAGAGAATATAACTATGGTAAACATATATGCACCCAATATAGGAGCACTTAAATACATCAAAAATCTTCTAGAGGACTTTAAGGGAGAGATCAACAGGAATATATCATAGGTGGGGACTTAAAAAACCCACTAATGTCACTGGATAGATCTTACAGACAAAAAATTAATATGTAAACAGTGACTGTAAATGATATACTGGATCAGATGAATTTAATTGATATTTATGGGACATTTCACCCCAAAGCTGCAGAATATACATTCTTCTCAAGTGCACATGCGTCATTCTCAAAGATAAACCACATGTTAGGACACAAATCAAATACATGTTCAAGAAGGTTGAAATCATATCAAGAATCTTCTCAGACCACACTGGAATAAAATTAGAAATCAACTACAGTAAAAACACTCAAAATCATTCAAACTCCTGGAGGCTAAATAGCATGCTATTCGATGATGAATGGGTTGCCAATGAAATCAAGAAAGAAATAAAAAACTTCCTGGAAACAAATGAAAATGAACACACAACAACCCCAAATCTCTGGGACACAGCAAAAGCAATCTTGAGTGGGAAGTTCATAGCACTACAGGCATACCTAAAAAAAAAAATTAATTAAATATTTAACCCTACAACTTAAAGAATTGAAGAAAACAATAGGAAAACCCAGAGTAAGTAGAAGGAAGGAAATAATAAAGATTAAAGCAGAAATAAATGACATAGAGACAAAAAAAATACACAAAAAAAGAAATCAATGAAACCAAGAGCTAGTTCCTTGAAAAGATAAATGAGATTGATGAACCATTAGCCAGACTCATTAAGAGATGAAGAGAGAGGAACCAAATAAATAAAATCAAAAAATGAAAACAGTAATTGTTACAGAAGACCAATGAAATACCAAGCACGCTTCCTAGAGAAAGGGAGGGACCCCGTTTATTAACACAAGTGGAATCCGGGAATAATTTCCAAATCAGAGTGAAGGAACATGCAGAGATCCTGTCTATATATATCCCGCTGGGATCTTTGTCTTGCAGATATACCCCCTGCCTCCTTTGTGGCCCTGTAGGAAGGCCCTCAGGTGTCAGGCCACATCTGATGGTCCATCCTGGCACCAGCATAACAACCCTCCCTGCCCAGGGCAGGGCATTGTTCACAGTTCCATGGCCTCTGCATTTAGATAACAAGTTCTGCAAGACCAGTTTCCTCCTCAGTTCCTGTTCCTGTGGAGTAGAAGACTCATACATAGTACATTCAGGGCCCTGCTCAGGCTCCCCTGTAAGCAAAGGAAGGCAGCCCTGCTGTGGGGTAGGCAGAGGTATGCACCTGGCAGTCGGGCCCTCCTGTCCTCATTTCAGTTTGGTTTCTGACTAGTACGAGACTTTTCATATGATCTCATTTGTAAAATCTATATTCTCTGCATGTTAGTACACCCTGAATTAGATCCTGCTTTATGGTGTGTTTTGAGAAAGGGATCATTAATTTTTTATGAAAAGTGATTTCTTTTTACAGGCCCATCCAACTGGTGGATGCTCAGAAGTATTACAATTAACATGTGATAATACATATTAAAAAATTAGTGTAATGACTACTGAGTTAGCCTCCTTTAGTTTAAAACACTTGATGTTTTTGAGGAATAGAGATGAAACAGATGTCTCTGTTTTCTGAGAAGAAACTTTAAAAAATGATCATGTCTTGTAGTTGATAAAATGATTCTAGCATTGAGATCAGTTACACAGACAAGGGTTTGGGAGTGGTTGTCTATGCATGTTGAATTTCAAGCATGTGGTTCTCAGGAATACAGGGGGTTTTGTATGGAGCTAAATGAACCTTCCACAGTCTGAAAGCCCTCTTTGGGAAACAAATATCTGGTTGCCATGGTGATACTCAAGGTGGTTGAAGGATGGATTAATCAAAATACAGTAAATCTTTTTTACGAGCTTCCTACGAAATCTAGTGTGACATGAACCCTCTGGCCTGTCTCCTCTTATTCTTCCCTCCATCACACAGGAAATCCACCATGGATGTGCAATGGCACACATTTATTGTATTGAGTTCTACATATACATTCCTGAATGACACCCTCTCTTGACTGAAAGGCATTGTCATACAAGCAGAAAGCCTCCTTAAACATTTATTTTTAAAAATTGTATATAACATTAACATTCAAGGGGAAAATTTTATCCAAGTCTCTTTGCAATAAAAAGAAAAGAGGATGGTTAGATGTGGCCTCTGAAAATTGTGATTATTAACTGAGGTACAGTTTCTGGGGAATAAAGAATATAAAATAATTTGTGCTAAAATGGAAGCTGCATTTTGCTTGAGTCTAAATGCACAAATAATCTGATCATTTTAATTATTCAGTTTAGTTTCAAACCAAGTCATCTCAGTCCCAATGTCAGTTAAATAAATAAATGAATAAATCTAAATAAATTATTAAGTTGAATAAATTAAGTGAATAAATAAATTAAATAGCTAGTCCATTCCTCCCAACAAACTGACAGGTCAAATTAATCAAAACAGTTAATCCAATTGTGGGAGACATTTCCAGAAGCCTCCAGTAAATCATTCTTGGGCAGCCAATTCAATTTTAACCCCTGGTCTTGAATAGCCATTGCATCAAGTAGATTGGATGAGATAGCACGCAGAATCAAGCCGACGTAAGTCAGTGTTGGACACCCTCCAAGAACAGAAGAAGTTTCAAAGTGAGGATGTCAGTTACTATAGATGAGGGGCCTACAGGAGTCCAGAGGGACCCAGAGGCTTCAGGCAGGCAGATGTTCTACACTGGCCTGCCAGTTCTGAGGTTTCATGTGTTAACACAGACTGAAGGAAAGACAGAGGGTACAAATTCCAAAGGAATTCGGCAAAGGGTGAAACAGTGGTTCTCAACTGGCACCGATTTCATTATGTCTGCGGGTAGTGAAGACTAAGGGATGGTGCTGGCATGTAGTGGGTAGAAGCCAAGAATACTGCTAAACATCCTACATGCATAGATAGCCTCCTACAAAAAGAAGTTTCAATTGTGCTGAGGTTGAGAAATATTGGTGTAGAAGAAATAAATAGTTAATAGATTCTAAGCAGCACCTTGTATTGAGCACAGATTCATGGACTTAATCAAGAGAGAAAAGGCCTATAACTCCAGAGCTAAGCAATAGGGAGTCAGCTTGGAGAAACCAGGATGGCAGCACAGGTAAACACCTGAAACTGCTGCCTCGCACAACTACTTCAAAACTACAACTAAAACACAAAACGGATATCATCCAGAACCACAGGAAGGCTGGATGAGTGGAAATTCTACAACTAGAAGGGAAGAGAAAAGCACACTGAGATTCAGAGGAGCTGTGGAAGTAAAGTGCAGAGGAACGGAGGTGCGCGTGGAAAGGGCTGGCAACTGAGGACGCGGTTGTCTTTTTCAATCAGCAGGGAGAAACAAGCTCCCAACTGCTCTGAACTCCAGTTCCGGGCGAGACTCTGGGGACCCAGACTCATATGGGGAGAAACTGGACTGTCTGGCAGCGGCAGAACTTGAGGGCGGCTTTCTCTCAGAGGTGCTTGCAGCGATTACTGTGGGACACTGAGACCCAAGGGCCTCTTAAGGCAGGCTGAGGATCAGTCATAGCTGTTTGCTCCACTCTGTTAATTCCCTGAGACCCTGCCCCATCCAAGCTGTGCACAGAGGCTTTTGCATATGAATGGCCCGGCCCTTTGCAATCTAAAATTACCTAACAAACTGCAGCTGGGTCAGAGAGACCCAAATCATCCAAAAGAACAGCCAAGGCCCCAAAGCAGCTTGCATTGCTTCACAGCTGGGTCTCATCTGGGCACCTCCAAACTCCAAACAAAGAAGAGGAATCTGAAGATCTCTCTGTAGCTCCTGCTTGGTGGCCTCAGGCAGAAGCTAAATTAGCACCTCCTTGGAGATCCAAGAGCCAGTGTACTCAGGGGTCGGAGTGGGACCATCCAGATTACAAATCCTGAGATCCATAAGGAACACAACTCAGGGGGCAGACTCAGTGAGCACCAAGCCCCACTGAAGCAAGTCTTGCCTCATAAGGGTATTTCCAGCACAGAAGTTCTCCTATCATAGACACAGTTGATTCTCACAGCCAATTGGCCTGGAGGTCAATTCCTCCCAGTGATACCAACAACAATCAAGGCTTAACTACAACACGACTGTGCACACAGCCTACAAATGGGGTGCACCAATAGTGTCCACCTCAGGTAACTGGGGAGGCTGAACCACTGGGCCCTATACGACACCTACCACACAAAGCCACTCTATCAACTCAGGGAAGCAGCCAAAACGCAGAGACAAAGAAACAGATCACAAATGAAAGAAATGGAGGAAAGCAAGCAACTGGATATAGAATTCAAAACCACGGTTATAAGGTTTTTCAAGAATTTTCTAGAGAAGGCCGATAAATTTAGTGAGACCCTTGAGGATATGAAAAAGCACCAACTAGAAATTAAGCATACTCTAACTGAAATTAAAAATAATATACAGAGACCCAACAGCAGACTAGAGGATTGCAAGAATCAAGCCAGACTTGAAATACAAAGAAGCAAAAAGAAAAAAGAATCTAAAAATATGAAGATAGTGTAAGGACCCTCTGGGACAACTTCAAGCGTACCAACATCCGAATTGTGGGGTGCCAGAAGAAGAGAGAGGGCAAAATACTGAAAACCTATTAGAAGAAATAATGACAGAAAACTTCCCCCACCTGGTGAAAGAAATAGACTTACAAGTCCAGGAAGTGCACAGAACCCCAAACAAAAGTAATCCAAAGAGGACCACACCAAGACACATCATAATTAAAATGCCAAGGGCAAAAGACAAAGAGAGAATCTTGAAAGCAGCAAGAGAAAAACGGTTAGTTACATACAAGGGAGTACCCATACGACTGTCAGCTGATTTCTCAGCAGAAACTATGCAGGCCAGAAGGGAGTGGCAAGAAATATTCAAAGTGATGAACAGCAAGAACCTACAACCAAGATTACTCTACCCAGCAAAGCTATCATTCAGAGTTGAAGGTCAGATAAAGAGCTTCACAGACAAGAAAAAGCTAAAGGAGTTTGTCGCCACCAAACCAGTATTACATGAAATGCTGAAGGGTATTCTTTAAGAAGAGGAAGAAGAAGAAAAAGGTAAAGATAACAATTATGAACAACAAAATGACATCAAATACATACCTACCAACAAGTGAATCTAAAAATCAAGTAAATAAAAAATCTGAAGAACAGAATGGACTGGTGAATATAATAGAATCAGAGACATAGAAAGGGAGTGGACTGACAATTCTCAGGGGGAAGCGGGTGTGAGCTGTGCAGGAAGAGATTGGACAAAAATCTTACTCCTATGGATGAAGACAGTGGCGGGGGGTAAGGGCATGGGGTAGGGTGGGGTGGGGAATCAGGTGGAGGGGAGCTATAGGGGGAAAGCAAAAAGAGGAACACCTGTAATCTGAACAATAAAGATTTATTAAAAAAAAAAAAGAAAAAGAAAAAGCACCAACTAGAAAGTAAGCATACACTGACGGAAATAAAAAATATTATACAGAGATCCAACAGCAGACTAGAGGATCGCAAGAATGAAGTCAAAGACTTGAAATACAAAGAAGCAAAAAAACACTCAACTGGAAAAGCAAAAAGAAAAAAGAATCCAAAAATATGAAGATAGTGTAAGGAGCCTCTAGGACAACTTTAAGCGTACCAACATCAGAATTATGGGGGAATCAGAAGAAGAGAGAGAGCAAGATACTGAAAACCTATTTGAAGAAATAGTGACTGAAAACTTCCCCCACCTGGTGAAAGAAATAGACTTACAAGTCCAGGAAGCGCACAGAACCCCAAAGAAAAGGAATCCAAAGAGGACCACACCAAGACACATCATAATTAAAATGCGAAGAGCAAAAGACAAAGAGAGAATATTAAAAGCAGCAAGAGAAAAACAGTTAACTACCTATGAGAGAGCACCCATACGATTGGCAGCTGATTTCTCAACAGAAACTATGCAGGCCAGACGGGAGTGGCAAGAAATATTCAAAGTGATGTATAGCAAGAACCTACAACCAAGATTACTCTATTCAGCAAAACTATCATTCAGAATTGAAGGGCAGATAAAGAGCTTCACAGATAAAAAAAAGCTAAAGGAGTTCATCACCACCAAACCAGTATTATATGAAATGCTGAAAGGTATTCTTTAAGAAGAGGAAGAAGAAAAAAAAGGTAAAGATAAAAATTATGAACAACAAATACATATCTATCAACAAGTCAATCTAAAAATCAAGTGAATCAAAAATCTGATGAACAGAATAAACGTGAATATACTAGAATCAGGGGCATAGAAAGGAGTGGACTGACAATTCTTGGGGAGAAATGGGTGTGGGGGGTGCGGGAAGAGACTGGACAAAAATCATACACCTATGGATGAGGACAGTGGGGGGCGGTAAGGGCAGAGGGTGGGATGGGAACTGGGTGGAGGGGGGAAAAAAGAGGAACAACTGTAATAATCTGAACAATAAAGATTTATTTTAAAAAAAGTTAAAAAAAAATAGGTAGTAAGCTCTGGACTCAGAAATGGAAGACCTAGATCTCAGTACAAGCCTTGCTATTAATTCTTCATTACTGATACCATGTTAATTTGTTAAATGATGATACTAATATCAATGTACCTTATAGTAAGGATTGAGATAACTGGTGTGAAAACTTGGAACATAGAGTCAGTGTTCACGGAATAATGACTGGAAACAAACAAGCCAATTTATTTTATCTTAATGATTTTTTTCTGAGGCAAGCCTGGTCAACTTTGACCAATGCTGACAATAAAAAGATTTTAAAATTGATTTGTAATATATTAATTTTTTTGGATCTTAACATACTGTAGGGAAGAAAAAGTTCTGAAAATCAAACTGACGTAAGATGTTAATAGGCGAAATGCATACACATTTTATTAAATTGTTACAGATACATGGGAGCGTGCACCAGAGAATGAAGCCCAAAGAAATTACCAGAATAGGAAGGTTTTCTATTTTTTTAGACAAAGAAACAATACATTTGTCAAGACTTGATAAGGCAGAAAAGTTTGAACTAGGAGTAATCAGCAGTGAAGGAGTAACTAGGCAGATAAGGGTTAATTTAACAAGTCTATCTATCATCTATCATCTATCTATCATCTATCTATCTATCTATTATCTATCTATCTATCTATCTATCTATCTATCTATCTATCTATCTATCTATTAAAATATGAGAGAGGAAGTAAGAGGGAGAGAGAGAGAATCTGCATATGTGCCCTGACCAGGAATTGAACCCAGGGCATTTTGATACACAGGACGAGGCCCAACCAACTAAGCCACACTGACTAGGGCTACCAAGGTTTATTTATATAAATCCATCTCTCAACCTAAAATTCCCAATCTTTGATGATAAGACTATTTCCTTCCCTCTTGGTACAAAGAGGGTAACTTTCCAGAGGGAGATTTATGACCTGTCTCCAGGAGGAAGGATAGCGAAGTTCAGAATAACCTGCTAGCTTCTGCTCTTTTCTCCGACTTCTTCAGTTTAAGAAAACCGGGATGACAAAGTGCCATATTTTGGGGTATCGTGTCTCGAACTCCATCTATACAAAATGTTCTTTCTTGGCATAGAGGCTGCTGGGTGTGAGGCTGCAGCACTGCAGAAGGCTCTATTTCTTTGCACCAGAAAAACAAAAAACTAGGGAAAGTGTTAGGAGAGCCAATGGGGAGGACCATAGCAGGGACACTGGATAGCAATTATGTGGAGCTGGTATCTAATGGGAAGTCAAAAATGAAGCTTCCCTGTGCTCTATGCAGTGTGACCCTCTCCTCCACTGAAGGGAAGGAGAGATTGTCAACTCCCAAATTTGTCTTTTGGGATATTGATTCTTTTAAGCTGGTTATTTTTAAGAAAGGAAAAGATTCAGGAAGAACCTTTGATCTTTCCCCACATGCCTAAAGGAATTGAGATAGAGGATCTGCTCCAGGAAGGGAGCTATCATTATAAATAACCACAGTTTAACATGAACTAGGTGTGATAGGGAAGAACCTAGCAAGTCCCCCTAGATAAAGTCCTCTGTGTCTCATCTTTAAAGATGGCCCAGCAAACATTTCTTTACCAAACACTTGGTTTTTGACCTCCATGTGACTTGCCCCCACTTTCCCTTTGATGTCCCCAAACCACAACCTTATCTTTCTCCTTAGCTCAAGATGGCCTATAAGCCTTAATTACCTGACTTGTCCCTAGGGTTCCATATTCTTATGAAATCCCTGTATGTACATATGCAATAAATTTGATTATTTTCTTCTACTAATGTCTCATGTCAATTTGATTATTAGACCAGACAGAAGAACTTGGAAGGACAGAAAGAAAATTTTTCTTTCTCCCCCACACCATCTCTCTGCAAAATCTTTATTAAAGTCTTCTTTATTCCTCTGTGATTTATGCATTTGGACTGGTTTTGTTTTGTTTTTGATACAACCAAGTGTGAATCCTACATCAATGTGAATATGTAAGGCTACCACTAGCCCAAGTTAAGAAACTTATCCCCAACTTGGATATAAGTCAAAAGGTGATTGATTGCCCAGCTGTTGTTGCTCAGTGGTTGAGCCCATGAACCAGGAGGTCATGGTTCCATCCTTGGTCAGTGCACATGACTGGAACTATGTGTGGGGCATGCAGAAGGCAGCTGATTGATGTTTCTATCTATTGCTTTCCCTTCCTCTCTTTAAAATGAATTAAAAAAATATATATATATTCAAAGATGATAAATGTCATGTTAAGAACACTTTCTAATATGCCCGCCTAAGGATCACCTGACCCTAGAATTTTATAATTCTGAAGAGATTTTATAATACTGAAGCCTGATCAGGTGCAATAATTTTCTTTGTATTTGGTAGGAAAGATAAACCTGAAGGCTATGGTTTTATTAACTTGCAGGATTTCAGCCACTTTATCTAACAGCAATTTTATTTCAGCGTGACTCTTTCTTTCATTTACTGTAAAAATTTCAGTCTCTTATATTCTCCTTTGAAGTGGTTTTATTATCCTGCTGGTTGGCTTATTAATAGGTTTTTACAAATCTTTGACATATGCTTAATATCCATTTGCATGAAAATTATGTTTTTAATATTTGAGAGTATGTTTTGGCACCTATATACAGCCTCTGTGTGAATTAGGAAAAAAGTGTCCCTTCTTCAAATAGAATTAGTTTTTTTCTCTCAAGTATAATTTTTAGACTACAGTATATTATTTATTTCTTAATAATAAAAATTACAGCAAGCCTGAAGTCATTCTATATAAATTCTACAAATTAAATTGTTGAACACATAACAAAGGAAGTAGAAATTTTAAGTCATAACAATACCTCTTTCAAATACTTAAAAATCAGTAGGAATAATTTATTATAAAATAGTTATATGTCTTGCTTTCATAGAGACAAAATTCTTTATGACAGTTCCCATGCCTGCTTGCTTCAGTGTCTTATTTTAAAGACATGCAGTTTTCCTTGTGACATTTATATCTTTAATAAAATTTATTTTCCTGAAGCTATAAAATTCTCCATTGGCAACTGGTACTGCAAGGTTAAATTTATCTGGTTAAATTTATTCAAAATGTTATTGGAAATGTGTCCTGTAAATTATTGTTGCAAGCATATCAGAATACTTCAACTGGACTACTGTGAGTGTCTATTTTAGAAATCAACTTAGGATTTTAGTTCCTTCTACATTAAATTACCATAAGGATCATTTTCCTTACTTTGTTTACCAGGCAATTTCAACTATTAGTGTTTCCATAGTTGCAGTAATTTATGTTCATTGGAATTCTTTAAATTACATTTGCCATTTATAACACTGAAAGACCATTATATTCTTTCTGTATTTTAAAGCTTTCCTTTAAAGATGATATTATTATATCTTAGTATAGGAAAAAGAAAATTGAATTTCAAATTTAGTTTTGGATCATAGATAAGATTCTCAGTTTAACTGAAACTTCTTACTCCTTTTTTGCTAGTGCCGATATTGGGTGAGTTGTCAACGTCAAGAGATCCTGTGATTTGTTTAGTATCAATATATTTTTCATAAACATTATTTCTTTGTCTTCAAGAAGAGTATTAATTCCTTTGATGTTTTTAAATGCATCATGTACATTGAATTTTTGTTCTTGCACCATTTTGCATTTAACATCAATTGTACTGAAGTTATTATGCCAAATTGGTACTGAGCAAATATAAAAATGTAAAATGATGATTTCCAAAACCATACTTTCGTTTGTATTGCAAATATAACATTTAACATCACAATAATTTCTCTTTTGAAAAATATGTTCTTTATTGCCCTGGCCAGTTTGGCTCAATTAATAGAGCATTAGCCCCAGGACTGAAGGGTCCTGGGCTTGATTCGGTCAAGGGCATATACCTCCGTTGCAGGCTCAATCTCTCGGCCAGGTCAGGGCATGTGCAGGAGGCTACCAATCGATGTATCTCTCTCACTGTCTCTCCCCATCCCTTCCACTCCCTCTAAAAATCAATGGGAAACATCCTCAGGTGATGATTAAGAAAAAAAAAAATTAAATTAATTTTTATTTATTTGTTTGAAATGTTTTTGATTCATTCGTGTATTTTGTTGTTGTTGAGTGGAAAGGAGGGAGGGGGACATAGAGAAACATTGATGTGAGAGACATGTCAATTGATTGCCTCCCACAAATGCCCCGACCAGAGCCGGGGATTGGGTCAAGGTACGTGCCCTTGACTGGAATTGAACCTGGGACCCTTCAGTCAACAGGTAGATTCTCTATCCACTGAGCCAAACCAGTTAGAGCTTTATTGAATTTTAGAGAAAAAGAAAAGCGAGGGAGAAACATCAATGTGAGAGTGAAACATCTATAGGCTGCTTCCTGCCCACCCTCTACCAGGCATGGTGCCTTGACTGGGAATCAAACGAAAACCAAAATGTGGGGTATTGAGCCGGAGTTTGTTGTCTCGCAAAACTGAAGAATGAATTTGTGGACAAAACTGGTTAGTGGGAGCAAAGTTTATTGAGAGAAGCCAGTTCTGGAAAAGGGGCAGCTGCAGTTCCAGGAGCAGGCCAGTGTCCAAAGCTTCCTTTTCCTGTTAGCCAGGTGTTCAAGTCTATTAGTCCTTATACAGAGTCCCACATGGCCATAAGCCACAATGGCACAGGAGATGTGCTCCCCTACCACAGGAACTGGTGGATACAGCTAGCTCCTCATTGGTCTTTTCAAAGAATTCTGTCGTAGTAACATCCTTGGGATTGGTTATATGCCTTACTGCCTTGTGATTGGTTATCTGCAAGCTGTTTGTCTTAGCAACATTCATATATTTAAAGCTTGCTTTTCTCGTGTGTGTCCTTCTTTCCCCGCCTAGTTGGGTTGTCTTAGTAACTTCTGTCAGCTAGGTTCCCTGGTTCTATTTTCCCTTCCTGTGGTCCTGGCCCTAGCTACCTAGCTTCCTTGATGAGTGGAAGAGAGGGAGACAAACATAGAGACACATGGATGTGAGAGACATATCAATTGGTTGCCTCCCACACATGCCCTAACCAGCAACTTTTTGGTGCATGGGATGATGCCCAACCAACTGAGCTACACCAGCCAAGGCAACAATACAGTAATTTCTAAAAGTATTTCAGTCTTCCTTTGAATGAGTCTCTCCTATCATGATAGCTCCAACTGGTCTTTCTCATCAGTTTTTTAAAAATGGCTTTAAATTTCTCAAATGGTTTTCCATAAATTACATCACTGATGCCAAAAAATGTTGTTACATGTTTTCTATCAAATTTAAAAAAACAGGAAATACAGCTTTTTTATAATTATCGTTAGGGATTTTCTGCTGTGATGCCTTATGCTTTCCATGTGTATTTGTGGCATTGTAATATCCCAATTCATTCTGATTATTTTGTCTGGATTCAGTTTTCATGGGCATTCTACTGAGAATTGATATTATCTATGTCGACTTAGCTTAAATGTTTTTCCTCAGAAAATTCTAGCTCCAGAAGATAAGATTGCAAACCAACTAATAACTAACATTTTCTTCAGGAAATTCCTGTAAACCAGTCTATCAAGGCAAACAGGTGCCTCACTGTGGTAAACAGATAGTTTTATCAAGAAAATTGTGTGCTTATCTGGAGGAACAGCTTGCTTATCAGGCCAAGAGTTTGTTTATCCATACTTGTTTCAAGATTTGCTGTGTCCACAATCCTAAACTATTATGTCACCAAACTTTGCCCAATCTCAAGCAGTTTCTTGTCTTGAAGGACTTACCTTAAATTA
Organism: Corynorhinus townsendii; assembly: GCA_026230045.1. Lineage (NCBI taxonomy): Eukaryota > Metazoa > Chordata > Mammalia > Chiroptera > Vespertilionidae > Corynorhinus > Corynorhinus townsendii. The sequence goes on along the minus strand of JAPDVU010000004.1, from coordinate 130,170,035 downwards.
CCTGAGCCCAGCCCTGGGTAGTGTTCTCAGTGGTTAGAGCATTGGCCTGTATATTGAAAGATTGTGGGTTTGATTCCTGGTCTAGGGAAAGTACATGAGTTGCAGGTTCAATCCCTGTCCTGGGTTGGGGCTCATACAGGAGGCAACTGATCAATGTGTATCCCTCACATCAATGTTTTTCTCTATCTCTCCCTCTCCCTCCCTTCTACTCTCTCTAAAAAAATAATAGAAAAAATATCCTCAGAGGAGGATTAAAAAAATAATAATAACATAAAATCACATTTCAGCCTGACTGGTGTGGCTCAGTGGTTGAGCATTGACCTATGAATCAGGAGGTCACAGTTCAATTCCCTGTCAGGGCATATGCCCTTGACTGAAATTGAACCTGGGACCCTTCAGTCTGCAGGCTGACTCTTTATCCATTGAGCCAAACTGGCTAAGGCTAAAAACATTATTTTTGACATCTGGGAAGAAGTTACAAATAGCTTAACATTTTATCTTAGAATTTGAAACATCCTATATAATAAAAGGATAATATGCAAATTGACCCAATGGCAGAACAACAGGAACACCTGTGGCCCCTTGCCCAGGCTGGCCCCACCCCTGAGAGGGCCCCCCCAACCCCAATTAGGGGCAGGGCTGGCTAGCAAACCGCCCGCTGCCCCTCTCCCCAGCCAGCCCACCCCCAATGGCCCCCATCGGGGCGGGCTGGCTGGACCCCACGAATGCACGAATTCATGCACTGGTCCTCTAGTTTGGAAATAATAGGTTTGGGCAAAATATAACTTTACAGTGTAGAAACCCAGCAAACAAGTGATCAAAGTTAACATCCCAATAATGAGACATATCAACACATTGTGCCTCCTGAGATGATGTACTGACAGGAGGCAACATCACTTCTGTAGTATCATTACCCAAAATCCTAACCTGAATTTATCTTGAGGAGACATTAGATAACCCAGCATATCACTTTCTAAGACCAATTTTGTGATACCAACTGAATGTTCTACAATTCAATTAAATTCTGACACTAACTACCTAGAGTCAGCACAGACCCTGTAGGTTAAGGGGCTCATTCCCACAAGACTGTCCCCCTTTTAGACAATAGCTGCAATTCTTGGGTGTTTGCAAGGCATCACAATTCTGCCTGGCCAATCACCAATTTGGGGGTTCCCATAATCACTCTTTCCTCCTCAGGTTTGATAATTCTCTAGAATGTCCACAGAACTCAGGAAAGTTCTGTATTTATAGTTACAGTTTTATTTATAAAGGACAGAACTTAGGAAGAGCCAAAAGAAAGAGATGTATAGGGCAAGTATTTGGTAGAGGGAGTTCGGGGGTATACAGAGCTTACATGTAAGTGCAACATCCTCCTGTCACAGCGAGCAATTTTAACCACCCCACCATTCTTTTGACATTGTTTCTGTAAATGCTGACTTGGATTAATATGTAGCTTGTAGACAAACAGCATGTTTGCACAACAATCCTAGGAACTAACTTCAGAAGATGTAGACACTGACCTTCAGTCATCCCAGTTCCGGGAGATTTGCTGACCTTCAATCATGGAACAAGGATGATGTAGAACCAGCATGATGCATACCAGACCATCACTTAACCAGATTGGAGATCCTTATCAGAATGGACTGTGCTGGTCTGCACATGGAGAGCTTTTCAATCTCTTCCCCTTGATCTATTAGTTCTGTTTTTCCTCTCCCTCCTTATAAAAACATCTGCCTGCATTGAGATGTGGAGATGGGCTTTGAGACAAGAATCCTCCACCTTCTCAGGTAACTGGCACTTGAATAAACCTCTTTCCTTTTTCACCAGCACCTGTTTTACAAGTTTGGCTTTCCTGGTGGCAGGCAGCTAGACCTTGGTTACAGTTACACTCCCAGCATTCACCAACCCAGAAACTCCCAAGGCCTTGTCATTCAAGAGTTTTATTGTGTGCTCTCTCTCTCAGGAGAATGCCCACACCTTTCCCTTCCCCCCTTTTCCCCCCTACATATGTTACCTTTGCCTTTCTCTTTCCTAAGCTCCAAGAGCCCTTCTTTTGCTTCTGTAACTTATTTCTAGAACTGGCACAGCCCAGCTGGCTCAGCACTACTACCTCTGTAACTTTCTAAATAAACTTAATCTTATAATTTGAAAAAACAAGTTTTTTTTATCAAGGTTTCATTATGTAGGAAAGGTTGATTAAATCATTAACCATTGCTTGAACTCAATCTCCAGCTACTTTCCCACCCACAGAAGCAGAAAGTTCAAACCTTTTAATCACTTAGTTGGTTTTTTGGGCAACCAACTCCCATTCTGAAGCTATCTGGGGTCAGGAGTAATCTCATTAGACTAACAAAGACACTTTTATCACTCAAGAAATCCTAAGGGTTTTAGCAGCTCAGTGAAGGGAATTGGGAACAAAGACCAAACATATTATCATATCACAACCCTCAATTGTGGGACATTCTACTGGCAAGTGCTCTTCAAAATAGTCCAAGTCCTGAAAAAGAAAACAACAACAACACAAAAACCAGACAAACAATACTGTCCCAGATTGGAAGAGATTGAAGAGGCATGATAACTAATTCAAGGTAGGATCCTGGAGTGGATTTTTTTTCTTCATCAGAAAAAGTTATTAGTGTGATGACTGGTAATACTTGAGTATTTTTTTAGATTAGTTAATGGTATTGTATCAATGTTAGTTTTCTGTTTTTGATAACTGTGCTGGTTATGTAAGGTGTTAACATTAGGAGAAGGTGGGTAAAGCATATACAGAAAATTTTTATAGTATTTTTGCAACTTCTTTCTAAGTCTGATATTGTTACAGTATAGGAACTGGGGCTGGAGTGGTCTGCTTTGAGATGGCCTGTTGTGTTTGGGTTCTTGACTTCCTCCAGGAAAGATTTCACAATACGAGTCCAGGTCATTTTGAGATTGTGTTTATTAAAGCTGGAGACAGTGAAACAGGAAGGGCTTAGGATAGAATAAGCAACAGGAGAGAGCCTAGGCAGGGCTTCTTTGGCTCTCTAGAAATGTTATAGGAAAGAAATGAACCTAGGTGGGGCTGCCTTGACTCACTGGGAAGTCAGAGATAAAGGGGCCTTGGAGACAGGTTCAGGGCGTTAACCTGGGATGAACAGCTACTGCCCATTGCTCATCTGGTGGCAAGTCTCGTCCCTATAGATTTTAGGAGATGCATACTTGAGAGGGAAGAAGAGGGGGAAGGGAAAAGCATAGGCATGCTCCTGGAAGGGAGACCATGCCCTGGGTTCTTTATTTTGAGGGTTTTAAAGGCTGGGAGTTTAGGGAGGTATTAAGGGAGGAACTCAATAGAATACTCATCAGCTTTATGCTGATGAAAAGTGGGATTTATTCTCTTAACTTTGTCAACCCTTGGGTATGGTTGGCACAGATGGCACTAATTGGATTTCTATTGTCTTCCTGAGTAGAGTGATTTTGTGAAAGAATGTAGGAGGGCTAGCAGCCTGACTCTGTACCTAGTTAATTCAGTATCCTAATGTACATTCTTGTTAGCCTATAATCAAGTCACTGCCCCTTCCTTAATTATCTGGTCTTGCAAGACCTATTTACCTAAATGCTCCCAATTTACAGGGGCCATAAACCAAAGACTAACAGCTTAGCTAGAGGGAGGTCACTGGTGCCATCCAGGTTAGGCATTTAGATACAATCTAAATTCCCCATTCTGACTCAAGTGGGGCTGTGAAAGTCCACCACAGAAGCCCAGTAGTTAGGAAACAAAGAAACTCAGGAATATATATAAGGAGAAATCTCATTGTATAAGTTGTTCAGGCTTTGGATCTTTGAATCCCCTGAACCAGCAGAGCTGCTTTGAATAAAGGTTCTCTTTCCTGATACCTCAGAGTGTTCAGCTGTCCCTTCTTCCACGCCAATTCCACAACAAATTAAACTACCCTCTGGTTGGGGAAGAGAAGTGTAAGCTATTTACTTTTAAGTGTCCTTGGTTAGGGAAGATAGGATTTTGTGATTTACTAGATGGGTGTAAACTGCTTCATCTTTAACTCTCTGTCTCAGTTTCCCTATTGCTCTTGTCCTGGGTTACTAGCCTTTCTCAATATTATTTTAGATAATTGACTTCCCAGTGAGTCAAGGCAGCCCCACCTAGGTTCATTTCTTTCCTTATTAAAATAAGTTAAAAATAGTATTCATGTTTACACACTAAATCTTAATCAGTTATTTTTATACTGATAAAAAATTCAGAATAAAGAAAAGTTTTTAATACATTGTGAATAATCATTTAGTGATCTCATTATGTCTATGAAATCCTGCATTTGAATTTTTAGTGGTAAATGAGCAGTAGTTATTACGTAGTGATTCATGCCATAATGAAAGAACTTAGAGATCTAAATTGGAAAATTTAGACTTTTCTAGTACAATAAATAAATAGCTGATGATGTGAACTGCAATATGAAATGTCAACTTTAGCCAGTGCCCTATTACTAATAAAAGTTTTTGTTTTATATTTTATAATACTCCCTAATTAATATATTAGTTGACAAAGTATATTCAAAATGTACTTTGTAAAATCAATTCAAGTAATTTTAGCTTTAAAATTTTTCTGCATTATGAACAGCAATTGGTCATAAGTCAAAGAAATATTCTTTTATAGTCAATTATACTTATTATACCTGAATGTTATATTTCTACCATGGCAAATTTAAATCACTGCTTCCAAGCTATGTTTTCCAGTTGTTAGGTCTAGTGACATTTTTTTTTCTTTATTGTTCAGATTATTACAGTTGCTCTTCTTTTTTCCCCCCCATAGCTCCCCATCCACCCGGTTCCCACCCCCCCCCCATGCCTTTACCCCTCCCCCCACTGTCCTCATCCATAGGTGTACGATTTTTGTCCAGTCTCTTCCCACATCCCCCACACCCCTTTCCCCCTGAGAATTGCAGTCCACTCCCTTTCTATGCCCCTGATTCTATTATATTCACCAGATTATTCTGTTCATCAGATTTTTGATTCACTTGATTTTTAGATTCACTTATTGATAGATATGTATTTGTTGTTCATAATTTTTATCTTTCCCTTTTTCTTCTTCCTTTTCTTAAAGAATACCTTTCAGCATTTCATATAATACTGGTTTGGCGGTGATGAACTGCTTTAGCTTTTCCTTATCTGTGAAGCTCTTTATCTGACCTTCAATTCTGAATGATAGCTTTGCTGGGTAGAGTAATCTTGGTTGTAAGTTCTTGCTATTTATCACTTTGAATATTGCTTGCGCCACTCCCATCTGGCCTGCATAGTTTCTGCTGAGAAATCAGCTGACAATCGCATGGGTGCTCCCTCATAGGTACTTAACTGTTTTTCTCTTGCTGCTTTTAATATTCTCTGTCCTTTGCTCTTGGCATTTTAATTATGATGTGTCTTGGTGTGGTCCTCTTTGGATTCCTTTTATTTGGGGTTCTGTGTGCTTCCTGGACTTATAAGTCTATTTCTTTTATCAGGTGGGGGAAGTTTTCAGTCATTATTTCTTCAAATAGGTTTTCAGTATCTTGCTCTCTCTCTTCTTCTGGCACCCCAATAATTCAAATGTTGGTACACTTGAAGTTGTCCCAGAGGGTCCTTACACTGTCTTCATATTTTTGGATTCTTTTTTCTTTTTGCTTCTTTGTATTTCAAGTCTTTGACTTGATTCTTGCTATCCTCTAGTCTGCTGTTGGGTCTCTATATATTATTTTTAATTTCAGTTAGAGTATGCTTAATTTCTAGTTGGTGCTTTTTCATATCCTTGAGGGTCTCACTAAATTTATCTGCGGTTTCTAGAAAATTCTTGAAAAACCTTATAACTGTGGTTTTGAATTCTATATCCAGTTGTTTGCTTTCCTCCATTCCTTTTGTTTGTGACCTGTTTCTTTGTCTCTGCATTTTGGCTGCTTCCCTGAGTTGATAGAGTGGCTTTGTGTGGTAGGTATCCTATAGGGCCCAGTGGCTCAGCCTCCCCATTTACCTGAGGTGGACACTATTGGTGCGCCCCTTTGTGGGCTGTGTACACAGTCTTGTTGTAGTTAAGTCTTGATTGTTGTTGGTATCACTGGGAGGAATTGACCTCCAGGCCAATTGGCTGTGAGGATCAGCTGTGTCTAAGATGGAAGAACATCTGTGCTGGAGACACCCTTATGAGGCAAGACTTGCTTCAGTGGGGCTTTGGTGCTCACTGAGTCTGCCCCCTGAGTGTGTCTCTTATGGATCTCAGGAGTTGTAATCTGGATGGTCCTACTCTGACCCCTGGGTACACTGGCTCTTGAATCTCCAAGGAGGTGCTAATTTAGCCTCTGCCTGAGGCCACCAAGCAGGAGCTACGGAGAGATCTGCAGATTCCTCTTCTTTGTTTGCGGTTTGGAGGTGCCCAGATGAGGCCTAGCTGTGAAGCAATGCAAGCTGCTTTGGGGCCTTGGGCCTTCTTTTGGATGTTCTGGGTCTCTCTGACTCAGCTACAGTTTGATAGATAAGTTTAGATTTCAAAGGACCAGGCCATTCATATGCAAAAGCCTCTGCACACACCTTGGATGGGGTGGAGTCTCAGGGTGGAGCAAACAGCAATGGCTTCCTGTCAGCCCTGCCCTAAGAGGCCCCCAGGTCTCAGTGTCCCTTGGTAATTGCTGCAAGCACCTCTGAGAGAAAGCCACCCTCGAGGTCCGCCCACTGCCAGACAGTCCAGTTTCTCCCCATATGAGTCTGGGTCTCCAGAGTCTCACCCGGAACTGGAGTTCAGAGCAGTCAGGAGCTTGTTTCTCCCTGCTGATTGAAAAGGACAGCCGTGTACTCAGTTGCCAGCCCTTTCCATGCCCACATGCCTCCGTACCTCTGGACTTTACTTCCGCAGCTCCTCTGAATCTCAGTGTGTTTTTCTCTTCCCTTCTAGTTTTAGAATTTCCACTTATCCTGCCTTCCTGTGGTTCTGGATGATGTTCGTTTTGTGTTTTAGTTGTAGTTTTGAAGTGGTTGTGCTGGACGGCAAGTTCAGGTGTTTACCTATGCCTCCACCTTGGTTCCTCTGGTCTAGTGAAAATTTTCAATCATCAGCTTTATGTAGTTCTCCCAAGGGCAAACTGGCTCTTTCAATGAATTTTCCAGTGGCTCTGAGACACTAGATTTTCTAGAGGAGAGCTCTTTGGTGAAGCAAAGTGTATTTTCTGACAAACTAGGTTGGGACATTGAGGTGTAGTCTCTGAGGATGCAGAGTTATACATAAAAGCTACTGGAAAGCATTGGGGACTGAGGTTAAGGGTTAACACCATGGGGAACTCTGGAACCTGTCTTCAGAGCAGCTAGAAGAGGTTTATGGCACGGATTTCTCTGTCAACTGCCAGAAGCCTTCTGTCTCCTCTCTCTCACAAGTGTTTGTTCTTCCTTACACACCCAAGCCATACTCTACATTCAAGGTCCCTTGTGGTTACAGTCTTTTACCGGTGACAAACTTCCTTCCATTGTGGCCAGTGTTCTTGGGCACCTGGGTGGGTGGGGGAGGCTGGACTGGAGAACCAAGTCATTCAAGAGGCTACACTATTACTAGCAAAATAGTGTCAGATATCCACACTCAGACGTTTCTCAATAACCTCGAGGGAGCTATAAGGAGAGCATACCCTAACATCACAGTGCAACAGAAGGGGAAGGGCTGAATTATAGTCTAAGAGCCCTAAACTATGAAAATGAATAAAGTTCAGATAGAGGCAAATTTAGTTTAAGCTAGCATCACAGGATTATTTTATAGTTAGCATTGAGAAAACAGTTTTAAAAAAATTATAACCCACATGTCTAATAAAATTCCATGTTATACACTTTAAAAGAATAAGATAGTGCTAATAAATTTTGTAATCTGGCTAGATTGCAAACTCTTTGGGGTCAGGCAATGAATATCATACTTTATATGATTTCCTCCTCCACCACAAAATATTTGGGTAAATGAATAGGAATGCACAAACAAGAATGAATAATGTAAAAAAAAAAAAAAAAAGAGGGTGGGAGACTCTGTTTTCTCCTCATCATGGTTGTTTTTATTGTCCTGGTCTAGTTGGAGTCTTTTTAGTTTGGACAACAACTTGTAGGTACACCAACAGTCAAAGTAAGATGAGATCCAACTGTCTAAAATTGAGCTGTTGGCTAAAATCCAGAAAGGGACCAGGGCCCCTGGGAAGTTGTACTAGATCTAATGCCCTACGTAGTGTTAAAATGTAAACATAATGATTTTGAAACCTAAATTAACAAAGGGCGAGAGCAAAGACACTGAAGACTGTCAAGTCAAAGATTTCTGGATGTCCTACTTAGCTGACAATAGGAAGATGACTTAATCTCCCTGAAGCTTTATTTCTTCATCTGTCAAATATGGTCAATAACACCATAACAGCCCTAGCCAGTTTTGCTAAGTGGTTAGAGTGTCAGTCCGTAGACTTAAGGGTTTCTGGTTGGATTCCAGTATGAGGCACTGCCTTGGTTGCAGGCTCCATCTCCAGCAGGTCCTGCAACCAACTGATGTGTCTCTTTCACATCGACGTTTCTCTCTCTCTCTCTTTCTCCCCCACTCCTCCCTTCCCTTTACTCTCTCTCTTAAAAAAAAAAAGTAATAAATGGGAAAAATATCCCCAGGTGAGGATTAAAAAAAAAAAAAGAAGAAGATGAAAGAAAAACAACAACCAAAAAAATAATAGCACTGTAACAACAAAGTTTTATTGTGAAATGGAAAAGTATATACCAAGGCCACCTGGGGCCTCAAGGTATCATACACCCGCATTAACCGGGAGCCCATATTCTGAAAGGACCACTTCTAGGTGCTATGAAACTTCTGGTACCCCATGTTTAGAGGAGGTTCCTTACAACCAGTGTGGCCTGGTTCACAGATGGATGAATCCTATCTAATAAAAGAATAATATGCAAATTAACCACCACTCCGCTACACCCACAAGCCATGCCCACCAGCCAATCAGGAGTGAGTATGCAAATCAACCCAACCAAGATGGCTGCAGCCATGGAGCTAGCAGGAGGCTTGGGTTTCCCCCACAATGGAGGAAGCCAAGCTTTCCACACACCCTGGCCTGCCTTGGCCTCTGCTCAAGGCTACAAAGTTTCAATTATAGAAGATAAATAAATTCCAAAAAAAAATGGCTGCAGCCACTGAGGGAGCAGGAGGCTTGGCTCTGCTCAAGGCTACAAAGTTTCAATTATAGAAGATAAATAAATCCCAGATCCCAGGGCCTCCCCTTGGGTCGCAGGGTGGCATGGCGGGCCTGCAAACCACCACAGGCCCCTCACCCAGGCCACCTCATGCCCCAAGGGAACCCCCACCCTGATCCTGGACACCCTTCAGGGCAAACCAGCCGATCCCCACTCATGCACCAGGCCTCTATCCTATCTAATAAAAGAGTAATATGCAAATTGACCATCACTTCAACACACAAGATGGCTGCCCCTATGTGGTCAAAGATCCTGCCCCCATGTGGACACAAGATGGCCAGTAGGGGAGGGCAGTTGGGAGGGACCAGGTCTGCAAGGGAGGGCAATTGTGGGTGATCAGGCCAGCAGGGGAGGGTAGTTGGGGGTGATCAAGCCTGCAGGGGAGGGCAGTTAGGGGTGACCAGGCTGGCAGAGGAGGGAAGTTGGGGGCAACCAGGCCTGCAGGGAAGGGCAGTTGGGGGGTACCAGGCCTGCAGGGGAGGGCAATTGGGGGGGACCAGGCCTGCAGGAGAGGGCAGTTAGGGGCAATCAGACTGGAAGGGAAGCAGTTAGGCATCAATCAGGCTCTCAGGGGAGTGGTTGGGGGTGATCAGGCTGGCAGGCAAATGTGGTTAGGGGCAATCAGGAAGGCAGGCAGGTAAACAGTTGGAAGCCAGCAATCTTGGATTGTGAAATCGGGCCTAAACAGGCAGACGGACATCCCTCGAGGGGTCCCAGATTGGAGAGGGAGCAGGCTGGGCTGAGGGACACTCCCCCCCTCACCCTTCCCCCCCACAGCATGAATTTCGTGCACCAGGCCTCTAATTAGGAAATATGTGTCCAGGCATGGATTTGGGTCATTGTACTTGTCTCAACTATTTCTTTTTTCCTTCTCTAATAGTCAAATGTGAAAAGCTCACTATCATTTTGGTGGGCTTTTAACAATGAATTAAATAAGTAGAAGAAAAGTTAAATTTTCTTCCTTTAAAACCATGAAGAGATAAGAGAAGGATTAAGACTTGGGACAGTTGACGCGAGAAAGGGAGGCGTGATGGAGAGCAGTGCACACTTAGGCTGGAGACCTGGGCGCTCAGCCTGATTCTGCAGCACCCTCCCCCCAATCCCCACCCCAGGATGACCTCGAACATGGCACCTCACTTCCCAGAACCTTGGCTTCCTCAATTTCCCTTCCAGAGTAAAAACCCTAGACTCGAGAGTAAGGTAACTAATGGCAATTTTTAAACCTTATTCTAAATGTATTTTAACAATTTATTTTTCTCGTTATTATTTTTAAATGCTTATGGTGGATGCAGCCTGAGTTCCGTATGGTCCTGGTTCCCCCTTGGTGAGGAAACTGGCACTCACCACAGCCCAGAAAAAGTGCCAGGAAGAAGGAGAGCAGTGCGTTTCTCCATCGCAAGGCGGTGGGAAGTTGGAGGACGTGGTCCGGAGGCCATGACAGCCGGTTGACCAGAGAGCCGGATCCCGCGTGGGAGCTCCGCCCCCTCCCGCCGGAATGTTCCTTCTCGCGCACCGTCCACACCACGGGTGCAGTCTTCCAGGTCGCAGCCTTGAGAGAGGAGGTGGTGAGACCCCCTGGACCAGTAGTGACTGTGCCGGTGAAGGCCTCTGTGTAAACTTTAGGATTTTTACGAGGTCGGACATGGGCTCGTCTGTCCTAGCCACCCAGGAAAAGCCTCAGAGGTAAGTTCCTTCACCTTCCAATCTGCCTCTGTGCGTGGGGCCAGGCTGGGACCACATGGGACAGGACAGTCTCGTGGTGCCATCGAAAATTCAGAGGAAAACCAGGAAGTAAACGAGTGTGATATTGTGATTCATAATACGAAATATATATTTGGTCTTTGTCCTGTGTCTGCTGCACAGCGCCTAAAACCCTAGAATTTCCTCAGTGATCAGCTCCATAAAGGTTGTTTTGGTGGTGGTTATGTTAATACAGTGACTTTTAAAAGTCCCTAGGTCACCTAAGAATGGGGTTGCCAGGGCAACCACCTGGGCGACTGGAGGGTGGTGCTTTCAGCCCCTGTCTCCTGACCTCAGGGAGTGGAGAGGGGCTGGAGATGGAGTTTGTCAGTGGCCAGGGTTTAATCAACGATGCCTGTGTGGGGAACCTTCCATAAAAACCTGAAAAGACAGAGTGGATGGCCCTCGCTGATTTTGCTCAGTGGATAGAGCATAGGCACGCAGACTGAAGGGCCCCATACCTTGGATGCAGGCTCCATCTCCGTGCAGGAGGCAACCAATTGATGTGTCTATCTCACATCCATGTTTCTCTCTCTCTGACTCTTCCCGCTCCCTTCCACTCTTTCTAAAATTCAATGAAAAAATATCCTCAGGATTAACAACAAAAAGAAAAAGGCAGAGTGGATGGAGCTCCGAGAGCTTCTGCCTGCGCTGGTGAACATGGAGAGGTGCTGGGAGAGTTATCACTTGTGCTTCTAACGACCTCACTATAGATCGCAAGTTCCCACAAGTCCAGTTAAGGACTCAGTCCTTTGCCTATAGAATCTGATGTTACCTCTGGGTAGGAAGTGTCAGAATTGAGCTGAATTGTAGGACACCCAGCTGGTGTCAACTGTTTGGTGGTGTGGGAACCCAACCACCCTCATGCCCCTACCATGCCCCTACCACACACACACATACAGGAACTGGGTGCAGAATCATTAACTAGTTAACAAGTACTGGGAATGAATGACACAGATTGTCAATAAGGCAGATTGATGGGAGCAATCAACATAAGGGACACACTTGCCCAGTGGGAACACTGGCTGGACAAAGAGAAGCTGTGTCCTGGCAGCAGGCGGGTGGTGTCTACTACAACAGGAGTCTTACTCTGCTCCAGAACTGTGCTCCCTCAGATGACACTTGTTTAATTAGCAAATATGCCCCAACCCTTCCTGATTACTCCAGACTAATTTTTATTTTTATTTTTTTTTAGTTTTTCACTAAAATCTTTTATTGTATACAGAGAAACTAGTGTCTGTAATCAGGCATGGTGCCTCCTCACCCATTCCCCTTTTCTTTTTAACTAAATGCCCAATGGTATGCTTTGATCAAATGGAGATGTGTATGTGGCAGGAACCTGACACTGAAAAAAAAGCCCCAATACCCCACTTTTTCCATTAGTGGTATCTCACTTAGCTTTTTACTTTGTATTTCAATGAGTTATGTTGAACTCAAAAACCAAACACACACACACACACACACACACACACACACACACACAAGAGCCAGTTATTTTATCAGCAAATAGATTTATTTAGAAATAGTAGAGGAATTGAAATTCAGGACAAACAAACTATGGCAAACAATAGGCAAGTTGGAAGAACAGAGGAGAGGGGCTTGCTTTTAGAGGGGGAGAAGGAGGAGGCTGGGAGAGGCTATTTTGAAAAGATCGGGGTAGTAACAGCTTCTCATTGGCTGAACCTGTAGTCAGGAGCTCAAACCTGAAGGCAACAACTTATGAGATTCAGGTGATGATTGAGGTGTTTTGCTGGGCAAGGAGAAAATTTTTCTTCCTTCTATTGTGGTGTGTCTTTATGTTCTGGGTGGCAGTGTGTGAGAACATCCCTTTCAGGGCTTCCCATCTCAAATTTGAATGAAGTTTCCTTTATTTATTTTTAGCAGTTACTTTGTAATCACTATGTAACTCAACAGTGTTTGACTGGAGAATTTATATATTTTTATTGGTTACTATAAAACCAAGGACAGTGTTGTTATTTCTTTTGGTATATAGCTGTTGGTAGAGCAATCTGTTGTTTGAAGGGGGAAAATTTACTTTTAAAAGAAAGGGACCTTACTACATAGGATTTTGTTTAGGTCAGTTGTGTTAATCACACTTTTTTGTCTAAAAAATTCTTATAAAGAAACATTAAAATGTGAATTGATGGTGTTGAACCTAACAGTTCCTTAATGTTAATTTTTGTTAGATGTTTCAAGAAAGATCTCAGTTTTTGTATTATTTGATATTTGCATGGAAGAACACTCAGTTGTTCTTACTTAGTTAGCAATCCCTAAGAGATATCTGACTATCTGGCAGACACACCCAAAGTCTTTTTCCTGAGGTCCCTTCAAAGTAACAAGTTGGGGAAATAATTAACTTTCAAGTGTTAATTACAAATCCAAACTGTGACTGCATGAGCACTGGGTCAAGATCAGTGATTTACTGATTTGCAGATTTTGGCCTGGATTTGCTGATTTCCAAAAGCTGAATCCATGAAAAATTTGGCATCAAAGAGTCCTGGTATCACCACACACACAGTGGTTCTGTCCAAAAGTACAGTTTATTTGCATGAGTAGTCTTACATGTACGTTTTGAGGATAAAACTTACATGTTTATTAATTATGATAGGTTGAGAAAAATGGCATTTTATCACTAGTATTCAGCTTAAATTCTAGTCTGAAATTTTTGTCCAAAACACATGTGAAACACAAATTATTCTGAAGCAAGATAACAACAAAGCAGGATTTTCTTTTGGTGTAATTAGGCTTTGTTAATTATTCTCTCATTCTGTGTTTAGAATAGAAAGGTGGGCGTCATTATCCAAGTGCAGATGGAGTAACAATAGCCAGGCCTACAAAGGCAGGGAGGATTTGTCTTAGCTCTTTCAGGTTCTCCAGAGCTTTTGTAAGTATGCTGATCAGAACTTATTGAACCTTGTGATGTCTCTGAGAAATAAATGATCTGTCACTCTGAAAACATTCTTGAGGTGGGTCAAGCATGACCGAATCATAACACAATGGATTCTTTTTATGAACATCAGGAGAAAACATCCATGCTCAAATGAATGCCTTGTACTATGTCCTGCCATTTAAATTTGAAAGCCTGAGAAATTCACTACCCAGCATGTATGACTCACCCAGTTAACCAAAATAGCATGAAGCACATGCTGTTAACTGCCAAGGACTTCTTTCCATTCATCTTTAGGGAAGCTCCAAGAGACAGTTTGCCTTTGGGATTTTTCTCTGTGTAATTTGTTAAGCAATCAATCATTAAGATGGGTTCTGTGGACATTGTGTTTTGCCATTTCCTCCTCTTTTTTTCCTGTCTTATTACCTTCTTTCTCCTTCTCCTCTTTCTCCTCTCAGGAGTTTCCATTTCAATGATGTTGCTGCATTCAGTTCCATCTATTGCCCTTGGCGTGGGAATTGGATTTGGGTCACAAGTAGAGCCTTCTAGCCATGAAAAATGATAGAACATTGCACTGGAATTTGTAAGACTTGGGTTGGTCCTGGTTTTTTAAGTATCTGTATTGGAAGTGGAACTCAGATTTTCCCTATGCTCTCTTAAGTCACACCTTTATTTCTTCTGTTTTTTTATGCTGGGATCTTTCTTTTATTTGCATATTAATTCCAACAGGCAACTAGTACCAAGCATTGTGAGGATCCCACTTGGAGGAACTAGGGTAGTCCAATGGAGTGTACAATTTTCCTGGGACAGATGGGTTTGGGTCAGGGCATATTCAGAAGCGGTGTTTCCTGAAGCAGGTTAATTACTGAGAGAAGCCTCATTTGACTTCAGAGAAGCAGGGCTAAGGTGAAATGATTACCAAACCACTTCCATGTCCTGGGCTGGCCCTCCCCTGCATGCCACTTCCACGTTCTTAATTCACTCAGGAAAATTTTCAAGGAAGAGTTGGAGTGAAAACAAAGCAAGTCTTATTCAGGTAGAGAAAAAGAAAGAGACCAGGGTGCAGGCCACTGTGAAAGAAGTGAAAAGTACAGGTCCAAGTGGACTTGGGACAACTCATGAATGAGTTGTAACAAGTGGTCAGTTAGTTCTTGGGATTTTATGTGTTACCAAGGAAGAATTGTCTGCAAGCTTTGTGGCACTAAATTCTGACTTCATAATATGGTCCATTCTGGAAGTGTCATGGCATTTGTCTCCCTTGGCCCCCCACTTCTACTTGTAGTGTCAGTTTTCATTATAATCCTATTTATATATATATATATATATATATATATATATATATATATATATATATTTAAAAAAAATAGAGAAATATGCTAATTAACTGTGACGCCGTAACGGGTCGGCTGGACAGGAGGAGGTTGTGCGTGCAGCATCAGGAGCTGGGCGGCAGGGGCCTTCGTGCACCTGTGCTTGCGGGAGGGCCTGATCAGCAGTGGCCGCGGCTGCTTCAAGGGCCGGAGAGGGAGGCAGGGCCGGACTGGAGACTCAAGGGTGGGTGGCGCCACACTATTTTGAATCGTGCGCTGGGCTCCTAGTTTAATAAAAGCCTAATATGCTAAGTGTCCAGTCATCTGGTCAGCCATTCAACCAATTAAAGTGTAATATGCTAATGATATGCTAAGGCTGCTCGACTGCTCACTATAATGTGCACTGACCACCAGGGGCGGATAGTAGACCGGTCAATCAGTTGCTATGACGTGCACTGACCAGCAGGGGGAAGACGCTCCAACTGGTAGGTGAGGTTGCTGCTAGGGTCTGGCAGATTGGACTGAGTAAGATGTGCCAGACACACCCTGGACCCCCCTGCAGCCCCTCCCTGTCTGGCCAACCACCCACGTCCCTTCCTAGCCCCGATCATGCACCAGTGGGGTCCCTCGGCCTTGCTTGTACTTTCTTGCAATCCAGGACCCCTTGGGTGATGTCAGAGAGCTGGTTTTGGCCCAATGCTGCAGGCCAGGCTGAGGGACCCCGGTGGTGCACGAATTCATGCACCAGGCCTCTAGTGATGGTATAATGACCTTTGGGGTCATTTTCTGGTCAATTTTCCCTCCATCTTGGATTAGTCTGGATCTAATTGGTTTTTGTTATCTACCTCCCTGACTATGGTGATTTATGATGGCTCTTATGCATCTTCAGTTAGAGAGGACAGGGTCTCATGATTTCTTAGCTGGCTGTTAATTGCTCAGCTGTTCTGGCTGTTTGTTCTCAGTTTCCTCATTCCACTTCCCAGGGAATTTTCCTAGTTTCTTACTATCCTGCCTCATAGTCTAGAGCAGGGCTGGGGAACATCTAGCCTACGGGTCATATAAGGCCCTCAAAAACATTTGGTCTGGTCCCTCCAAGGCAGCAAGGGTGAGTTAGTTAAATGTTTGACCCAATATAGCAGGCTAATTTTTAAGTAGATAATTTTGTATGGTCCGAGAATGATGCTATAAATATCCAAATGGCCCTTGGCAGAGAAAAGGTTCTTCACCCCTGGTCTAGAGGGAGAGAGAAGGAAAAACACTCTAGAATAAACAGCATGATTAGCTGGGAAGGTGTTGTGGCTTGAATTGCATCCCCTTAAAAGATATATTCAAGTCCTAATCTTAGTACATGTAAATGTGATCTTATGTGAAAATAAGTGTCTTGGCAGATGTAATCAAGATAAAATGAGGTCATATTGGATTAGGGTGTGCTCAGTCTAATGACTAGTGTTCATATAAAGAGAAGGAAACTTAGATACAGAGAGACACACAGAGAGAATACCATGTGATGATGATGAAAGCAGAGGTTGGACTGATGCACCTCTACGAGCCAAGGAGGCCAAGAGTTTCCTGCAGCTATCAGAAACTAGGAAGTTGGAGGAAAGATTCTCCTCTAGAGCCTTGCTGGCACCTTGATTTAGGCCATCTAGTCTCCTTGTTGTCTGTGAAAAAATAAATTGCTATTATTTTAAACCATCTAGTTTGTAGAACTTGTTACAGCTACTCTAGGGAAGTCATACAGAGGTTTAGAAGTAGGATGAAAACAGTCCATGGAAGGGTTGAATGAAGTGGTTCAGACTGTGGAAGAATGAGGCTTTGGGCTGTGTTTATATTTGGATTTCTCAGATACCTTTCCTTTTTTTTTTCCCTCTCATTTTATTGAGATATAATTGACATACGGCATTGTAAGTTTAAAGTGTACAATGTGATGATTTGATACATGTATATATTGCAAAATGATTACCCCAATAAGGTTAGTAAACATCTATCACCTCACATAGTTACTATTTTGTGTGTGTGTAGTGAAAACTTTTAATATTTACTCACTTAGCAACTTTATTAACTACTACCACCAATGCTGTACATTAGATTCCTAGACTTTACTAACTTATAACTGGAATTTTGTATTCTTTGGCCACCTTTACCCATTTCCCCAGCCTTCTCTCCACTACCACAAGAGATTTCTTTATTGACTAGCATTTTGCAACAATACAGGAAGAAAACACTTAGATCAGGGATCTGAGATTTTCTGATAGTATGAAATCTTCCTTCTCAATAACTATCAGTAAACTTAGAAAGAGGATTTTGTATCTATAAAAACAATATGAAAACATTAATTTTTAATTTTTATCACTCAAATAAATTTAAAATATTTTAATAAAATAATAGTCATCTTCTGCCTTTTCAATTCATTCTTCTGTTGTTTAATGGTATCTTCACACTATAAAAGAACATGCATTATAATAATGTTATTTCTTGAGTTAAGAGTTTCAGGTATACTTGATTGACCTCTTATTGTGGAAAGCAGGTGTTGGCTCTTGGAACCTTCTACCTTTTTACCCCAAATGACTTTTTTCTCCATCCCTAATAATACTACTTAGTTTCCAAAATCCTTGTCAGAAGAATAGATCTCTCAATACATTCATACACATACAAATAAGTAAGAATAAAATGACTCAGTAGAAATAAGGACAAAGGACATAAAAAAATCATTTCATAGAAAAGAAATATAAATGTGAAAATATTAAAATATGTTAAATTATATTTATAGTTAGATAAATGCAAATTAAAACTGAATATGCCATTTTTATTTCTCAGATAAGCAAAAAATCTAAAAAACTTTACAATGCATTCTGTTGGCAGAACTTTCATACATGGTTGTTGTGACTGCAAAATGTTAGAATTCCTAAGTTGGGCAATTTAGTAATATCTATCAAAAGTACAAATGTAGTCAGTCGGATCCCAGCAGCAGCTGCAGCAGCTCTCATCTTTCCAGGCTCTTCTTGCTATCTCCTTCAGCTTCCGGAAACATGGCCTCTGGTGTGGCTGTCTCTGATGGAGTCATCAAAGTATTCAATGACATGAAGGTACGTAAGTCCTCGACACCAGAGGAGGTGGAGCACAAGAAAGCGGTGCTCTTTTGCCTGAGTGAAGACAAGAAGAACATCATTCTGGAAGAGGGCAAGGAGATCCTGGTAGGTGATGTGGGCCAGACAGTAGACGACCCCTACGCCACCTTCGTCAAGATACTGCCGGACAAAGACTGCCGCTACGCCCTGTATGATGCAACCTATGAGACCAAGGAGAGCAAGAAGGAGGACCTGGTGTTTATCCTCTGGGCCCCTGAGTCTGCGCCTCTTAAGAGCAAAATGATCTATGCCAGCTCCAAGGATGCCATCAAGGAAGAAGCTTACGGGGATCAAGCATGAATTACAAGCAAACTGCTACGAGGAGGTCAAGGAGGTCAAGGACCGCTGCACTCTGACAGAGAAGCTGGGGGGCAGTGCTGTCATCTCCCTGGAGGGCAAGCCTTTGTGAGCCTCCCAGCCCCTTGCCTGGAGCATCTGGCAGCCCCAGACCTGCCTGTTGGGGGGTTGCAGGCTGCCCCCTTCTGCCAGACGGGAGTGGCTGGAGGGATCCCAGCAGGGGGAGGGCAATCCCTTCACCCAGTTGCCAAACAGCCCCCCACCCCCTGGACCTTCCTTCTCCCTCCGCCTTCCCAAACAGCTTTTGATCTTCTGATTCCTCTTGGGTTGAAACAGACCAAGTCCTCCCTACCCCAGGCACCCCAGTTTTGGAGAGGGCCTGTATTTTTTTAACGACACCCCTACTTGCAACCTGTTCCTCCCCCGCTTTCCCATGCTGCCAACTTCTAACCGCAATAGTGACTCTGTGCTTGTCTGTTTAATTCTGTGTATAAATGGAATGTTGTGACGATAACCCTTCCCCGTGCTGCCTGGCTTCCCTCCCCTTTTCACCTGGTCTCAGCCACTCATGGAAGCAGGACCAGTAAGGGACCCTTAATTAAAAAAAAGGAGGAAAAACAACAATAAAAAGCCTCTTAATTAAAAAAAAGTACAAATGTATTCATTCTCTCACCTGAAACTCCTACTTAGAAGAATTTATCCTACAGGTATACATATATAAAATAAGGAATATAAAAATTATGTATCACATTAAGGAACATTAAAAGGACATGTAAAAAACTAATAAAAATGGTTATATATATGGAAGTGGGGTTCCGGATAGGGGCGGATGGAGACCTGGGGGAGAATGAGGCACTTTTTATTCTTTGCCTTTTCAGGTTTATGAATCATGCTACTTTACTATAATCATAGGCTACATAGCGATGTTTTGGTCAGTGACAGACCACATATATATGATGGTGGTATACTATATAAGCTAGGTATGTAGTAGCTATACCATCAAGGTTTGTGTAAGTACACTTTGTGATGTTTACACATGATGAAGTCACCTAATGACGCATTTCTCAGAATGTACTCCTGTCATTATGCAGCACAACTGTATTATCTTCAGTGCAGTTTCTGCATGAGCAAAGGCAAACATGTATTTTAAGAGGTTCAGAACTGGCCTCTCCAGCACATGACACTTTGGCATGAAGATTATTTTGAACCAAAGAGCCTGTGGGATCAGGATAAACTTTTACCTCTTCTGAAAAGAATTTAAATTGAAGGCCTTGTCCATAGTAAGTGTTATGACCAGAAATGAACATTTATGACCAATCTGTATGGCAGGGCAAACATCTAATTACTGAGCATCTGCTCTTCTTATCATCCTGTCATCCTCTGAATTACCCTCCTCCCCTCTGAAGCCCCAAGCTCCTATCTCATTCCTTGACTAAAGATGGCATACCAGGTGTACCGGTTAATAATGCGATTTTTTTTCAATAGATGATGTTACACATATGTTGACATACTGGTATATGTGATTTGCTGTGTGTGCTATTTTGTTGTATTGACAACAAGCTTCAAAACTTCATATGTCAAATTTTCTGAAGTTGTTAACATTATAAATACTTTTATGCTTAGAAATGTCGAATTTCGTGCCAAAAAAAAAAAAAAAAAGCATTTGCGGGAAGTTTTAATTCATTACTGTATTTTGAAGAAAAGTGCTGCTGAAAGTTATCGTGTACTTCGGGAAGCTTATGGTGAATATGTTCCATCTCAAGATACTTGTGAACGCTGGTTTAGATGCTTTAAAGTGATGATTTTGATGTGAAAGACAAAGAATGTCCAGGTCAATTTGAACCACGCTTTGGTCGTAAAACAACCAGAATGGGCCAGAAGACACGGTAAAGTAATTTTGCTTCATGATAACACACCACCACACACTTCAAAACCATTTAAAGACACGTTAAAAGATCTTGCCTGGGAAGTATTAACCCACCCGCTGTATTCACCAGACCTTGCTCCTTCAGATTACCACTTGCTCCGATTGATGGCACATGCACTGTCTGAGCAGCACTTCAAAATGTATGAAGAAGTAGAAAATTGGGTTACTGAATGGTTTGCCTCAAAACAAGAAAAGTTCTATTGGGACAGTATCCACCAATTACCTGAAAGGTAAGGAAAACAAGTAGTTAGCGATGGACATTGCTTTGAATAAAGCACTTTTGATGTTTCTCTTTAAATTATCGTGTTTTCTTTGATTACAAAATCTGAATTATTAACTGGTACTTATTTTACCCCAGTTTCCCATACATACGAAATTAAGTTAGTTTTTCTACTGTTAATCTGTCTCACGTTGATTTGATTATCAGATGAGCCAAAAGAACCTTTGCAGGGTAGAAAGGAAATTCTTTCTCCTTAGCATATTCAATTGAAACATTTTTGCCTTACCTAGTGTTAAAAAATTATCCGTGATACTTGTGTTAAAAGATGAACTAAGGCTAATTAAATTTTTAAGAGTTAATTTGAGCAAAATTAGAATCAGACAGCACCAAAACCGAAGTGGTTGGGATTTCCCCTGACAAAACCTAGTGGAAAGACTTACAGAAAGATGTGGAAGCATAGAAAATAAATTATCTGGTTGGCTATAGCTTAAGCTTTTGCCTATTATGAAAAACTTAGTTGGTTGTGGTTATTTGTCCTTAGCTTTTGTTTTGTCTTTTCTTTTCTTTTTTCTTGTTTAAAGTATTACACATAGTAGTACATATATCTCCTCCCCCCCCCCCATTGACCTTCTCCCAGTCTCCCCTAACCCCTGTCGCATGCCCTCAACCCCCCCCCCCCCCAGTGTCTTGTGTCCATTGGTTGTGCTTATATGCATGCATACAAGTCCTTCGGTTGATCTCTTTCCCTCTCTCCCCAACACTCCCCAGCCTTCCCGCTGTAATTTGACAGTCTGTTTGATGCTTTTCTGCCTCTATCTATCTTTTTGTTCATCAGGGTATAATGATCTTTATTTTCCATAAATGAGTGAGATCACATGGTATTTTTCTTTCATTGCCTAGCTTATTTCACTTAGCATAATGCTCTCCAGTTCCATCCATGCTGCCACAAATGGTAAGAATTCCTTCTTTTTTATAGCAGCGTAGTATTCCATTGTGTAGATGTACCATAGTTTTCTAATCCACATATCGGCTGATGGGCATTTAGGCTGTTTCCAAATCTTAGCTATCGTGAATTGTGCTGCTATGAACATAGGGGTGCATATATTCTTTCTCATTGGTGTTTCTAGTTTCTTGGAATAACCATTTTTTTAAAAAAAGGAAGGAAAGTACTAGTGATAAAGATTCTCTCCTTGACTAAACTTTAGTGAGGTTTCTCTAAGCCTTGTACTCAGCTACATCGAAACTACATCTGCTAACCTTGGACTTCTATGTCTGTCTTTACATTGCCCAATAGTAGCAAGAATCCTATTAGGTCAGTTTAGTAAAGAATTACTCTGCTGCCTCTTAATAATTTTAGAAGTGGGATTACTGGGTCAAATGGGAGTTCCATTTTTAGTTTTTTGAGGAAACTCCATACTGTTCTCCACAGTGGGTTTTGATTTTTTACCTTTTTAAAAAAAATTTATTAATCCTCTCATGAAAAATCTGCACAACCATCACAGATAAAGTCACCAAAGAATCTTTACTCCTTCTGTTGTTCAATCTCCAGCTCACTTTTTAAAAAAATTTAATCTTTATTGTTCAGATTATTACAGTTGTTCCTCTTTTTTCCCACATAGCTCCCCTCCACCTGGTTCCCACCCCACCCTCTGCCCTTACCTTCCCCACGCTGTCCTCATCCATAGGTGTACAATTTTTGTTCAGTCTCTTCCCGTACCCCCTAAACCCCTTTCCCCCCAAGAATTGTCAGTCCACTCCCTTTCTATGCCCCTGATTCTATTATATTCACCAGATTATTCTGTTCATCAGATTTTTGATTCACTTGATTTTTAGATTCACTTGTTGATAGATATGTATTTGTTGTTCATAATTTTTATCTTTACCTTTTTCTTCTTCTTCCTCTTCTTAAAAAATACCTTTCAGCATTTCATATAATATTGGTTTGGTGGTGATGAACTCCTTTAGCTTTTTCTTATCTGTGAAGCTCTTTATCTGCCCTTCAATTCTGAATGATAGCTTTGCTGGGTAGAGTAATCTTGGTTGTAGGTTCTTGCTATTCATCACTTTAATATTTCTTGTCACTCCCTTCTGGCCTGCATAGTTTCTGTTGAGAAATCAGCTAACAATCATATGGGTGCTCCCTTGAAGGTATGTAACTGTTTTTCTCTTGCTGCTTTTAAGATTCTCTCTTTGTCTTTTGCTCTTGGCATTTTAATTATGATGTGTTTTGGTGTGGTGCTCTTTGAATTCCTTTTGTTTGGGGTTCTGTGTGCTTCCTGGACTTGTAAGTCTATTTCTTTTACTAGATGGGGGAAGTTTTCAGTCATTATTTCTTCAAATAGGTTTTCAGTATCTTGCTCTCTCTCTTCTTCTGGCACCTCCATAATTCGGATGTTGGTATGCTTGAGGTTGTCCCAGAGGCTCCTTACACTATCTTCAAATTTTTGGATTCTTTTTCTTTTGCTTTTCCGGTTGAGTGTTTTTTGCTTCTTTGTATTTCAAACTTTGACTTGATTCTTGTGTTCCTCTAGTCTGCTGTTAGGTCTCTGTATAATATTTTTTATTTCAGTCAGTGTATGCTTAATTTCTACTTGGTCCTTTTTCATATCCTCGAGGGTCTCACTAAATTTATCAGCCTTTTCTAGGAAATTCTTGAAAAACCTTATAAACGTGGTTTTGAACTCTATATCCAGTCGTTTGCTTTCCTCCATTTCTTTCGTTTGTGATCTGTTTCTTTGTCACCGCATTTTCACTGCTTCCCTGAGTTGGTAGGGTAGCTTTGTGTGCTAGGTGTCCTATAGGGCCCAGTGGCTCAGCCTCCCCAGTTACCTGAGGTGGACACTCTTGGTGCACCCCTTTGTGGGCTGTGTGCACAGCCTTGTTGTAGTTAAGTCTTGATTGTTGTTGGTATCACTGGGAGGAATTGACCTCCAGGCCAATTGGCTGTGAGGATCAGCTGTGTCTACGCTGGGAGAACTTCTGTGCTGGAGACAGCCTTATGAGACAAGACTTGCAAAATTGCAAAAGCCTCTGTGCTCAGCTTGGATGGGGCAGAGTCTCAGGGTGCAGCAGATAGCCTTGGCTTCCCGTCTGCCCTGCCCTATGAGGCCCCTGGATCTCAGTGTCCCTCAGTAATCACAAGCACCTCTGAGAGAAAGCCATCCTCAAGTTTTGCCCACTGCCAGACAGTCCCGTTTCTCCCAGAAGGAGTCTGGGTTCCCTGAGTCTTGCCCGGAACTAGAGTTTAGTGCACTTGGGAGCTTCTGTCTACATCCTGCTTGAGAAAGCCAGCTGCACACTCAGCAGTCAGTCCTCTCCGTGTGTGCGTACACACACATCTCCATCTCCGTACCTCAGCCTTTTGCAGCTCCTCTGAGTCTCAATGTGCTTTTCTCTTTCTTTCTGGTTGTAGAATTTCCACTCAGCCAGCTTTCCTGTGGTTCTGGATGGTGTGCGTTTTGTCTTTTAGATGTAGTTTTGAAATTGTCTGAGGCAGCAGTTTAGGTGTTTACCTATGCCGCCATCTTGGTTTCTCTGATTTCTTAATCTTGAGGCATTTTAGGTTTAGGTTTTAGTTTGCTTGTATAGGCTACTAGGGAATTAAAGCCACTTCAGTCTAACGACCTCCTTGTTTAATTAATTTAACTCCTATTAAAGACACTAAGATTTTATTCAGGACTATCCCAATCAGTATAAGGATTATGGTAATGGGATTTTGCTGTAAGGAGAGAGGTTGGGTTCATCTCTAAATACATCTAGAAAAAAATGGGCATTTATAGCAGAGAAGCAGGGTGGGTGAGGTTAAGGGGGTTAGTGGATGGAAGATTATTAAGAGGCTCTACAGCAGCGGGGGAGAACCGGTAGCAGGGTGGCCTAGGACCATCGGAAAACACAGATATTTACATTATGATTTGTAACAGTAGCAAAATTACAGTTACGAAGTAGCAACGAAAATAATTTTATGGTTGGGGGTCACCACAACATGAGGAACTGTATTAAAGGGTCGCGGCATTAGGAAGGTTGAGAACCACTGTGCTAGATGTAGAGCTAAGAAATCTCATTAATTCTTCAACTGAAAGCTGCGGGCTGAGTCCCTGCTGCCTTTGTGTTTGTAATTTAAAACTATTCCCAAGGTATGTATGAGCCTTGCTCTCTGTTCATATCTTCTTCCTTCACTACGTGGTGATACTTCACAATCCATTATCTGTTTTTGTTTGATAGAAAAATTTTTTTGGTGTTATAACTTTTTGATTTTACTTCTGTTCCATTTGTTCTGATTTCTTTGGTAATGCCTGTTTTCCATTCATCTTTATCATCTCATTTATTTAAACTGCTGTGTGGTTTTGTCATATTATTTCTCTTATGAAAGTCTATTCTGTTTTAATAAAGGAAAGCAATGCTTTACCTCACTAAGAATAAACTGCATATATTTCATTTAAAAAATCTTATACTTTATGAAGGAATTTGATTAGAAATGGGGTGGCATAAGATTTTCTCAGGAACCTTTGTTGTCTTGCTCTTCTATTGTTTGTAATGCTGGGTTATTTTTGGTTGCAATACTAGGCTAATTTATTTTTTATTTTATGTTTTTGTTTATTTTGTTGAAATTATTGGAATGTTTTTTTCTGGTTTTAAGGCTGGTGACTTAAAATCTATTTGACTATGGAAAGAGTTATCCAGAGATAGAGACAATATTAGAATAAACTTGACAGTGAAAATTTGCTTTTGGGTTTTCATTCACTTTGGAGGTTTTTCTCTCACACAAGGGCATCCACAGTGTCTTCTGTGGGAGCAGTAGCCATTCAGTATTTCTTAATTCCCTTTGTAGATGCAAATTGTCAGTTCAAATCAGCTAAGCAAAGAAAAAAAAGACCTCTCCAAATCTAATCTGAGAAGAAAATCTCATGAACGGTTAAGTCTCAGTTCAGAGAACAAAGGGAGAATAGACCAGAGGCTTATTTACCTTTCACAGCTTTAGGGTTGTGGAAGCCAGCAAGCACACAGATGAGGGGGGGGCGGAGGGGGGAAGCAAGCTTAAGGGCTATACATTTTTTATTCTACTCTGTTTTTCTTATTCTTTTTGAGAAATGTGATAGACAGACTTGTCCAGAGGCAAGGGTGTTAAGAGTTTCTAAATCTGGGCTAAGGGAAATGTGATGGTGGAATTATAAAGGCATTTTTTATTGATGAAGATCAAGGGGATGGTAAAATATAGACTGTGGTGAGGAGCCCTATGGGAATGCGACATAAGAGTGCTGGATTTGGGAAGATGAATGGTAGCTTTCCCTCTTGGTAGGATTAACAGAGAGGTCTTTTCTTAAGAGAGTCTGATAAACTGAACTTGGAGCAGGATTCGTTCTCAATACCCACTTCCTCTTGAGGATCCTAGACTATATTGAAAGAAAGGTGTTATTCATAAGGCAAAAGAAGACATGGCTTTCCCTAGTGGTACCCAAGCCTTAACCAGATGTCTTTCTTAAAGGCAGGTGTTTGGAGTTCTGGTCAAGATGGTGGTGTAGGTAAATGTGGCACTTGATGCCTCCCACAATCACATCAAAATTACAACTAAAATACAGAACAGCCACCATTCTAAAATACGGAACAACCCCCTGAAATCTAGCTGAAAGAAAGTCCTACAGCTAGAGAATTAAAGAAGAAGATCCTAGAGACTGGTAGGAGGGACAGAGACTCAGGGTGTAATAGTGGGACCTGCTGGTCATACACTGTGTGGTGGTTTAAAATCAGGAGGGAAATCTTGGCTGTGGAGGTTTCCCTGAGGAGGGAGGGGTCCTAGTCCCACACCAGGCCCCCAGCTCAGGGTTCCAGTGCTGGGAAGAGAAGTCCCCACAGCTTCTGGCTATAAAAAATAGTGGGGATGGTTGCTGAGTGACATGGATGCTGTTGGAGCCCCAGGCAGCTGCTCTTAAAGGGCCTCCATATGGATTCAGTCCCTCTGAGTTCCAGAGCTGGGGCAGCAGCTTAAACAGAACCTGGCACATTTGGGGAGGAACTAACTTGTCTGGAATGAGAGCAAGAGCTGGAGGTGCAGCTTTCTCCCAGACAGAAATGCTGATAGAGGCCATTTTTACTTTGATGGGCCCGCCCCACCACAAAGACAACAGATAATTGCCATATCTGAGTCTTCATCAACCAGGCTCACACTGTTTGCCTCACCCTGGTGCTCTGAGACACCACCCTTCCCTACTTGCATTCTCAACCAATCCATTTCCAGTGGCTTTTCCATACAACTGTCCTTTCTTGCCTCATGCTTTAGACTTTCTAAAATCTCTTGAACAAGCAGCAGATGGCCTCACTGTGCCCTGTACCTCTCAATAAATAGCCCCAGGCTCAGCACTAGTGGCAGCTTGCTTTGATTCACAGCTTGGCCTCTCCTGGGCACCTCTAAGCTCAACACAAGTAGCAGCCATCTGCAGATTGCTTTGCTGCTCATGCTGGGTGGCACCGGCCAGGGCACAGGGGGTGGCTAACTTTGTACCTCCTGGGAGGCACCCAGAGCCAGTGCACCTGGTGATCAGTTTCGACCATGCAAGATTACAACCCTATCACCTCCACAAGTAACACACTCAAGGGGCAGACTTGGTGAGTACCAAAGCCCCAATGAAGTAAGTCCTGCTCCAGAGGGTCAGCTCCTGCACAGTAGTTCTTCTGCTGTAGTCACAGCTGATCCTCACAATCGATTGCCCTGGGGGTCAATCTCTCCCAGTGATTCAAGACCAGTCAAGGCTCAACTATAATAGGACAGTGCACACAGCTCACACAGAAGCATACCTAGAGTGCCCAGCTCAGTGACTGGGGAGGCTGGGCCACTGGGCCCTACAGCACACCTACTACACAAGGCCACTCTGCCAAGTCTGAGAGACATTGAAGCTCTATCTAATACATAGGAACAAACACAGGGAAGCAGCTAAACTGTGGAGACAAAGAAACATGTCACAAATGAAAGAACAGGAGAACTCTCTAGAAAAAAAAATGAAATGGAAGCAAGAAAACTACTAGATACAGAGTTTAAAACAATGGTTGCCCTAACTGGTTTGGCTCAGTGGATAGACCATCATCCTGTGGACTAAAAGGTCTGGGTTCGATTCTGGTCAAGGACATGTACCTTGGTTGCGGGCACATCCCCAGTAGGAGGCGTGCAGGAGGCAGCTGGTCGATGTTTCTAGCTCTCTATCCCTCTCCCTTCCTCTCTGTAAAAAATCAATAAAATATATTAAGACGACAACAACAACAACAACACACCCAAAAAACAATGGTTATAAAGATGCCCAAGAAACTTACTGAGAAATTCAAGGAACTTAGTAAGAACATCAACAACATAAAAAAGGACCAGTCATAAATGAAGGATACACTAACTGAAATAAAGAATGATTTACAGGGAATCTACAGTTGAGTAGAGGATGCTGAAAATAAAAAGAATTTGGGCCCTAGCCAGTTTGGCTCAATGGATAGAGCGTTGACCTGTGGACTAACGGGTCCCAGATTCGATTCTGCTCAAGGGCACATGCCTGGGCTGTGGGCTTGATCCCCAGTGGGGGATGTGCAGGAGGCAGTCAATCAATGATCTTTTCTCATCATTGATGTTTCTATCTCTCCCTCTTCCTTCTGCTCTGAACTTAATACAAATATATATTTTTAAAAATAAAAAAATAAGGAATTTGGAATATGAGGTAGCAAAACACACACACACACACACACAAAACACAGAACCCCCCCCCCCCCAAAACAAAACAAGACACACATTGAAACAGAACAGCAAAGAGAAGAAAATAATCCAAAAATAGGAAGATAGTGTAGGGAGCCTCTGGGACAACTTCAGGTGTACCAACATTCCCATTGTGGGAGTGCCGGAAGAAGAAAGGGATCTAGACATTGGAAACCTGTTTTAAAAAATGACAGAAAACTTCCCTTACCTGGTGAAAGAATTTGACGTACAAGTCCAAGAAGCACAGAGAATCCCAAATAAGATGAACCCAAAGAGGCCCACGCCAAGACACATCATAATTAAAATGCCTAAAGTTAAAGACAAAGAGAAAATCTTAAAAGTAGCAAGTTAGAAGCAGTTAGTTACCTAAAAGGGAGTGCCCATATGACTGTCAGCTGATTTCTCAACAGAAACTTTGTAGGCTAGAAGGTAGTGGCAAGAAATATTCAAAATGATGAAAACAAGGACCTATAACCAAGATTACTCTACCCAGCAAAGCTCTCATTTAGAATTGAAGGACATATAAAGAGCTTCCCAGATAAGGAAAAGCTAAAGGAGTTCATCACCACCAAACCAGTAATACATGAATTTTTGTTGTTGTTGTTGAAAGTTTTACATATGTCTCCTTGTCCCCCTATTGAGTCCCACCCCCGAGGGCAAGCCCCTACTGCCCCAGTGCCTATGTCTATTGGTTATGCTAATATGCATGCATACAAGTCCTTTGGTTGATCTCTAAACGCGCCCCCACCTCCCCATCTACCCGGTCCCCTGCCATTTATCTCTGGATCTAATTTTGTTCATCAGTTTATGTTGATCATTATATCCCACATATGAGTGAGATCATGCCATATTTATATTTCTCCAACTGGCTTATTTCGCTTAGCATAATGCTTTCCAGTTCCATACATGCTGTTGCAAATGGTAAAAGTTCCTTCTTTTTTATAGTGGTATAGTATTCCATTGTGTAGATGTACCACAGTGTTGTAATCCACTCATCTGTTGATGGGCACTTAGGCTGTTTCCAAATCTTAGCTATTGTAAATGGTGCTGCTATGAACATAGGGGCGCATATATTCTTTCTGATTGATGTTTCTGGTTTCTTGGGATATAATCCTAAAAGTGGGGTCAAATGGGAGTTCCATTTTTAATTTTTTGAGGAAACTCCATACTGTCTTCCACAGTGGCTGCACCAGTCTGCATTCCCACCAGCAGTGCACAAGGGTTCCTTTTTCTCCACATCCTCTCCAGCACTTGTCATTTGTTGATTTGTTGATGATAGCCATTCTGACAGGTGTGAGATGCTATCTCAATACATGAAATGTTAAAGGGTCTTCTTTAAGAAGAATTAAAAAAAGATAAAAAAGAAGAATAAAAAAGAGAAAAAAATCAACAATAAAATGGCAATAAACACATATCCATCAACAACTGAGTATAAAAGTAAAAATAAATGAGCAAGCAGAGCAGAAAACACGCTCATAAATACAGAGAACATTTTGACGGTTGCCAAATGGGATGGGGGTTGGGGGATGGGTGAAAATTAAGAAAGGATTTAGAAGTACAAATTAGTTACAACCCATGGACACAGACAATAGACAGGTGAAGGACTGTTATGGGGTGGGAGATGAGTGGAGGGGCTAAAGGGGAGAAATGGGAGACATCTGTAATACTTAACATATTAAAAAAGGCAGGTGATAGTCTCATCTTCTGTAATGACAGAAATACTCATGTTTCCTTAAGTCAGACTGGGAAATATAAAACAGAATATCCCCAAGAAATTGTTATCAGTAGAAATGGAGTTCTTGGATGTCACGAATAAAAGACTTTTCTGATATCCCTACAGGGGAATGGGGTTTTGTGGAAAGCTTTATTGATTATGTAAAATTAAGGGGGTTCCCCTCCAAGGTCCCATCTCTCCATCTCTGTCTGTTTTGCCATAGAAGAAGTCCAATCTTATCTTCATCAGGACCAGAATTAAGGCCACTACCCAAAATTTCTATTCTATCCTAAAGTCCAGGCCAGTCCAGCAACTAGCTAGCTTAACTTTTGTTCCCAGCTGTAGTCCATTGCATGTGGCACCTGCACAGGAATGGGCCATGTGGCTACTTAAGGCTATGGAGAGAAAACATGCGAAGGTAGGGCTGTGTGTGGGTCATGGAGCAAGAGTGAACAAGCTCGAACAGGAGTAAGCAAACGCTTTGGGGATTTTTAACTTTCTAAATTTTTATGAGTTTATTTGAGCCAAACTGACTACCATTGCTGGAATAAAAATCTCAGCAGATTGAGAAAATGCTCCAGAGGTCCACTCCCTAGCCAATCAATGGTTTCCTAGGCCAGACTGACAGGCAAACACCTTTTCTTTGTCACCCTGATTTCACAGTGCATTTGCCATCCCCCTCCTTCTTTGTTCAATCTTATCCTCCAGTGATCTGCAGGCAATAGACTGGTGGTTCCTTGGGGCACTTGAAGCTCTAGCTTCCTGTTGAAGTTGTCCAGGTGACCATGCTTATAATGTCTGGCCTCCCCTTTGCTCTCTTCCTATTATTAGTATTAACTAGCTAATTATGATGATAATCACCATAAACAATGGAAATCTGTGATTAGATTATTTTACTTTAAAATGTTTCAGCATTTATGTGGTATGATGTACCTGAGTTAGTTTTACTCTTTTAGAAATAGATATTTGATATTTGAAAAACACTAATTGGAAAATATTTGAAATTCTCAATTCAGAAGCTACATTCCAGAGGAGTTAGGTTATGGCTCCAACCAACTTTATATTCTGTCTACCTTAGGGGCTTTGTTATTTAATTAGCATAATGAGATTAGAAATAACTTCTCATTGATGTGTCCTCATAGAAACATCCAGCCCTGACATGTGTGGCTCAGTTGATTGGGCACTGCTCCATGCACTGAAGGTTGCTATCAGGGCACATGCCCGGTTGCTGGATAGATCCCTGGCGAGCAAGAGGCAGCTGATTGATGTTTCTCTCTCACATTGATGTTCCTCCCTTCCTTTTCTTAAAACAAACAAACAACAAAAATTGAAAAAAACCAAGAACATACAAAACTGTAAGAATTTTTGTCAGTTTATTTGAGCCAAATTGACGACCATTGCTGGAATCAAAATCTCAATGGATGGAGAAAATGCTCCAGAGAATGGCAGTTTTGTACCTTATTTTATACATTGCAATCAAAGAAGGAAGTGTAAGGTGGTTACATGAAATTCATTGGTCATAGATTAGGAAGATGGGGAAAGCAAACTGGGGACAGTCTGATGTTAGATTAAAAAGTAAACTAAATAAACACATACCTCTTTTACATTGCTGGGTATAGGATAGTTAATAGTTAACAATTAACACCATAACAATAACATGAGGGAGTTTGCGGTCTCTGCTCTGGTGCAATGGTTGTGCCCTGAGAGGTCTGGAAAAAAAGGAAAATGGATGTTCTCATAGATGCAAAAAGACAATAAACAGGCTCTGTTAAGGTAAAGATTGACTTTTGTCAAGAAAGATATGGACTTAGGACATGAATACCCACCATGACTTGCATTTATTTATTTATTTATTAAAACCCATTATTTATTTATTTATTTATTTATTTATTTATTTATTTATTTTGTTTTAATCCTCACACAAGAGAGAGGAAGGGGGAAAGAGAGAGAAACATTGATGTGAGAAACATTGATGTGAGAGAGAAACATCAATCAGTTGCCTTCTGTATGCTCCCCAACTAGGGATCAAACCTGCAACCCAGGTATGTGCCCTGACCAGGAATCAACCTGGCAACCTTTCAGTGTACAGAATGACACTCAAACATCTAAGCCATTCCAGATGGGCATACCTCATTTTTAGTTAGGAAGTTTTAATTTTAGAGCATCTTATGTGGTTATTTCAGGTCTCTGAGTTTATAAGGCCACGATTCAGGCCCTCCCTGAGCTTGTCAGGTTTAGGATTTGGCCCCTTTTTCATCCACAGGTGAAATGAGTTCCAATTTATGTTGATTGGCTAAAAATATTTTAGGGGTACTCTTGCCATTGCAAAAATGGGGTACGAAAATTCTAGCAAGCTTAACTGTTTATACACTTCAGATTATCTCTCCATACTTGGGAAATGAAACTGTGTCTAGGTCTATAATGGGAAGGGTTTTGTCACTGACTCTGACTTGAGAGTTAGTTTAGCTTATTCCAAAGTTGGAACATTATTCTCTCTGCCTCTAATGCCTTGTAGGTTGCTGTTGGAGCACCTTAAGGCCAGAGAGTTAAGACTTCATTAAACTCATTAAACAGGTTATATGACTTTTTTGGGTGTGGAGGGGGACATTATGAAATATTTATACCTATGATATAATGAACTCAGAATGAGGTCTAAGACTTTTTTTCATTATAATACTAGTGTCCCGGTGCATGAATTCATGCACATTGAAGGGAAATTAATTAGGAGAAATATTTTAATACCCCCATTTGCATCTTGCTAATGAAAAGAAAATAGGATTCTACCAAGTCTCCTATCTGCCTACTCCAGGACATCTGTGAGGTTCAAATGAGATGAGGCACAGGAAAACGCTTCACAAATATTTGGTTAAACTGTAAAATGTTTGCACATGGCCAAAAAGCAAGTCAGGTTCCTGGGCTAAAGAAACTCCAAGGAGGCTAGTTGCTAGGGACAGGAAGCTGGGCATTGCTACATGACGTCATTACCTGGTGCCCACAGCCACTGTTTCCGGGCTGTGCTGTGCTGTGGGATGCATTTTGCATCATGGGGTTTTGGCAATATTGGCTGCGATTTGGTAGGGTGTCGCTCCGGGGTGGTGGTGGAGCCTGTGAACCACTTGGGGGAAGCAGAGTGTTGGTTTGTTGGCATCAGGTCTGTGGTACCGTTAATTTTTAAGCTAGAGGTCCGGTGCATGAAATTCGTGCACGGGGGTGGGTGTCCCTCAGCCCAGCCTGTACCCTCTCCAATCTGGGACCCCTCAAGAAATGTCTGACTGCCCGTTTAGGCCCGATCCCAGTAGGATTGGGCCTAAACGGGCAGTCGGACATCCGTCTCACAATCCAGGACTGCTGGCTCCCAACTGCTCACCTGCCTACCTTCCTGATTGCCCCTAACCGCTTCTGTCTGCCAGCCTGATCACCCCCTAACCACTCCCCTGCCAGCCTGATTGATGCCTAGCTGCTCTCCTGCCAGCCTGATTGCCCCTAACTGCCCTCCCCTGCAGGCCTGGTCACCCCTAACTGCCCTTCCCTGTAGGCCTGGTCCCCCTCAACTGCCCTTCCCTGCAGGCCTGGTCCCCCCTAACTGCCCTCCCCTGCAGGCCTGGGTCCCCCCCCCAACTGCCCTGTCCTGCAGGCTTGATTGCTCCCAACTGCCCTCCCTTGCAGGCCTGGTTCCTCCCAACTGCCCTCCCCTGCTGGCCATCTTGTGTCCACATGGGGCAGCCATCTTGTGTGTTGGAGTGACGCTCAATTTGCATATTACTCTTTTATTAGATAGGATGGCTAGTGTGCATCATGGCAGCTCCTATATCGAGCATCTGCCCCCCGGTGGTCAGTGTGCATCATAGCTACCGGTCAGGTGGGTAGACACTTAGCCTTTTATATGTATAGATGCCCTTTGGAAGTGAGGTCCTGGTAGTTATCACCTTTTTATTGAATAAAGATTTGTCCAACTGGTGCTGTAGCTAGCCAATTACATTGACACCAGGATGTAGTGAAATAAAGTGGCATTTGTTGTTATACAAATATATATAAATCTCCATTGTTATACAATGGAGAACAGGCAGCTTGTATTGGAAAAACCCCAAAATTCCCAATGGTTTATAGATGAGCAGTTTTATTGAGCAAAAATCATGAGTTATTATGAGTAAGGGGTTTAGGACTGTGGGCTGTGTTGATTGGCCATACTTATGCATGTTTCAGAAATCTGATTCAGCTCCTGGCAACATCCTGTCTGGGTTATGTGAGTATGGCCACGTCGTCTCAAACAGAAAAAGAGGTTTGTAAGACATCTTGAATTGTGAGAGCAGAAAGAGAACAGAGCTATACATTTCATGCTTAGCAGGCTACATTCTTCTGTTATCTTAAGCAGAATATACCTTCTAAAACTTGCTTTACAAGGGAGGCCTACAGGCCCAGGCCATGACTACATTCCAGTGCAGCTATGAATACCTAACTTAATATACACCGAGTGGCCAGATTATTATGATTTCTGAATGCATAATCATCTGGCCACTCAGTGTATATATATATAATTAGAGGCCCGGTGCATAAATTCGTGCATGGGTGGGGTCTGACCAGTGTGGCCAGGAGGAGGGGACATGGGCAGTTGGCCAGTGTGCCTGCTGGTCAAACTCCTAGTCGAGGGGACAATTTGCATATTAGCCTTTTATTATATAGGATATACACTGAGTGGCCAGATGATTATGCATTCAGAAATCATAATCATCTGGCCACTCAGTGTATATTTTTTCAATTAAATCTTTGTTGTTGAAAGTATTACATATGTCTCATTCTCCCCCCTGCCCCATTGACCCCTTTTAGCCAGCCCCACCTTTTACCTCAGGCCTTCACAACCCTATAGTCTTTGTCCATCAGTTATGCATACATGCATAAAAGGTCTTTGGTTGATCTCTTCCAGCCCACCCACTCTCCCCCGCCTTTCCTCGGAGATCCCAGTCTGTTCTATACTTCTATGTCACTGGATCTATTTAATTCATCAGTTTATTTTGTTTATTAGATTCCACATATGAGTGAGATCATGTGATACTTGTCTTTCTCTTACTCACTTATTTCGCTTATATATACCATGATATTCTCCAGGTCCCTCCATGCTATCTCAAAGGGCAAGAGATCCTTCTTTTTTACTGCTTCATAGTATTCCATGATATAAATGTACCACAGCTTTTTTATCCACTCACCTACTGATGGGCACTTGGGCTGTTTCCAGATCTTAGCTATTGTAAACAGTGCTGCTATGAACATGGGGGTGCATACATTGTTTTTGATTGGTATTTCATGTTTTTTAGGATATATTCATAGAAGTGGGGTCACTGGGTCAAATGGCAGTTCCATATTTAATTTTTTGAGGAAACTCCATAACGTTTTCCATAATGGCTACACTAGTCTGCATTCCTACCAGCAGTGTATGTATTAGGGTTCCCTTTTCTCCATATCCTCGCCAGCACCTGTCATTTGTTGATTTATTGATGATAGCCATTCTGACAGATGTGAAGTGTACTTCTTTGTTATTTTAATTTGCATTTCTCTGATGATCAATGTCTTTCAACATTTTTTCAAATGCCTCTTGGCTATCTGTATGTCCACTTTGGAGAAGTGCCTCTTTAGGTCTTTTGACCATTTTTTAATTGGATTGCTTGTCTCCCTTTTGTTAAGTGTATGAGTTCCTTATATATTTTGGAAATTAACTGTTTATAAGGTGTATCATTGCCAAATATTTTCTCCTCCACAGTGGGCTCCCTGTTTATTTTGTTGATGGTTTGTTTTGCTGTGCAGAAGCTTTTTATTTTGATGTAGTTCCATTTGTTTGTTTTCTGCCTAGTTTCCTTTGCCCTAGGAGATGTATCTGCAAACATGTTACTATGGAGAGATGTCTGAGATTTTGCTGCCTATGACTTCCTCTAGGATTTTTATGGCTTCACAACTTACATTTAAGTCTTTTATCCACTTAGAGTTTATTCTTGTGTATGGTGTAAGTTGGTGGTCTAGTTTCAATTTTTTTGCTTGTACCTGTCCAGTTTCTCCAACACCATTTATTAAAGAGACCGTGTTATGCCCAGTGTTCAGGATCCCCAAAAACCCACCAGGAAGGAGCCGAGCCCGATGCAAGAGCAAGAGAACCTTTATTCGTGCCAGCACGAGCTCCCGTCTCCAGCAATCACCTGTGCAGTGGCTTGAGAGAGAGAGAGAGCTTTGGGAGAACAAAGGCTTTATAGGGGGTCCAAAGCAATGGGCAGGGGGAACATTCCTGGCTCCCGTCGATTGGTCAGGGGGCAGGATCAGGAGTCTGGTTATGCAGGGGTACTGTGCAGTTTGCCTAATTTGGACTGAGTCCACTTCTCTGCATTCCTATTGGCAGGTTTGTGAAAATGTTACATACTTGCTGTTTACAGGGAAGGGCAGCAGGAAGAGTTGCAGAATGGCGGGTACAAAACAAAAGAAACATTATAAAAGTAACAAAAAGAACTCCATGGGGTCAACCTAGTTTTAGCTCTATCAACTGTCTTGACTTCATTGTATGTTCTTGCATACTTTGTCAAAGATTAGTTGAGCATAATGGCTTAGGTCGATTTCTGAGGTCTCTGTTCTGTTCCATTGATCTATATGCCTGCTCTTATGCCAGTACCAGGCTGTTTTGAGCACAGTGGCTTTGTAGTATAACTTGATATCTGTTATTGTGATTCCTCCAACTTTGTTCTTTTTTCTCAAGATTGCTATGGCTATTCAAGGTCTTTTTTGGTTCCATATAAATTTTTGGAGTATTTTTTCTATAGATGTGAAATATGCTGTTGTTATTTTAACAGGTATTGCATTGAATCTATAAATTACTTTGGGTAATATGGACATTTTAATTATGTTAATTCTACCAATCCATCAACACGGTATAGTCTTCCACTTGTTTTTATCTTCCTGTATCTCTTTTTTCTATGTCCTATGGTTTTCCAAGTACAAGACTTTTACCTCCTTGGTTAAGTTTATTCCTAAGTATCTTAATTTATTTGTTGCAATGGTAAATGGGATTGTTTGTTTAGTTTCTTTTTCTGAGAGTTCATTATTGGTGTATAAAAATGCCATCGATTTCTGGCTGTTAATTTTGTATCCTGCTACATTGCCAAATTCCTTTATTAAGTCTAGTAGTTTATTGGTAGAGCCTTTAGGATTTTCTGCTAGGGTCTTTTCTGCAGCTAGGGTTTAGGAATCTGGAGAAGGGCTGCACATAAATGAATTGAGAGACTAGACAAGAAATATAAATTTGGGAGGCATGGGGGAGCCAGGGGAGGCTCTACTTTCTATTGAAGTGGGCTCCTTGAATCTCTGGACCCACGGCTTCTTATTTGCTGGAAAACACATTGGCCTTCCAGGAAAGCAGATATACATATCAAAGGTAAGGTTTGGCAAACAGGAAAAGATTATCAGGTTAAGGGAAATGCCTACAGCTGTTCAGCAGCAGGTAATATTATGCAGATTATCAGCCCTGCTGAAGCACCAGGTCCATCAGCCTTCTGATGAACTTCTTGCATAATTATGACCTGCTGAAATTTGCTTCCAGCAATTTTCTATGTACAATATTATGTCATCTGCAAATAATGAGAGTTTTACTTCCTCCTTTCCAATTTGGATGCCTTTTATTTCTTGTCTGATTGTTGTGGCTAGGATTTCCAGTACTGTGTTGAATAAGAGTGGTGAAAGTGGGCATCCTGTTTTGTTCCTGTTTTTAGGGGAAATGCTTTTCATTTTTGCCCATTGAGTATGATGTTGGCTCTAGGTTTGTCTTATGTGGCCTTTATTATATTGAGATATGAACATTCTATTCCCACTTTGCTGAGAGTTATTTTTCTTTTTTTAATAAAAAATGGGTGTTGGATTTTGTCAAATGCTTTTTCTGTGCCTATTGATATGATCATGTGATTTTTGTCTTTCTCTTTGTTTATGTAAATGTATCACATTATTGATTTGTGAATATTGTACCAGCCTTTGTTTATGTAAATTGTTCACATTTATTGATTTGTGAATATTATACCAGCCTTGCATTCCTGGAATAAATCCCACTTGGTCATGGTGCATTATCTTTTTAATATATTGCTGGATCCAACTTGCAATATTTTCTTGAGGATTTTAGCATCTATGTTCATCAGGGATATTGGCCTATAACTCTCTTTCTTTGTAGTGTCTTTATCTTGTTTTGGAATGATAAAAAGAGCTTGGAAGTGTTCCTTCCTCTTGGATTTTTTGGAATAGTTTGAGGAGGATAGATGTTAGTGCTTTGAATGTTTGACAAAACTCTCCTGTGAAGCTATCCAGACTATGGCTTTTGTTTGCAGGGAGTTTTTTTTTTTTGATTACTGCTTATATTTCATCAGTTGTTATAAGCCTATTCAGGTTTTCTGATTCTTCCTGATTCAGTTTTAGGATATTGTTTTTTTTTTCTAGGAATTTGTCCTTTGTATCCGCATTGTCCAACTTGTTGGCATATATAGCAGTTCATAATATTTTCTTACAATCTTTTGTATTTCTTTGGTGTCAGTTGTTACTTCTCTACTTTTGTTTCTAATTTTATTTATTTGGGTTTTATCTCTTTGTTTCTTGATGAGTCTGGCTAACAGTGCATCAATCCTGTTTATATTTCCAAAGAACTAGCTCTTGGTTTCATTGATTTTTTGTGTGTGTATATATATATATTAGTCTCTGTGTCATTTATTTCTGCTCTAAACGTTATTATTATTTTTCCTTCTATTTACTCTTGGATTTTCTTGTTCTCTTTCTAATTTTTTAATTTGTAGGGTTAAATGGTTTACTATTAATTTTTCTTGTTTTTTGAGGTAGGCCTGTAGTGCTATGAACTTCCCTCTCAGGACTTCTTTTGCTGTGTCCAAGAGGTTTTGAATTGTTGTATTTTCATTTATTCCCAGGAAGTTTTAAAAAATATATATATTTTTATTGATTTTAGAGAGGAAAGGAGAGGGAGAGAGATAGAGATAGGAACATCAGTGATGAGAGAGAATCATTAATTGGCTGCTGTCTGCATGCCCCACACTGGGGATCTGCCC
The DNA here is from genome assembly GCA_026230045.1 of Corynorhinus townsendii. Taxonomy (NCBI): domain Eukaryota; kingdom Metazoa; phylum Chordata; class Mammalia; order Chiroptera; family Vespertilionidae; genus Corynorhinus; species Corynorhinus townsendii. The sequence continues at coordinate 130,130,811 of JAPDVU010000004.1, read as the reverse complement.
AAAACCTGGGCACGTGCCCTTGACTGGACTCAACCCTGGGACCCTTCAGTCCGAAGGCTGACACACTCTATCCACTGAGAGAAACCAGCTAGGGCTCCAGGAAGTTTTTGATTTCTTTCTTGGTCTCATTGCTAACCCATTCACTGTTTTAATAACCTGCTATTTAGCCTCTGTGTTTGAATGTTTTTGTTTGTTTTTCCTGCAGTTGATTTCTGATTTCATTCCATTGGAGTCTGAGAAGATCCTTGATATAATTTCAGTCTTCTTGGACTTAGAGATGTTATATTGTAAATCAGAAGATGCCTTAATCAATAAGCCAAATTTATTTAGAGTCTTTTTCATTTCGCTAGTGCTAGCGGGCCCAGAGGAACTATTGCTTCTCAAATTCTGGGTCCCCAAATAGAGGAAGTCTTTCCTATATATACTGTTTTCAGTTCTTTGTCTTCCAAGTTTGGAGTGAGACTTCTGGACCTTCTGAGAAAAAGTCCTGTGTGCTGGGACAGGGCTGTGAGACCATATCTCAAGGCCTGGCCTGGTGCCAGTACTGACAACTCTGTCTGGGACATAGTGTATGGCCTCTCTGGAATGGGAGTAGTCTTATTTTTCCCTGTTATTTAAGCAAGCAAGTGTTTACAGAAGCCAAGAAAGCAGGGTTAAAATTTCAAACAGCAGTTTTTACCCAAGATGGAGATTACCATGCTTCTGAGAGACTTGTTTTGCATTCTAACATGTGGTCTATCTTGGAGAATGACCCTTGTGCACTTGAGAAGGATGTATATTCTGCAGCGTTGGGGTGAAATGTTTTATAAATGTCAATTAAATCCATCTGATGCAGTGTGTTATTTGGAGTCACTGTTTCCTTGTTAACTTTTTATCTGGAAAATCTATCCAGTGAAGTCAGTGGGGTGTTAGTAAGGTCCCCTACTATGACTGTATTGCAGTCTTTCCCTAAATATCCTCTAGAATTCTTTTTAGATATTTAGGTGCCCCTATATTGGGTGCATATATGTTTACCAGGGTATATTCTCTTGTTGGATTAATCCCTTTTGTTGTCTCTTATGATGTATTTCAGTTTGAAGTATGTTTTGTCAGATATGAATATTGGTACCCCAGCTTTTTTTTGGTTTCCATTTGCATGGAAAAAAATTTTTTTCCCATCCCTTCACTCTCATCCTGTGGGAATTTTTTGTTCTGAGGTGGGTCTCTTGTAGACAGCATATAGTTGGGTCATGTTTTTGTATCTGTTCAGCTACCCTGTGTCTTTTGATTGGAGCATTTAATTCATTCACGTTTCAGGTTATTGATAGAGACTTATTTATTTCCATCTTTATTCTGTATGCCTATGATTTTCTCTCTATTTCTTATTATTATTAATGCAGTTCCTTTAGCATTTCTTATAGTGGTGGTTTGGAGTTGATAAACTTCTGTAGACTTTTTATTTTGGTCTGGGAAGCTCTTTATTTCACCATCTCTTTTGAATGATAGCCTTGCTGAATATAGTAATCTTGATTTCAGATCCTTGCTTTTCATTACCTTGAGTACTTCATGCCATTTCCTTCTTGCCAATAGTTTCTGATAAGGAATCAGCTAACAGCCTTATGGGAGATCCTTAATAGGTAGCAAATTTCTTTTCTCTTTCTGCCTTTTAAGATTCTCTGTTTTTAATTTTTGGCATTTTAATTATGATGTTTCTGGGCATGGACCTGTTTGGGTTGTTCTTGCTTGGGACTCTCTGTGCCTCCTAAACTTAGTGACTGTTTCCTTCACCAGGTTAGGGAAGTTTTTGGTCATTATTTCTTTCTTTTTTAAAAAATTTAATGAATCTTTATTGTTCAGATTATTACAATTGTTCCTCTTTTTTCTCCCATAGCTCCCCTCCACCTGGTTCCCACCCCACCCTCTGCCCTTACCCCCCAACCCCCACTGTCCTCATCCATAGGTGTATGATTTTTGTCCAGTCTCTTCCCGCACCCCCCACAACCCTTTCCCTCTGAGAATTGTCAGTTCCAGTCCCTTTCTATGCCCCTGATTCTATTATATTCACCAGTTTATTCTGTTCATCAGATTTTTTTATTTACTTGATTTTTAGATTTACGTGTTGATAGATATGTATTTGTTTATAATTTTTATCTTTACCTTTTTCTTCTTCTTCTTCTTCTTAAAGAATACCTTTCAGCATTTCATATAATACTGGTTTGGTGGTGATGAACTGCTTTAGCTTTTTCTTATCTGTGAAACTCTTTATCTGCCCTTCAATTCTGAATGATAGCTTTGCTGGGTAGAGTAATCTTGGTTGTAGGTTCTTGCTATTCATCACTTTGAATATTTCTTGCCAATCCCATCTGGCCTGCATAGTTTCTGTTGAGAAATCAGCTAACAATCATATGGGTGCTCCCTTGAAGGTATGTAACTGTTTTTCTCTTGCTGCTTTTAAGATTCTCTCTTTGTCTTTTGCTCTTGGCATTTTAATTATGATGTGTCTTGGTGTGGTCCTCTTTGGATTCTTTTTGTTTGGGGTTCTGTGTGCTTCCTGGACTTGTAAGTCTATTTCTTTCACCAGGTGGGGGAAGTTTTCAGTCATTATTTCTTCAAATAGGTTTTCAGTATCTTGCTCTCTCTCTTCTGGCACCCCCATAATTTGCATGTTGGTATGCTTGAAGTTGTCCCAGAGGCTCCTTACACTATCTTCATATTTTTGGATTCTTTTTTCTTTTTGCTTTTCCGGTTGAATGGTTTTTGCTTCTTTGTATTTCAAATCTTTGACTTGATTCTTGCGTTCCTCTAGTCTGCTGTTAGGTCTCTGTATAATATTTTTTATTTCAGTCAGTATATGTTTAATTTCTAGTTGGTCCTTTTTCATATCCTTGAGGGTCTTGCTAAATTTATTGGCCTTTTCTAGGAAATTCTTGGAAAACCTTATAACCATGGTTTTTAACTCTATATCCAGTCGTTTGCTTTCCTCCATTTCTTTCATTTGTGATCTGTTTCTTTGTCTCTGCATTTTTGCTGCTTCCCTGAGTTGATAGAGTGGCTTTGTGTACTAGGTGTCCTATAGGGCCCAGTGGCTCAGCCTCCCTAGTTACCTGAGGTGGACACTTTTGGTGCACCCCTTTGTGGGCTGTGTGCACAGCCTTGTTGTAGTTAAGTCTTGATTGTTATTGGTATCACTGGGAGGAATTGACCTCCAGGCCAATTGGCTGTGAGGATCAGCTGTGTCTACGCTGGGAGAACTTCTGTGCTGGAGACACCCTTATGAGACAAGACTTGCAAGAGCCTCTGTGCTCAGCTTAGATGGGGAGGAGTCTCAGGGTGGAGCAGACAACATTGGTTTCCCGTCAGCCCTGCCCTAATAGGGCCCTGTGTCTCAGTGTCCCGTGGTAATTGCTGCAAGCACTTCTGAGAGAAAGCCGCCCTCGAGTTCCGCCCGCTGCTAGACAGTCCAGTTTCTCCCTGAATGAGTCTGGGTCCCCAGAGTCTCACTGGGAACTGGAGTTCAGTGTAGTCGGAAGCTTTTGTCTCCCTCCTGCTTGAGAAAGCCAGCTGCGCACTCAGTTGCCAGTCCTCTCTGCATGCATGTCTCAGTACCTCTGCCTCCTGCAGCTCCTCTGAGTCTCGGTGTGCTTTTCTCTTTCCTTCTAGTTATAGAATTTCTACTCAGCCAACCTTCCTGTGGTTCTGGATTATGTCCATTTTGTCTTTTAGTTGTAGTTTTGAAATTGTGTGAGGCAGCAGTTTAGGTGTTTACCTATGCTGGCATCTTTGTTTCTCCCTTGGTCATTATTTCTTCAAACACATTTTCTATCCTAGTGGTCAGCAAACTGCAGCTCGTGAGCCACATGTGGCTCACGAGCCACAGTTTGCCGCTCTGTTGACTAATGAGTTTGCCGACCACTGCTCTATCCTCTTGCTCAATTTCTTCTCCTTCTGGCCCACTTATTATGCAAATATTGTTCCATTTCATGTTGTCCCACAGCTCCCTTAAGCTGGCCTCTGTTTTTTAATTGTTGTGTTTTTGTTTGGTTCTCTGATTGAGTGATTTTTTTCTACTCTGTCTTCTAATTGACTGATCCAATCCTTGATTTCCCCTAATCTGCTGTGTATTTCTTCTAATGCATTCTGTATTAGTGGTATGTCATTCTTTATTTTTTACTGTTCTTTTTTCATAGTTACTATATATTTTCTCATGCTATTGAGCATCTTTGCCATTATTATTCTGGACTCTATATCAGATAAATTTCTTATCTCCATTTCCTTTAGCTCTTCCTCTGGAGAATTCTCTTATCCTTTTATTTGGGTGTTGTTTTTTGGTCTCCCTATTTTGGCTGCCTGTTTGAATTTGTGTCTTATTTGTTAGGTAGATCTGCTGCTACGACTCCAAATCTCTAGTTCAGGACACTGTCATATGCTGTTTCAGACTGACCCTGAGTACCCTGTTTGGGGCTATCAGCAATCCACCGCTTGTGGCTCCCTCTGCTGGGGCTCTGGTTGCCTTTGGAAAGAACCAAGACGTGCACCAGGGTCAGCTTTATCTAGCCTTGGGCCCAGAAGGAGATCAAAGCCTCAAAGTCTCCAGAGATCTGCCAGTCTGATTGTTATTAGCTTTGAATGGCCTCAGGCTATGGACCATAGGGTAGAGCAAGAATTCTTCCAACTGGGTGTGGCAACTGCCTTTCCCCCAGGCCACAACCACCTAGATAGCAAAACTTAGTAGGAGAAAGATGACCTCTTCAGTGTAAGGGAGTGACTCAGCACTGGAAACTGAGGTGGCTGCCCTCCAAGATTCAACCCTAGAGCTCCCAACCCTAAACTCTCCTCACGTAGTTCTAGTCCACTCTACCCTCCCTCTGCCAGAGCTCAAAGTGAGTGGCTGTTGACAAAATTTTTGCATTGGCCCTTTAAGTTGTTGCCTGTATTTTCTGCTGTCTGTTTCTGGCAGACAGCAACCCTGCTGCTTTTCACAGTCTGGTATTATGTGGCTAACTTTCTCAGTTCTGGTTCTCAGGTCTGGGGAGCCCAGCTTGGGGTTTAGACCCCAGAATTCTCAGTGGGAACCCCCCACAGCTGAGATATCCCTTTGGAACTTCAGCTGCTGTGTGTGGGAGCCCAGCTACCCTTTTTGTATCTCTGTACTTCCTACCAGTCTTTGTGTAGTCTTCATTTTCCGTTCTTGGTTATCAGGGTTCTCTCCAGTTAATCTTCAATTGACTTTTCAAGGAGTATTTTTTTCTGTATTTTAGTTGTATTTCTAGTTTGGTCTCAGGAGAATGTGAGTATAGCTTTAGTCTGCTGCCATTTTTAATCTCCTAATTTAATAATTTTAAAGCTAAATTCTAATATATCTAGTCTGTTATGGTTTGCTCTTAGCTTCAACCTGCCTCTAGTTATTAAAACCATGAATATCCACCAAAAGGCAACTAATAGCTTCGAGAGCAAATTGGCCTCAGTACATTTGAAAGAGCATTATAGCTCCTGTCTTATGTCATTTATGGTCTTTGACCACAAATGCATGCAATCCTATACAATAAAAGAGTAATATGCAAATTAACTGTCATTCCGACGCAAAGATGGCAAAACCTTAGCCACAAGATGGCAGCACCCAGTCCTCTCAGCCCTGCTGAAGTCCTCCAGTCCTGGGGGTGGCTGCTGAGAGCAGGGCCTCCTTGGCCGTCACCGGTGATGACCCAGGAGCGGCCAAGTGGGCCCTGCAGACAGCAGAGAACCATGGGGAGCAGCCCTAAGTCATCAGTAGGACATCCCCTGAGGACTCCTGGATTGGAGGGGGTGCAGGTCAGGCTGAGGGACCCCCCTCTCGCCCTCCCCCACTCCCCGTGCACAAATTTCATGCATCAGGCCTCTAGTATCCAGATAATTATTCATAATGTCAGGGTAGTAAATGTCTAAATTTATTAGAGAATTTTTATAACAGTTTATTTGAGGCAAATGTATGACAGTGCCGGGAAACAAAATCTCAAATGCTTCTGCAAAATGACAGTTTAAAAGTTATATATTTTTTTTATTGATTTCAGAGGAAGGAAGAGGGAGAGAGAGATAGAGAGAATCATGGATTGGCTGCCTCCTGCATGCCCCATACTGGGGATTGAGCCTGCATCCTGGGTATGTGCCCTAACTGGGAATTGAACCAAGACCTCCCGGTTCATAGTTAGATGCTCATCCACTGAGCCAAGCTGGCCAGGCTGCAAAATGACTGTTTTGCAGTTTCTTTCATGTATTTGAAATGAAGGAGGGAACATAAGAAAGATTATGTAAAGGTGTGAGGAAGCATGGTGGGCATTAGATTAAAGGAGAGGTAACAAGATTATGTCCTTTCTTAACGGTGGTTACTCTTCCAAGGTGTCTGAAATAGAGGCATTTCAAAGGTGTTTTAACCTAGATGTATAGAAACAATGGATAGGACTTACTGAGGCAAAGATCAACCTTTTACTAAAGAAGATATATATAGGCCTGAGGCTTGACTACCCACCATGACCTTCCCAGTTAGAAATTTAAGATCAGATCACCCTGTGATGTTACTTTTGGTTAGATTTATTACAGTGCTCCTTTTTTATCCACAATTCCTTCTTTTGGTCATGAATTAGTCCAAAGGATGCATTGATGACCAACCTTTTGGTTGGATAGTATGGTGTCACAACACTAGGAAGACTCATTCCTAGGAAGTCAAAGTATCACTGTTGTCTTATTGAAACAGTCAAGCTTTGGGACTGGGGCAATACTGTAACCATGAGATGTGAGTGGAGGATGAATTATCCCCAAAAGAAAAGTCAGGTAAATGGAAGGCAGTCAGGTCATATAAGCCTTCACTATATGACACTCTGGATCAATAACAAACAAACAAACAAACAAACCATCTCCAGGTGGCAGTTCCCGCTCTTTAAAGTCTGTTTCTAGGAGCTTGCTGTGAGAGGAAGCAGTTACCAATCTGGCACTTTCTTGAAGTGACTTTATCAAACTTTAGCAATAGGTAAGACATCTCTTTTAATATTGTTAGCTCATAAGTCCGGCTTAAATGTACTATGATATATGAAAGAATATAAAAACAAAAAATAAAGGGATTTTCTAGGGAGCCATAGAGAACCAAATGGCCAACTTGGGATTCCCATTGCCCTAATTATTTGTTTAATTTACAACCATTGTTTACTTACACTAACATATACATTCTTCATCACTTATTTTACAATGGTTTCCATGCAATTTAACATAAAAAACAAGCCTGATTAGTTTAAATTTTCTCTGTAAGGAGAGAAAAATCTTTTTGAGGTGTTCCAGGGGCAGGTTTGGAACACTGCACTGTAATTCCTACATATATTGAGATTTTAACCCTTAAAACCTCAATTTCTAATGAAAACTAAAAGTAAGCTATTAGCATTCTTTAGCTTGGCAAATTCATGAAGACATTTAATAACCTCTAGAAACATAGCTTATAGATGTCAAAAATAAATTATTAATAAGGACTTACTTTTGTAAGCCAGGCAAAATATGTATAGTATATTTAATATCAACAACTCAAAAGACATGTCTATTCTATTTAAACTAACAAACTCTAATTTTTATTTACTAAAGATTAATCTGAGATAATGTGAGCTTAAAAAGCAATTGGGTCAGTTTCTATATTTCTGAAAAGTTTAGAATACCCAATTCTTATTTACTTGCCTTCAAATAAATAAATTAATTTTAATTAATTTTAACATTTGGAGGTAGAAATTACCTCATATTTACAACATGCATAGATAGGCATCTACAGAGAGACACAAACCATGAGAAAAACTCAGTAGTTCATAAAAGAACAAGTGAAACCAAAATTCTTTTTGGAGGCATTTTCAATTTATATCCTTGACAAGTCAAGTTCCAAATGACTTTCCCCTTTTTATATGCAGGACAGCTGTTTTATTTTTTTTCTTTCAAGAAAAATGATTTAAAATATAGTATTGTTATATGCAATAAACATTAATATTTTAATAAAAATGATTTTAAATATAATGTTACATGCAATCAACATCAATATTTTAAGAAAAAAGATTTTAAATAATATTAAATATTAAATAATATTAGCAAAACTATACTAACGTAGTATAATATCACAAAAGTTGTAAGAAATATTAAAAATCTGCAAATTACAGGATTACTTCTATTCTAAAATTTTTTTTCTCTCTAGGACAACTGTTTTTAATACCTCAAAGAACTGGATTGTCACCTAACCAACATCATAGGCTGATCCATTTATCTATATCTTCTTTTGAAGCTTTGAGAGACCAATTAAATACGCTTTTAATTCATTCTCTTTAGTTTTAGCTGACTTTTTCCAATTGTATACACAAAAGATGAAATTAGAAGTATCAAAGGATCCTCATTTTGGCCATCTTCCTGTAGGCGTATTAATTGGTCTCTCAAAGCTTCATTTGCCCTGCTGTATAAATAGGTCAAAAGAGTAATCTCTGATAATCTCATATTATGGGTAAAGCCCCTAATTCAGATAGTTAAGGGGAGAGTTAACAAGATTGACTCTCATTAGGGTGTTGGTTGCTTTTAGCTCAAAATAACCCACATTCCAGAGACACATCTTGGGGTGACTTATTCTGAACCCCTACAGGTGTCTAAAGTTAAATGCAGATTTTTTTATTGCATGGGGGTCAGTATCTCTTAACTCCTGTGTTGTTCAGGGGTCAACTGTATACCATCCTGAAATAAGGAAAGGGATAAGTATTTAGGATTGGGGGGTGGTTCAATTCTCAAGAAGTGAGAAGAGGAAACATGGTACATAAAGGTTGCTCTGTCATGCAGATAAGTCTCTCAGGTAAAAAAAAAAAAACAAACTTATCTCTGGTTGTAGCTCTCTTCCTGGTACAAGTACTCTTTCTAATAAAAATTTCCTTTATAAATACAGATTTCTCCTACAAATGGGAAAATTTATACTTTTTATAAAGTTAAGGGCGAGTTAAGAGCATTTCAGGAGTCTGATGGTTTTGATTGCCTTCAGCTCAAACTAATCCGCATATCAACGTGGCATATTTTGGGTTGGCATGTTTTGTAACCCTTTAATAGTAATAATAGCCATTTCCTTATTGCAAAATTAACTTTACCTCTCAGCATATAAAGAAATATGTTCTGCATACCTATATATATAAAAGCCAAGTGACTGGAATGGTGGAATAACCCAAATGACCAGAACAACCGGTGACTATGAAGTGCACTGCGGCAGCCAATTGGCCAGATGGAGGCCCAGATCAGCCCTCCCAAACCTTCCATGGCCCCTCCCCCTGGCCTGCCTGGGCCCCATCGGTTCCCCCAACCCCGATCAGGGGCGAGCAGACTGGCCAACCTCCTGCAGCCCTTCCCCCAAGGCAGGCCCCGCCTCCGGTTGGTCCCCACACCCCAATCAGGGCTGGGGCCGGTGGTCAACCTCCCATGGCCCCTCCCCCTGGCTGGCCTGGCCCTGATCAGCCCGCATCAGGGTGGGCTGGCTAGATGCCACTCATGCATAAATTCATGCACTGGGCCTCTAGTATTAAAGAAATAGATATAGTACTTTAAGAATCATAGAAGAAACTGATAATATTTTAATAATCCTGGGGACAGAGAAGTCTTTTGAAGTATGACACAAAACCCAGAATAAAAAAAAAAAGATTGAGAGATTTAATTAGGTAAAAGCAAAACAATGCTCTATGACAAAAGATATCAGAAAAAACATTATTAAAAAGCAACAATCAAGCAGAAAGTATTTGCAATATGTAAAAAAATCAGAAAATAATTGCTTCTCATTGCACTAATTAAATTATGAGAGAGATAATAGTTCTTAACCACTTAGAGGGTGTGTCTATCTGTAATTTATCTCAATATCTTCATTTTTCCTTATTTAGTGACTTAATTTGTATCCATTTCCAAATTCTTAAGTAGGCTACTAGAATGTAATTGTTATTGCCCCATAGAGTTCCACTGTGTTGAATGGGCATGCAAGTTGCAGTTGCTGCAATGGCATTGCTTTGGAGGAAGTAAGCTGAACAGTTTCTCAGTGACCCTCCTCCATAATTCCTCCACTCTGTGACACCACCTCCTTTAAATAAACATTGGACAAATATTTATGAAGTGGAGCCAAATTATTAGCCTACATGGTTTACTGGTGTCTCTTGATCTAGTACTGCTTAGCTCTCTTAGGTTCAGTTTTATCAAAACCTGTCTTCTTTTTCTTCTTTTTAAAGCAGATGGAAAAACATGTCATAATATGAAACCAGTAAATGTGTGAAAACTCCATGACTAATTTTCTCAAATAAGAAGCTTTCACAATAAATATATATATGTCATTCCTCTTGTCAATAGATATTTTCATAAAAGAACAGGAAACTGAGTTTGACCTGTAATCAAATGTACTAACTCCCCTCTCTGATACCTTTAAATAATACTTTAATTTACAGAGATTACCAGATAAAAATAATTTTAAGAGTAGTTTTTTATTTATAGATTTTTGTAAAAGTCTTTTCGTAACAGCAGACATTAAAGTTTATTAAACAATTAAAATGAATTAAAATTATTTTGTTTGAGCTTATTTGAAATAATTTTTTCAAATAAAATGTTAAAAATTTTTACATTTGTAACGTCAATTGAAAAACAATGAGGTTGATTTAATGAAATTAAAATGCATTATAAAACACCGTGTTTTAACATTTTCTTAAGTTAATAAATTCTTGTGATTAAAAAGTAGAAAACACAATGTGGAGAGAAGAAAAAATTCATTTAAAGTCTCACAAGTGTTAATATTATATTTTCTTTCACTCATTTTCTCTGCAGAGGGTCCTCTTGTTTATCTGATATGATTTTTACATTGCATATACAATGTGAACTCTTTACTTTTCATCTATATATATAAAAGGCTAAGTGTCCGCCCATCTGACCAGTAGCTATGATGTGCTCTGACCACCAGGGGGCAGACGCTCAATGCAGGAGCTGCTATGATGTGCGTTGGCCATTTAAAAATAAATGGCACCATGGACCTGGTGCTGACAAACAAACACTTGGCTTCCTCCAACTGGGACACAGGCCCTACCACCACCCCGAAGCAACACTCCACAAAATTGCAGCCAATGCTGCAAAGACCCCATGGTGCAAAATGCGGCCCACAGCCCAGCCCAGTCCAGAAATAGTGGCTGTGGGCACGAGGTAATAATGTCATGTAGCAACTCCTGGCTTCCTCTCCCTAGTGACCAGCCTCCTTGGAGTTTCTTCAGCCCTGGAACACAACTTGCTTTATAGCCAGGTGCAAACATTTTACAGGTCAACCAAATGTTTGTGAAGTGTTTTCAAATGCCTTATCTCATTTGATCCTCACAGAAGTATTAGAGTAGGTAGAGAGGAGACTCTGTAGAATCCTATTTTCGTTTCCTTAGCCAGAAAACGGAGATTTAGAAAGTTTAGAAACTTGAACCAACTGAAAGTAAGAAATGGTTGGAAACTTGAAAATGACTTCAGGTTTTCTCACTGCACAGCATATAGTCAAACACTGCTACAGTTAAGTATTTTACCCTTTGTTCTTCCTGTGTGATCTACAATGATAATCTGCTTGGTGTTGATATTTACTGCTGTGTTGCTGACAATTACCTGAAAGAGAAGTTGGGGTGCTTCACTGGGCTGGAAAAAGTTTAGCTAAATCAGAAAGCAGGTCTAATTAAGTTTATTCTATACATATAAAAGGCTAAGTTGACTCACACGGTACATATAAAGCTCTCGCTGGCACAAATAGCACGTGTGTGCTTTGATCTGTCATTGTCGATTGTGAATTTGATTGACACTTCTACTATAGAGAAAGGGCAAATAGCAATATTAAAATATTTCTTCTAATTAATTCCCTTTCAATGTTCACAAATTTGTGCACTGGGACACTAGTATGATGTAAAATAATTCATTTTAACAGACTTTTAATTCCATGAAAAGGATCATTCATCTAAAGAATGCACATATAAGATGTGGCCCCTCGAATAGTCAGAAATAACATGTGCTAAAATAGGTGTGTTTATAAATGAGTCCTTGTTCAGAACAGAACCTTTTTCGAATTTAGGGAAGACATTTGGATAACATTACTCATTTCAGCTCTTTTCCCAATGGCAAAGAAAATGGCTTTTGGCAGCTCAGTTTGTAATATACTGCCAATCACCAGAGGCAATGCCTGACAATTAGAAAATCTCATTGCTTTTGACTCAGAAAAGGATACTTTTCAGTTCATAAATATTTGGCTTATTATTGCATGGGAAACAGAAAACAGATTTTGTGAGGAGATATTATTTATGTCAAATACATTCTTAGGTTGATGAACAGACATCTTCTGTCTATAGATCAGTGATAGTTACAGCAGACCTCTCTTAGGTACAGGCGACTGTTAAGGTCATTGTATCTACAACTAATTCAAGCATTGACTTGGGCATTTACATTTGTTCTGAACCTTAGTCCAGAGAGGAGTCCCTCACTCCATCATGCATTTCCCTTCAAAGAAGTCTAGCCTCCCTGGAGAAAGCCTGCTGTGGAAGGTGTGGCCTTCTCAAATATTAGTGCATAGAGACTGCTTTGTGCAGCCATGATCATTGATGCACAACAAATAAAATTAATGCAACTAACCCAAATTATTACTTATTTCTGGCACTGGAATTCCCTTCCCAGAAGCAGAAACCCTGACTCTATGAAGAATGACAAGTACACCATTTCAAAGCAAAACTCACAATGTACACAAAGCACTGCTTTAGATAAAAGATGGCAGCTGCAGAGGGGAATGGTAGCTGGTTGCCATGGTTACCAAGGCTCTGATTCAGCTCCCATATGCCACCTGGTGTTCTCAGCCTGAAAAAGCAGTTCTGTGGTGTCCTACTTTGGAGATGGAGTTTTGACCATAGTTCCCCAGGGGAACGGTACTAGCCTTAGGTGTGAGGCACTATTTGTGCTATTTTACCTTATGATAGAAAGAAGATTATGGAGCTACAGCCTTATCAGTTGGGGAAAGGAAACACATACCCCTCTCCCCTTTTAAAAAATATTTTTTCCCCCTAGAAACACTGCTATATGAGCATTCATTCTCAAAAGTCATTCTTTATCCTGTTTTCAGGTAAAATTTGCCACTCAAATATGTTAGGTCATGCAATATTACAATAGCAACAAACTCAAAATGTTGGGTACAATGATTCAGAATATTATATTATACCAATTCTTAGGCATCCAGTATCTTCAGTATCCTTATCTCCTCCTAAAAGTGCTATATGGGCCCAGCTGGCATGGCTCAGTGGTTGAGCATTGACCTATGAACTGACAGGTCATGGTTCAATTTCCAGTCAGGGTACATGCCCAGATCTGATCCCCAGTGTGGGACGTGCAGGAGGCAGCCAATCAATGATTCTCTTTCATCTTGATGTCTGTCTCTACCTCTCCCTTCCTTTCCTTGAAATCAGTAAATTATTTGAAAAAAATAAATAAAAGTGCTATATGGCAAGTAACAGTGGTATGACTTTATTTTAATGTTGAATTGTGTCCAGATTTAATATGTATTACAAATCTATAATAATTTTGTACTGTTCCATAATGGAAGATAGAGATTCTGGGTACTTGCCTTGGGATTCCTTGAGCATGTTCATAGTCATTTGGTTGTTGTCATTATGCAGAAGTTAATAAATATACACTATTCCATATGTGATGTCATACAAAAAATTTAACCCTTAATATACTTTTAGGAACTTCATGTTTGGTTTTTATATGTATGGTAAAGATACCAATAAGGTTAGATATTGTTAGTGATTCACCTTTGAAATAAACACTTCATGTTACCTTCTCTCCATTTTTGAGAGATATTAAAGTGATGACTGATTCCATCCTAATGATTTCGGCATTCAAAATTATGGTATATGTTATTTTGCTGTCATTTTTAACAGTGCTTAGAAAACATCCACAAAAAATAAGGAAGCTGTTAAAAATATAAGAAAAATAATTGTTACTCTTTACAACTATTCCTATATTGTGTCAAAAGTTTTAATTTTGTGCAATTAAAAATAAATCTGTCTATATAATTCTGATTTCTATTACAGGATTGGATAAAATAGGTTTATAGTTTTGAGTACACAGAACAGAGTTGATTCTTGTATTCTTATTTATTAATCATTGTATTATTTTTTATACAAACCACTGTAAATGTACTTTTGTCTCACTGTATGTAGTATTTTTAATTTTGGGGTTCATCAAAACAGCTTAATTTTCCAAATAATTGATTTTATAGTAAGTAAATGTTAAAAATTTGAATTTATAAATTCAATTATGTCAATTGATATTTCTCTTATAGATTGGGGTCCCAAATGCAATTTTTTTTTTTTTTTTTTGCCTATTGAGTTTTATTGCTTAAAACAAGTCTAGAATCACTAGATTTAAGTCGGGGCATAATGCTTTTAAGTTTGGTCCATATCGTAGCATGAATCAGTACTTTATTTCTTTTTTATGGCTGATTAATATTCCCTCTCCTGCATGATACCTTTTTGAAAAGAATTGACACAGTCTTAGCAGACAAATAATTTGAGGGAATTTTAGGTAATTTAGCCTCCCTTCTGATCCAGGTAAAAGTATCAGTAGTTTTAATCACTCCAAAAGAAACTCCATTAACAGTCAATTCCCATTTCTGGATCTCCCAACCCTAGGCAACCACCAGTGTACTTTCTGTCTTTGGGGATTTGCTATTCTGGACATTTCAAATAAATGGAATCATATAATATATGGTCTTTTGGGGTAGTTCCAAGCATAATGTTTTTAAAGATATATTTTTATTGATTTCAGATAGAAGGGGATAGGGAGAGAGATAAAAACAATGATGAGAGAGAATCATTGATTGGCTCCCTCTCCTGCATGATCCCCACTGGAGATGGAGCCTGCATCCTGGGCATCTGCCCTGACCAGGAATGGAACCGTGACCTCCTGATTCATAGGTTGATGCTCAATCCCTAAGCCATGCCCGCTTGGCTAAGCATAATGCTTTTAAGTTTGGTCCATATCGTAGCATGAATCAGTACTTTATTTCTTTTTTATGGCTGATTAATATTCCCTTGTTTAGATATATCAGTGATGTACCATTCTTTGTTGATGGATACTCAGGATGTAAAATGTTCAGTTGTGTGAGGTTTCTCTGGGGGAGACGAAATTCAGCCTGGGACTGCAGCATTGGTCCCTGCCAGGGAGCTCCAGCCTTTTCCTCCTATGGCCTCTCCTATGACTTTTTTACTTTGCAAGCCAGCCACATGATCAAGTAAGCCAATTCCTAGCAATAAATCTTGTCATAAACATACATATCTACATACTGGTTCCATTTCTCTGGTAGAATTGTAAGTTATACAGATTTTCCCCACTTTCTGGCTACTCTAATGGTTGCCAAGAGCATTTATATATGAGTTTTTGTGGACACCCATTTTCATTTCTCTTGTGAATAGAATTGCTGGGTAATATAGTAAACCTGTGTTTAATATTTTGAAGAGCTGCTGAACTGTTTCCAAAACAGCTACATTTTTATTCTATCAGTATAGACTAGAGGGTTCTAATTGCTCCACATCCTCACCAATGTATTCTTTTCTAGTTGATACTCCTTCTAGTGGTTATGAATTGGTGCTCCATTGTGGGTTTGATTCGCATTTCACTGATAACTAATGGATGTTGAGCATCTTTTTATGTGCTTATGGGCCATTTGTATATCCTCTATGGAGAACTGTCTACTCATATTGTTACAGAAGACTGGAGAAAAATGAAGCAACACCAGAGAAATGGAGTTACAGTGTTTATTATGCTGGTGGGCTCAGAGAGAGATTTCAAATTCTGAGCAAAGCAACAAGCAGAAGTTTTCTTTTTATTAAAGAGCCCATGTGTGCTTATCTTGCTGGAAGCCTGTGGCCTTGAGCACAACATAGTTCTATTCAGTTAAAAGAATACATCTGGCAGGAGAGTATGGGAGTATCAGTCCCTGGCTTACAAGGTCAGACAGCTAAATTTATCGTCCCTGTTATTCAAGCAAGCTAAAAAGCAAAGTTAACTTATAGAATAGGGGACCTTCTAAAAATAGTAGAGTTGAGGAACAGAACAAGGGACTATCTAAAAAGCAGAGAATTTCAAATAGCCGTTTTACAAAATAGAGGTTACTATGTTAACAATACTGTTATACAGTTTGGTTCTACTCCTCTGGGAAGGCTCTAAATGTTGGGAAAGTTCAACTTAAATTGTTATAGGAGGATTAGCATTTTAGCCTTCTCAATATTATTTACCTTTTTTTAAAAAAATTGGATTTTTGTCTTTTTATTAACTACTAATGGTTCTTTATATGTTCTATATATGAGTCCCTTTTCAGATATATAGTTTGTAAAATTTTTCTTCCATTCTGTGGGTTACTTTTCACTTTCTTGATGATATTCTATAAAGTACAAAGTTCATTATTTTGACGATGTTTAACTTATTAATATTTCCTTTCATTGCTTGTGCTGTAGGCTTTATTTCTAAGAAATCATTGCTGAAGACTGAGGCAAGGAGAAACCAAGATGGCGGCATAGGTGAACACCTAAACTGCTGCCTTATACAACATTTTCAAAACTATACAGCTAAAAGGCAGAACAGACATCATTCAGAACCACAGGAAAGCTGGCTGAGTGGAAATTCTACAACTAGAAGGAAAGAGAGGGGCACACGGAGACTCGGAGGAGCTGCAAAAGGCTGAGTTACGGAGACACGTGAGCAGAGAGGACGGGCGGCTAAGTGCCTGGCTAGCTTTCTCTAGGAGAAGAGAGACGGAAGCTCCCGACTGCACTGAACCCCAGTTCCGGGCGAGAACCTAGGGTCCCAGACTCATACAGGGGTAGTCTGGACTGTCGGGAAAAGAGAGGAGTGTGTGGATACTCAGGGGAGCCGCAAAAGGCAGAGGTCTGGAGGCGCGCGCGCAAGTGCACACAGAGAGGACTGACTGCTAAGTGTGCTGCTGGCCTTCTCTAGCGGGAGGAAGGCGGAAGCTCCCGACTGCGCTGACCTTCAGTTCCGGGCAAGAATCTGGGAATCCAGATTCATTGGGAGAGAAACTGGACTGTCTGGCAGTAGGCGAAACTCGAGGGCGGCTTTCTCTCAGAGGTGCTTGCAGCAATTAACGAGGGACACTGATACCCAGAGGCCTTGAAGGACAGGGCTGACAGGAATCCAAGGCTGTCTGCTCCACCCTGAGACTCCACCCTGAGACTCCGCCCCATCCAAACTGAGCACAGAGGCTTTTGCAATTTTGCAAGTCTTGTCTCATAAGGCTGTCTCCAGCACAGAAGTTCTCCCAGCATAGACACAGCTGATCCTCACAGCCAATTGGCCTGGAGGTCAATTCCTCCCAGTGATACCAACAATCAAGACTTAACTACAACAAGGCTGTGCACACAGTCCACAAAGGGGTGAACCAAAAGTGTCCACCTCAGGTAACTGGGAGGCTGAGCCATTGGGCCATATAGGACACCTAGCACACAAAGCTACTCTACCTACTCAGGGAAGCAGCAAAAATGCGGAGACAAAGAAACAGATCACAAACAAAAGAAATGAAGGAAAGCAAACAACTGGATAAAGAGTTCAAAACCACGATTATAAGGTTTTTAAAGAATTTCCTAGAAAAGGCTGATAAATTTAGTGAGACCCTTGGGGATATGAAAAGGACCAACTAGAAATTAAACATACACTGACTGAAATAAAAAATATTATACAGAGACCTAACAGCAGAATAGAGGAACGCAAGAATCAAGTCAAAGATTTGAAATACAAAAAAGCAAAAACCACTCAACCGGAGAAGAAAAAAGAAAAAAGAATAAAAAAAATATGAAGATAGTGTAAGGAGCATCTGGGACAACAAGTGTACCAACATCCGAATTATGGGTGTGCCAGAAGAAGAGAGAGAGTAAGATACTGAAAACCTATTTGAAGAAATAATTTAAAACTTCCCCCACCCAGCCGAAACCGGTTTGGCTCAGTGGATAGAGCATCGGCCTGCGGACTGAGGGGTCTCAGGTTCGATTCCGGTCAAGGGCATGTACCTTGGTTGTGGGCACATCCCCAGTGGGGGGTGTGCAGGAGGCAGCTGATCGATGTTTCTCTCTCATCGATGTTTCTAGCTCTCTATCCCTCTTCCTTCCTCTCTGTAAAAAATCAATAAAATATATTTTAAAAAAACAAAAAAAAACCCAAAAAAATTCCCCCACCTGGTAAAGGAAATAGACTTACAAGTCCAGGAAGCACACAGAACCCCAAATAAAAGTAATCCAAAGAGGACCACACCAAGACACATCATAATTAAAATGCCAAGGGCAAAAGACAAAGAGAGAATCTTAAAAGCAGCAAGAGAAAAACAGTTAGTTACCTACAAGGGAGCACCCATATGATTGTCAGCTGATTTCTCAACAGAAACTATGCTGGCCAGATGGGAGTGGCAAGAAATATTCAAAGTGATGAATAGCAAGAACCTACAACCAAGATTACTCTACCCAGCAAAGCTATCATTCAGAATTGAAGGCAGATAAAGAGCTTCACAGATAAGAAAAAGCTAAAGGAGTTCATCACCACCAAACCAATATTATATGAAATTCTGAAAGGTATTCTTTAAGAAGAGGAAGAAGAAGAAAAAGGTAAAGATAAAAATTATGAACAACAAATACATATCTATCAACAAGTGAATCTAAAAATCAAGTGGATAAAAAATCTGATGAGCAGAATAAACTGGTGAATATAATATTATCAGAGGCATAGAAAGGGAGTGGACTGACAATTGTCAGGGGGAAAGGAGTGTGGGGGGTATGGGAAGAGACTGGACAAAAATCATACACCTATGGATGAGGACAGTAGGGGGGAGGTAAGGGCAGAGGGTGGGGTGGGAACTGGGTGGAGGGGAGCTATGGGGGAAAAAAGAAGAACAATTGTAATAATCTGAACAATAAAGATTTATAAAAAAAAAAAAAAAAAAGAAATCATTGCCTTTCCTGATGGGCCTGCCTGATGGATTTTGGACTTAGCTAGCCAGCCTCTACAAGCCAGTTTCCTGATACAAGGTAATATAAGATTATACCTGTGTTTTCTTCCATGTGTTTAATAGTTCTGGTTCTTACATTTAGGTGTTTGATATGTGTTTATTTAATTTTTATATATGACATGAAGTGGAGGTCCAGCTTCATTCTTTTGCATGTGGATATTCAGTTGTCTCAGCACTATTTGTTGAACAAAGGTTTTTCACCATTGAATTGATATTGTGTAGAAAATCAATGGGCCATAGATGTATGAAATTTTTTCTGGACTGTCAATTCTATCCCATTGATCTGTGTATGTATCTTTTTGTTGGAACACATTATCTTTATTATTGTGGCTTTGTAGTAAGTTTTGAAGTCAGGAATTGCGAGTCCTCCAACTTCATTCTTTTTCAAGATTGTTTTGGCTATTCTGGTCTCTTGATTTAGAATCAGCTTGTCAATTTCTTTTTTTTTTCCACATATGCCTCAAGTTTGTTAAAGATGCCCCATACACACATTTGCTACTAAAAATTGAAAGAGTACATAAAAAATGTGTTACAACTCAAATGAGTACAAGAATACAGTGTATGCCATGTCATAATTCTTTTTATTAAGGTGTGAGTTTTGCTATAAATATATTACTGATTTCAGAGAGGCAGGGAGAGGGAGAGAGAGATAGACACATCAGTGATGAGAGAGAATCATTGATCAGCTGCCGCCGCATGCTCCCCACTTGAGCATGTGCCCTTGACTGGTATTGAACCCTGGATCCATCAGTTCGCAGGCTGACGCTCTATCCACTGAGGCAAGCCAGCCAAAACCATGTCATAATCCTTAACAATACCAGGAGGACCTGGATGTGATAATAGGCATTGACTACAGTCACACTAAAGTACTGGTTCATACCTGTTCTTCTTGCGGTTTTGAATAGCCTCATTCCTTCTCCTCAGCCATGTTGGAAACAGTCCTTTGAGGTCTCTTTTAAGACTTGCCATTGGACTCACTCCTCGTCTCCTCCTATAAACCAGGCCATAACTCAGTGTCAGTACCTAATTCTTCTCTGTCCTTTTGGGGTGAAAGTTTTCCTGAATCTTCTTCATTGGACAGCTGAGAAAACGACCCAGTGGAGGGGGCGTTAAGCTCTGTTGGTGAATCCATTGCTAGTCCAGTCACAGGCTGAAGTTCCTCCTAGAATCTGAAGGCAGAGTTTGAGCAGAAGGTGATGCTCAAAAATCTCAGCTTATCAATTTCTTTAAAAAAGCTGTGCAACACATTTTTTAAACAGATTTACTGAGGCTCCTTATATTTTAACTTTTTGACTTGGTTTAACACCTCTGGGAAGGTATTTTGTAGAAAAAGATGAGTGGGTAGAGATATACTGGAAGTCTGCATGGTCCAAATTTCAGTTACTATAGTATACTAACTGTGATTAATTTCAAAAAGTACAAATTTCGCTGCCAGTTCGTCAGTCTCTGAACCACCATTTAGATAACAAATGTACACTAAAATCAATAATCAGTCATTTTCAATGCCAGTTACTGATGGGTCACTGTGAATCTGTTTTTCCCATCACACACAGCAGAACATGCAGTTGCAATGTTTTCTTGCCTTCCAGTGATAAACCCACACAACATTTTATAGAATTTAATAATTAAAATAGGGAATTGACCAACAAAGATGAGTAGAGAACAACAACAGAAAATGACTATGCTAGAAATGAAATTTGAATCAAACATAAATGGAGTTATAAAAGAGATCACTGGCCAGGAATGTTGATAGTTAGCATTAGAAAGCCTCTTGATATGCAGCCAGAGGAACTTAGTGAAGGCAAATTTATGCATAAACAAGGACCGTGGTTGTGAGGAAAAGGGTGATGTCCCAGAGGAAATGACAAAAAGTCATATGAAAGGAACTTTCAGATACGTCATGACTTTGAAAGCATAAAAAGTGCCAGAAGCTAATTTCAGCATGTCATAAATTCAAGAGTTTCATCAAAAGGTTGATGGAACTTGGGGACTCAGCAAGGGCTGAATCACATATGTTATTGCCCTTTGAAGATCCCCAGCCCTTTTGCTTATCTGTAAACTTCCCATTTCCCCAAACCTGAAAAGGATGCATGAATGATTGCTTGCTGCCAGACAGCTGAGGGCATTTCAATCTACATGTTATTGCCTCCTGCTGGCCAAACACCTGAACAGCCATAGGCAGTTTTTTCCAAACCAAAAATGGATTCTGTATACTAAACCCTGGTCTTTGATGTGTATATCTACCTTACTTTAGGACAATTTGTATTAATAAAAAGCAAGGGGTCCTGAGACAAGGGAGAACTTGGTTTCTTTAGGCAAGCTCCTCTGACCCCCCAAATGCCTTCCAAAATTATGTTTTGTCTCTGACTCTTGATTAATTTACACACAGCGCCTTCTCCAGATTCTGTGTTGTGGTGCGACCCGCGAATGAAGACCACCAGGCAGCCAAATTGAAATTTAGGAAGCCTTTATTACAAACTCGAGTCCGGGCCTGCGTCTCCACTGACACAGCAGGGAGCAGCGCGAGCGCCGAACACTCGGAGCAAGCAAGTTTTATCCCCAACGCAGAGGGAGTTGGCAGAACTTGATTTATTAAACTTAGGTCAAAAGTCAGTTACATTACTCACAATAATGGAAAATCGTCAGTTGAATAAGCAGTTACAAAAGTTACAAAGCATGGGAGAATGTAGTTACAGAAACAAGGGAGGATGCTTATCCTAAGTGGCTTGTTTGATCAGCCTTGCGATTTCCTTTGTTCTAAACTCCTGCTGGACATAGGATTGGAATGTAGATCTATCTTGCAAAAGCAGATTGTACAGAAGCAGAATTGAGCAAAGTTAATAATCTCCAAAAGTTATTTACAGTTTCTACTCCTGGAGCTATTGAGTCAGTGGGAATCGATCTCCTGCAGTTCTGGTCCACAGGCACAGAAAAATTACCTTTGTGATGTGGGATGGATTTAATTTAAAACAAAGAGCAGGAGTCACGCCTGGCTGGAGCATAACGAACCACATGCTTCTGAGCATGGGTCACCTGCCAAACTTTAATACACATTCGGGGTCTCGGTCCTGACTTGGGGTCACTTACGCCAGAACATTCCCTACTGGTCTTACCGGGGAATCAAATCATTGATTCCTGCTGTTCCCATTCCTCCTCTCGGATGGGTTGGTAGTAAGTG
The DNA here is from genome assembly GCA_026230045.1 of Corynorhinus townsendii. Taxonomy (NCBI): domain Eukaryota; kingdom Metazoa; phylum Chordata; class Mammalia; order Chiroptera; family Vespertilionidae; genus Corynorhinus; species Corynorhinus townsendii. The sequence continues at coordinate 130,108,588 of JAPDVU010000004.1, read as the reverse complement.
TGTGCAGAAGCCAGAATAGCAGGGTTAAAAATTAGTTTTTACCCAAGTATGGTTGCTACCATACTTCACCTGAACCCCTTGCAGATGCCAAGAAACATACACTGGCATTAAAAAAGGGTAAAATGTTGGCATCTGATTCAAACTTAGAAAGTAATATGATACTTCTCCTAAGTATAAAAAAGATGTTTGCTCTGTATTATAATTTAGGTAAGAAAAAAAGCAAAAACTGTTCAGCTACTCTTGGTAAGTTTTTTACAAAGAAATAAAACACTTTAGTTCTCAAGTAAAGTTTCTAAAGTTTAAAATTAAAGCATAGAAAATAAACATTAGTTCTATTTTTCTCAATTTTACTCTACATTTATAATCAAGTAAGAGAATTTTTTGTTTTGACAAAAATGTTATGTCCTCCATTAAAACTGTATAGTTTTCCTCAGACAATTTATTTTTTTCTGTTAATTATTAAGATATTTTTGCACAGTTTTAGCTTTTTAAAAGTCCCATGCTAAGAAGCAAAGGAAGGATTACCTAGTTCAAGCATGTCAAACTTGTGGTCCACTGGCTGTGAGTTTGACATGCTTGACCTAGTCAGTATAATGTTGCTTATTGGTATAAATTTATGTGCATTTATCTTATTTAAAATAATTCAATGTTATTAATGCTTTTCCACTTTAAACTTTAAGCTTCTGTGTTGTATCTGGACTCCTGCCTGGTCCATAGAAGTTGCTTAATTTTATAGGTAGCTGCTTTATTTTATATACAAATTAATAATTTATTTTTTCTAAATACCTCATTATGTTTGTATTTATGTAACCGGACAAAAAATGGGTCCATGCTGCCTGTCACTACTCAATCCAATTAAGCAGGACTGGGTTGAATCATATATGAGCGTTTATTCTAATATTGCTGGCAGTATGAGAGAACAGCAGGTTATCCACAAAAATCTGCTCTGTAGCCCACCATAAGCCAGTTGCTTATCTAGGTAGACATACAAAGGAAAGTAGGCAAAAGGGCAAATGGGCAGTTTACAGATATGCAAAAGGTCTGGGGATCTTCAAAGAGCTTAGTGATATGCAAAGGGCTGGGGTTACATGGGGAAATAGCCAAAGGGTGGGCCAAATGGGCAGTTAACAGGTAAGCAGACTGGAGATTTGCAAAGGCCTGCAGGTATGCAAAAAGGGCTGGCAATTCTGGTTTCTGCAGCAAAATTAATCTTTGCATGATAATAGGCAGCTCTAAATAGGGAGAGTGAGCTGCATTTCCAGGTGAGCTCCCAGGTCCTGAATGCAACTGCCAGCTAAGTTAGCTGGTTCCCCAACATTCTATTTCTGCCCCTTACATTCACTTCAGAATACAACCTTTACTTTATATACTGGTGAACTAAATGCTTTAAAATTTTTCAGTTTTTAAACAGTACTAGAAACATTCTCATGTGTATCTATAAAATAGAAATAGCTTGAATCTAACTATCCTTTTTCTCTTGCTTACTCTAAAAGAAAAGCAATTATTAATCATCTATTACCTCCTGAAAATTGAAAACTCAAGATATTCAAATTTTTAAAAATACAAATATAAAAAAATAGCCTTTTGATAGTAGCATCTCAATTAGAAATAGAAATTAAAATAACATTTATTGTACAAAAAATTATAAATTACCCAAGAATTAATTAAACAAGAAAGGTGGAACACTTATCTGAGGAAAACTATACAATTTTACTGATAGATATACAAAAAAATTAGAACACAGAGACATATATGTTTCTGAGTAGGGTGATTTAATATAATAAAGCTGTCATGCAATTTCAAACAAAATCCCAATGAAGCATTCATTGGGGATCTTGAAAAGTTTCTATTTTTATCTGAAGGGAAAAATATGTGATAATTACCAAGAAATTGCTGAAAAAGAATAATAGTGAGGGAGGACCTAAAATATGTTATAATGTTGCAGAAGACCAAAGCAAAACCAAGCAACACTTATAGAGGAAAGGAGTTGCACTTTATTTTCGCCAGTGACTCAGAGGAATAACTTCCCAAATTTGAGTAAAGTAACATGCAGGGGGCTTCTCTTTTATGTCTTTCTGGGGTCTTTGTCCCTCAAATATGGATTATGCTTCCAGTCCTTTTTTTTTTTAATATATTTTATTGATTTTTTACAGAGAGGAAGGAAGAGGGATAGAGAGTTAGAAACATCAATGAGAGAGAAACATCGATCAGCTGCCTCCTGCACACCCCCTACTGGGGATGTGCCCGCAACCAAGGTACATGCCCTTGACTGGAATCGAACCCGGGACCCTTCAGTCCACAGGCCGAGGCTTATCCACTGAGCCAAACCAGTTTCGGTGCCTCCAGTCCTTTTTGCAGGCTTTGCAAGAAGGCTCCCAGGTGGTCTCCAGGTCATATCTGGTGGTCTGACCTGGCACCAGAGTTAATAACGCCCCCTCCGGGGCAGAGCACTTTTCACAGTTTTATGGCCTCTGTATTTAGATAACAGGTTCTGCAAGACCAGTTTATGGGAAAGAGGCAATGACTTAATTATAGGTTATTAAGAATGGACACTGGGCTTGCTGGCACAGATCCAGATTGCTAGCCCCCCAAATATCAGGGTTACATTGGAATTAGCCCTTTTAGCCTTCTCAATAAAGCAACACTAATTAATAGTTTTAGTGGAGGAATAAACAAAAAAGATCAGAGAATAAAAAAGAACCCAGAAATAGATTCATGTACACATGAGAGTTAAGCGTAAAATAAATGGGCATTTAAAATCAGGGAGGAAAGGATGGCTCCTTGAATAAACTTCACTGGGGCAACCTGATTTCCACTAAAAATACAAAATTATGATCATACTGCATAGCAAATGAAAAAGTGTTTTCAGGTGAATTAAAAATTTAAATGTAAAAACAAAACAACTAGAACTGATTAGAAAAATAAAGGTAATTTATATAATTTTAGGATAGGATAAAAGAAGTCAGAATGTCTAAAGGAAAATACACATTCAACTATACGGCATTTTAATTTATATATGTTTTTCTTAGCTGGACTTCATGTACAGGGGACTGTGTTAATCATATGCCTGATGTTAATAGCTATGTGAGGCTTTTATGTACTGATATTAATAGCTATGTGAGGCGTTTCTTGCTTTTATATATGTACATATGTAATTATGTATTGTCACTTTCCTACATATGTAACTAACCATTTTAATACTTTAAATGCATATTCTTCTGTTGGTGTTGCTCTAAAATGGGTTATGTGGTTCAGAAGGCATGTCACTGATAATGTAAGTTACATTATATTATAGATCTCATTCCATTTCTTTTTAAATTTTAGAGTTTATATATATTTTTATGACTTAAAACTTTTAAATTATAGTTGACATACAGTATTATATTGGTTTTATTCCATTTCTTATTTTTTTTCAAAACCATGATTTAAAAAGATCCATATTGCTATATTTTACAGTTAGCCTGTTGCTTCTCCTGGCTGCATAATACTCCATGGTGTACATTTACTGTATTTACTTATCCTCTCCTCTGCCATGGGTACTCAGATTGCTTCTAACACTCAGCTACAATAAACAGTAGCCTAATGCTTCTGTGAATAGCCTAGTGCTTGCAATTTTATGGATATAGAATAGAGGGGTATTTCTTTGGTATATATCCTCACATATAGACTAGCTGGACCAGAGGGCTACACAGATTTAATCTGGACAAGTGCTAGATTGTTCTGTAGAATGACAATACTGGCAGAATGTACTTCCATCAGCAGTTCATTAGGCTAATACCCCATAAATTTTCTAATGTGACAGGTGTAAAGGTATGTCATTATTTTGTTTTTCTTTAAATTTTTTTAATATCCATGTTTTTTAAAATTTAATAAATCTTTATTGTTCAGATTATTACAATTGTTCCTCCTTTTTCCCCCCATAGCTCCCCTCCACCTGGTTCCCACCCCACCCTCTGCCCTTACCTCCCCCCCACTGTCCTCATCCATAGGTGTACCATTTTTGTCCAGTCTCTTCCCACACCCCCCAACCACTTTCCCCCTGAGAATTGTCAGTCTACTCCCTTTCTATGCCCCTGATTCTAGTATATTCACCAGTTTATTCTGTTCATCAGATTTTTAATTCACTTGATTTTTAGATTCACTTGTTGATAGATATGTATTTGTTGTTCATAATTTTTATCTTTACCTTTTTCTTCTTCTTCCTCTTCTTAAAGAATACTTTTTAGCATTTCATATAATATTGGTTTGGTGGTGATGAACTCCTTTAGCTTTTTCTTATCTGTGAAGCTCTTTATCTGACCTTCAATTCTGAATGATAGCTTTGCTGGGTAGAGTAATCTTGGTTGTAGGTTCTTGCTATTCATCACTTTGAACATTTCTTGCCACTCCCGTCTAGTCTGCATAGTTTCTGTTGAGAAATCAGCTGACAATCGTATGGGTGCTCCCTTGAAGGTAACTAACTGATTTTCTCTTGCTGCTTTTAAGATTCTCTCTTTGTCTTTTGCTCTTCGCATTTTAATTATGATGTGTTTTGGTGTGGTGCTCTTTGGATTCCTTTTGTTTGGGGTTCTGTGTGCTTCCTGGACTTGTAAGTCTATTTCTTTCACCAGATGGGGGAAGTTTTTAGTCATTATTTCTTCAAATAGGTTTTCAGTATCTTGCTCTCTCTCTCTTCTGGCACACCCATAATTCGGATGTTGGTACGCTTGAGGTTGTCCCAGAGGCTCCTTACACTATCTTCATATTTTTAGATTCTTTTTGCTTTTCCAGTTGAGTGTTTTTTGCTTCTTTGTATTTCAAATCTTTGACTTGATTCTTGTGTTCCTCTAGTCTGCTGGTAGGTCTCTGTATAATATTTTTTATTTCAGTCAGTGTATGCTTAATTTCTACTTGGTCCTTTTTCATATCCTCGAGGGTCTTGCTAAATTTATCGGCCTTTTCTAGGAAATTCTTGAAAAACCTTATAAACGTGGTTTTGAACTCTATATCCAGTCGTTTGCTTTCCTCCATTTCTTTCGTTTGTGATCTGTTTCTTTGTCACCGCATTTTCGCTGCTTCCCTGAGTTGGTAGAGTAGCTTTGTGTGATGGGTGTTCTATAGGGCCCAGTGGCTCAGCCTCCCCCAGTTACCTGAGGTGGACACTTTTGGTGCACCCCTTTGTGGACTGTGTGCACAGCCTTGTTGTAGTTAAGTCTTGATTGTTGTTGGCATCACTGGGAGGAATTGACCTCCAGGGCAATTGGCTGTGAGGATCAGCTGTGTCTACTGGGAGACACAGCTGGGAGAACTTCTGTGCTGGAGACAGCCTTATGAGACAAGACTTGCAAAATTGCAAAAGCCTCTGTGCTCAGCTTGTATGGGGTGGAGTCTCAGGGTGGAGTCTCAGGGTGGAGCAGACAGCCTTGGCTTCCCATCAGCCCTGCCCTAAGAGGCCCCTGGGTCTCAGTGTCCCATGATAATCCCTGCAAGCACCTCTGAGAGAAAGCTGTCCTCAAGTTTCGCCCGCTGCCAGACAGTCCAGTTTCTCCCTGAATGAGTCTGGGTTCCCAGATTCTTGCCCAGAATTAAAGTTTAGCACAGTCGGGAGCTTCTGTCTCCCTCCCACTTGATAAAGCCAGCCACACACTCAGCTGCCCATGCACTCAGCCGCCCGTCCTCTTCGTGCACATGCGTCTGTGTACCTCAGTCTTTTGCAACTCCTCTGAGTCTCAATGTGCTTTCCTCTTTCCTTCTAGTTGTAGAATTTCCACTCAGCCAGCTTTCTTGTGGTTCTAGATGGTGTCCATTTTGTCTTTTAGTTGTATTTTTGATATTGTTGTGCAAGGCAGCAGTTTAGGTGTTTATACCGTCATCTTGGTTTCTTCTGTTTTTTTTTTTTTTTTAAATTTATATTTAAAGTGACTTTCTTATAGATAGCATATAGTAGGGTTCTTTATTTGTATCTAGTCTGACATGCCGAGAACCAATTCCAGCATGTAATAATTACAAGAGTTCCATCAAAAGGTTGATGGGACTTGGGCGGCTCACAAGGGTGAGCCACATATGTAGTTTACCTGTTGGAAACGGCTAAACAGCACTTCCCCCAAACCTGAATAGGTTTGTCTGCTGCCAGACAGCTCAGGGCATTTTATTGCCTCCTGTTGGCCAAACACCTGAACAGCTGTAGCCTATTCCCCAAACTGACAATGCTTCTGTACCCTTTGAAACCTTACCCTTTTAAGTGTATATCTCCACCTTGCCTTAGGACAAATTGCATTAATAAAAGCAGGATCCTGAGTCAAGGAAGGAGTCTTTTAGCTCCTTTGGTTAAAGATCCTCTGACCTCCAATGCCTTTCAAAATTATCTTTCGTCTTTGGACTCCTTAATCATCTATGCGCAGCCCCTTTCTCCAGAATGCTGAACCCTTTGTAAGGCTGGGAAAAGAATCCCGGCACTGGCAGTCTCTGCCTTTTATTTTGAATTCTGGTAAAAATTATATTAGATGTAATTATGAATTTGATTTGGTGTGGCTCTGCTATCTTGTTTTAAGCTTTCTGTTCCATCTATTTTTTCAGCCTTTCATCTTCATTTTCTGCCTTCTTTTGGATTAACTAAATATTGTTAAGATTTCTCCCGGCTGCTTGGCACAGTTAGTTGTTGGAGTGTTATCCCATACATGAAAAGGTTGTGGGTTTGATTCCCAGTAAGAGCACATATCTAGGCTGAAGGCTCAGCCCCTAGTCATGGAGCATATAAGAAGCAACTGATCAATGTTTTCTCTCTCTCCAATCAATAAAAGTATCCTTAGGTGATAATTAAATATATATCCTTCTAGAGGCCCGGTGCACAAAATTCATGCACAGGTGTGTGTGTGTGTGTGTGTGTGTGTGTGTGTGTGTGTGTCCCTCAGCCCAGCCTGCACCCTCTCCAATCTGGGACCCCTCGAGGGATGTCCGACTGCCTGTTTAGGCCCGATCCTACTGGGCAGTCGGACATCCCTCTCACAATCCAGTACTGCTGGCTCCCAACTGCTCGCCTGCCTGCCTTCTTGATTGCCCCTAACCACTTCTGCCTGCCAACCAGATTGATGCCTAATTGCTCCCCTGCCAGCATGTTTGCCCCTAACTGCCCTCCCCTGCAGGCCTGGTCCCCTGCCCCCCCCCAACTGCCCTTCCCTGCAGGCCCGGTCGCCACCAATTTTCCTCTTCTGCCGGCCTGGTCACCCCCAACTGCCCTCCCTTGCAGGCCTGGTCCCTCCCAACTGCCCTCCCCTGCTGGCCATCTTGTGTCCACATGGGGGCAGCCATCTTTGACCACATGGGGGCAGCCATCTTGTGTGTTGGAGTGACGGTCAATTTGCATATTACTCTTTTATTAGATAGGATAGAGGCCTGGTGCATGGGTGGGGGCCAGCTGGTTTGCCCTGAAGCATATCCCAGATCAGGGTGGGGGCTCCCTTGGGGAATGGGGTGGCCTGGGGGAGGGGCCTCTGGTGGTTTGCAGGCCAGCCACGCCCCCTTGTGACCCAAGCAGAGGCCCTGGAATCTGAGATTTATTTATCTCCTATAATTGAAACTTTGTTGCCTTGAGCAGAGCCAAGCCTCCAGCTCGCTCAGTGGCTGTAGCCATTTTTTGGGGGATTTATTTATCTTTTATAATTGTAACTTTGTAGCCTTGAGTGGAGGCCTGGGCCCACCAGGGTGTGCAGAAAGCTTGGCTTCCTCCATTGCTGGGGAAAACCAAGCCTTCTGCTTGCTCCATGGCTGCAGCCATCTTGTTTGGGTTAATTTGCATGATTGGCTGGTTGGCGTGGCTTGTGGGTATAGCGGGGAGTGATGGTTAATTTGCATATTATTCTTTTATGAGATAGGATATAATAAAGAGGTAATATGTAAACTGACCATCACTGAAACACACAAGATGGCTGCCCCCATGTGGTCAAAGATGGCTGCCCTCATGTGGACATAAGATGGCCACCACAAGATGGCTGGCAGGGGAGGGCAGTTGGGGGTGATAAACCCTACAGGGGAGGGCAATTGGGAGGGACCAGGCCTGAAAGGGAGGGCAGTTGAGGGGGATCAGGCCAGCAGGGCAGGGCAGTTGGGGGTGACCAGGCCAGCAGAGGAGGGCAGTTAGGGGCAACCAGGCCTGCAGGGGAGGACAGTTAGGGGCGACCAGGCCAGTAGGGCAGGGCAGTTAGGGGCAATCAGTCTGGCAGGAGAGCAGTTGGGCATCAATCAGGCTGGCAGGGTGGTTGTTAGGAGGTGATCAGGCTGGCAGGCAGGCGTGCAGTTTGGAGCCAGCAGTCCTGGATTGTGAGTGGGATGTCCGACTGCCCATTCAGGCCTGATCCCACCAAGATTGGGCCTAAATGGGCAGTCGGACATCCCTTGAGGAGTCCCAGATTGGAAAGGGTGCAGGTTGGGCTGAGGGACACACCTCTCCCCCGCTCCCCCCCGCCCCGTGCACAAATTTTGTGTACCAGGCCTCTAGTATATATAGTTAAAATTTTATTTATCTCTACTATTGTCTTATTAACTCAATTTAAAAAAATGGTTTCTCTAGCTAGAGTTTCCCTGATGCATGTTTAACTTAAAACAGGCTATTGTCAAATAACTTCATATTCAGTATAAAAACCTTATCACAATGTACTTTGATTTCCCACTGGATAGTTATGTAATTATGTGTAGTTAGTTATGTAAATTCCTCTTTTGCACCTCCCACCTGATAAGCATCTAAAGTTGTCTCCAGCCCTAACTTGTTTGGCTCAGTGGATAGAGCATCAGCCTGTGGACTGAAAGGTCCCAGGTTTGATTCCAGTCAAGGGCATGTGCTTTGGTTGTGGGCACATCCCCCGTAGGAGGTGTGCAGGAGGCGGCTGATCAGCGTTTCTCTCTCATCATTGTTTCTAACTGTCTGTCCCTCTCCCTTTCTCTCTGTAGAGATTAATAAAAATATATTTAAAAAAAATAAAGTTGTCTCCAGTGATCAACTTTTGCCTTTCCTAGTAGAGAGGGCCTGATGAACACTGCAAATTTATGTCCTTCCTTTAGGTAAATAGAGCTTTTGTTGTGATTGATCCTTCTAAATTGCCTTCACCTCAAAATAAATCTTATGCCAAAGTGACATATTTTGAGGTGGCAAATTCTGTCTCCTTCAGTCATAATGCACTAGTCCTTGTGTAGCCAAGGGTCTCCTTTAATACTATGTCCTCCTGCTTCCTCCTTCGATTGTCACTTCTTCTACCTTCCCCCACTCCATAGGTTTACCCCAGAAGTAAAGGCCAGAATTGCTTTGTGATTTTCTTTTTTTTAATCTTTTGTGTGGTTCTTAAGTTACTCGAGGCTGTGATCTGTTTCTCAATCCAATTTCAGTATTGTGATACCTACCCTCTTCCAGAATAATAATTCATTTTGATTAGAAAGAAGTGGTTTCTTGAATTGGTAGTACAAAATAGTCACAGGGATGTAAACTATAGCACAGGGACTATAGACCACAATATTGCAATAACTATATATGGTGCCAGGTGGGTACTAGACTTACTGGAGAAATTACTTTGTAAATTATATGTGTCTAACCACTATGTCATACACCTGAAACCAATACAAAATAATATTGAATGTCAACTGTAATTGAAAAATTTCAAAAAGAAATTTAAAAAAAAGAAAGAAGTGGTTTCAGCCAGAAGAACAAACATGGCTCTTGGCAGCCTTCCAGGACTGTGTGTGTGTAGGAGGGAATAGCCCTGGTGAAATGTGAGGTCATTAAAATGTCTACTTGTTTTTCTTCAATTTTTTGAACTAAAGTTTGAAGCATGTCTGAAGTTGCTATTGTGTTTTCAGCAGTTAGGGGTGAAATAGGCAGGTTTAGGGAATTTTTAAAATTGAGGGGTCCATGGAAAAAACACAGGGCTACAGAATTGCAAAAGGGTACATTTCCATAAGACAGGGAAGTTGAGAGAGGCAGCAGTTACATTTCCATAAGATAAGGGAACTGGGAGTAGCAAAAGGTCTATATTTACAAAATAAAGAAGGAGGAATAAAGCCCAGAGGGAATAGGAGAACAATGAGGAAGGAGGGCCTCACATGTCTTATGTGAGGTTTGACCTTTGAGCTCAGGAGTTACTATGGTGACCAAATCAAAGGGGAAATAGTGGTCAGAGGAGATATTGAGGCACAGAAAACTACAGTCTTTATAAACCATGGAAAAAGGAATTTGGTGGCACTCTTTCCCCCTCCCAACGTGGGAGTGTGTGCTTGTTCTTCAATAAATTTCCACCTTTGCTATACCATCTTCCATACGTGGTTTCATTCTTCAACTCCGACTAACCAAGAGCCTGGGGAAACCATCCTGCCCAGGCGAACACCACATGTTCCAGTCCAAAAATCCCATATCAGTACTATGAGCTACAGTTTTCTGCTAATTTCTTTGTCAATCCAATTACTTCTACTTTCTATCCTTAGGGATTTTTGGTTCACTGATGTACCTTTTTTTAAATTTTAGAGGTGCTATGTGTTTTGATCTAATTAATTGGCTCTCTGCTTAGTTATTTCAAGAAATTTAGGACAGCCCTGACCAGTTTGGCTCAATGGATAGAGTGTCGGCTTGCGGACTCAAGGGTCCCAGGTTCGATTCTGGTCCAGGGCATGTAACTTGGTTGCGGGCACAACCCCAATGGGGGATGTGCAGGAGGCAGCTGATTGATATTTCTCTCTCATTGATATTTCTAACTCTCTCTCCCTCTCCCTTTCTCTCTGTAAAAAAATCAATAAAATATATTAAAAAAGAAAAAGAAATTTAGGACGGGAAGGAAAGTAGATTATACCTTAATCTAACTTCTCAGATTATTTCTATCTTTCAATAGCAGTCAGTTATTATCAGAACAATTTTCTCTTCACTGAAGAAATAATTTATCATCTCTGTTGCCTGCATTAGCTCATTTCATAGGGACTCATTTGCCCAAATGCTTTAAACGCAAATACTGACAGCATGAAACCTAGTATTAGTTTAATGATCTGAGAAAATATAAAGTGCATCAGAAAAAAACATAGGTAAATTGTAAAGAATGGGTAGTTTACTATATATATTGATTTCAGAGAAGAATGAAGAGGGAGAGTGAGATAGAAACACTAGTGATGAGAAAGTCATTGATCTGCTGCCTCCTGCACCTCCACACTGGGGGTTGAGTCTGCAATCCTGTGCCTCACAGGAATGGAACCATGACCTCCTGGTTCATAGGTTGACACTCAACCACTGAGCCACGCCAGCTGGGCATTTTAAATGGGTTTTTAGTTATAAGTGTCACAGAGAACCGCAATAATCAATCAATGCTCGGAGAGTTTGGAGTCACACTTTATTCACCGGTGGGCTTAGAGAAAATGAATTCAAATTCTAAGCAAGGCTACAAGCAGAACTTCCCTTTTTATTAAAGAGCCAGCCCTTTGTGCACTTAGTGGTTATCTCCCTGCTGGCCTTGAAAACAACACAGTTCTATCCAATTAAAAAATGCACCTGGCATGGCATGAGAGTATGGGCATATCTAGTCTCTGGCCTACAATGTCAGACAGCTAAGTTTATCTTCCTCATTATTCAAGCAGGCTAAAGCAGGCTAGAAAGCAAAGTTATTTTTTTTAGAATAAGAGTCCGTCTAAAAAAACAGCAGAGAATTCCAAACGGTAGTTTCACAAAATAGGGGTTAGCCTTCTCATAAGCATCAAGCTAAGATTATAGCATTCAGAATAAGCACATTTTAACTTTTTCAAGAAAAACTCTTGCCCTGGCTGGTGTGGCTCTATTGGAGTGTCATTCCATGTACTAAAGGGTTTTGATTCTACTCCCAGCCCTGGCACATACCCAGGTTGCAGGTTCCATCCCTGGTTTGGTACAGAAGACCAAAGAAATACCAAGCACACTTCCTAGAGAAAGGGAGGGACCCCGTTTATTAACACTAATGGACTCCGGGAATAATTTCCAAATCAGAGTGAAGAAACATGCAGAGGGCTTCACTTTTTATAACCTTCTGGGGTCTTTGTCTTGCAGATATGGTTCCTCCCCGTTTTGTGTGCTCATAGGAAGGCCCCCGGGGTGTTGGGGGTCCCCAGGCCATATCCGATGATCTGTCCTGGGGCCAGCATAACAACCCCCCCCACCCCCAGGGCAGTGCATTGTTCGCAGCTTTATGGCCTGACACACCTTGCAAGACCAGTTTCCTCCTCAGTTAGGATGCATGTGTGAGGCAACTGATAGATGTTTCTTTCTCACATTGATGTTTCTCTCTCTCCCTTTCCCTTCCTCAAGACATTCAGATTTAGTTGACCCCTTTTGTTCTCTCTCTCTTGCTTAGCCCCATAACTGCAGATCCGCTTGTGTAATCTTTCTTGTTACACCTGGCAACGGCAACTTGGTGGAAATTCCCCAGCAAAATCCATAAGCCCCGAAAATATATAAAAGGAAAGTAACAACCTAAGCTGGGGCTCAGCTTTGGGAACTGATTCCCCTGAACCAAAGTGCTGGTGATAGAAATAAAGTGCCTTTTCTTAATCTTCCCAGTGCCTGGTTGTCTGTCTTCCTGCCACCTGCTAATTCTGCCATAACATAATTTGGTGCATTGGCTAGGAAGGCTGTCAGCCAAGCTGGCCCTTTGAGCCACTGCTGATGAGAGCAGGCGGGTAGGCCTGCTTGACCTGGGCCCCTGTGATGAAGGGAAGGCACCACCAGCAGTTGTCTGGGTCCCAGTCCTCACTGGACCTGGATGGATCGCCTCCTCCCTTCCCTCCCCCCCCCCCCCCCGCCCCCGCGCCTTCCTGTGCTCCAGTGGACTCCAAGAAAGACAGAAAAGCCTTTCTGGGACCACATGTCTGATTGGCAGGTTTTCCCAGGGAACCAGATCGAGACCAGGCCTGCCTTTAGGAATGGAAGAGGAGATCACCTCCTAGGCAGTGTTTACTGCCTCTGAGATCAGGGAATTTCCCGGGTGGAAATCAAACTCTGACTGATTGTGGTGTGAATGAGTGTGTGAGAGTCCGCACTCCATGGTGAAAGCTACGGAGCCTGATTGAGTCCTAACCTGCATTTCTGTGGTGACCTCATATGGTCTAGGGCATTGTTGGCACTGGGTCAGGGCCTTATACTGACCCGCCATCAGTGCTAAGAGGCACCTAATTCTCCACGAGGAGAGTGGCCAGACAGACAAAGTGAAAGTTTCCCCTGTTTGTCTTGTGTATCCATTCACTGGGCGGGACCACACACACAAACATTGGAGGTAGTCCCTCTGAACCAGTGTCTAAGAATATATGCTAAAGAATTTCAAGAAGGGATTCTCAGGGGATTACAGAGTGAAACTATTCCCCTGGAAGTTAAGACATATGTGTGAATTAGACTGGCCAACCTTTGGGGTAGGATGGCCACCAGAAGGAACTTTAGATATCCCCACAGTGAAGGCTGTTTACAGAGTTGTAATGGGAGACCCAGGTCACCCTGATCAATTCTCTTACATAGATCAATGGTTAGAAATAGCCCAAGTCAGGCCTTCTTGGGCCGGGTTCTGTGTTAGGGACAGTGTAAGGTATTAGTCACTCAGGAGAAGAAACAGACATCTCAGAGAGACCAAAGACCATCCATTTTTCAAGGAGATACAGAGGAGGCCCCTCCACCGAGCCTACCACCACCATATGCCCCCCCAAGCAGTTCCTAGTGCTCTGCCACCAGCCAGAGGGTGGGGGACCAGATACACCATCTCTCTCAGTCTTGTCACCCACAGCCCCAGAACTTCACCTAGAGTCACTGGAGCTGGTTGGCTGGTGCCTCAGATCAGCCAATCAAGGGCCCAGATCGCTGCCTGCAATGCAGATGCCCCTTGGTGAAACCAGGGGCCCCCAGCAAATGGCCCCAGAAGGGAGATCTGTCTCTTACTATCAGCCTTTTACAACAACCTGAATTGGAAGCACCATACCCCAGCCTATTCTGAAAAGCCTCAGGCTATGATCGACCTTTTAGAGTCGATCTTTCAGACCCAGAAACCAACCTGGATCGACTGCAAGCAGCTTCTCCTCACCCTCTTTATTATGGAGGAGCAGATGAGAATAGTGACAGAGGCTAGGAGGTGGTTCCAGACTCAGGCACCAGGAGGAATAATGGATACCAAGAGATGGGCAAGGGAAGCCCTACCAGACGAAGAACCTTGATGGGATCCCAATACAGAGGAAGGGAGGAACCAACTAGAGAAATACTGCTTAGCCTTCCTCCAGGGAGTTCAAGCAGGGCCTAAAGAGCCCACTAATATGACTAAGACTTCTGAGGTCTTCCAAAAACCAGAAGAAAGTCCAGTGGACTTTTATGAGAGACTTCGAGGCATTCTGGGTCTACACCCCATTTGATCCCGAGGCTCTGGAAAATCAGTGCATGGTAAATGCAACCTTTGTAGGTCAGGCTCAACCTGACATTAGGAAGAAACTCCAGAAGCTTGAAGGATTTGCAGGCAAGAATGCAACTGAATTACTAGAAACAGCCAATAATGTCTTCGTAAATTGGGACCGAGTGGCCAAGAAGGAGGCTGATGAGAGGCTAAAAAAGAAAGTAAACTTATTAACAACTGCCCTAGATTATCCACCCCCTTCAGTGGGAAAGAGGAGAGAGAAAAAGGGGGCGAAGGAGCAAAGGAGGAAGATACCCCTTGGGTGTGATCAGTCTGCCTATTGCAAGGAATCTGGACACTGGAAAATGAGTGCCCCAATCGCCAGAGAGGAAAGCTGGGGTCTTCCAACATGCCCAGCCGTTACTGGCCTGAGCCACCCGAAGCAGACCTGATTGGGTTGGCGGGAGCAGACTCTGATTAGGACAGACCCGGCTCTTTCCAACTATGCCCCCATGAGCCCATGGTCAAAATGAAAATTGGGGGCCAGACTGTGAACTTTATGGTCGATACTGGGGCTGAGCATTCAGTTGTTACCCAAAAGGTAGCACCCTTTTTAGGATGAGAAGTCACTATCATAGGGGCTATCAAAATACTTTGAAGTGATTTGACAACAGAGATCAGGACTAAAATTTCTGTTCTTTCATTTTCATTTCTGTTCTCCTTTTTCTTCCCTCATGTCCCAGTGCTAAATGTGCAATAGGAACTTGATCAAGGTTTTTTCAATTGAATTGAATTCAGCTGACCGGCCTGCTACCCCCATAACAAAATGGAGATCCATGTGGTGGAGTAAATTACCATAGTTTATTAATTTTTGTGAACAATATATTTTCCAGAGGATAGCATTATAAATAGTAATATTGGAATCAATGGAAATAATGAGTACAGATAAAATGTTTTTAAAATGATAATTTCTCAGAAGTGTATATATTCAGGTCATTGAAGATTATCAATTGGTTTGGACAAATGCTTTTTATTTTATTTTTTTAAAGAATTTTGTGGACAAATACTTTTTAAAGACCTCTCTTGCTCTGTGAAAGTGACCCAATATGAATGAATAAAATATATTGCTTTAGATAAATTGAAAATAGATATATTTCTCTTGCAGAATTCTAATAATCTTCTTATTCACTTCAAAAAACTTAGAGTAAAATTACCAGTGATCTTTGGAACTTGGTACGTTGAAATTGACACAATTATCCCAGTAACACTTGAAAAATGTTATAAAGCTTTTTTCAGTATATTTCTGAAAGCCTGCTTTTAAAATAGTTATCTTTGGACTGTCTTACAATACAGGGTTTTATTTGTGTATGTTGATAGTCTCAAGCCATTTTGCATAATGCTGGTTGTATGATACATGGGAGCAGGAGTGATAGGCAGTAAGTGTGGATCACCAGTTATGTTGAAGCTCAGGCCCTTTAAAGCGTTTAAGAGAAAACTAGCAGTTGTTCATCCCTAAAGCTGGGTAAAACGAATAAAAAATGATGGAAACACACAACCACCAAATCATTATGACTTTGCTGACAATTTAATTATTTAATTCCAAACTATTATTTCAATAGATGTAAACATTTTTTCCTTCAACATAGCTAAGTCAAAGTCACTTCTCTTATACAGAAGTTAAGCCCATCACCACTTCATCTGAGGATAGTAAAACCCTTTTCACTTTCCCATGTCGGGGAAGCAACTAGCCAAAGGTCATGGTACACACACGGGGAAAAAGAAGCGCAGGAGCTCTCTGAAGTCAGTATTCATCATGGAATGGGTATTCGGGATGATCAGACCATCTGCCAAAACAAGGGAAAACCTTTCATTCCAAAGTCGCACAGCTGTATGTGTTACTAGCATCTTCTGACAATTTCACCGACCACTCCCTCTCTCTCTTAATCATTCCTTAGGTTTCTTACCCACCTCCTCCCAGTTTTCATTAAGCCAGCACTTTTACTAAGCCCTGGAGAGCACCTGGGTTTCAGTGTGTGTTTGGGCATGGAGGGGGCTGGCTGCCTCCACACCAACATTTTGCTCAGAACAAAAACACAGGAGGTGAGTGAAGCCTGCCTCTTTCCAACTCCTCCCTCCCTTCTGCTGTCCTGATAGAGGCTGCCTCCTGTGTCAATGAACCACACAGGCATTTCTCTTCACAGCTCTGTCACCAATCAAGGTCACCCCCTTCTCCGCACAGTGCTTCCTCGCCCTTCTCACTAGGCCTCCTGAGAGTTGATAGTTTGAGATCTAGAAGGTGATGACCAGCAAAGGAAGTTTCTGCTATAATGATGACAGTGATGATGATGAACCTATCTCTTAAATAGCAATGGTGAAACAGTCTTTAAAAGGATTGGAGTGTGTGAGTGTGTGTGTGTGTGTGTGTGTGTGTGTGTGTGTGTGTGTGGCACCTGTCATGGAGCATATCTAAGACTCAGTTCTCTACAAGTACTATGAGCTTTCAATTAAAATATACTAGTAGAGGGAATCCAAGATGGCGGCATAGGTAAACACCTAAACTGCTGCCTCCCACAACAATTTAAACTGCAACTAAAAGACAAAACGTCTATCACCCAGAACCACGGGAAAGCTGGCTGAGTGGAAGTTCTACAACAAGAAGGAAAGAGAAAAGAGCATTGAGACGTGCACAAGCGCTGAAAAGCTGAGGTACGGAGGCGCGTGATCCGGGCTGGCGGCGGGCGACTGGGTGCGCTGCTTTTTTCAACCTGAACGGAGACAAGCCCCCGATTACTCTGAAATCCAGTCTCTGGGGAGACGCGGGGGACCCAAACTCCTACGGGGAGAAGCTGGACTGTCTGCCAGTGAGAGTGGCTTGCTTGCAGAGCTGCACGCAGGAATAATTGTTTACGGCACTGGGGCACAGGACTCCAAGACGTGGTCGGGGACACAGAGCCCGCTTACTAGCAGCCATTGCTGTTTGCCACGCCCTAACCTAGTGACGCCCTGAGACCCCGCCCCACACAACCTACAAACCCACCCAAGCTCCAAGCAGCTCAATTAGCATAAGAAAGCCTGCCCTATCACAGCTTAACCTAGAAAACTTGCAGCCCAGGTCAGACAGCTCCAAAACCTCCAAACCCCAAGCAAAGAGGAGAAAACTGCAGCTCTCACTGTAGCTCCTGCTGAGTGGCCTCAGACAGTAGCTGACCTGCACCCCATTGGAGATCCAGAAGCCAGTGTACCTAGTGGTCAGTGTGAGACACCAGATTTCAACTCTTCACATCCATATGTGACACATTCAAGAGGCAGACTCAGTGAGCACCAAAGCCCCACTGAAACAAGTCCTGCCCCATAAGCGTGTCTTCAGCGCAGCACTTCTTCCATTATAGACACAGGGAGTGCTCACAGCTAATTGGCCTGGAGGTCAATTCCTCCCAGCATACCAACAGCGATTCAGGCTTAACTACACCAAGACTTTGCACTCAGCCCACAAAGGGGTGTACCAAGAGCATCCACATCAGGTGATTGGGGAGGCTGAGCTACTGCCCCCTATAGGTCACCTACCACACAAAGCCACTCCATCAACACAGGGAAGCAGCCAAAATGCAGAAACAAAGAAACATGTCACGAATGAAAGAAACGGAGGAAAGCAAACTACTGGATGACATAGAGTTCAGAACCACATTTATAAGGTTACTCAAGAATCTTCTAAAAACCGCCGAGAAACTTGATGACACTTCTGAGGAGCTTAGTGAGACCTTCAAGGACCTTAATGAGAATGCCAAAAAAATGGAAAAGGATCAGTCAGGAATGAAGCATACACTGTCTGAAATAAAGAATATACAGAAACTCAACTGTAGATCAACATACCCCAAGAATCAAACCAAAGATCTGAAATATGTGGAAACAAAAAACATCCAACCAGAAAAACAAAAAGAAAAAAGAATCCAAAAATATGAAGATAATGTAAGGAGCCTCTGGGACAACTTTAAGCGAAACAACATCCGAATTTTTGGGGTGCCAGAAGAAGGGAGAGAGCAAAATATTGAAAACCTATTAGAAGAAATAATGACAGAAAACTTTCCCTACCTGGTGAAAGAAATAGACTTACAAGTTCAGGAAGTGCACAGAACCCCATACAAGAGGAATCCAAAGAGGACCACACCAAGACACATCATAATTAAAATGCCAAGGGCAAAAGACAAAGAGAGAATATTAAAAGCAGCAAGAGAAAAAACAGTTAATTACCTACAAGGGAGTACCCATACGACTGTCAGCTGATTTCTCAACAGAAACTATGCAGGCCAGAAGGGCGTGGCAAGAAATATTCAAAGTCATGAACAGCAAGAACCTACAACCAAGATTACTCTACCCAGCAAAGCTATCATTCAGAGGTGAAGGTCAGATAAAGAGCTTCACAGACAAGAAAAAGCTAAAGGAGTTCATCGCCACCAAACCAGGATTACATGAAATGCTGAAGGGTATTCTTTAAGAAGAAGAAGAAGAAGAAAAAGGTAAAGATAAAAATTATGAACAACAAAATGACATCAAATACATACCTACCAACAAGTGAATCTAAAAATCAAGTGAATAAAAAATCTGAAGAACAGAATGGAGTGGTGAATATAATAGAATCAGGGACATAGAAAGGGAGTGGACTGACGATTCTCAGGGGAAGCAAGTGTGAGGGGTTTGGGAAGAGATTGGACAAAAATCTTACTCCTATGGATGAAGACAGTGGCGGGGGGTAAGGGCATGGGGTGGGGTGGGGAATCAGGTGGAGGGAGCTATGGGGGAAAAAAAAGTGGAACACCTGTAATAATCTGAACAATAAAGATTTAATTAAGAAAAAAAAAATATACTAGTACATGGGCACAGACAATAGGGTGGTGAAGGCCTCGGGCAAGGGCCAGGGCAGGCTGGAAGGAGTTAATGGGGGAAAAAGGGGACATATGTAATACTTTCAACAATAAAGATTTAATTTTATAAATAAAAAAAAAAACAAATTAAAACAGGAAAAGGCTGTGAAATCCAGTTAATAATAAACTTGATGAAAAGCAAAAAAGAATCATGGCCCAATGTGCCTAAATAATACTTTTTTTTTGACCCATGGGGCCTAATATTTGTTTCTCCTTGATGATTTTTCTATTCCTGGTATGATGAGTTATTTTTTCAGTGTTTCTATAATTAGGTATTAAACATGTCATATGTCAAATAATGTTACCAACTAACTGTAAAAATAATCATTACATTGGTGGACTGACTACATCCTACTATCTCTTCCTAATTTAATGATATTTATTCATTAGAAACCATTTATCTTTAAGAGTTATTAATTAATCTATATGTTTTTTATTTCCAAGTTTGTGTTTATTCTTTCATTCTTGTGGTTAGATGTCAAAATTTTTTTCCCTAGAAAATTCACATTAGGAAGCTATTTTATTCATTCAGAAATGGATTCAGAAATTTGGTATTAATGTAGTCACAGCAGTTTTTGACTCTTGAAATACTTAGGGTCCAAAGTATCCAAAGTATATGAATTATTTTTATGAGCATTTATATTGCTCACTTAAAGAGAAGATTGTAAAATAAGATGACTATTCAGGTGATCTAAAGAACTGGAAATATTAATAAAGAATTATTAAGAGGAAAAAATTGTGTGTATGTATATACATTACATGTGTGTGTATTAACTTTTTATTTTCAAGGACCTATAATATTTAGAGAATAAAGGGCTACCTCATTAAATAACAGAATCTGGCAACATTTGAAGGAGTGTTAGGAATTTTACTTGTGGATGGATGGAGCTAGGATGGTGGAGCTAGAAGCTTCAAATCTTATAGGTGAGCATTCATCTAAAACTAATTTCTTGAGGTGAAGGGATTAGTCAAAGAACATATATACATAGTCCATGGATACAGACAACAGTGTGGTGATGGCCAGAGCTGGGGGGCAGGGATGGGCTTTCTGGGGTTGGGTGGAGGTGGGTAAAGGGAGGAATGGGTACATCTGTAATAGTGTCAACAATAAATAAAATAAAATAAAACTAGATTCTTGGCTAATAGTGTTAACAATCTACACTAATAAAAGAGAAAGATGCAAACTGACTGTACCTCTGCAATGCCCACAAGCCAATCAGAAGTGAGTATGCAAATTAACCCAAAAGATGGTGGGTCAATTTGCATACGCAAGCACCAAGCAGGTGGGGGTGGGGTGGCGCCAAGAGGCCTGGGTCCCAGACAGGGGCCAGGCCCTGCCCGTGGGGTCTCAGGTCCATCAGGGGCCTGGGGAGGTGGGGCGGGCAGCTCCAGGCCCCGCCCATGGGGTTCTGGGTCCATTGCTGCAGGGCGAGAGCAGAGTGGGAGGCCACCAGAAGGAGAGCAGAGTGAGAGAGCTGGTGGCTTGGAATTAATTCACAGAAGGAGAAAAAAGATCATGGAAAAGAAATAGGTGTGACCTGTTTAGATTAAAGTAATCAGGTACACCTTCTCAGTGATGGTGATGGTGATGGTAACATGTGAGATAGAACAGAGTGTGAAACTGCCTGGGGTCAGAAGCAGTATGTGACCTCCAAGGGTGTGAGGAGTCCAGTGAGTGAGAGCAGGCGGGGAGTGGGACGTGGGCGGGAAATTAGGTGAAAGAGGGAGCAGAGGCCAGACGTCCACCATGGTTTATTCAGATAAATCTTAAAATAATTATCTTGGCGTGCTCAGCCTGCATGGCTCAGTGATTGAGCATGGAACTACATACAAGAAGATCGAGGTTCAATTCCCTGTCAGGGCACATGCACAGGTTGCGGGATTGATCCCTGGTAGGAGGCATGTGCAGGAGGCAGCTGATCAATGATTCTCTCTCATCATTGATGTTTCCAGCTCTCTCTCCCTCTCCCTTCCTCTCTGAAATCAATAAAATAATTTTTTTAAAAATTACCTCGCAGCCTGAGTTTTCCCTAAGTCATGTTTAGTTATGTTAACCATTATCACTCCAGGATTAAGTGGTGGTTTTAACCAGCATTCCACCCAGGTGAACACTGTAATTTGGTGATAAGAGTGTAGTTACAATAGTTCGTAGTAATCTACATGACCCTTCATGTTCGCTAAGGTATCACAGAACATTGTTCTAGGGCTAAACAGTGTACTTTGCACTTAAAAAGAAAGTGCTTTCATAATATTTTTTCAGAAAAATAATGTTTATTAATGTAAGTTGTACATTTAATAATCCTATACTTTGTTGTCTATGTATACACACACAAACATACATAAAATTGTTATGTGGGCATAAATGAGTTGATGGAAGATAAATTAAGATTACATATGTCATTACCTAGCCCAGTCCTGGACTTATATTTAGTAAATATTAGTTTATTTCCTTCATCTTTTACATGTCAGGCACTGGATTAGTATCTTATTTGTATCTTACATAAGACAGTAAATTTATTTAATTTTGCCTTCATCCACATAAGAATGGGGAATATAAAATTATTTTCAAGTCTCACAAGCAACATTATTTTATACTATAAAGGGAAGTGTCTAAAATACCCTGGAAATGTAAGCTAAAATGAAATACATTGCAAGATTTTATAACTTTCTATCGGAACACTATGAACAAATGTATGCCAGTAATTTAGATGACTTCCACAATTGTTGTAAATTATTATACACAGTGGGGCAAAAGTAGGCTTATAGTGGTTCATATGGAAAAAGACATGCAGGTTATGATTATTACAATAGCTTTATTAACTGTTTTCCATATTCACAACCATAAATCTACTTTTGCCCCACCCTATACATAGGAGGTTTTTACAACAGCCTGGTAACACAGCCAGTTTTTCCCTACCTACGACCTCTTGCCTATCACCTGAGGCAAGGGCGCTCAACCGTGGCTGCTTATGAGGGTCACATGGAGAGCTCTTTAAGTCTCCGTGACCAGGCCTCTTCTGAGTTCAAACGAACGCTAATCTCAGGGGCAGGGGCCTGGCATGTCTGCCTTGAAAGCTCCCTGGGTGGTTTCAGTTGGGCGGGCAAAGTTGAGAATCACTGTGCCAGGGTCCTCTGTGTAGCAATGGAGGGCTATCTTCAAAAATGCATGCACTTGGCTTTTCAAAAAATGTCTGTCCCTTTTTAAATCCTACTCTGCTTTCAAGTCTTCAGAGAATTGGCAGCTGCATTGTGAAGCCTTCCCATTTGACACAGCCTTTGATATTCAATCTGCTCTGTGCATAGCTTTATTATAGCTCACACAGAAATAGTCATTCCTAATGGGAGGAAAAATGAAATATTAAACTGAAGGCAAGTTCCTTGAGGTCAGGGAGACAGATGGATAGATGATAGATAGGTAGATAGACAGATAGAAGTAGCCTATATAATAAAGCCCTAATATGCAAATCAACCAAACAACAGAATGACCCGTCACTATGAGTGGGGCCTAAGCTGGAAGGCAGATATCTCCTGAGGGGTCCTGGACTGAGAGAGGGTGCAGGCCAGGCTGAGAGCCACCCCCCCTCCCCCAGTGCACAAATGTTGTGCACCGGGCCTCTAGTCCTATATAATAAAAAGCTAATATGCAAATGGTGGTCATGCCCTCACGCCTTAATGGCTCAGACACTGAATACTGGGGAGAGAGGAATGGGGACAAGCCAGGCACAAATGACCTCATGAGAGAGGAATGGGGACTAGCCAGGCTGCGCCCAGGAGAGGGACAAGCCGCCTGCCCTGCAGTCCCGGGTGCCAGCAGCTGCGCCTGCACCTGTGCCTGTGGCCTGGCCTGGGAGAGGGTCAGGCCGCACGCCCCGCAGTCCCAGGCGTCAGTGTCTGGAGCTGTGGCCCGGGAGAAGGACAAGCCACTCACCCCATGGTCCCAGGCACCAGTGCCTGCACCTGCAGCCAGGGAGAGGGACAACCTGCCCACCCTGCGGTTCCAGACGCCAGCACCTGCGGCTGTGGCCCAGGCGAAGTTGCCCGCCCATGGTCCCCTGCAGCATTGGCCAGCCTGGGCGAAGCTGGCCTGGGTCTTGGGTGCCTGCGGCCAGCCAGAGGGAGGGAAGCCTGGGTCCTGGGTGCAGGCCAAGGCAGAGGCGGTTAGGGGTCATCAGGCCAGCAGGGGAACAGTTAGGGGTGATCAGGCCAGTAGGGGAGCAGTTAGGGGCAATCAGGCAGGAAGGCAGGCAAGTGGTTACCAGCCAGCGGTCCTGGATTGCGAGAGGCAGTCAGACATCCCATGAAGGGTCCCGGATTGGAGAGGGGGCAGACCAGGCTGAGGGACCCCCCCCCCCCCAACCCCCGTGCATGAATTTCATGCACCAGGCCTCTAGTAAATAAAATAAAATAAAACTTGATGCTCTTTCTACTACATGCCCATGTCTCTGTCCCAGGAAGTATTTTTTGTTGATGATTCATGCATCACTTTGATTTTTAGGAAGAAATACATGTGGTGTTTGAATAATTGTGGTGCAATTGGATTAATTTGAATCATATTATTTGTACACTATGACTAAGTTCTTCTTAAGGTCTTTAGTCTGCCATGCCTTAACCTGTCATAGGATGTAATATAAATGCCAGAAATCTTTAAATAAAAATGTAGATTTGCAGGGACTTCTAGAATGAATGTAATTTACCCAGATGGATTTAATATTCAGACTATGCTGCCCAGGGGCCTTTAGCCTTGTTCTGTGGACAGAGATCCAGGTTCATAAGGGCCCACTTGGTGATGCTTTTCAACCCAATACCACTGGGTGGTACCCGATAAAGGATCCCCCAGAACTCACATGAGGAGATCCACTAAGCGGAGATTTTTATTCAAGGCTTCGATGCTCTTCATTTCTTCCTTAGTGAGAGAAAAGTCAAAGATCTGAAATAACAAAAATAAAAGACAGACATTTAAAATGACAGAAAATGGGTCAAGCTTGGGATTGCAGAGTGGGACCAGCAGTTGGAAACCTTCTAAGATTTATGAACATCTCTGCAAATGTCTAAGAGGAGTTGCACTAGCACTGGGGATCCACCTAATGGAACTGGAACAGGAATTCTCTTCTGCACTTTGTCTTAAGATAATTCTGCTGGAGACATCTTACAAGAAATTCCAAATGCTGTGAAATAACGTATGTTCAGCACATCTGAAGAATTCTTATTTCTTCTGGGTAAGATGCTGAACTTTAAAAAATATATATATTTTATTGATTTTTTACAGAGAGGAAGGGAGAGGGAGCGAGAGTTAGAAACATCGATGAGAGAGAAACATCAATCAGCTGCCTCCTGCCTACCCCCCACCAGGGATGTGCCCACAACCAAGGTACATGCCCTTGACAGGAATCGAACCTGGGACCCTTGAGTCCACAGGCTGATGTTCTATCCACTGAGCCAAACTGGTTAGGGCAAGATGCTGAACTTTTGATTTTGGACTAGAGCCTGTGTGCACTTAAAAATATTCCCTTATCTCTAAATTTGCTTTTGTACTTTTATAAAACTTTTGTTTTGTCCTTTTAATCACTTCTCTCATGTAAAAAATATTTTTATTGATTTCAAAGAGGAAGGGCAGGGGAAGTAGAGAAATATCAGTGATGAAAGAGACTTATTGACTGGTTGCCTCCTGCATGCTCTACAGTGGTGATTGAGCCTGCAACCCAGGCATGTGCCCTGACCAGAATCAAATTGTGACCTTCTGGTTCATAGGTTGATGATCAATCAGTGAGTCACACTGGCGGGGCTGAACAGTAAAATTTTAAATCCATTAACACTTTTCTTTCAGATACCTCAAAATTTGTAGTTTTTTGTTAATCCTCATCTGAGGATATTTTCCCATTGAATTTTAGAGAGAGTGGAAAGGAGTGGGGGAGAGAGAGAGAGAGAGAATAATCGATGTGAGAGAGACACATCGATTGTTTGCCTCCCACATGTGCCCCTGACCAGAGCCATGAATCAAGACTTTGACCAGAATTGAACCTGGGACCCTTCAGTCCCCAGGCTGACGCTCTATCCATTGAGCCAAACCAGCCAGGGCAAAATTTGTAGTTGTTATTTTAAAAAAATTTTGATGAGCCTACACATTAGTCTTGCAGTGGCTCTCTCTTTCTTTAAGATCGCTGAAAAAAGTGTCAATGACTTTTTACTGTGAGGTATTTGGGTGTTAAAATACTGTCAGTAGTTGATATTACTGTCTAGCATTCTTTCTTCTCTTGGCTAATAACAGAATCCCTTTTTTTCCTTTTATGAACTTCCCTTCCACCATCTAGTAGGGCTGTTTATCACATGACCTAACTCAAGTATTAGTATAGGGATGATTCTCTACTTAAGGATTAATGCAGCTGGTGACCTGAAGTTGAAGCAAATGGTCATTTACCATTCGGAAAACCAGAATTTTAAGAATTATGCTAAATCTACTCTGCAAAAACAAATCTGGGATGACAACATGATTTACTGAATGTTTTGAGCCCACTGTTGACATCTATTGTTCAGAAAAACAATAAATTTATTTCAAAATATGACAATGTAACCAGTCACTCAAGAACTCTGATGGAGATGTACAATGAGATTAATGTTTTCAGGCCTGCTAACACAACATCCATTCTGCAGCTTATGGGTCCAGGAGTAATTTTTACTTTCAAATCTTATTATTCAAGAAATATGTTTCATAAGGCTATAGCTGCCATAGGTAGGGATTCTTCTGATAGATCTGGGCAAAATAAATTGAAAACCTGGAAAGGATTCACATTCTAGATGCCATTAAGGACATTCCTGATTCATGAGAAGAGGTCGGAATATTAACATTAACAGGAGTTTGGAAGAAATTGATTCCAACCCTCATTGATAACTTTGAGGGTTCAAGACTTCAATGGAGGAAGTAATCACAAATGTGGAAATAGCAAGAGAACTAGAATCAGAAGTTCCCAGATGTGACTGAATTGCTGCAATCTTATGATAAAACTTGAATGAATGAGGAGTTGCTTTTTATGGATGAGCAAAGAAAGTGGTTTCTTGATATGAAACTTACTCCTGGTGAATATGGTATCAATATTGTTGAAATGACAACGAAGGATTTAGACTATTACATAAAGTTAGTTGATAAAGCAGGGCCTGAGAGGATTAATTCCAATCCTCTGAAAGAAGGTCTGTAGGTAAAAATGCTATCAAACAGCATCACATGTGACAGAGAAATTGTTTATGAAAGGAAGAGTTAATCAATATGGGAAATATTGTTTTTTCTTATTTTAAGAAATTGCCACAGCCACCCCAAACTTCAGCAACCACCAGCAGCCCATCAACCTTGAGGCAAGACCTTCACCAGCAAAAAGATTGTGTCTCACTTAAGTCTTGAATGCTGGTTAACATTTTTTAGCAATAAAGTATTTTTAAATTAAACTGTGCACATTTTTATTTTATTTTTAAAATATATTTTATTGATTTTTTTACAGAGAGGAAGGGAGAGGGATAGAGAGTTAGAAACATCGATGAGAGAGAAACATCAATCAGCTGCCTCTTGCACACCCCTACTGGGGATGTGCCTGCAACCAGGGTACATGCCCTTGACTGGAATCAACCCGGGACCCTTCAGTCCGCAGGCTGACGCTCTATCCACTGAGCCAAACCGGTTAGGGCAAACTGTGCACATTTTTAGACATAATGCTACTTAATAGACTGCAGTATAATGTAAACAAAACTTTTATATGTACTGGGAAAGCAAAAAACATTGTGTTAATTTATTGCAATTCACGCTTTATTATGGTGGTCTAGAATGGTGTACCAGTAATACTTCCTGAAGTATGCCTGCAATGTACAATCAGCAAAGCAATCCCCGAAGTGCTAGCAATTGTCTCAAGTTTATCTAAAATTAAATTCAGATATGGGCAGAGTGGGTCAGAGAGCTGGTTTAAAATAAAATATGAAGGTATTACAAGATTCTTCTTAATCTAAACAAAATTCTTTGAATAAAAAACAATCCTACTTTTTACATTTTCAGAAGCACTTCTCTTACCTGAAAGTTTTCTTTGATCCTTTTAGGGTTAAAGCTTTTAGGAATGACAACTATCCCTCGCTGGATGTTGAAACGCAAAGCAACTTGAGCTGCAGTCTTATTGTACTTTTTCCCCAATGAGTTTAGAAGTTCATCCTTTAACAAAGGTTGGAAATATGTAATCACCCTTAAAAAAATAAAAACATGCATGATACTTAGGTAGATCTATGTTAATCACTCCTCCTCCTCCTCTGTCTTCCTATTCACCTGGTAACCTACCAGGACATTTCAGGTCATCTGTAAGCAATTTCTGTGATTGCAGAGTCCTCAGTGAAGAGTTGTTCTTAGTGTGGGAGATCAAGAGAGGCAAATTTATATTGCTGCCTTTTTGAGAAAGTAGATACGTTTTGATGTGTCTTATAGAGAGGGCTGGGCTGAAAGAAGGCATATGTGAGAAGGCTGGAAGCCTGAAGTGGAAGAAGTAGAGGTACAACGCTTGGAATCATATTAGAGTAGAAAAATTTCTACTTTGGTTTGTGAAACACATCATAGTAGAAGTGTTGCCATTGAATACAGAGATAAAAAAATTCTAAAATTTCAGAATATAGGCCATAGAGACTCTATCAAATAATACCTAAACTAACATTTATGGATCATCTCTGTGTTTTAGGCACTCTTAGGTAATTTTATACATATAGTATAATCAATTCTTATAACATCTAAGTGAGGAAGGTTTTATTAGCTCAGTTTGGATATGTGGAGAATGACCTGAAGAGTTTAAGTAAGTTTCTTAAGATTACATAGCCCAATAGAATCATTTCAATAAAATAATTCACATTAGCCTCATACTCTACATCAAAGGAAACACTTCCTAAAGAGACATATAACATTACTTACCAGCCTGGATTCCTAGAGATCCCCAAAGGGGTATATGCAACAATGATAATGTCATGTTGTTGGCAAAATTCCAGTAGTTTCCTCTGGGTGAAATATGGATGG
The DNA here is from genome assembly GCA_026230045.1 of Corynorhinus townsendii. Classification (NCBI taxonomy): domain Eukaryota; kingdom Metazoa; phylum Chordata; class Mammalia; order Chiroptera; family Vespertilionidae; genus Corynorhinus; species Corynorhinus townsendii. The sequence continues at coordinate 130,080,311 of JAPDVU010000004.1, read as the reverse complement.
CACTCCACCTATGTGGTTGCATTGGAGAGCAGAGCACAAAATTAAGGCCTTGTAGATGAATGCAACTTTACATAGTTTTTTTTAAAAAAAATCCTGAAATAAACTTCATTTTAAAGTATTATGGATAGTGAGACAAATTCTAAATATTTTTTCTAACAAATTAGAAAATTCTAACAAATTGAATTTTACCCCCAATTATTTTATAATTAACCCACAGATGGTGCCCTTACTAACCTTGCTGTAATTAACTTCACCAGTATATTGTTTATATATATAACCCATTTGTGGGTTAATTATAAAATAATTGGGGGTAAAATTCAATTTTGTGTCCCTATCATAGTTTCAAACTTGAACAGACTCAGTTATTTATAATAAACATCCTAGAAAATACAATTTCCACAACAGTCTCAATGTTCAGATTACAGTCTTAGTAAGTAGAAGTGACATGTCGTAGAAGCCCTCTGTCTCTAGCTTTCAAACATCTAAGAATATTTTCACAAGAGGAAAAACATGTATAAAACTAAATTTAAAGATGAATTTTATTTTCTTGGATGAGAGTTCTACTTATTTATTTTTATTGTTTTACATTCAACATTGAAAACAATAAGTATACAAAGAGGACAGAGGCAGAATCTCTGGGAGCATCACTGTGGATGCTGCAGACTGTTGAAGATGGCGCTTCAGAAGGGCTGCAGTGCTGGTAAGCCATCGCTACAGTATTGCTATGCTCTGCTTTCAGACAACCTGCAACACATGAATAGGCTCAGGCTGTGATCTTCCAACATGTCTTGCCTCCCTCGTCGGATATATTTGTGAAGCTGATCAACATTCTTGTGCCGACAGATTAGAGTATTTACTCATTAGCATGAGGGGACACATTGTCAAATTTTTACTCTCTTTTTCATTCTGAGATAAAAAGTTACCATCTTTCTCTGTATGTTTGTAAGAAACCTATTGTCATTTCAACATTTACATGACAAAATATTGTTCTTCGGGGTGTAGGAAGGAGATGTGCTAGCGAGGGGAAAATGAGGAATAAGGGGATGGATTGAGGTCAGCTAGGAAGTCAAAGGTTGCTCCTCTATGTACCTGAGAGCATATTGTATAGTGTTAGCTTAGGTGTCAGTTTGGAAGTTGTACTTGTAAAATAGCAACACCTCTATTTCAGCTGTATAGACCTACGTCGGGCTATAGTCACGACGTAGATAATAATTCATTCTTTCTGTCATGGACTCATGCCAGACTTTTTAAGTTACTAAAAACACTGATTTCTCAATAAGCCAAATCAGAGAAAAGGGGGCTTTGAAGAGTTTCAGGGGGTTAGTCCAGGTTGAGCTGCCGCTGGCCAATGCTCCCCTGATTGCAGGTCTCCTGAGGTCCCCTAGAGTTAGGAGTCACACACCTGAGAGGGAAAAAGAGGGGGAAGAGAAATGCGCTGGCATGATCCCAGGAGGGGGAGCATGTCATCACACTTAAATTTCCATTTCTGTAATTACTAGTACAATTACACATTTTCATATGTTTACCAATCTTGCAAATTGTCTTCTGCAAATTTCTGTTCATTACTTTTGCCCATTTTCCTGTTAAGCCTTAGTATTTCTTCTATTTTTTCATTGATTTTTATTAGACTTTTAATTCACAAGGATACAAACCTCTTTTCTATTGTATTTAAAAATATATTTACTTGCTCTTTGCTTCTGATATTTTTACATTTAACATTTTTATACTGTTAAATTTAACATCTTTATAATTTTTCCATGGCTTACTTTTCTGTCCATAGCTTCAGAAAACTGAAATTCTTGTGTAGTATTTACAATAACTTTGTCTTTCTCTTTAACTCTAAATCGTAGGGACATTCATTTTGGAGTATGATAGGCAAAGATCTATATTGTTTCCACATAACTAAGCATTTCCCCCACACCATTAGTTGTAGGGTTAAATAGTTTATTTAAAAACCCATCCATTTGACACTAGCTTGTCCTACTATATTTTGCATCAAATTTTTAAAAAATAAATCTTTATTGTTCAGGTTATTACACTTGTTCCTCTTTTCCCCCCCATAGCTCCCCTCCACCTGGTTCCCACCCCACCCCCTGCCCTTACCATCCCCACTCATCCATAAGTATACAATTTTTGTCCAGTCTCGTCCTGCACCCCTACCCCCCCTTCCTTCTGAGAATTGTCAGTCTACTCCCTTTCTATGCCCCTGATTCTATTATATTCACCAGTTTATTCTGTTCATCAGATTTTTTATTCACTTGATTTTTAGATTCACTTGTTGATAGAGATGTATTTGTTGTCACTTTGTTGGACATCATTTTTATCTTTACCTTTTTCTTCTTCTTCCTCTTCTTAAAGAATACCTTTCAGTATTTCATATAATACTGGTTTGGCGGTGATGAACTTTAGCTTTTTCTTATCTGTGAAGCTATTTATATGACCTTCAATTCTAAATAATAGCTTTGCTGGTAGAGTAATCTGGGTTGTAAGTTCTTGTTATTCATTACTTTGAATATTTCTTGCCACTCCCTTCTGGCCTGCATAGTTTCTGTTGGGAAATCAGCTGACAATCATGGGTACTCCCTTGTGGATAACTGTTTTTCTCTTGCTGCTTTTAATATTCTCTCTTTGTCTTTTGCTCTTGGCATTTTAATTATGATGTGTCTTGGTGTGGTCCTCTTTGGATTCCTTTTGTTTGGGATTCTGTGTGCTTCCTGGACTTGTAAGTCTATTTCTTTAACCAGGTAAGGGAAGTTTCCTATCATTATTTCTTCAAATAGGTTTTCAATATCTTGCTCTTTCTTTGCTTCTGGCACCCCAATAATTTGGATGTTGGTACACTTGAAGTTGTCTCAGAGGCTCCTTACATTATCTTCATATTTTTGGATTCTTTTTTCTTTTTTCTTTTTCAGTTGGGTGTTTTTTGCTTCTTTGTATTTCAAATCATTGACTTGATTCTTGCAATCCTCTAATCTGCTATTGGATCTCTGTATGTTATTCTTTATTTCAGTCAGTGTATGCTTAATTTCTAGTTGGTCCTTTTTCATATCCTCAAGAGTGTCACTAAATTTATTGGCGGTTTCTAGAAAATTCTTGAAAAACCTTATAACCATGGTTTTGAAATCTATATCCAGTTGTTTGCTTTCCTTCATTTCTGTCATTTGTGACCTGTTTCTTTGTCTCCACATTTTGGCTGCTTCCCTGAGTTGATACAGTGGCTTTGTGTGTTAGGTGTCCTGTAAGGCCCAGTGGCTCAGCCTCTCTAATTACCCGAGGTGGACACTTTTGGTGCACACCTTTGTGGGCTGTGTGTACAGTCTTGTTGTAGTTAAGCCTTGATTGTTGTTGGTATCACTGGGAGGAATTGACCTCCAGGACAATTGGCTGTGAGCATCAGCTGTGTCTAGGATGGGAGAACTTCTGTGCTGGAGACACCATTATGGGGCAAGACTTGCTTTAGTGGGGCATTGATGCTCACTGAATCTGCCTCCTGAAGGTGTCCCTTATGGATTTCAGGAGTTGTAATCTGGATGGTCTCACACTGACCCCTGGGTACACTGGCTCTTGGATCTCCAAGGAGATGCAAAGTCAGCCACTGCCTGAGGCCACCCAGGAGGAGCTACTGAGAGATCTGCAGATTACTCTTCTTTGTTTGGGGTTTGTAGGTGCCCAGATGAGGCCCAGCTGTGAAGCAATGCAGGCTGCTGTGGAACCTTGGGTCTTTTGGAAGCGCTGGGGCTCTCTGACCCAGCTGCAGTTTGTTAGATTGCAAAAGGCCAGGCCATTCATATGCAAAAGCCTCTGTGCACAGCTTGGACGGGGTTGCAAATTGGGTGGGGCGGGGTGTCAGGGAATCACCAGTGTGGAGCAAACAGCAATGGCTGCCCATCAGCCTCGCCCCGAAGAGGCCCCTAGGTGTCTGTGTCCCGCGGTACCGTGCAGGAACAATGATCGCTGCAAGCACCTCTGAGAGAAAGCCACCCTCGCGTTCCAGCCCAATGCCAGACAGTCCAGTTTCTCCCCTTTGAAGTATGAGTCTGGGTCTCCAGAGTCTCGCCCGGAACTGGAGTTCAGAGCAGTCAGGAGCTTGTATTTCCTTCCTGATTGAAAAAGACAACAGCGCACCCAGTTGCCAGCCCCTTTCCGCGTGCCTCCGTACCTCCACACTTCCACACCTCCGCACCTCCTACCGGACTCAATGCGCTTTTCTCTTTTCTTCTAGTTGTAGAATTTCTACTCAGCCAGCCTTCCCATGGTCAGGGTGATATTCATTTTGTCTTACAGTTGTAGTTTTGATGTGGTTGTGTGCGGCAGCAAGTTCAGATGTTTACCTATGCCGCCATCTTGGTTGTTCCTCCTGAATCAAATTTTTATTATATTCGGGCCTTGTTATTTTCTACGTATCTGTACTATTGGTTCTTGCACTAATCTTACATTATTGTAAAAGTCTATGTATCTTTTTGTCCACACTGTCCAGCTTGTTGGCATATAGATGTTTATAATATTTTCTTACAATTCTTTGTATATCTACGGTGTCAATTGTTACTTCACTGCTTCTGTTTCTAATTTTATTTATTTGGGTCCTCTCTCTTTATTTCTTGATGAGTCTGGCTAACAGTTCATCAATTTTGTTCTTTTCAAAGAACCAGCTCTTGGTTTTATTGACTTTTTTATTTTTAGTTTTTATGTCATTTATTTCTGTCCTAATATTTGTTATTTCTTTCCTTTTACTTACTCTTGGCTTTTATTGTTCTCTTTCTAATTCTTTAAGTTGTAGGGTTAAATACTTTATTATTATTTTTTCTTGTTTTTTGAGGTAGGCCTGTAGTGCTATGAACTTCCCTCTCAAGACTCCTTTTGCTGTGTCCCAGAGACACTTGGGGTTATTGTGTTTTCGTTTTCATTTCTTTCAAGGATGTTTTTTATTTCTCTCTTGATCTCGTTAGTAACCCATTCATTGTTTAATAACATGCTATTTAACCTCCATGTGTTTGAATCTTTTGGGGTGTTTTTACTGTAATTGATTTCTAATTTCATTCCACTGTGATCTGAGAAGATGCTGGATATGATTTCAGTCTTCTTGAACTTGTAGAGACTTGTTTTGTGTCCTAATATGTAGTCTGTCTTTGTGAATGATCCATGTACACTTGCAAAGAATATATATTCTGAAGATTTGGGGTGAAATGTTCTATAAATGTTAACTAAATCCATGTGATCTAGTGTGTCATTTAGAGTCACAGTTTCCTTATTAATTTTTTGTTTTGAAGATCTATCCAGTGAAGTAAGTGGAGGTGTTAAAGTCCCCAAGATAGCTGTATTATTGTCTATCTCTCCCTTAAAGTCCTCAAGAAGTTTCTTATATTTAGGTGCTCCTATATTGAGTGCATATATATTTACCAGAATTATATTCTGTTGTTGGATCTATTCCTTATTATTATGAAGTGACCTTTGTTGACACTTGTTTTGGACTTTATTTCAAAGCCTATTTTGGCAGATATGAGTATTGCTACCCCAGCTTTTTTTTTCTTTTCCATTTGCATGGAAAATTTATTTCCATCCTTTCACTGTCATCCTGTTTGTGTCTTTTGCTTTGAGTTGGGTCTCATTGTAGACAGCATATAGTTGGGTCATGTTTTTGCATCTATTTAGCTACCCTTTGTCTTTTGCTTGGAGCATTTAATTCATTTTTATTTAAGGTTATTATTGATAGATACTTTTTTACTGCCATTTGTATTCTATTTGCCTAGGTTTCTTTCTCTATTTCTTCTTCTCATTTCAGTAGTCCCTTTAGCATGTCTTGCAATGCTGGTTTGGTGGTGATAAACTCCTTTGGCTTTTTTTATAATCTGGGACGCTCTTTATTTCACCATCTATTTTTAATGCTAGCCTTGCTAGATATAGTCATCTTGGTTTCAGACCTTTGCTTCTCTTTACCTTGACTTCTTCATTCTAGTTCCTTCTGACTGGTAGAGTTTCTGATGAGAAATCAGCTGACAGCCTTATGGGAGCTCCTTTGTAGGTAACAAATTGCTTTTCTCTTTCTGCCTTTAAGATTCTCTCTTTTCCTTTAATTTTTAGCATTTTAATTATGATGTGTCTGGATGTTGGGCTCTTTAGGTTCTTCTTGCTTGGGATTTTCTCTGCCTCCTAATTGTGTGAATTTTTCCTTCACCAGGTTAGGGAAATATTCTGCTATTATTTGTTCAAACATGTTCTCTGTTTCTTGCTCACTTTCTTCCCCTTCTGGTACACTTATTATGCTCACTTTCTTCCCCTTCTGGTACACTTATTATGCATTTTTGTTTCCATTTCATGTTGTCCCACAGCTCTGCTGTCTTCTTTTTAAAATTTTTTTCTTTTTGTTCTCTGTGTGATTTTTTTCTGTCCTGTCTTCTAATTCACTGATGCAGACCTCAGCTTCCCCCTATCTGCTGTGTATTCCTTCCAATGTGTTCTTTATTAGTGCTATGTCATTCTTTATTTCTGACTGTTCTTTTTCCATAGTTACTATATCTTTTCTCATGCTGTTGAGCATCTTTACCATCATTATTCTGAATTCTATATCAGAGAAATTTCTTGTCTCCATTGCATTTATCTCTTCTTCTGGAAAATTCTCTTGTTCTTTTATTTATTTTTTATTTTTTATTTTTTTTGTCTTCCCATTATTGCTACCTGTTTGGATTTATGACTATGTATTAGGTAGATCTGCTATGATTCCCAATCTCTAGTGAAGGACAGTGTCAAATGCTGTTTCTGACTAATTAGATCAGGCAAAGTTGCAAAGCCTCCAGAGACCCATCTCTGCCTGTGACTAACTGGATTTAGTCTTGAGTAGTCCTTAGGCAATCATACACAGGTGTGGCAAGAGGTATACCAACTGGACAATTGGAGCAATTGCTTCTTCCTATAGATTGTTATTCTCTGTCTCTTTTAAAAAATGTATTTTTATTGATTTCAGAGAGAAAGGGAGAGAGAGAGAGTTAGAAACATCAGTGATGAAAGAGAACCATTGATCAGCTGCCTCCTGCATGCCCCCTACTGGGGACTGAATCCAAAACCCAGGCATGTCCCCTTGACCAGAAATGAATCCTGGACCCTTCAATCCACAGGCCAATGCTCTATCCACTGAGCAAACCTGGCTAAGGCTATTCTCAGTCTCTTAATGGGCCTCAGAAACTCCACAGGTTGGGGCAAAAGATTTTTCAATAGGGTGGGTCAACTGTCTCCCTGCCTCCTACCCCCCACCCTGATCAAAAACTGTCTGAATAGCAAAAGTCTGCCTGAGAAAGATGACTTACGTAGGGCGAGGGAATGACTCAGCATAGGCAACTGGGGTGTCTGCCTTCTGAGCTAATCCAGAGCCCCGTAATCTAGCTTCTGCTCATGGAGCTCCAGTCCATTCTGCTCTCCCTCTGCTAGAGCCCAAGGTGAGTGGCTGAACATTAAATTTTGTGCATTGGCCCTTTAAGAGGGTGCCTGCATTTCCAGCCATCTCTGGCTGGCAGACAGCAACCCTGCTGCTTTTCACAGCCAGATGTTATGTGGGCACCTTTTTTAGTTCTGGTGCTCTCTGCTGGGGGTTAAGCCTGGGTATTAGACCCCAGAGTTCTTAGTGGGAACCCGCCACAGCTGAGATATAGCTCCAGAACTTCATCTGCTGTCTCTTAGAGCCTATCCAGCCCTTTTACATCTCTATCCTTCCTACCAGTCTCTATGAGGTCTCTATTTTCCATGCTTGGTCATCAGGATTCTCTCCAGCTAGTCTTCAGTTGATTACTCAGGATATATATATATTTTTAATTTTAGTTGTAATTCCAGTTTGGTTTTGGAAGTGGGTCTGTGTAGCTTTCATCTACTCTGCCACCATTTTCAATCTCTTCTATTCCAATTGTCTTAATATCTGGCAGGTCTTGTTCCCATCATTATTTTTCTTCAAAAATTTTTGGGGGTTACTTTGGTTTGGATTTAAGCTTTCAAATCTTTATTTTTTATTTTTTAAAAGAGATAAGTTGAGAGAAGTTAAAAGACTTGTCCGGGATCTTTTTGTAGAGTGAGCACAAAACTTTCTGACACCTAACCCATGGTTCTTTATGTTAAGTAACTCTTGAAATTCCTTGCCACATCCCACCCTCTTGTCAGACTGTACCTGGTTGCAGACTGGCTTATATTTGAGTCCTGGTTTGTTCAGTATTAGCTCCAGCTGTCTGCGGTTAAAATCAGACACACCAAGAGATTTCACCAAGCCAGCATCTTTGCAAGTTTCCAAAGCCTGTAGAATAAATGCCATTGAATCCAGAAAGAAGCCTCAAAACAAGTAAGAATGAATGTTTATAGGGTTAGTATAAATTATTTAAAAAGGAAAGACCCTGGGTATGTTAATAGTCATTCTATGAAGAACAAAATGTAGGGTGGACACAAGTAGGAATTGTTTGATTGAGGTATATTGTATACCATATCTTTCCCCTGTAATATATATAATAATCTTATTTCTTTTTTTGTTTGTTTGTTTATAATGATCTTATTTCTTGAAATTTGTTGAGGCTTTCTTTATGGTATGGTACCTAATCAATTTTCGTGTCTTGGATGTGTAAAAATGTATATTCTGCTGTTTTGGGATGCAAATCTCTCTTCTCTGTCTCTGTCTCTCACTCTCTCTCATACATATGTAAGCTTTTCATGGCTTCTCAATAATTTAAAAGAATATGACAGTGATCTCCCACTATAATAGTGAATTTATCAATGTCTTCATGTATTCTATTTAAAAATGTTTAAAAATATATTTTTATTGATTTCAGAGGGAGAGAGAGGGAGAAAAAAACACCAAAGATGAGAGAGAATCATTGATCAGCTGCCTCCTGAATCCTCCAGTATCCCTACTGGAGATCTAGCTGTCAATCCAGGCATGGGCCCTGAGTAGAATCAAACCTTGACCTCTTGGTTCATACTCAACCACTAGCTTTGCCCGTCGGGCTCTAATTTAAAATGTTTTCATATAATTTTTGTTTCATATATTTGCAGATATTTTATTGGGTACATATTTGAGCCTGTATGGCTCAGTGGTTGAGTGTTAATCTATGAACCAGAAGATCACAGTTTGATTCCCAGTCAGTGCACATTCCCAGATTGTGGCCTGGTCCCCTTGGGGGCATGCAGTAGGGAGCTGATGGATGATTCTGTCTCATCATTGATGTTTCTATCTCTCCCTCTCCCTTCCTCTCTCTGAAATCAATCAATCAATAAATAAAAACCTATGTTGTCTGACCCTATATAATAAAAGGCTAATATGCAAATTGTCCCCTTGGGAGTTTGACTGATCTGGAGTTGGACCACTTGATATGTATGCTGACCACCAGAGGGCGGTGTGAAATGAAGGAAGGCCCTGTCTGGCAGCCAGAAGGCCCTGATCGGCATGATTGCTGGCCAGGCATAGGGATCCTACCTGTGCATGAATTTTGTGCACCGGGCCTCTAGTATTAATATAACTATACAACTTTTTCTAAGTATTAGACTGATAAGATTTCCCCCCACCCTTTAAATTTTAATATAAAATTAGGCCCTGATCGGCATGATTGCTGGCCAGGCATAGGGATCCTACCTGTGCATGAATTTTGTGCACCGGGCCTCTAGTATTAATATAACTATACAACTTTTTCTAAGTATTAGACTGATAAGATTTCCCCCCACCCTTTAAATTTTAACATAAAATTAGGCCTAGCCTAATTTTTCACATGTCGTTATGTTTAGATGTGCCTAATTCCAATCTGTCAATCTTTGCCTTTTAGTAGGTGAATTTAGTTCATATTTATTGTAACTATAAATATATTTGGATTGTTTCTACCATCTTAATTTCTTACTTCAGTTTTTCTCACTTTTATGTTTCTTTTTAATACTTCATTTAAAAAAATTTATATCTATATCTTTTCTTTAATAAAGATAAGAACTTACATGCTCACACATTCCTTGATTTATCCCCACCCCAACATCTATGATATTAATAGTCTATGCAGAATTTAATTTCCTATTATTATAGGTATATTTTTCTCTTTTTACTTAATATTAGATAATTTTATAGATAATAAAAACTATATCAGGTTTTATTTGATTACTTTCAGTTTATAAACTTCTTGGAGCATCTTTCAGATTTTTGCTCCTCTTATTTAGTAGTAGTTTTCAATGTTGGTCTTTATGTGACAAAACTTCTGAACAGTGTGTGGATCAGAAAATATTTTCATCATGCATCATTTTTGTCTTACAGTTTGTATATAAAGTTCAAGTTCAATGTTCTTTATTCTTCAATACTTTTAAAATACTATTATGTTATCTCTTTTGCACCCTGTGCTGCTGATAATATAACAGAACTGATCAAACCAAAACTGATACCAATCTCATTATATACTAGTATGACTGACTCTTTTATTGCCTTTCCCTTTTCAGTTTTCTTAGTTTATGCTTCATGTATTTTTGGAGTTTTGTTATTAGGTGCATAGATGTTTAGGATTTGTTACCTTTTTAGTATAAAACAAAGTTCTTTATCCCTGGGAATAAAGAGGCTCTGGAATCTTTGTTGATATTTAAAAAGCTACTCCAGCTTTCTTTTTATTACTGTTAGCATAGTATATTTTTTCCCTGTCCTATAATTTTTTAAACCTTTGACTTTAAACATGTTTGTATAAACATTTTTATTTAAAATGGGTTTCTTGTATATAACATATAGTGGGGTTTTGCTTTTTGTCCATTCTGACCTCTGCCTTTTAACTGCATTGTTTCAAATATATATCTATACTGTGATTATTGATATCACTGAGTTTAAATCTTTCATCTCGGTATTTGTTTTTTTTTTTTTTATTTCCTCATCTATTCATTTACCTTCTGTTTTTCTTTTCCTGCCTTCTCTTGGATTATCTTTTATTATTCTATTTTGTCCCCTTTACTGACTTGTTTGCTATACTCTGGAAGCATTAACATTTTCTCTTTATATTTGATATTCTTAAATTTCTCTATATTGTGTCTAGGTGTGGATTTCTTTCTCTTTCATCTTTGGTAATCTATGATCATTCAATATCTCTGTTTTTTTCCCCTTAAATATTACCTCTTTTCCTTTTTTTTTCTTTCTTGTTTTTTTTCTATAATGTGAATACTGAAAATTCTAAGTACTGTACATCTCTTAGCTTTTCTTTCACATTTAATTTTTTTTCTTGTCTTTTCCTACTTCATATTGGGAGATTTCCTCATTCTGATCTTTCAATTTGATCCTTTTTCTTTATATTCATTTCACATTTATCCCATCTATTGCATTGTGTTTTATTTTTCCTAATTATTACTTAATGCTTGCTTTTTAAAAAATATTTTCTTATTTCACATTGCTAATATCTTTCCGTCTTTCCTTTAATATATTAATTGGCTAATTTAAAAGTCCTTGGTTCTCTGTTCTATTTATGTTGGGATCTGTAATTGAGATATGTTGTTTCCTTGTGAAATAAATACCTTGTTATTTTGAGCTATGAGCTATTTTCTCCTGGGGATACTAGCTAACCTGTCATGCAGACCCTTAGAGGAGAACACCAGACTCCAAATCTACTCAGCTCCGATGACATCAGGAGTGAGTATATTGTCTCTTGGGTAGAAAGCCCCAGGCACCAGAAAACTAGTATCTACCTCCTTACTCCTCAAAACAACTCCACCCTTCAGGTCTTCAACTGTTACCTAGAGGGGGACACACATTATAAAGCAATGCTGTACTCATTAGAGTATATTCCCAGACTTCAGAGTTTGAAATGGGAGAGTAAAGACTGCATCTCTTCCTAAATCAAATGGGAGTAATCAGGTCACAATTCAAAAATGTAGTCTTTTAAAATAAAAAAATAAAAGGCCCACTTGAACTTACCTCCCAAGTAGCACACAGATTTGAATTGTTATATAACCAATTGCCTTTCTTATCTCTAGGATAAATTTTATCTCCAGGCTGAAAAGTAAAACAAAAACAAGTGTAATTCATTTTATTTATATCTGGGAATTGAAATGATGGAATTTGAATTGTCTTTATGCCAATATACCTTAGCTCTGGGAAAGCAATTCAAGTTTAACTATTTATATCCTATATAATAGAAGCCTAATATGCAAATTGTCCCCTCGACTGGGAGTTCAACCACTCTTTATGACGTACGCTGACAACCAGGGGGCAGTGCAGAACATGGTGGGTGTCGGTGATGCTGCGCTAGCAGCTGGCAGCAGTGGAGGCACTGCTGGCCCTGCTGGGAGCTGATGAGAGTGGGGTTGCGGTGGGATGGTGGAGTAGGTGAGCGGGTGGTGCCAGCAGTGGTGGCAGGGGGCAGAGTTTGAAATGACCAAATGTTCAAGTGGTTATTTGAGGAGGCAATTGAATTAGGGAAGTCTCAGAAAGAGGTCATGCCTGTAGACAAAATTTGGTAGCTCTTACATATAAAATAGTATTCAATTCTTACAACTATATGAAGTCACTTATAGACACAGTGTGGCTCAGCAAGACAAGAATGTTGAGAATAGAGTTACTATTCTGGGCATAACAACATTTGGAGGTTGGCAGAAAAGCTGTCAAAGAATCAAGAAAGAGTGGTATTATAGAAAGTCACAAGAAGAAAATGTGTACAGGAGATAATGGTCAACTGTGTTGAAAGATATCCTATATAATAAAACCCTAATATGCAAACCAACGGAACAGCTGAAGGACCAGTTGCTATGACATGCACTGACCAGCAGGGGGCAGATGCTCAATGCAGGAGCTGCCCCCTAGTGTTCAGTGCGCTCCCACAGGGGGAGCGCCACTCAGCCAGAAGCCAGGCTCCCGGCTGGTGAGCACAGTGGTGGTGGTGGCCAGCAGATGAACATCCCCCAAAGGGTCCTGGACTACAAGAGGGCGCAGGTCAGGCTGAGGGATCCCCCCTAAGTAAACGAATTTTGTGCATGGGGCCTCTAGTCAAATAATATGAAGATACAGTGTCTATTGGGTATGGTTGGCAGCATAGAAGTCTTTTAGGATAATAGAAATTTTTATTGAAAATCAAGCAATTAGACAAAATTCATTATATTACTTTTTTTTTCTTCTGCCATCTCACCTGACAAAACTTTCCCTGGGTGATAATGTTTTCTTTAGCAAATACAATTTTGATTCAGTTTCCTCCTGTCTCATTCCTCAATGCCACATAATCATTCATGTTAATTACCCTTTCTATCTCTGCTTCCCAAGGTCTTTGAACTTCTCAACACTATGGCCCACATTTCTATTCCAGTCTCTCTCCTAATTTCTTGCCTTTTGCATTTCCCAATTTTATTTCTGCTCAGAATGGTTTTATGCCTCTATCATACATTGTGTTAAATATTCTTTTCTTACCTTATTTTTATTAAATCCTTATCACTTCTGAACCCATGTTAGCTATTTCTATGATGTTCCTCTTAAGCTTCCATTGTGCCTACCTTACTCATCCCTCATTCGAATAATTCCATGGTCTTTCTCCCTCTACTCCTGCTCCTACTGTAAGACAGTATTAGAAGAATAATTCAACCCTCCAAAAATCCATGCTATTGACTCTCATTCCTGTTCGTCAGTAACTTCATTTATCTTTTAAAAATGTTATTCCTTATTTAAAAAGCATAAGGCAGAAGGGGCTGTACAGTGTAGGAGAACAAATATGGGATTGGCATCAGGGGATCCAGGATCTGGTCTCAGTCTGATGGATTTTAAACCTGAGTTAGCTATTTCATTGCCCGGGGCCTCAGACTTTTCTTTTGTGAACTGAAGGTATTTTGTATATTGGAATATATATTTCCACCTGAAGATTTTATAATATTATCTTTTATTATCTATGAAATGTCAGGCACTGTGTCTGTAATTTCACATATATAATACTAATGACTCCTCACAACACTTGGCAAATGAGTTGGTATTGTCTCCAATTTACCAGTAATGAAATTGAAGAAAAGTTCAGGGATATCAAAGACACTATGCTAATAAGTAATAAAGCTGAAAGTCAGTCCCTCTTTTGTGTGACTCCAAAGCTCATACTCTTTCCACTGGACCATGTTTAGGTGATATGTAAAAGGATCAGGTAATAACTTGACCAAGTCATCTGGCTCACATGTGACAGAGCTGGAATTCAAACAAGGTGCCCTGGTTCTATAGCCCATGCTTCATACCACCATGCTTGCTAAGTGACCTGATTAATGAGTGCAGTGGAAACTGGTTATTTTGCTTTCTACTATCCTTAGCCTTCTTTTATAGAGAAGCTCATTCCACATTGTGTGGGCTGACCCAGCTCCCATTCTTGGCCACAGATGTCAGACACCAATGCCCTTACACAAAGACTAGTCAGCAAAAGTTATGTCAAGGCTGATCTGTGTTTCCTTATGAGGTTTAATGTGTAGTCTCTCTTCCTCTGCATTCTTAAGTTGTATTGATAAGAAAGGACTGGCATGTTAATGGGCATTTGCCATCATGTGAAAAAGATTTTTGAGAAAGGGCCAGAGTGTAGATACATAGATTGAACTTCTGGATCCAGTCATTCTAGAATTAGATATCCTTTAGAATTCTAACATCAATTTGAGTTGGGTTTCTGCCATTTATAACAAGAGTTCTGACTAAAACAAAAGTGTTGGGTATGGCAGGTAATGAACCAAAAAGTGTGGGATTGGCTAGGCCAGTATGGGGTTGTGGACAATGAGGATTCTCCAGCTGAGAATTGGATATTCTTGCTATGCAACAGCAAGCATTTTGTTAAAATGTTGCCTTGTTGTCTCTTGAGACTCTGACAATGGGCATACTAAGGTTGGAGCTTTAGGGGACTTAGTAGGAAAACGCTGGGTGTTAGTTTGTTGGCCATTTTTGCAGTCTTCAGTGGGTCCTGAAGAAATAAATATAAATGTGTTTATTGCTACTTGGCTTGTAAGATGAGTGGTAAGATCATATTTTGCTAAAACAGGTACTTTCTGCTTCTACATGCCTCCCCAAATGGCAGAAGTTCAGCTCTGAGCCTTCTAGAGTTAGAAAAGTCAGTGTCAGCCAAGCAGGAAGGTAAGAATCCTAGAGGGGGAAAAAATTGGACTTTGAGAGAATCCTTGTCCATTTCTCTCTGAAGGCAAGATCTCAGGCCGATGATGCCATACCCAACAAAGGAGCACCATCCAATGAGATGGAGACTGGGTGCCTCCCTGTTTTGTATTATTTCAAGTCAGAAGTGGGCATTAAACTGAGGACTGATCAGATGAGGGGGAATAGGAGAGTCTTTACTCAGATGCAGACGCACAGGCTAAGGACTAGATACAAGAATATTTCTAGTTTTAATTATTCTTTAATGGAGCTGACTGAATGTGAATTTACTGAAAGCCAAGCAAAAATTTAAGGGATATTATCTGTCCATGAAATCCCAAACTGGCCATTGAAAGCCTTTGATTAACCAAGGCCATTGTGAAGCCTGCAAACTCCTATCAAGGATGCAAAAGGAGAATCTTTTCTAAAGTCCCTCTTGCATGTGACCATAGAGAAGAGTCATCAAGGAAAGAGCTTCCCGAGAACAGAACAGGGGCAGCAGGTTGCTTGTGTAAAGGAAATCTGGCCACCTCAGTGATCAGTCTCTCCTTCCCTCGGAGACATTTTAAAGCAGTTACTTCTCTTCAGCAGTGTATATGGGATGTGCTGTTGGTGGTCAAATTAACACAGAGTCCATAGATTGAGAAAGTTTAAGGAAGAAGTGCATTTGAACTAGAGGAATAGCTATCACCATGATCTTGTTGCTGACCCCCCAAAAACCTGACCATTCTTGGGGTTATTTCCCTTTGGGGGGTGGAAGGTGAGTAAGTTTTCAGTTGTATATATTATTTTGCATTATGTCATGCAGGGATGTTTTCATAACTATGTGAGTGGGAAGAAGGGTATGTCTGGATGCTGGACAACTAAAATATGGAGTACCGTTTGGTGACTACATGATGGTTTGATGGAGAGAATTTAAACTACAATTGTAAAGATGTGCTGTAATAAAAAGTGCATTGGATTAGGAATCAAGAAACATGGGATCCAAGCCTGAGTCTGCTACACATAATCTTTCTGGGCATTTGCTAGGCTAGGTCAGTGCAGCCTGACCTACAGTAACAAAACGATAATGTTCTGTGGTGCTAAGTAATGAACCAGCTTTGTGCACATGGCTGCTGACTCGTGGCTGCTGAAGAGCAGAGGCCAATCCTTTAGGTGTCTGAACTTACCTTAAGAGCCATGGGCATTTCAATGATGTAAAGATCAACATAATCTAGGTGGAGGAGCTGGAGTGTCTTCTGCAGGCCTGGGAGGACTCTCTCTGGGTCAAAATATGTAGCCCACAGCTGAAAGAATAAAAAGGGGATAATTAATGACATCCACTCTCTTTAAAAGAAAAGGGTGCAGCTCTTTATTCTTTACAAGGCCTTTATTCATTTTATTGCATAAAAATGTTTATGCTGAAGTTTCATCTGCGTATAGGATAAGCTGATATAACTCTTGACACCCATAGTATAACTTTATCTGACTATAATACCGGAACTGCCTTAGCTGGTTTGGCTCAGTGGATAGAGTGTCAGCCTGAGGACTGAAAGGTCCCAGGTTCAATTCCAGTCAAGGGCACATATCTGGGTTGCAGGCTCAATTTTCAGTGGGGGGTGATCAGGAGGCAGCTGATAATGATTCTCTCTCATCATTGATGTTTTATCTCTCTCCCTCTTCTTTCCTCTCTGAAATCAATAAAAAAATATATTTAAAAACAGAATATAATACCAGAATACGTATCCATATGTTCATTGCAGCATTATTTACAATAGCCAAGATATGGAAGTAACCCAAGTGCCCATCAGTAGGTGAGTGGATAAGGAAGTAGTGCATATATGCAATGGAATATGACTGAGCCATTAAAAAGAATGGAATCTTGCCATCTGCAACAGCATGGGTGGACCTACAGGATACTGTGCTGAGTGACATAAGACAAAAAGAGAAAGGCAAATGTCATGCGATTTCACTTATATGTGTAATCTAGAAAACAAAATAAATGGACAAGCAGCAACAGAAACAGACTCACAGATACAGAGACTATTTGGATGGTTGCCAGATGGGAGGAGAGTTGGGGGTATGTGTGAAAAACATGAAGGGATTAAGAAGTACAAATTGGATTTGTAGTTACAGAATAGTCATGGAGATGTAAAGCGTAGCATAGGGAATCTATACTAATAAAAGCATATGTGGTTATCATGCCCTCACGCCATCACACTGTAACAATCTATCATCAGGAGGCTGCGTGCGCAGTGGGTGCACGTGGGTGGGCGGGGATGTGACACTGTGTGTGCAGCGTGGAGGCGGGTCCTGTGGCTCCATATGGCGATGCCAGGGGCGGGACCTCTGGCTCTGGCCTACCTCTTTGGGTCAATGCATCGAGGAGCCCTGGATGGGTGAGTGGGGCCTACTTTTTTGGGGAGATCTGTAGTGGGGCTCCACACTGTGAGAGGGCACAGGTCAGGCTGGTGAACCCCCCCTCCCAAGTGCACAAATTTTGTGCACTGGGCCTCTAATATAGTTGATAATCTACATGAATAAAAGAGAAATATGCAAATTGACTGTACCTCCACGACACCATCAGCCAATCAGGAGTGTGCATGCAAGTTAACCAAACAAAATGGCAGGTTAATTTGCATACACAGGCATGGAGCAGCTTGGGGTGAGGTGGCTGCTTGTGCATGTGCAGGTGCCAAACAGCCTGTGTCTCAGGGATAGGTGTTCTAGGGACCCAGGCTGCTCTGAGCCTGTAGGCCTGCACATAGACCTGGAGCAACTGGAGTCCCAGAAAGACCCCTGGCCACTCCGGGCCTATGTGCACAAGCACGGAGTAGCCGGGGGGCGGGGTGGCTGCTTATGTGCATGCCGGCACCAAGCAGCCTGTGTCCTGGGCACAGGCATCCTCAGGAACCAGGCTGCTCTGAGCCTGTAGGCCCGGAGCAGCTGGGGTCCCGGAATGACCCCTGGCCACTCCAGGCCTATGTGTGCAGGTGTGGAGCAGCCAGGGGTGGGGCGGGAACATCCCTGAGACCGAGGCACTCTGAGCTGGCACATGCGCAAGCGGTCAGGGGCAGGGCAGAAACGTCTCCCACAGTGAGCGAGAAGACAGCAGGGCCCTGCTTTCCCCTGGTCGTGGCAGCGAGGGGCAAGCAGTCCCCTGCAGGGCCCCTACAGAGAGCAGACAGCAGGGTCCTGCTTGCCCTTGGCCCCGATGGCTAAGGGCAAGCAGGCTCCCACAGAGAGCAGACACCAGGGCCTGCGGTGGTGTCAAGCAGGCATGTCTGCAGAGAGCAGAGAACCATGGGGAGTAGGCCTAAGCTGTCAGTAGGACATCCCCTGAGGGCTCCCAGATTGGGGAGGGTGCAGGTCGGGCTGAGGGACCCCCCCACCCCTGTGCACGAATTTCATGCACCAGGCCCCTAGTATTGTAATAACTATGCAGGTAAGTCCTAGATTTATCAGGGAGAGCACTTTGTAAGTTATATAAATGTCTAATCACTGGGTTGTTCACAGGAAGCTAAT